>CM076686.1:73580480-74218813 GCA_038501925.1 Xenopus petersii
GAAACTACTTTTGGGCAAATGAGAATCACCCCAACATTTCGGCAGAAGCCTTTGTCAAGGGGAATTCCAGTAGACAAAGACTTGTGCTATTTGCTTTCTGGTAGCTTTATTTCTAAATGAATTGTAGAATTGTTGTATATTGTTCCACCTTTCATTTTGGAAGATGATGTATTCTCCAGTACATTGTTATTATGATTATTTAAATCCTTGTTGAAGTAGACAAACTCTACACTATCTGCATTTACTTGACAGACTGTCCCAGTACCAAACTGAAGGATATCGTGGCGATGACCAAATATCATTGTTGTGAATTCAGAATCTGAAGATTGGACACCAGGTGGTCTACAATACAACTGAAATCGGAAAAACAGCTCAGCCAGATCTAGGCATTTATGGCCAGTTCTTCAGCTACATTAATTTCTTGAAGCAAAAACAAACAATATATACATTTTTCATAACTCTCCATGCAATATACTGTTTAAAGGAGAAGGAAAGCTACAGAGGCATTTTATTGCGAATAGATTAGCTGCAATAGTGCAAGCTAGAATGCTATATTTATTACGTAGAATGTTTTACCATACCTGAGTAAAAAGCTCTAGAAAGTCTCTGTTTGTTTAGGATAGGAGCTGCAGTATTAACATGGTGTGACATCACTTCCTGCCCGAGTCTCTCCCTGCTCTGGGCTCAGATTACAGCAGAGAAGGAAGGGGGAGGGGAAGAGGAGCAAACTGAGCATGCTCTTGCCCAGGGCGATGAGGTTTAAGATGAAGGCAGGAAGTCTGATACAGAAGCCCATGTGTACACAATAGAAGGAAAGAAATGCAATGTTTCTTTTGACAGGGGACTCAGAGCAGCATTACTTTGGGGGTTTACTGGTATATTTAGATGGACCTTTCTGATAAGGCTTACTTTGTTTTAACCTTTCCTTCTCCTTTAAAACGAATACTGTTCAAAGCTAAACCCTGATTGTTGTATTGAATTACTGCATTGTTGCATGATTGTACACTCTAAGTAAATCATCCTACTTTTATATTGAGCAGAGACAAAGACCAAGGGGCAGATTTACTAAAGGGCGGAGTCACTAACGCTAGCAAAAATTCACCAGCGTGACGTCATTTTGTTACTTTGCCGATTTACTTCGCTAGCGAAAGAGACTCTAGCGGTACTTCGCTCCCTTATGTCTGGCGAATTTACGTAACTACGCAAATTCACTAAGATATGGATTTTACTGAACGTTACCTATTGCGCCAGACTTGCCTTCGCCACCTCAGACCAGGCGAAGTGCAATAGAGTAGATAGGACTTCCTCAAAAAATAGCTGAACCATTGCTGGCGAATTTTCAGAGGTTATTAAATTTGCCCCCAAAGCCATAGGGTCAATAGACTGGAATAGGATTAAAGTACTAAATACATATATTAATACATTTATAAATATCGCAAATATTATGTGAGGAAAGAAATGTTAAGACACACAAATTAAATTCACAAAATCATTCATTGTGCAAGACAGACCTCATCTACAAGATATTCTGCACATGCTTTGTATATATCAAAGTTCACTGGACCAACACTTCGAGATGCATCAAGTAGAAAATATACATTTAAAATGCCATCTTTCGTTATCTTTATTGTACGCCCGAAAGAAGCTGTAAGAGATAAAAGTTAGCAAATAGGCAAGTATAAACGAACCCATATTTAGAATAACATAATACTTTTTCTAGAATCAACTGTAATGGCAATCCATAAAATAGTAAATAAGGAAAAGTTGTGCTCACCACTATTTTTTAAAACCATTAGGCAGGGGTGCAATGAGGCTGTGACCACAAAATACATATAGACAAATACAAGAGTCCTCTGCACTCAACCCATTATCAACCCATTATCAATATATTTAAGACAGAGACATTTTGTGCATACTGCTACTGAAAAATGCCTTACCCTTTAAACAAAACAGGGATTGTTTGTCCATATATTGCAATATATTTAAGCTGGCCAACAACGTCAAAGTCATCCCATATCTGGCCAGTCCTATGCTCAATTTTGATCTGATTCAAGAATTCTACTGCTTCATTATACATTTTACAAAGGGACTAAGATTTAAATTCTTAATGAATCAGATGAAAATTGAGCGTAGGACTGGCCAGATATGGGATGACTTTGACTTTGTTATCGTTTATACAGGAGCAGTGACCAGCTCCATGTTGTAGCTCCCACCCTTCCCACCTATAGTCAGGTGATTCCACTGGTGTCTAATAAAAGGGCAGCCAAGTTTGGGAGTTTTACTTTGAAAGCAGCTAGCAATAATCCATAAAATAGTGCCATTTTAATTCATAGTTGCGGATTAGGAAAAGATTCCTTTGAAGGCTGCATCCCACTAAGGTTGAGTAACTGAACCACAGCAGATTAAAAACTTGTTGGGCAAACAGATGGTTATGGTGGGCCATACATGGCATGGACACATTTCTGTTGTACCAATCATTTGGTTCTTCGCCTTACTGATAGGAAGAGGTAAGCAGGTAAACAGAAACCTATATCTCGGACAAAAATACCACGGATTCTAGAACTAAATGGATTTGTGTTGTAGCCTCCTTTACTGGATTTTGCGGTTATTGTGCATAACAGAGTTTGCCACTTTAGGCAGTGTCAGTCATTGTCTATTGTTTATTAACAATTGAAGGAAATAAAGTAATTTCTTTTTTATAAATGGGAATTGACTTAAGAGACTGAATCATATTTTTCCTCTTGACAGATCCCTAGTAAAACCTTGCCTTGAGAGAAAAGCAGTTTTAGCCTCTAGTCTATAGGAAACATATTAACAAGAAGAAAAAGTGAAAGATGAAGATATATAAAGGCATGGGATCTCTTATCCAGAATGCTGGATACTTGGGTTTTTTTCAATAAGGTTTTTTCCAGTATATGTCATTGCAGAAATATATTGTGTGAACAGGCATTTTTATCTGAAACAATGCAAATGGTTCTTTACTGTATGGACAATAAATATACAGTATATATTGCAAATAGATATTACCTGGTCTTTCCATAATGTTCAGAATTCCTGAAAGTGAGGCTTTAAACTGCTCCTGCACATCTTCTGGTAGATCAAATGAGTATGCATCTGGGAGGCAAAAAGGATGAAAAGTTATTTAGCCAAAAGCTAAAGGGAAATGGGGACTTTAACATTCATTGCAAATGTAGTGATAGAAATAAGGGACTATCTTACCATTGCCAGGGTAGAGATCAGGGGCCCAAGCACTGGACATGATGCAGTACACAAATATTTATTGGCCTTATGTATCTGATATCTTTATTTAGACTGACATCCTAAGTGTACAGCAGTTAGGAATCCATTAACCTGCTAATATAGGTTAGTGCAGGCCAGTGCAATTTTGAACTGATACCCATACCTGGTGGCTTTTGCCTTAAGTAACTGTAAAATTGCATGAGCATAGGTGGCAATAGTATAGTGTAAAGTAAATGTGAGCTGTAAGGAAAGGCTATCTAACTATCATAATAAAGGCTAAGTTTTTAGACTAAATGGATAGGCAAAATGGTACTAATTTGCTATCAAATCCTATGTTTTTGTAAAAAAGTAAAATGCTAAAAAGAAACAGTAAAAGTAGAAGTTAGATTGAAGAAGAATTGTGACAGATTATGGTAAAAAAGTGAAAAGAAAAGATGGGACAGGAAGGAAGTGTTGAGTTTTGTTAAATTAGTCAATGAAACATGTGTAGTAGTATAGAGTGAAAGAGTTTAAGGCAGAAGTGAGGTGGGGAGTGGAGGATTATAAATAAAAAGAAGAGGTGAAGTGAAAGTAAGTTGGAGTCGATGAATAAATAGAAGTAGGAGATCAGTGTTCTTCCAAAGTATAATTAAAGGGATACTGTCAAGGGAAAAAATTTTTTTTTCAAAATGAATCAGTTAATAGTGCTGCTCCAGCAGAATTCTGCACTGAAATCCATTTCTCAAAAGAGCAAACAGATTTTTTTATATTCAATTTTGAAATCTGACATGGGGCTTGACATATTGTCAATTTCCCAGCTGCCCACAACTAACACATGAAATACTCATGCATTTCTCCCACATTCAGGAGCACAGGAAGGCTCAATCAATAAAAAAGGATCACTATTACCATAGCCCTCACCTTCATAATTCACAATTACTGACTATCTTTTAGAGAAAGTAACTAATTTTAGATAATAACATCTCCAAGACAAGCTCACGATTTCTTCCACATGTCAAGTGGGAAGTTAAGGCCCCATAACAGCTTGTGTCCGCCACTGCATCTGAATGACGTTCAAATTAGGGGATAGGGTAGGGGGCAGTAGGGGAGAAGCCTACTTGCCTCCAACCTGCCCTTCATGAATACAGTGCTGCTGAACACAGGCAACACTATATTCATAGGGGAAGTGACAGATCATGGGGATCTTAAATGGAGCAGAAAGGAGGAAGGCAGAGTATAGTACCAAAAAAACATAGCTCACTGTGCCCCTTTTTGCACTTTGAATCCTGCTTTCCAGTTAGTAAATAAACCCCTCTAGGTGCATGGGACTGGATATTTCAAATCAATTTCTCAATTGAATTGCTCTGAAATGTATTCAATATGCAAAAAAAAGTTAATCTGGATATTGATATCAAATAAACAGCCTTACTGGCACATGTACCCTGAAAACAACAGTACTCCCCTTTCTTGTCCTTGTCGGCAGGGCCCTCATTACGTAATATTTTATTTATTTATTGGTCTGATAGTATTTTGCTTATCATTATTTGAAAGGCAGGCACATATTTTGGTTTAAAAAATGGCAATAATAAGAATTTGGCATTTTGGGGGATTATTATGTGGAATAGCAGCACTCACATTGACAGTCTATTTCTCTCCCACTCCATCTCCGGCTTTCCAGACATGTCCTACTGGGTGACCCCACCAGTGACAGCCCACGGGAGCACTCATATTTAATGCTGTCGTCCATGTCATATCGCACACCAGTCTTCATAGCACCAGGAGGTATACCTGGGTTGGGACAATGACCAGCTGTTCGGAGATAGATATAATATGAATGCTTAATGTTATGTTTTTAAACAAGTTAAAGAAAATAAAAACTGAAAGATATAATAAACAGACCTTTGTTAAAATGTTAAAGTTTTATACAGCCACCTCCCAGAACTGTATACAATTCTGAAAACCAGTACAATTCTAGTGGCTGGCAGTTTCCATTAAAAGAAATGACCAGTGGCAGCCTGATACTTCATATTTTTTCTGTATTAAACTGCTGGGAAATGAACCAGAGAACTCTATTCCATTCTAAAACCATTGCTTTTTAGATACGTTTTTAGATGGTGGTTTGGTCCTGTAGTTGCTTCCTCCTAAATGATCAGGGGTACATCCATGGCATGCTCCAGTCTCTCCATAAAAAAGTGGTAATCTAATCTTGCAGGATTGTACTAACACTAAGGGGGTTATTTATTAAAATCCAAATGTTAAAATTTGCAAAAATTAACTAGAAAACTCACATTTTTAGAGATTTATTATGCCCTGAAAATCCGCCATTTCAGACCTGTCGAGGTCATGTATAAGTCAATGGGAGAGGCACCTATCTCAATTTGAAGTTTTCGTGGTTTGCACTGGGTTTAGCCTGAAAATCTGACTTTTTTCTCACCTCCATCATCACAAATTGCAGTCACTCCACTCCATCTGGCGTTCCTTTTGCATGTTCTTTCCACAGACCCCCGCAGGGTGTATCCATCATTACATTTGAAAGTTATATTTGCCCCAACAAAGTAGGGCCCCCTTGGGTAAAACTCGCCATTTTCAAATGCCACGGGCTGAGGGCAAAGCATTTCTGTAAGGGATTAAAATAGGATCAGGCCTACTGCTAAAATTACCACCAGTCATCTCAATATCTAATTAGATTTTCAGTGCTGCTAACTCATCCCTTTAAATACATAAAAAATCCCACAGTAAATAACTGATTATTAATCAGTTCAAATGCAAGTACATTTCACCGCTGCAGCTGCTCTTTTGGTTTGTATAGTACCATAGTATATGCACTGAATAGTAGTAGTATAGTAGTAGTAATAGTAGTACAGTAGTATATGCACTGAATCTGCCAAACACTAAATTCATATGTACCGTGCATTAGCAGGTTCCTTTGCCTAGTACAAATTCTATGTATGCTAAAACATTCAAATACACATCTGCCAGCTGAAGGCAGGGTCTATACATATAATGGTGTTGGGCATAAGCTCTATGCCTTCATGGTTTCTTCACACATTCTGCACTTACAAACAGCTTTTATCTCTTTTATTTGCCACCTATTCACTAGCTCTAAATGATATACCAATCCAGTTCCATCTCGACCTAGAACTGATGTACAAGATAATCCTAAATATATATGTCTACCTTCTTCCACAAAGTGGGGTGAAAGTCTTACTTTTGCATGATATTGAGTTGTATATCCTTCCTGTGCTGGATCGCATAACACTCCACTTTCCAGTGGCCTCACATATTCTACTATTAGCAGGCCATGGATACTGCCCTATGGGGCAAAGAAAGTGAACAATGCTGGCTTCATTATACCCATTTGTCAAGGATACATCCCCTTTGTAACCAGTCTCAGGGGGACACTCAGCACCTGCAAGAAAAACTGAAGAAAAGCAGGAATAACTTTATAGATGCTTAATTTATTTTTAAGTATTGTTACAAGACTTCCTTCAGTTCTAGAATACTGTATATAATGTGCGTAGAAGAGAATAGCATCAACAGAGTTAAATGTTTATATGGGGGTGCTAACCTCAAGACAAATTTAAAAAAAAATTAAATATTATTTGCCTTTCTACTCTGTCTCTCAAAACATAAACTGAAAGTTCTGTGTTCAGGTTACTGTTCATAGAATCCAGACTATTTTTACTATCAATGGCGTTAACATTATTTGTAATTGTAATTTCTGTTGAAAACATAATCTGCCTGACTGTTTATACTCTGCGCACTGCTGGTTCTGACTCGTGTAACCATGTAGCAGAAGCTACCTGATTTAATAGATTTGGAAGATGACCGACTTCTGCTCCAAGTCAGAATCAGAAAACAGTAATGAATAAACCAAATATAGCTTTCATTTCTATTCTGAGGGGTTGTTTGGGTCTTCAAATGCCAGGGCCTAGTTTGAGTCCCATTCTAGTCCTGATTTTTATTAATACAGGATCAGTGCTAAGCCCAATGGCATTGGTGTCTAAACAGTCTTTAAGTTTGGGGGATGGGTGCTACACACACGTGGAAGATTGGGCCGCCTTTTTTATGTGCTTGCTACAAAGAACAAAGGTCTAAAAGAGGCTGTGAGGGATTGAAGAGAGTTAATTATTACCACACACTTTAGTCTGGGGGCTATTCTGTAGATTTATTTAGGACAAACATTGACTGTTGCAATCTGAGATTTCTAGTGTACATACAGTAAGCATTTTAGAAGAATGGATCAAGCAAGCATTAAACAATGGAAAGTCAGAGACTATCACATTTTCTTTAAAGGGATACTGTCATGGGGAAAAAAAATTTTTTCAAAATGTATCAGTTAATAGTGCTGCTCCATCAGAATTCTGCACTGAAATCCATTTCTCAAAAGAGCAAACAGATTTTTTTATATTCAATTTTGAAATCTGACATGGGGCTAGACATTTTGTCAATTTCCCAGCTGCCCCTGGTCATGTGACTTGTGCCTGCACTTTAGGAGAGAAATGCTTTCTGGCAGGCTGCTGTTTTTCCTTCTCAATGTAACTGAATGTGTCTCAGTGAGACATGGGTTTTTACTATTGAGTGTTGTTTTTAGTTAGATCTACCAGGCAGCCGTTATCTTGTGTTAGGGAGCTGTTATCTGGTTACCTTCCCATTGTTCTTTTGTTTGGCTGCTGGGGGGAAAAGGGAGGGGGTGATATCACTCTGACTTGCAGTACAGCAGTAAAGAGTGATTGAAGTTTATCAGAGCACAAGTCACATGACTCGGGGCAGCTGGTAAATTGGCAATATGTCTAGCCCCATGTCAGATTTCAAAATTGAATATAAAAAAATCTGTTTGCTCTTTTGAGAAATGGATTTCAGTGCAGAATTCTGCTGGAGCAGCACTATTAACTGATGCATTTTGAAAATTTTTTTTTTACCCATGACAGTATCCCTTTAAATATAGGATGGTTTCATGAAAGTGCTGGTTATCATTTCTAATGACTTGTGTACAGGCTGAACATATATTTTCTATGTTCTTTGTCAGTAGATGGGATTAACTAATTTATAGATTAACACAGCGCACAATAAAAGTGTATATGCATAAATGGCACACTAGTTGAGTTCTGTGTCAGGTGGTCTGTGGGGAACAAGGGGCACAGATTGCCTCCCTTGCCTTTGGTGAACACTCGGAAGCAGTGTGTTATAGATCAGCATTTCTCCTAAATGTCCCAATTAAAATGCTAAATCTCAAAACATGGACCATAAATAAGTAGAGCTTTCTTGAAGGTGTACTGGGTTTCCAGCACATGGGGTTGATGTCTGGGTAAAACCTGGTGTCCCAATTTTCTAATGCAAAGTGTTGGGAGGTATGCAGGAACATTATAGGCTGTTAAACCTTGCGAAAGAAAATCAGTAACTTAAATATTCCATTTAAAGTGAAAAATGTTTACTAATATGGGTCCAACACCTAAAACACACACATCTGGGTGTGTTAAAACATTGTACTCAATGTGGCTTTGCTCAGGTTGCCTTGTGTCTATTGATTATAACTGTGAATGAGGTGTTAGCCACAACAAGCCCTTTGAGCCTTTGTGTACAAAGATTTTTCTCAGATGCAGTTACTCTGGAATTCTAGAAAAAGGCAGTACAAGACTAAAGTGTGAGAAAAAAACATAGCAAATTACTTCTGTTTCTTTTTTAACTTGGCCCCCGATTACATTACAAATTATATAGATGGCTGCACCCTAGCATATGTACAGAAACATACCTAGTGATGAAATGAATGGCAGAAGGAAAGTGCTTAGTATAAGATGTCTTCTTCCTTCTATTGAGCCTTTGTCCATTTTGTGCCACATGTTCCACAAAACTGATCATGAAACTCAGCTTGCCTAATACTACATATGTCAATAGGGAGGAGGAGAAAGAGAGGGGGGGGACATTATTTGCACACACGAAAGTGAAAGAGAATGCAGGAATAGATGGGTAATCGGTATGGAAGGAGAAAGTTTGGAAACAGAGATACTGATAGAGCCAGGTTGCTATGTGTGTGTGTGTGAAACAACATAACCGTGCACATAAGGCTCACATGTGACTGCATAAAAGGACACCGGGTGGTGTAGTCTTAGCAACTCTTCCAAATGCCCCCCCCCCACTGTTACCATTTATGCAGTCTGACAGGTGCGAGAAGGGGCCACACTGCTAGTGCATGTATTAGAAATGCAATAGAAAAACATTTCAGCTCATAAAATTACATGGATGGCTTTTTGCTACCCCAGTAGCCTGCCAGACACTGTGTCTGAAACAAAGTTCTCACTTGCATCATGGCAGGGATGGCCCTGGATATTAGATGACCATGACCATGATACGTGGTCTCAGCCAAGAAACATACATTAAATAATTTTTTGACAACAACCTTATGTACCTCATGTTGAAGTCAAGAAGAAGTCATATTTTAGCTGATGAATAAAATGTACCATGTGAGATTTAGAAAAAATAACTTCTTGGAAATACTGCTGAATTTCATTTATACTGGTTATCAAGAACTGGTTGTGCAATCAGCCACATTTAAACTCCGCAAATTCTGGGAAGCACAGATTGAGAAACACAACAACACTCCTGAAAACCAAGGACAGGTCTCTGGACTTTACACAGTGATATTATTAACGGGAACTGTGATGTGAAGTTTTTTTTTCACACTGAAAAATTACATATCTGCACTGCTTCTTGCAAGTAAACCATGCGAAATACAAAGCTAAAATACCTATTCTACAATGAAGTCAAACTACTTCCAGGTTCCCAGGAAACTAGAGAGCAGGAAAGTTTTTTTTCTAATGATCATGGTGCCACTTGTTAACCCTGCTCTTGATGTAGGAGCACATATGGTAGATATAAGGTCTGTAGTGTGTAATCTGCCTCCTTTGACTCAAAGCTAAAACTCACATGACCTAATTTGTCATAAGACAGTATTAAAATTACCACTCAGACAACATAATCAGTGAAGCATTTTCCAATAAAAATGCAGGCCCCCAAATAATTCCCACTTAACACCATTGCAAATGGGCAGGCCCACCACCAGTTATCATAGTACACATGGGCTTCTCCTGTAGGGAAACTCCCTGACCCGGAAGCAAAACTAGTGCCAGTGAGCCCCTCAGTGGTTGCCATAAAAATGGGCTTCACCTGGTTTCCCCTGAGGCCTGAAAGCAAAATTCAGTGCCAGGTGGATTCCCAGTGGTTGCCACACCCAGAGCCTGCCAAGCACAACATGAGGCCTACACCTTGCGAAATAGGTTGGCATTCCCATTTAAGCAATAGTAGACATTGAAAGGGGACCCGTCAGCCAAAAAAAATATTCAAAATCCTGTTTTATCACATTAGTAAAGCAAAATGAACTTTAATGACACTATATAAATTATTTGAATCTTGTTTCCTTCAGCCTTGTATCATCTCAGAATCTTGTTTGTGCACCAGAATGTGGGACCTGATGTCCATCCCCATGCCCTGACTACACAATTAAATGGTTAAGAGAATGAGGGAATGTGGGCAGAGCAGTAATATCTAAGAAGTGCTGAATGGAAAGTGAAAGTAATTGTCTGCCCTGCCTCTATGCCCATGGCATAGAGGAGGGGCAGACAATATTTGATTGACAGCTGAGATTTTTAAATGAGATTACAACAGCTATGAATGCTTTATTAAAAAATAGAAATTGGATTTCATGTTTAATTTGAAAAGGACTTTTATTGTACAGATTTGTGTGTCTGGGTGACAGGTCCACTTTAAGGGCTTTTCCTGTAGGTGTACTCCTTGACCCAGAAGCAAAACCAGTGCCAGTCGGCACCTCAGTGGTTGCCATTAGAATGGGCTTTGCCTGGTTTACCCACAAGGCCAGAAAGTAGGATCAGTGCGAGGTAGGGTTGCCACCTCTTGAAAAAAAATACTGGCTTTCCTATATTTTTATGCATTTCTCCTATTAATATCATTGGGATCAAGCTTAATTTTACCGGCCAGATGGCAACCCTAGTGCCAGGTGGATTCCCAGTAGTTGCCCCCACAAAGTTCCAGGGCTTGCCAACCACCACATAGGACCAGCATTGCTGCCACTCTCCACAGATTCTCAGTTTTAAACTTGTACTGGATTGTTATCCTAAAAAAAAACTTAGGGAAGGATGGTGGGAGAAAATCATATTTTAGTAATGATGATGCCTCTCTGTTTACTACCACTAAGTATGCTTGTTATCCTAGTCCCACCCCCAGATTTTCCCGCCTCTCCAGCAGCCTATTGTTTTCCAATAGAAACCCCTTCCCCCCAGACTGGTTTCACAACCTTTCCCAGCAGCCAGCCCATCGTTTACAAACCAGAGACCCCCAAACTGATTTCATTGCCAACCTGACTGTCCCATCTCAGCCTGTCAGTTAAAGTTTCTAATACTAATGGAAACAAATATGGCAGCCCCCTCATACAGGAACAAATGGCATCAGACAGCAGACAGGTAATGTAAAAGCATTGTTTAAATACTTTATGGCAAAGTTATAAGTAGCTTTTAAAGTCAATATTAAGTTAGATTTAAAAAATTGTTTAATTTCGGGTGCTTATTTTTGCAATGAAAAACTGACAGGGGCAAGTTTTTTGGGAACAAGGTCAGGTCATGGTTTTTAAAAATTCATACAAAAAAGAAAGAAATAAAAAAAGAAATGCAGGAACTATTATTCTACCATACAACTATTTACTGAGGTTGAAAAGCAAAATGATGGCCCCAGTGGTTTTGCAGTGGTTGCCCTGCATGTTTAGGTCCTTCCTTCCCTTTCTCACTCCAACAGTAACACCACCACCTTTTGCCATGAAAATGATTTCACAACTCTTGGGCTGCTGCCATTTAAAGGAGAACTAAAGCTTAACTAAAGAAGTAGCTAGAAATGTTGTTTATTATGTTTTGTGCTTTGTACCAGCCCAAAGGCAACCACAGCCATTTAGCAGTAAAGATCTGTGTCTCCAAAGATGTCCCAGTATCTCCCCTTCTTCTTTTCTGCTGATTCACTGCTAGGGTTGCCACCTTTTCTGGAAAAAAATACCGGCCTTCTTATATATTTATCTTTTTTCCCTATTAATAACATTGGGATCAACCATCATTTTTACCGGCCAGGCCGGTAAAATACCGGCCAGGTGGCAACCTTATTCACTGCACATGCTCTGTGCTACTGTCACTTACTGAGCTTAGGAACCCTCTCACAATATACAGTACCCATCAGGCTGGACTAGCAATCTGTGGGTTCTGGCAAATGCCAGAGGGGCTGCTATAAGGTGCCATAGAAAGGCAGTATTTAGTGGGCTGGTGGGGGCTGTTTGGGCCTCTGCGTGGCCTGATTGGGCCTCTGTGTACCTGAAATGCCAGGGCCTATTTTGACTCTCAGTCCAGACCTGGTACCCATAGAATAGAAACGTCACAATATAAGGCTGATTAGTAATTAATGCAGATAATAACTACATGGCAGCACAGAAACCAGTGCAAAAAGCATCAGAATTTAATAATCAGGCCTGTAGCATCAGCTTAAATTTACAGACCAACTTCATTTTCTGCTTGATAATTTGCATTTTCAACACCTGCTCAGAGCCCATTGAGCATGTGAGTGTCACCGACACTTTCCAAGATGGTGACCCCGTGACAAGTTTGAAGTCCTGGGGCAGATTCCCTAAAGGCGAAGTGGCTAACGCTAGCCTCAATTCGCTAGCGTTACTGCTCGCAGGGACTTTGCAGGGCTCATGTGTAGGGCATAATAACAACTCTATTTTATTTATTAAGGTTCCCTGGACTTGTGTGATGTAATGTATTTGCTGTAACATATACGTCCATGTAACTTTATCATTTCCCGCTGTATGCAAATTAGGCAACGCTAGTGCATCTTTGCTTTGATTGCCAACGTAACGCCAACGAAAATTCCCCAGCGCTCCGCGCCCTGGATGCAAATTCGCACTTTAGTGACTTTGCGTTGTCCTGGCAAATTTACGCCTGGCAAAGTGTTGTGATGGCTGTGAAGTCGTTGCTGGTGAATTTTTGCCAGTTAGGGAGTTTGCCCCCTGGATCATTGCTGCTACTGAAAAGCTGAAATAAGTTCAGTATATAAAATACAAGTTTAACTAGTGCCAGGCTGGCAGCTTTTATTTAGAGGAAAATCTGACTAAGTGTTATTTCTGACATCCATAATGTCATAATATAGTAACTATGCAGCCTCGTAGGATTAAGTTGTAATTTTAGAATATAATGGTGACATTCTTGTAAAATTAGTTGAACGCAGAGAACATCTTATGGCTCTTATTTATTATCTAAAATGAGGACGTAAAGTAAATGCTTCCCTAACAAAGAACAGCGAGTTGCAGCTTTACAGCCTTGCTTTCGCTACAGATCGCCTAGCTGGCCGCTCCTAATGTTTCCAGCTTTTGAAACCCTTTCAGCCTTAACTCCAGACCTTCAAACAATACTATAGTTCATCTTTATTCCCACAAGAACAGACTTTCTCTGCCGAACGCATGGCTGCTTCCCAGAAAAATGACACGACACTCTCAGTAAGCAGCAGGGTCACCGCCCACAGCTCCCAGACTAGAGAGATTGCCCCTTTAAATCCTAAAGCGCAGGAAAGAGGAACGGGAAGAGGAGGGGAGAGGAGAGGAAGGGCTGCTGTGTGGAGGTAATGTGCGTATAAGACTTTAAATAGAATCATATGCTATAGTGAAAGAAAAGAAATTGAACGGAAGGAGCTGGGGTCCAGCCAGGTGGAAGAGACAATAGGGAAGAAACTTGCATCAATCTCTTTCCACAAAAAAACCCTAATTTATTCATCCCACTCCTGCAAGGCGATAATCCTCTGCCAGTTCGGGATTTTTCGAAATTAACTGTCCCCCACATTAGCGCCATTGTACCTCCATTTTTTGTCAGAACAGTGGCACTTTTAACCCTTTCTCTTCTGTCAGCCTGGCCCAGTCTCCTGCCAGAAATGCACTGCCGCAAACGCCTCAATGAAACCTCTAGGTAGTGTCTGTGCAGCTTCTAGCTGTATTTATTATCCCTTTGTGTGCGAGGGAACATTTCATACAGAAGAGCCCATTATATCCCCTATCTAGTCAGACTGTAACCAACCCAGAAGTGTCATTCTATATTAAAACTCACAAGAAAAACGACACCTGCAAACAGCTCAAGTCATAGGACAGAGACACACACGAAGATTCTGGGAGATTTAGTCACCCGGCAACAAATCACCTCTTCTTAGGGCGACTAATCTCCCCACGAAAAGCCTTCCTGCTGCTTCGCTTTCCGAAGTTGCCCCACGAAGAAATTTAGGACAACTTCGGAAAACGAAGCACTTCGAGTGCCATCCCACGGCTAGAATCGAAATCGGGGCAGTTCGGAGAGATTAGTCGCCCTTAGAAGAGGCGATTTATCGCTGTGCTACTAAATCTCCCAGAATCTTTGCTTGTGTCTCTGCCCTAAAAGATCATGCTGTATTTGTAAAGCCTTTGAAACAGGGCTACATGGAAACATTTATGCATGTGACATCATCGGTCACCAGTTTTTTTGGTTTAAAATGAATACTAATATCTTTGCTGCTTTGCGCCTTTTATTAGTTCTTTTGGCTATAAAACCACAATTAAGATTTGTTTTCCCATTTTTTTCTCATTTAGTTTTTTTAACTTAACCCCCTTTATATTTTAACTGGAATGAAAAAAATAGGTTATGAATTTAACCCATGGTAAGTTACAGGGTCACAATAATAGCCTGGTTAGTTGGGTATGCTAGCTTAGGTAGTAAAGAGTGTTTTGTATTATATAATATTATATTATACATTGTTCCTTACTGTTTTCCTTTCTTTTCCTAGGATCTGACTGTTCCAGAAAGAGTGAATACTTTGCCTTTATGATTTCCCTTTGTTCGTCACTGCAAGTTTAAAACTGTCTCCCACAAATCTACAACGCAAGTTGGTATGAACCGTGATCAATTACATTTTATATCGTCCTCAAGGAAGCACCTGTCATGTAGTAATACTGAAGACTTGTGTGCTTACAGGCAACAAACACATTAACAGTTTTTATTGCAATGAATATCTTCCTACAACAAGACATGTAAAAATCTTTATCTTTCACATAGAAGAAATATCCTCAAAAAACATTTTTTTTTCTCCATTGAAGTTCTCAAATAAAATAATTACACTTCTAACAATGGCATCCTTCCCTGACATATTGCGCTTCCAGCTTCCTGGCCATGAAGCAGCCACACTCCGCAGCATGAACCAACTTCGTTCAGAGGAGCGGTTCTGTGATGTTACTGTTCTTTCCGATGGTCTCAAATTCAGGGGCCATCGTGTGGTGTTAGCAGCTTGCTCACCCTTTCTCAGAGACCAGTTCCTGCTTAATCCAGGCTCAGAACTTCAGGTCTCCCTTATGCATGGCCCCAGGGTTGTGTCAGACCTTCTTCTTTCCTGCTATACAGGCCTCCTGGAATTCTCAGTGAGAGACATTGTGAACTATTTGACAGCAGCCAGTTACCTACAAATGGAGCATGTTGTAGAGAAATGTCGTCAAGCCTTGTCTCAGTTTATTGAGCCAAAGATCGGACTGAGGGACCCTAGCAAGGCTATAACGTCCCGCGGTGCCCCCTCAACAACATCAACAACACTGCATCCTGTTTGTTCTACTGAGAACCGCAGGTCACTCAAGACTGAGATAAAAGCAGATGATGAGCTTGAGGAAGAAATGTTTTTGATGGCAGAAGAGGAGGAAGAAGATGATGAAGATGAAGAAGGGTCATCTTCTGATATTTGCATTGTAAAAGTAGAATCAGGAATGGGTGGAGGAACAGGAAAAGGAGGAGTATTGTGGAGGAAAAGAGCTGAGGAAAAAAACCTCAGGGCACAATCTGAAGAGGGCTTGGTGAATTCTACTGTAGAAGGAAGTGAGCCTGGAGAGAGTATCATGCAGCAGGGAGGTACAATGAAAGCAATCTACAGTGATGAGGTGGAAGGGGGAGAGGGGGTGCTCATAATCCCGAGCAGCTATCATGAGGAGGAAGATGAAGAGGTTTTTGATGGAGGGGCCAGTGGATGCCAGAGCAGTGTGGTAGTGGATGGAACTTCAAGAAATCCTCTTGGTGATTTAGGAGGAGTTACAGGAGTAGAAGCAATGGTTATTGGGGATGCAAGACTGGGAAACAGAAGATCAGTAAAGTGCTGTAAATGTGAAGAGATTTTTCAGGGAGTTGAGAAACTTGTTTTCCACATGCGGGCTCAGCATTTTGTATTCATGTGCCCTCGATGTGGAAAGCAGTTTAACCACAGCAGCAACCTTAATCGTCACATGAATGTTCACAGAGGGGTAAAGTCCCATTCTTGCCATATATGTGGCAAATGCTTTACACAAAAGTCCACACTACATGACCACCTTAACCTGCACAGTGGTGAAAGGCCATACCGCTGCTCATACTGTGATGTAAGGTTTGCCCACAAGCCAGCAATTAGACGTCACCTTAAAGAGCAGCATGGGAAGACCACAGCCCAAAATGTATTGGAAGCAGGAGTATCTGACATAAAAGTGTTGGTGACTTAAGGACTTTCTGGCAATTGCAGTGAATGAAAGCAAAATCTGACTGGACTATAATGGAAGACAAAAATGTTTGCTTACAGGACACCATGAAAGAACCTCTGTTGTGCTGATCTGCTAAGTTACATTTTTTAGACTTAGGGTTGACCTATTTTTAATAATTTATCTTTACACTGATTTTTACCAATTTACACCTGTAGGACTTAATACATGACAATTCAAAAGACTATTCAAACCACGAGGTTTTATCCACTTATTTTTAAGCTCCCCCCACCTCTTTTTTTCCCACTTTCACATTTGCTCTATAATAACACTGGGCGTTGCTCTTTTAATAAAATGTTTTTATCTGAAATTAATTTACTCTTCACTGTGTGTTTGTGTCTCTCATTTTCATAGTTGCTACTGAAGGCAGCATTTGTATGTTCTGACTGGTCTCAGTTATCCAGAAACCCATTATCCAGAGAGTTCCAAATTATGGGAAGGCCATGTCCCATAGACTCCATGTTCAGAAAAGAATTTTTAAAAATCATTTCTCTTTTCTCTGTAATAATAAAACAGTACCTTGTACTTGATCCCAGCTAAGATATAATTAAATCTAACTGGAGACAAAGTTTTTCTCATGACATATCTAGTATAGGTCAATCTAAAATCTAAAAACAACTGGACTTGCTGAGTAATCAATGAACTTTTTTCTCATGGCTTTTAATTATTTTTTTAGTAGACTTAAAGTGTGGCTATCTAAATTACAGAAAGATCCCTTATCTGGAAACCCCAGGTTTTGAGCATTCTGGATAACAGGCCCCATATCTATACCACTAAAACAATGTAGCAGTTGTTCACAATCCATCTTGTTTCTATCAATGCATGTGCACTTCTGCGATTCTCCCTTTTCAGACAGCTTTCTTAATTTGAAAAGGATACAGCACATCCTTGCATTTTAAGAGGTTACAAAACAGTAAGCCATTGAATGGTGGACAAACACAGATACTGTATATCATGGGTAGCGTTATGTAGCTTGTGCAGTTTTGTTTTTCAGGGGACAAGAAAAAATTGGTGTAAAATGCAAATTCCAAACTTTAAAAATGCTTAACATCTGTAATTAATGTATATCATTACATTGAATTACATTTCTTTCCTTATGGAGAATTTTATATTTGGGTCTACAATTTCTTTTTGAGAGAACTAATTACTTTCTTTAGCTAATATGTAATGATAATTCACAGTGGGACCTGTGTGGGTATTAAACAAGAATGGGTGTTCTTTTTGCTCCCACATAAGGCTACAGGATTGACATGATAAATGGATGGTGAGGCCAGACTATCGTTTTACTGTTCAATTGTTCTAGCTACCATTGCTTTTAATAATAACTAACAACATGTATTATTTGCAAATACAGTAATATTTGGATAGAATTTTGGTAGTGAGTTTGGATAGATACAACAATTTCCTTTTTTACCACTTGAATAATAACATTTTATTATTTTCACCTGCATGACACTAACATTCAAACAAAGTTGTGAGCAGCTAGGCTTACAGCTCTACTGTCTAGAGCAAGCAGTAAACAATTGAGCATATCATTTAACTATATTTTTCTGTAAGGTGGACATGCCTCTTGGAATTTTAGGGTTAGAAACCTTTGAAATTAATTTAGCAATGTGCAGAGCACTTTGAAAATGTAACCAAGTCTGGCTGCAGTCACCATCTAAGATACAAAGGAGCTAATATGACATATCTTTGCTTTTCTTTGTTTTTTTACTCCAGAATTTAACCGGTTTGCATCAATTACAAATCGGGTTAATCATTTTGGTAAAACTGCATTAGGGGATAGCTTTATTTATTTATTGACATAGCTGAGCTAACAGGGATTAAAATAAGCTCTTTAGCAGCCCATCTGGCATTTACCTGTGAGAACCTCAATAGATATGGTATCGGTTTTAAACCTTAAGTATGTGTATACTATAAGTCACTTATGCCTTGGATAAGAGTAAATTTTATACTTACCGTAATTTTCTTTTCCTGGAACGTACTCATGGCAGTGGGTCACTTGTATGTATCCCTGCCCCCGCAGGATTGGACAGAAAACTAATTAGCATAGCAATTAAAAGCTCCCTCCTCCCCTTTCACCTTCAGGTCTAGGTTTTCCCAAAGTCAATAAGGGAGGGATAGTGACCCACTGCCATGAGTACGTTCCAGGAAAAGAAAATTACGGTAAGTATAAAATTTACTCTTTTCCTGTTCACTAACTCATGGCAGTGGGTCACTTGTATGATATGCCATAGCAATAAAGGGAGGGCAAATGCTGAAATAATATATTTATTAAAGAAAAGAAACTGTTTGCAACACAGAACGACCAAAATTAGCTTCTGTAGCTGACATTACATCCAACTGGTAATGTCTAATGAATGTCTGCATTGACGACCAAACTGCTGCTCTGCAGACCTCTTCAGAACTCACTGAAGACTGGAACGGCCATGACGTTGCAACTGCTCTGGTGGAGTGAGCTTTGATTAATGCTGGCTCTGGCATCTTTAGGGCCTTATAGGCCTCTTTGATACGGGAGGTAATGTATCTTGCCAAAGTAGACTTAGAGGCAGGAGCACCTCTTTTAGGGCCATCTGGGATCAGGAATAATGAATCTGACTTCCTGAAGTCCTCGACTCTTTGAATATATATCGACAACGCTCTGGCTACATCGAGCCTGTGCATTTTTTCTTCTAATTCATTAGACGGATCCTTGTAGAAGACTGGTAACACAATCTCTTGATTACAATGAAAAGAAGAGGATACCTTTGGCACAAATTTTGAATTAGTTCTCAAGACTATCCTGTCTTGATGAAAAATAAGGCATTCCCTTGCCACTGATAGCGCATGCAATTCGCTCACTCTTCTGGCCGACGTTATGGCGACCAGAAAAACTACTTTAAGAGTTACATTCTTGAGTGGTACCAACTGTAATGGCTCAAAAGGATCATCCATTAAAGCTTGCAACACAGCAGACAGGTCCCATGGAGGTACTCTCGATCTTATTGGAGGATTTATATGGTTTGCCGCCTGAATGAATCTTACTATGATTTGTTCTGCAGCCAATGATCTATTCCAAAAAGCTGATAAGGCTGAAATCTGAGATTTTAGCGTATTTGTGGCCAAACCCTTTTCTAAACCTGATTGAAGAAATTCTACTACATGAACTGTAGAATATATAGACGGGTCAATCTTTCTTTGCTTACATCAGTCTCTGTATATGCTCCAAACTCTGTAATATTTGCTAGAAGTTGAGGCCTTTCTGGACTGTAGTAAAGTATCCACTACTGCTTCAGATAGTCCTGATTCCTCTAACTTCCTCCTTTCAGTAGCCATGCCGTCAATCTTAGACTGTGAAGATTTGGATGCCAGATTGGACCCTGAGACAACAGCTGAGGGATTAGTGGTAATTTCCAAGGGTAATCTATCGCCATGTTCTGAAGCTGGGCAAACCAAGGCCTCCTGGGCCACCATGGAGCTATTAGAATTACTCGAGCATAATCTTGTCTCACCTTCCTTAATGTCTTTGGAATGAGAGGAAATGGAGGGAACAGGTAGGCTAGATGGAACCTCCATGGTATGGAAAAAGCATCTCTCCCCTCTGCTTGGTGTTCCCAGCTCCTGGAAAAAAATCTGTGAGTTTTCCGGTTGCATGTGGAAGCCATCAGGTCTATTTCCACTGTCCCCCATCTCTTTTCTAACTGAAAAAATATGTGGGAATCCAGCGACCACTCCCCCGGATGGATCCTGGATCTGCTGAGGTAAACTGCTTCGATATTCATTTGTCCTGGGATGTATGTTGCTGTCAAGTGGCACAAATTCTCCTCTGCCCATAGCAAAATTCTCTCCGTTAACTTCATCAGGCACCTTGATCTGGTTCCCCCTTGTCTCCTCAGATAACTCACCACTGTGGTATTGTCTGAATGAACATTCACCGACAACCCTCTTATCTTCTGTTGATAGCCTTGAAGAGCTTCCCAAACTGCTTGTAATTCCTTCTGATTCGAAGACCATTGCCTCATCTCCTCTGACCACCAGCCCTGGAGCGGCTGATTGTTGATGACTGCGCCCCAGCCTAGATTGCTGGCATCGGTAGTAAGAGTCTGCCATTGTGGTGATAGGATGTGCTTCCCCTTCTGAAGATTGGCTGAGAGGCACCACCACCTCAAACTCTCCTTGGTCTTCCACTTCAGAAAAATCTTCTGCTTCATGTTGTATGGATCTCTGGACCACTGCTTCAGAAAATCCCATTGTAATTGGCGACGATGAAAATTCGCCCATTCCACGGTCTCGGCTGCTGCTATGCACTTGCCTATTACACTGAGGCACTCCTTCGCCGAACAGACTTCTTTCCGTCTGAGTACCTGTACTGATTTTCTGACATCTTGTGCCCTCTTCTTTGTCAGAAAAACTTTCATCTGGATGGAGTCTATTAACACTTCCAAATACTGAAGATGCTGCACTGGTGTTAAATGCGACTTGCTGAAGTTTACTTTCCATCCGTGGCGTTGTAGGAAGTTTAGAACGTAATTTCTTTGGTGAATTAACAACTGATGCTCTCTGGATTTGATCAGGATATCGTCTAAATACGCATACACCTGTATGCCTCTTTCCCTTAGAACTGCTATTAGAGTGATTAGGACCTTTGTAAATGTTCTCGGTGAGGTGGCTAGACCAAACGGTATGGCCTGATACTGGAAATGCTTTCCGAGAACCACAAACCGAAGAAACTTTTGATGGGAACTGGCCACAGGAATATGCAGATAGGCGTCCTTTATGTCGATGGAGATCAACCAATCTCCCTGATCTATTTCCTGCAAAACACTCCTCAAAGATTCCATCTTGAACCTTCTGACTCGTAGAGACCTGTTTAGCACCCTTAGATCTAAAATTGCTCTGTATTCTCCTGTTTTTTTCTTTATTAAAAACAAGGGGGAATAAACTCCTAACCCTCTTTGGGATTTTGGGACTGGTCTTATTACCTCTTGTTTCCATAAATCCTTCAGGATCTTTGAAAGAGCTTGTCTTGCTCTCGGCTCTCCCGGAATCCTGGATTGCAAAAATAAACTTTTCAAATGTCTGCGTTTGAATTCCAATTTGTAACCTACAGAAATTATCTGAAGTACCCATCTGTCTCGGATGGTTGTCTCCCATTCCTTGTAAAATTTTCCAAGTCTTCCTCCTACTGGATCTTGGGATAGACTTCTGGCGTCATGCATACCTTCCTCTGCCAAATCTGGTCTGCCTCTTGGACCCACGAAAAAGATTCGATTGCCCCGATCTCCAAGCCTGATAGTTTGCGTAGGGTCTGCCAGGTCTGTAAAACCTAGCCTCTTTATAATTAGTTCTCTCGATCCTTGTATTCTGAAATGGGTTTCTTCTACCCCTTCTATCTTGTGGTAAAAAGGGACTCTTACCTGCTGTCACCTTAGAAATAATTTTCTCCAAACTGGAACCGACAATAATTCACCTTCAAATGGCAGCCCACAAAGATTGTGCTTTGAAGCAGCATCCGCCTGCCATTGACGCAGCCATAAGGCCCTTCTAGTTGAAACAGAGAGTGCCATTGATTTTGCTGCCAACCTTAGGTTTTCAGTTGCTGCTTCCATGATAAAGTCTGAAGCCCACTTTATCTCAGTAAGCGCATCCTTAATCCTGGATCTACTGACGTTTTGAGACAAGGCATCTTCAATATTCTTCAACCAGATCCTTGACGCTTTTGCAAGGCAAATATTAGCAATGGCCGGCCTACATGCTGCACCAGCTACTAAATAGGCTTTCCTCAATGTGCTCTCCTAGCGTTTCTCCATTACGTCACGGAATGACACGCCATCATCCACTGGTAGCGTAGTTCTGCGAGCGATTCTTGTTATAGGAGCATCCACCTTAGGAGGTGTGACCCACTTATTAATAACCTCTTCCTGAAAAGGATACATTTTATTAAATCGTTTGGAGATGAAAATTTTTTTTTTCTGGTGTCTTCCACTCTTTTTCTAATTCCGATTTAAATATATTATGCATAGGGAAGTATGGTTGCTTCTTGTAAGAACGGCTAGCCAGTCTATCCCTCTTGGAGGTGTCCTCTTGTGGATCATCCAGCTCCAAAGCTTTTAACATGGCTTCTAAAAGAGGTGACACAACTTCCAAATCAAAGTTTGATTGGCTGGAAGACTCATCCTCTTCCTCAGTCTCATCTAATTCACCTTCTGAAATTTGCACCATCTGTTCCAAATCAGAATCCGCTGATGAGATGCCAGCTTCCTCCTGAACCCTTGGCTTTTTTAAAAGCTTATCAGTAGCTCTAGATAAAGCTACCTCAATAGAATTAGACACTGATTGGGACATCTTATTCATAAATTCTTCAAATTGATTAGTCATATTTCCTGAGGCAAGCGAAATACATTCCTGACAGAGTCTTCTTCCCTGCAATGCAGGATTATCACAAGATCTGCAGATCTTAGACTTCCTAGTTGCTCTTTCAACTTCCTGATCCCCAGAATGCCTACAAAATATACAATAGATTTGATAAGTTGTACAGGAAAAATAAACATCCATCCTGCACTCTGTTAACGTTGGACTCACCCCTCCATATTTTAACGACCTTTGCCTCCTTAGTTAAGCCAGATATTGCCAGACTAATGCTCAGAAATAGCTCACAAACTGACAGGTTGATTCTGAATGCTGAAAAGGATACATCGTTTCAATATAGGCATCAATGTAACAACAATCTCCTTGTGCAAGAGTATCGCTTACCAGGAAACACACAAATTGCAAGTTACTGCGCGGATGGCCTCAGATTGTAACAGGAACGCTACAAGTTTGCCGGTCTGAAAAAAATTCCTCATGCGTCTGACGTCATCACGTTGTATGCGCATCACCATGGCAACGCGTCCTGTATAGCTTGCGCCTTCTCCAATAGCTATGGCGCTCGGCAGAAAATAATTTCCAATACTGCCATAGCCCCTGGTCGCACCTGACAGCAGGAGGGGCCCCTGGGCAGCGGTTAGAATCAGCGCTAGTCCCAGGGCTTCAACCAAGGAGAGAGAGCTTGAGACCTGGTTGGAACAATCTATGGGGTGAGCCTGAATCCTTGACGCGGGACAGAAAAAGAACTGAAGGTGAAAGGGGAGGAGGGAGCTTTTAATTGCTATGCTAATTAGTTTTCTGTCCAATCCTGCGGGGGCAGGGATACATACAAGTGACCCACTGCCATGAGTTAGTGAACAGGAAACACTCATTTAAATTAAAACACTTTTATGTTTTGAAGTTACTGTTCCTTTAATGCATTTGGACAAAAAATTGACGCTTGTGTCAAAATCATTTTGACACCATTGACTTCAATGCTTTCACAATTTTTTTCGCCATTTAGCGAATTATTCGTCAAAGCAAAACGGGACAGATCACTACTGCTGAATAAAAAGCTAAATAACTTAAAAACCACAAATAATACAAAATGAAAACCAGTTGCAACTTGACTCAGAATATCACTTTCTACATCAGGGGTCCCCAACCTTTTTCACCCGTGACCAACATTCAGATGTAAAAAGAGCTAGGGAGAACCACAAACATGAAACATGTTCCTGGGAGTGCCAAATAAGGGCTGTGTTTGACTATTTGGTAGCACCTATGTGGACTGTCAGCCTACAGGAGGCTCTGTTTGGCAGTACAGCTGGTTTTTATGCAACCAAAACTTGCCTCCAAGCCTGGAATTCAAAAGTAAACCTGCTTTGAGGCCACTGGGAGCAACATCCGAGAGGTTGGGGAGCAACATGTTGCTCATGAGCTACTGGTTGTGGATCACTGTTCTACATCATACTAAATTTAAAGGTGAACAACAACTTTAATTTATGTGCACCAAATAAAGAGGACATAACTACAGCCTCTCTGACAGACTTAATAAAGTTGGTTTCATGCTATAGATGGAATAGAGCACCAATTTCTTTTTATTTGATCACATGAGCAAGCCCCACATCCAGTTACAAGGTTGTACAGGGACCTGAAGTCTCCAAGCTTCTCTTGTTCTCCCCACTCACAACTTGCTCTCTTGACCCTATGCCTTTTTCTCTGCTTAGACACTGTGCTGCTGAGCTTACTCCAGTGCTTACTCAAATCTTCAATTCTTCTCTAGCGTCTGGAACCTTCCCATCTCCATTCAAACTGGCCTGTGTAAAGCCTATTCTTAAAAAGGCCACTCAATCCATCCTGCCTGTCGAATTATCTTCCTGTCTCACTTTTATCGCTTGCATCTAAGCTCCTAGAACATAAAGCGTTCTTCCGTATTACTAACTTTCTACACACCCAAAATATGCAATCTGGTTTCCGGCCTGCTCACTCTACTGAGACTGCTTTGTAAAGAGTTACAAATGATCTTCAGGTTGCCAAAGCCCACTTCTCTATCCTTATCCTTCTTGACCTATCATCTGCATTTGATATGGCTGACCACTATTCCTGATGCAAATTCTGTATTTGCTTGGTATCTGTAATCAGGCTACATCTTGGCTCTCTTCTTACCTTTTTAACCGAAACATTCACTGTCTCTTATGCTTACATCTCCTGTTCCACTCAATGTAGGGGTGGCGTAAGGCTCTGTTGTTCTCTGTACTCATTTAATTTTAATTATCATCTGTATGCTGATGACACCCAAATATACTTACCCACCCCTTCAATAACAGCTGGAACCGAGGCTCAAATCTCTTAACTGCCTCCTAGCAATCTCCAGCTGGATCACGGCCCGAGGGCCACATGCGACTGGCATTGTAGTTCTGTGTATTTCCTTTACTTTTACAAATCAAACGTGATTGTGTATTTCATGTGTGGCCCCAGACAATTTTTCTTTTTCCAATGTGGCCTGGTGAAGCCAAAAGTTTGGACACCCCTGAGCTGGATGAACCAGCGCCACCTCAAACTCAACCTAACAAAAACCAAACTAATCATCTTTCCACCTAAGCCTGGTCCTACTCCTCCTTTTACTATCTATATTGATGGCATGGTAATTAACCCTGTCAACTGAGCACATTGTCTGGGGGTAATCTTTGACTCCTCTATCTCTTTCTCTGATCATATTAGCACCACTGTCAAAATCTGCCACTTCTTCTTATGCATTATTGCCAAAATCCGTCCCTTTTTTTCACTTGCTATGGCCAAGACACTAATGCATGCTCTCATCCTATCCCTACTAGATTACTGTAATCTTCTACTAACTGGCCTCTCTAACTCCTATCTCTCTACAGTCGGTATTAAATACTGCTGCCAGAATTCTCCTCCTCTCATCCAAGAAGGTGCAGCCCCCTCCCCTGCTGAAGTCCTTATCATGGCTTCCCATAAAACAAAGAATAACTTACAAATTCCTCCTCTAAACCTTCAAATCCCTTCACTGCTCTGTACCTAACTACATCTCACCTCTTGTCTCTCTATGGGGTAAATTCACTGCGAAGTGACTAACGCTAGCGAAAATTTGCCGGCGTGACGTCATTTTGTTACTTTGCCGATTTACTAACGGGTGCTGGCGTAAATTCGCTAGCGAAGTGGTCCTACTCTCGTACTACTTCGCATCCTTACGCCAGGCGAAGTTGTGCTATGGCGAAGGGACGTAACTACGCTAAGTCACTAACTTGCGCATTTTACTGAACGTTACCTCTTGCGCCAGACTTGCCTTCACCACCTCAGACCAGGTGAAGTGCAATAGAGTAGATAGGGCTTGCTTCAAAAAAAGTTTGAAATTTTCCTAAGTCCCAAAAAATGCTGCTGTCTTTTACTTTTTTAAGGGTGATAGGCTGAAAAAGAATGTAATTTTTTTGGGGGTACCCTCCTTCCCCCCCTACAATTCCTAACATATGGCACCTAAACTATACAGTGGGCACATGTATAGGGCAAAAATAACAACTCTATTTTATTTTATGAAGGTTTCCCAGGCTTGTGTAGTGTAATATATTTGCTGCTACATATACGTCCATTGTAGTTTAACTTGACGGCGTATGCAAATTAGGCAATGCTAGCGTAACTTCGCTTTGCCTGACGAATTAACGCTAGTGCAACTTTGCAACTTCCTGCATCAAACCCTTCTGTCCTGCTGCTCCTTATATTTCAAATTCCATTCCTCAATCTCTCCTTCAATGATTTCAGAACTAAACTCAAAGACTACCTCTTGGAGCACCTGCATGACACCTGAACTGAGAACTGGCACTTATATGCAATGTCACACACTGTTACCTGCAGAATGTAATACTCCTCCGAATTGTGTCTTTAAGTTACTGTCATTTAGACTGTAATAAGCCCTGCAGGGCAGGGACCCCCATCCTTCTGTCTCCTTGACACTGAGCACTTCTTAATCTGCATTGTAACTATACATTATATTTATGTGAAATTTAATTTTAATCTCGCTGATGAACAGAATTTTTTTAATGTGTTCATTTAAACAGTGGCAGTATTGTGGCCCTTTTAAGAGAAGGTATTTACACCACAACAAGGTTATCTACGATGTCCAATCAAGTCAGTTTCGAATCCCGACATCACGCTTTCCTAGTAAAACATCAGCAAATGTAAGCCAATCAGAAAGTGAATTAATTTCCAAACAGGAAAACAAATGTTTCACTTTGATAACCAATGAAAACACAAGCTTGGCTTCTGTTGCAGTCCCACCTTTTGAAAGTATTGTCCAATCGAATTAGTGAAAGACCGTAAGTGAGGTTCCAGGCAAGACGGAAAGCTCTGTCTAGTCTCCTGAGGAGACAGAGCAGCTTTACAGACTAGGAAATAGACATTTTAATATAGTTGGGCAAAACTCTAGTGGGGAAAAAGAACAGTAATAGAAACTAGACAATCAGCTCAGATATATCTTATTACATTTTTAATGGTTCCTCTCTCTTTCACTGTATATAGTAGAATTTGGTTCTTATAGGATACAGTCAGCCACTAGGATCTAGTGATTTTTATTCAAAGAGTCTATTTCCAGAAAATGGAACTTTTTAAAGTATTCATATTTTTATATATAATATATATATATATATATATATATATATATATATATATATATATATATATATATATATATATATATATATATATATAATATAAAAAATAACCACCCCATACAGCCTTCAGCATCCTCCCTCCCATATCCCTCAGCAACCCCCCCCACAGCAAACTATTCTCTACAGCCCTCAGCAACCCCCCCTTACAGCCCTCAGCAACTCCCTTCAGCAAACCCCCCTTACAGCCCTCAGCAAACCCCCCTTACAGCCCTCAGCAACTCCCTCCAGCCCTCAGCAAATCCCCCTTACAGCCCTCAGCAATCCCCCCCTTACAGCCCTCAGCAACTCCCTCCAACCCTCAGCAAACCCCCCTTATAGCGCTCAGCAACTCCCTCCAGCCCTCAGCAAACCCCCCCTTCAGCCCTCAGCAACTCCCTCCAGCCCTCAGCAACCCCCCCTTACAGCCCTCAGCAACCCCCCCTTACAATCCTCAGCAAACCCCCCTTCAGCACTCAGCAACTCCCTCCAGTACTCAGCAACTCCCTCCAGTACTCAGCAACTCCCTCCAGCCATCAGCAAACCCCCCTTACAGCCCTCAGCAACTCCCTCCAGCCCTCAGCAACCCCCCCTTAAAGCCCTCAGCAACTCCCTCCAGCCCTCAGCAACCCCCCCTTCAGCCCTCAGCAACTCCCTCCAGCCATCAGCAAACCCCCCTTACAGCCCTCAGCAACTCCCTCCAGCCCTCAGCAAACCCCCTTACAGCCCTCAGCAACTCCCTCCAGCCATCAGCAAACCCCCCTTACAGCCCTCAGCAACTCCCTCCAGCCCTCAGCAAACCCCCTTACAGCCCTCAGCAACTCCCTCCAGCCATCAGCAAACCCCCCTTACAGCCCTCAGCAACTCACTCCAGCCCTCTCAGCAAACCCCCTTACAGCCCTCAGCAAACTTCCCCCACAGCCCCTAGCAAGCCCCAGCTAAATACATATAAAACATATATATAATACAGCTCGATAAGGGCAGCAAACAAATAGCCATGCAATGAGCGCTCCAGCTTTTAGTTTTAAAACAAATCACGTGACGGTGACGTCTTGCATCACATGCGAGGTACGTCATCTGAGGCCTAATCGCCGCTTGGAACTTGCAGCGACCGAGGAGACATGGAGGCGCCGGCGGGAGAAAGCGAGAGAGTGAGAAACATTTATGGAGTGGGGGGTGCAATTATGGATAATGGGGCGCACGCTAGGTTAGGCAATAATGCCAATAGCACCATTTTTACATGAAAGCACGTGTTGTACAATGTGTCCATTGCTTTAGTTTTGTGGGATGGTGCAGTAAAGTAATATACTAGTATAACATGTACCAGTGTTACTACGTGTTCCCTATCTGCAAAATGTTAGAAATCTCCAGGGCTCTATTAATGCAGGAGGAACTCCGGAAGATTAAATAAGATTTGAGTGTGGGCTTGTGCAGAATGTAAGCGGAGACTAGACTACTACAATCTTTACTCCTTGCCCTTCTAGGTGCTCTCAGCAGAGGGGGCTGATGAAGTCTGTCCTGAAAAAGATGTGACTGGCTTGTCTGCGAGCATTACCAGTGGTATGTATTGGTGGAATGGATACAAATAACACATGCAGAAGAAACTAGCCTAGTTAAAACGGGATCTCTTTATTTTCTCTGTGTTTCATGTAAGCAGCCACAGTAGTGCAATGACTTGTAGATGAATGCAGATTTGTTGTATGCTCTTGTTTATAATGGCTTTTTTTGTGTGTAAAGTCTTCAGACATGTGAATAGGGTTATTAGATGGGGTTGCCTAACTAATATCTTGATAAATATCAGGCGGATATTGATCAGGCAGGCTTTAAAATCCCTTTGGGATGAGGACCACATTGGCTTGTTCGTGGGATCCTCACACCAATAGCCTTCATTGCGTCTCTGTAATGTGGTGGAAAAATTAACTGATTTGGCACCCTCTCCATAGAGAAGATTGGATCTTTCAGTGGATGGCCAGCTTTAAAGCATATGTGATGTGTATAACATTTAAGATTTTATAAAGAAGATATATGAATTATATCCTGTTACATCACATTTGCCTTGAGTTAATATTACTTGATTTTGTTAAAATACACATTAAATCATATTTCACCTTTTGTGAGCTTTATGCATCATTAGAACTATGCATATTGCATTTTATATTATACTGCTCTCATGTGGGGGGTAAAAATGTGTACACGCCAATGCAATTATATAATTATTTTATCTTTGATAGGGGAAGCTGATACTGAAGAGTTAAACAACACCAGGGAAATTAGTCCAAATGATGTGATTCCCACAGAGAAGGCGAAAGAAGAAACTGAGAAGGACAGTGTGAACTTCTCTCCTGTTGGAAGGGGACCTTCTGGTAAGTGTGGTTCTATGGACATCAAAAGCTGAGGTCCAGGTATAGAATACTGCACAAAAAAATGATAGAGAAACAAAATTCTAGCCAATGCATGGAAGTAATAAAGTAATAGAGGACAAAGCTAATGACAGAGGTACAAAATGAGGCACACCATTTATAAGTAGTGTGTTTTGACAGGCAACCGGATATAATGTTGTAACATTCTTTGCACTTCTGCACAGATGGTTTTAGGGGAAAACATATTAGCCATTTAAACCAGAGTAAGAGTGGCAGCTAATGAGAACAATGGTGAAAGATCTGTGACAGGACCAATTTCTTTAGTTAAAGTTTGCTCTTCATTGAACCATACTGACAATACTTAGTTCAATACTTCATTCCCTTCCTTCTTTTCCAGGCCATGCTTCAAAGTCCCTTCCTACACCACCTTCGTCTTCTTCTTCACCTATTTCCAGCAGAGCCAAAATGTCTTTAACAGGAACTGGCAAACTTCCTCATGCCACACAAAGCTTGGCAATGAGACTGCTGAATATCACCAGAGATGGAGCAGACAAGGTGCATCGTGCTAGGAAAACCATCCCTCGAGCAGTAAATGTATGTGTGTGCATGTTTGAGGGTAGAAAGGTTTATTGGCCCTATGGTCCTGATGTCCCAGAAGATAAATGAAGTTACTTCCCTATACCACTGTTGCCCACTCAAACCCTTACTGCAGAGTTACCCCCCGAATTCCAGCCTCCCCTTTTCAGGGGATGTAGAATTATCTTTGTTACAGCTACCACTGTTAGCCCCTGCACCAAAAAAAAAAAAAACCTTTTGGGTTTTTTCCAGATGCCCTTCTGTATAAAGTCAATTCAGAGAATTTCTGCCACATTCAGTAAAATACAATATAGGTGCCCACAGCTGCATCTCTTTGAGCCATCTGCATATGCCCCTATATATGAAATTCATGGTTGATTAATACCAGTCACTCTCCTGAATCTTTTTGGCCTGCAGCCAATGCAAGGCCAATGCCTTTGTTCTATAATCTGCAATATACCTAATGATGCTGACCCACACTTTTTAACCCGTGACTACACAGATTTATTATAAATGCAATGATATACATTTCTTTAATAAATATTGTTACAGGTGCCTGGAGATGGAGTGCTTATAGCTGATGGAGAAAAACAGTGTGTCCGCAGAGAGGGTGAGATGGAGAAGAGAGACAGCCCAGGTATGCACTTCGAGGGGTGTTGAGAATAATTACTATTCTGTCTAGCTTTCTTATGCTTTTTATATTTTTCTGCCCAGACTCTACACAGAAAAGATCTTCACACGTGGCAAATCTATCAGCTGACCAATCCAGAGAAGCCGAGGTGAGTAAATGTCGTTTGTTGGCACGGAAGGTTTGATTTTGGGGGGGGGGGGGGCGGTGTTGGTGCAGACATAGGAAAATGAATTGATGAATAACTTATTGTTCATTGTACTTATAACATCACTGTATCTAACATCCAAAGGTCTCCTCGTTGCTCCTTTCCCCTGAGCCTGGTTCTTCCAGACACCCAGTGGGTGGAGATGCTGAAGAATGGGAGCCAGAAGTGGGGGCAGAATTCAGTCTCTTCTATGATAGTTTTTCCCTGGAGGAACAAGGAGATAGTGACAGCAAGGTGAGTAGGAGGATGTTGAACTGTATTTGGTTTTCTTAACTCTTCAAATGAATGATTGCTAACATTATTTTTTTTTTGTCTGTAGGAGGAGGAGGATGAAGAAGAGGAAGGATCTGGCAACCAGTCCGAACGGGTAAATAGACATTCTTATATATATGTGAGGGCTATAGGCCTCATGTAGACATCCTACATATATAAATGAGTATAAATGAGCATAAGTGGGAAACATTTCTAGACAGAAAAATGGGGTTTGAACTGTGGCATTTAGCAAGTTCTTCTTTAACCAGAGCTCAAGCAGCATGAAGAAAAAGACTAAGAAGAAGTGGAAGATGGATAAAGCATGGCTGAAACCAACAAGGAAAAGGAAACGTAGAGAGAGAGAGAAACCAGTAACAGGTAAGCTCAAAACAAGTGATGTTAAGGGGGTGGTAATTGGGAGGAGGAAAAAAAGTGGTAGGAAGAAACACAAGATAGGTGGTGAGTGCTCTTGTGGTAGTCACAGATCCACCACCCCTCTTGTTACCCCGCTCTTGTAGCCGTCAGTTCCGTGGGGGTATCAAACAGTGAGTACACAGAGGTGCCTCTGGGAGCCCTGGATCTACCCAGCGAGGGGACACTGTCTCCCAACCATGCAGGTAATTTGCCTGTTAATGAGCTATGGCTAGTAATCTGAGCACTGTGATCTTAGAACCACCTTGCACACATTCCTGCATGGCAGTGCTACATTCCTCATCTGATATTCCTTTACCCTCTTTCGTGCAGTCTTTCAAGCCATAACTGAATAATTTCCTATTTGGCCGTACTGTGATTGCTAACTCTTTCTTTAAAGGGATACTATCACGTTTTTACTTATGTACTGTTTTATCCTTCATTAAACATCCAAGCAGTTTATACCAGTGGTTCTTAGCCTGAAAAAGCCCAAATGCATGTTTTCATCCCAAGAACCATCAATGCTGCCACTTTGAAGCGGTTTGCATAACAACAAAAAAAAGCTGGTTTAGGTTGCTTTACAGGCTGGCAGAAAAAAATGCCCTGTGTAAGATGAGATTTGTTTCAAGGTAATTTGCTTACCTTGAAGGGAGTTGATCATGCTGAAAGGGACTGGATTTCATTGTTGCCTGGAAGTTTATTACCAATGACATTGGTTTTTTAGTAGTCATCTCTGTAGAAACTAATAAATATTAATATTTATGTTATTGCTTGGGTTAAAATATATAAATATATGTAACTAAATGCTATGAAGAAAAAATGTGATGGTGTCCCTTTTAGTGCCATTTTGTTTTTCCCACACTATTTGTTTGTTTATGCAGACTGATATCTCTCTCTATCTCAGGCGTGTGTAATGAAACCAGTTCCATGGATACAGAAAGGTTTGAAGATGTTCCCCTCTGTAGCTGCCGCATGGAGGCTCCAAGTGTAGAGAGAGTGTGCGAGCAGGCCAATAATGTTTGTATGGCAACTGAAAGTGTGGATGGAGAGGTGAGCAAGCAAGAGAGGAATCACCAAGGTGGCAGTATACCATTTTGCTTTCTCTTTCATTTCAGTTATCTGGAATGCTAGGGACTTGGGATTTTTAATTTGGAGCATTCTAAATTCAATATTTATTTACATTTAAACATTAACAGGGATCTATGCTAGCTTTATTAGCTAAGTACATAATACTGTCTCATTACAGAGAAAAAGTGAATAGATCAGACATTAAGAATTGTGTGTGATGATTATTGCCTTACCTGTATTCTCCCTGGACACAGTTTTTGTGTTCCAAATATATGTGTGCTTTGTCTTTAATTCTTTTTGTGGGCCATTTGCTTTATTAGGCCTAAGTATAGTCAGAAATAGTATGATTGCTTAATTAAGGTGTGTGGAATAAAAATGCTAGGATTTTGGATTACAGCAGTAAAGAAGGCACCATCTAAAGGACATGATTAAATTAAGCCCTTCTTGTCAATAGAATAAAATTTCATCCAAGAGAATACATTAAAAATGAAAAATGTTCACAGTGATGGGAGTGTTTCAGGGCCTGCCTTACTCCTGGACATCTCGTCATTATACACACAGACCCCCCCCCCCTGTGAAATACGTAAATCTTAACACAGATCTGCCTTATTCAATTCCTAATCAGCCAAGAAAGTCTCGAAATGAGACATGTGGCTCATGTGATCAAGGAGTGTCTGTTTCCTGTATTCAGTAGTGCAAGTAACCGTGTATGTTGCTCTGATATGCAATAATTTATATTCTATTTCACTAGCTAAGTGGCTGCAATGTTCCAATCACAAAGAGAGAAACAATGCGTCCATCCAGCAGGGTCCCTCTTATGGTCCTTTGTGAGAGCCACCGGGCTAGGATGGTCACACATCACTGTTGTCCAGGCTGTGGATACTTCTGTACTACTGTAAGTACCTAGTTACTGCTTAGGAAAATGCAGTAAATTTAAAATGCTTCACCAACCCCTGCAGGGAATGTCAGCCACCTTCCAAAAATCTGTCACCAAGACGTTTATAACCCTCCCCCCACATTATCTTATATTTAGCATCATATAATGTGGGCGGAATAAGTCCGTTAGTACACTAGCTTCTGGCGGGTTATTTAAGAATGTAGCACTCCAAACACTCCGTAGTATACTAGATAAAAATGTCTTCTAAAAAATGTTTTGTTTCATTTTTTTTTTTGCCCATGTGTGACACAAATCATGGTTAAGTATGTTATTTTAACTCTTTTTCATTGACATTTATCCATGGCACCATTTTCTTTTTTTATAGTTGCTTTGCAGCAGTCTGGAAAGGAGCAGCTCTACACTATAATGTAAATGATGTTTACAATATTGAGTTAATTTGATTATCTACAGCGCAAATAGCACAGTCTGAGTCCGGAGTATTGATTTTACCATAATGGAATATAAGGGGTTGTTCACCTTCCAAACACTTTTTTCAGTTCAATTGTTTTCAGATTGTTCCTTAGAAATAAATACTTTTTCAATTACTTTCCATTATTTATTTTTTAGGTTTTTTTCCAAAAAAAAAAAAAAAGTTTAAAATGTAATGTCCCTGTCTGGTGTTTCAATCTTGCAGCTCAGTAATTCAGGTGCACTCTAAACTATTACAAATTTGTAACAGTTCGTTGATACATTTCTCAGCAGCATCTCTTGAGTATTAGCAACTATTGTATCAATTCTAACAGTTGCCTTTAGTTAAACTCAGGGATTCTGCTCAGCAGGGACAAAGCTAAGAAATGTATTAACTAAATGTATCAATTTAGAACCGTTTACAGGATCGGCGACCCCTCCACCCAGAGCTGCTTTAGTAGGTGAAAAATTACACTTTACTCTTCAATATTTTAAGACAGAAAATAGAAAGTAATTGGAAAAAGTCGTTATTTGTGGTGAATTGAAAACAACTAGGTGTTTGAAGGTGATCAACCCCTAATGAATGGAATGGATTGTTTAGCCGTCTTTAAGTAGATCTCAGTTGTGTACAGAGTGGTGCAGTGGATAAATGTTGCTAGATTATAGTTAAAAAATATACATAACAACAATGTCTTGTAGCACATGTGGGTGATTTTTTTTTTTGATTTTTTTAAAGAAATATGATCTAGCATACTATGGCATGGTAGCTGCTGGTTGGAGTTGTATACATGTCACCCAACTATATATTTTTCAGAAATTGGTTGCTGCAATATTAATAGCTCATTTGGTGTTGGCAGATATTATATATAGTATACAGCACGTCAATAGCATATATGGTTGGTGCTATTCAAAGGAATATTTTTTGGTGTGGACCTTCCTGTCTCATTCCTTATTATTTTTATGGTTGGAGAAGTACATTTAATCTTGAATTTTGGATATAAATAAGTTATGTTTTTAACTGAATTTTGCTTGTGATACTCTGGATATCTTTATGTGGGGTAATACGTCAGCCTCAATAGTAATATAATTTGGCTTAGGAAAATGATCATCTCCCTTCATGGAACAGCCAATTTAATTTAAATTAACTTGCAAACAAAAATATAAATTTTAACTGGTATTTCCAGAGCACACCCTATCTCTCTATCTCTCTGTTTCCAACCCCACCCACCTACATTTTATTCTTAACAGAAACTTGGTCCTTCACCATTAAAATGTTCTGTTGGTTTACAGGGAACATTTTTGGAGTGTCATCCTGATTTTAGGATTAATCATCGTTTTCACAAGGCTTGTGTCTCCCCATTAAATGGAATCGTTTTCTGTCCCCACTGTGGAGAGGATGCATCTGAAGCTGAGCAAATAACTATAGCAAAGGCAGATACTCCAGTGCCCATACCTGCTCCGCCTCATCATGATAGAGGGGGACCAGGCAGGGCAGATACTACACAGCCTAGGTGAGACTGAGGCATCCTTAATATCATTTATATGCAATTTGTGGGATAAAAGTTATAAATACATTTTATTTCTATCTAATCTTAGTGCACGTATGCGTGGTGTGGGTGAGGGGAAGAGATCTTCTCTGGAAAATTCTTCTAACGAGGAGCCACAAGGTCCTTCTGTGCTTCTGCATTCAGGCGTGTATCTAAGTACTGCAGGTTTACCACCTGGACATGCTCATGATGCTCTTGAAAAGGCCTTACAGTCCCAGGAGACTGACAGGTGACATTAGTGTTGTCCTTATTTCATTTCATTTTACCATCATTTGCTGCTTCATCTAGTGTTAACTAAGTGGTCGTATTATTTTGACTTCATGAAGCTGGGGAAACATTTTCACACTCTTTATTTCAGAATCTGCAGCTGCAAACTATCCTATCTATCTATCTATCTAGATAGATATATAATATGGCTTCTTATGAACTTTTTTTTTATGCCGGTTTAGTCTTCTACAGAGCAAGGATTATCTTTCTCTTGTAGATTGGTCAGTCCCTATGGTAGTTTACATCTGACCAGTGGATGCATGGCAGCTTTTAACATTGACAATTCTTGCTTTGCAGAGTTAACAATCCACTTTCAAAATCCCTTCTGGGGATTGCTTAGGGGATAATGGCACATTTGGTTGTGTGGTGTGTATTCATTTCCTGGGATTGTGTAGCTCAATGGGTGGAGGGACTAACACTTAGGATAAACTATAATCTTCCACCAAGCGTTATACCTCCCACCCACAGAGCTACAAAATGCCAGGGCAAGAAAACAGTCCAAGTTGCCCATTGTTCCATTTCTCTGAGGACTTGTGGTGCTCTTTCCATTATATCATTAGTTTTACATATGTTATTTTTGCTTTCCTTGGGGTGGTGGGCTTTGAATATTTGTTTAAGTTTACTCTTTTTTGAATGGCTGGAAAGAAGCTTCCACCAGTTGCTAATACCTGGTTTTGTTCAAATTGCCCTGCCTCCCTAATATGTCTAATAGAAAAAAGTCTAGTAGAAAAAGATCAAGATTAACTATCCACTCACATGAGAAACTTTCACTGAGTTATATGGTTGCTGTTTGTTCATTCATCCTGGGCTTACCGATCATTTAAACTTAAATATGCAGTGTTACTAATGATAGCATCTCAACTTAAATTATTTTTATCCTCTTGAATTATTTTTGTCTTGTCAACACGCAGTTTATTGCAGCAGAAAAGAGATCGTAGGAAAAAAATTCGGTACAACTCCCGTCAACTATATCTTTGTGTGAAACAAGGAGAACTGCAGAAGGTTTTACTAATGCTCAGTGAGTGTCTGCATGTTATAGTTTGTCGTGTTTATTAATTCTTCATATTCCATCATCCTGTAATGGTAATAATGACTTACTAAATATTACATTTTTGTCTGTTCTATTTACCTGCCACTTCATCTTTTATTCTGTCTCTTCTTCAGTGTCAGATTGGGAGGGGAGCTCTGGGCCCGTACTCCCACTGTCATGTACCTTTTTATGGTGGCTCATAATCTCTGACAGCCTTGGGTAGCGGCTCTGGGCCGGTAGAACCCACAGTTTTTTCCTGCTGGCCCTGTCCAACCCTGCTCTTGTTGCTTTTCTTGCTTCTTACTCTTTACAGTGGTCCTTGCAAACCCCATTGAACATGTGGGTGGCCCATATGGAAGCAGGTTTTGAGTATTATTATTATTATTATTATTATTAACATGTATTTATATAGCGCCAACATATTGGCATACTAATCTAAGAACTGTTTCCTCTTGTCCATCTGCCTTTACCTACTCTATTGTCTGGCATGGGTCATCTCTTTAACAGTGGTGCAATTTCTCCTGCCCTTACTGCATTCTGCTTGGTTGGTAGAGAGCACTGGCCTTTTTTCCCCTTTCTACTCTTTTGCACAGACATGGAGGGAGGAAAAGAGATCCTATTATGTCCTGCAATGTTGCTTTGTACTTTTTTGCGGGTACAGCCCTCCTATTTTTGGGCCATAACCTTTGTTCTTAGACATCTCTCTATGCCCACCATTAATGTTAGAATGCAGCTTACCGGTAGTCACCAGCTAGATGTTTCTTTTTTAGAACAAAGTATTTTGCAAAATGAGTATGCATGTGTCCAAAATGACTGAAATTGCAATAGGGTATATTTCATAATACAGTAGGCCTCTTCAATCAGAATCCTGTACTTTCAGCAATACCAGGTCACTGCACTGGGCTCAGGAGGGAATGAACACCATCCCTAAGCCCTGGGCAGTATTTAGACAAGTACTGCTGACCACAATACCATTTCCATGTTAGCTCTTTGCACTAAGATATAGTTTTAAAAATTTTTTTTTTTAATTTTGTACCTTATTACAATTACAATATTTCTGCCAGATCACTGACTTGGAGCACTTTATGCAATATTTCTCACCAGCCTTTAGTTCATCTTCAGCCTCTCTTTCTGCTACTACAATTATTACGTTTTCCTCACTGACCGGCTTTTGCCCTTGTGCTTTTCCACAGTGGATAATCAGGATTCCAACTTTTTGAATGACCAGCAGCTGAAGAGAAGTCCACTCCATGCAGCTGCTCAGAGGGGCAGTTTGGAGCTGTGCCACATTTTACTACAGGTAATGTCACAATCTGCTTATTTTATTTACTTTATTAGCTAAAGCTGTATCTCTTTATGTTGTATGAATTCTACTATTACAGGCTGGTGCCAACATCAATGCAACTGATAAGGTGCTCCGTACTCCTCTTCTGGAGGCCGTTGTAAATAACCACATTGAGCTTACCAAGTACTTGGCGCACTGTGGTGCATGCGTATATCACAAGGTAACTACTTTTTTGCTAACAATCCTTATCTTCTTTATTATGCCCTGTTTTCATGCATTTGTATTCATGTTAGCTAATTGCCCTCACTGCATGTGATGAACATATTGCTAAATTTACTATGTATGTTTGGACCTTTGACACTTGAGTTTGAGGACTATGCATGCTTGGTTCTAAATGTGTGCTCTAACTATATAAATGTTGGATGGTAACAATTTTCCACTTGACATGAGACATTAATGTAGATATGTGCTTCTTGCATAACTCTGAGATGAGCTGTCAGTCAGATTTAACTCCACCTTAAAGGGGTTGTTCACCTTGCAAACACTTTCATTTCAGTTGATGTCAGATAGTACAGAAGAAATATACTTTCAGTTGATTTCTACTTTTTATTTTTTTTCTGTTCTCCAAATAAAAATTTAAAGTTTAAATGTTGACCGTCTCATTTTACAACTCTGAAAACTAGTCTAACTTGATACATGAGTCCATACATTGCTTATTGTTGGCCTAGGTGAGCAGAATCTGTGTTTCAGTAAAGGCAGCTGTTGTAATTGATACAGTAGTTGCTACTGCTCCACAGATGCTGATGAGAAATGTATCAACTAATGTAGCAAATTGCAATTTGCTTGGTGACCCCCTACCCCAGATGCAACTGATAGGGCAGAGCACAAAAACAAGCCCACTGCACGGCTGGAGAAGTTTGCCCAGGAATCCTCCAAAAATGGCGGCTCCTCAGAACAGGAGGCGCGCAATGCCAGCTCTCCAGAAGGCCCGGTGGACAATGACCCTCCAGCGCCAACGCTGCAGGAGCATGAAGCACCTTCAGCCCCAGCAGAACCCACGCAACATGATGTGATGGCAGAGATACGCTCTGTGAATACCTCTTGCATATTGCTGATACACTCCAAAACAGAAGTAATCAAAAACTACCTCTCTATCAAGGACAACCTGCAAAAATGGAGGGACTGGACAATGGAGGTGGAAACTTGAGTGAGGAGCCTTGAAGATACCTGCCACAACCTACCAGAGCAGTACCGGGCAGTGTGCAAACTGATCACAGAGTGCCAGCGCAAATTGGACAACTTGGAGAACCGATTGAGCCGAAACAACTTGAGATTCATAGGATTCCCCAAGCTCTCTGAGGGCAATGCCCCTGAATCCTTCCTGGAAACATGACTAAAAGACACGTTCAGAGCAGCACAACTCTCAAACACGCTAGTAATTGAGAGAGCTCACGAGTCTCACCTGGAGTCCATCCAACACTCCTGATCGTCAGGCTGCTGCTCTCTCTAGCCAGAACGAGAGGACCGCTGTGCTATCAAGCTGCCAACATTTCTATCTACGCAGATAATTCCATGCAGGTGCAAAGCCAAAGGGCTGGAGTCCAAAGGGGCAAGAATCTACTAAGTGCAGTGGGACTGGTCTACACAATTTTGTACCCTGCTTACCTACGACTGCAAGCAGATGGAAGTTCACACTCCCCCCAGGATCTCCACGCACAGCTGGATGCAAGAGGTGCGCTGGCGGGACAAGCCCAGTGAACACCTAACAGGTCTACAGCCTTTCTCGTAGGCCCCACATATCACATCCCGGTGCCCACCTCTCTGCAAAGCTTAATGAACCCAGGGCTAAATAGCCTAAGATGCCCTGGAAAGTAGCGCATATACACTGACCCTCCTCACAACCAGCTGTAAAAAGTCCCCATTCATAATGCCCCTGGACGTGCACAGGAGGGCAATTGGGCAACCAAGGCACTGACTCTGGCCAGACCACTGATAAGTAAAATGGCAGATGACGCTTAATCCCACATTGGGGTGATTGGCAGCCCTGACACTACTGACTATAGACTTAGCCCCTCTGGTGTACAGCACAAAGGACTTAACATCACAGTCTTACTAAGTGGCATGACCCAGGGGGTGTTGGTACGTGTGAAGTTAGTTTTTTTTTTTTTCTGGTTTAAATGCATACTAAAGCTCAAAGGGCTACCAAGGTAGTAGGAAAGGCAAATTATGACAATGCATGTAACATTAATTACTTACCAGAGGAATGTTGTTATACCTGACAAGTTGGAATGTGAGGGTGCTTAACTGCCCCATCAAACACAGATTGGTAATGGACTTTCTAAAAAACCACCGCATCCATTGCATCTTTGCAAGAAACCCACCTCACAGGGTACAAACTAGTGGGTCGGGTGGGCCTATCATGTCCCATCTTGATAGGAAAAACGGTCCCCTTCAGGTTTAACTCTCTCAAGTCCGACAGTAAGGGAAGGTACCTGTTCTTGCATTGCTATATACAGGCTTGCCAGGTACTGCTAGTCAATATTTATATCCTTCCCCCCTTTGATACAAAGGTTATACATAGCCTGTCTCATCAGCAGACCTTATTTCCACATGCACTGGTGATGGCTGCAGGGGACTTTAATGAGGTCCTAGCACCAAGCCTGGATAGGCTGTGTAGGCATCCAACTAACCCCCCCCCCCCCCAAAAAAAAAACACAGCTGGCAAGGCTAATGTTCTTGGCTCTTACAGACCCGTGGAGTGCAGCCAACCCGAATACATACTTCTCACTTAGCATTGTAGTGGATGGACATTGCATTCATCAACGTGGCCATGATATATAAGCACTTCTTCATACCTACCTCGGAGGATATCTGACCATACCCAGCTGAACCTCCCACATAAGGTGGCACGCCCCGGCCCTCTCTCAACCCAGTCAGGCTAAACATACTGGATATCAGCGAATCAGTAGAAAATAACAAGATTTTATGTCATTTAACCACAGTACCAACTGCATCCTTCCCTTCGGGGACTTAAAAACCTTTTTACGTAACTCAATAGTAGCTGAGATAATGGCCTGTAAGAAGCAGTCATTGCTAGCGCAAAATGCGCTAGTGGAACAAATAAGCCCAAGAAAAGTACTTGCACCGTAAAAATCGCAAAGTAAGCATAAGTCTTCCAAAGTCAGTATCTATGAGCATGGAGAGAAATCCGTTCGCCTGCTAGCACACCTGGCTAAGGCGCATACTTCACCTATTCCAGCTCTGAAAGATTTCCAAGGAATACTCATACAGAACCAGACAAGAACAAAGGGATGTTGGTAGAGTTCTATAGGGACCTATACGCCTTTAAATTACAAGTAACTGAAGATATCAAACAATTCCTTGCCCCACTGCAGCTCCCGGTGCTCCCACAGGAACCTCACTAGGATAGAAATCCAGGAGGTGGTAGACTCTTTCCCGCTAGGCAAAGCTGCTGGCTCAGATGGCATCCCAATTGAAATCTTTAAAAGGCACCCTAACCCTAAAACAAGTACAGATAAGTTAAGACTTTTCTTAATAGACAAACTAAGACAGGGGGAGACCTTGGCAGCATGCCCACTTCAAGTCACCATCAAGTTCACATTCCTGGGGACACAAATTTCACTCCCTGTATCATAATTTATGGCACTTAACCTAGACCCACTGGGGCACCCTACCAATCGGCCCAGCAGGTAAAATCCGCCTGATCAAAATGTTTATTCTTCCTAAGGTGCTGTATATCCTTTGACACTCCCCAACCTTTATCCCTAGGACAGTGTTTACTAAAATAAATGCACTTTTTAGTAAATTTATATGGGGAACCTTAAGAGCGAGACTGCAAACTTATACACTAATGAGATTGAGATAATGGAGGAATGGCTCTCCCAGACAACTGTATTGCATCGCAGCTAACGCATATCTTCCCAATGATACACTAGGACCTAACCCCTCCACTATACCGTTTGTGGGGGACCATAACTGGGTATACTATCTCCGTGGCAGGCTTTGCTAATCAGGAAACCTTGTAAATTCATTCCACCCCTGGTTATCTTGCAGACAAAAGTACTAAACCAAGCACACAAGATTGCAATGTATCACCACTACCTGCCACAAACATCCATAAGGGGAAATTCAGAATTCTCTGGCTTCATTAAACCCTCCAGGGGCCTTGCTTATGCTATATCTCACTCCTCTTGGGGATGTCTGGGAGAACAATCAGGTTATGCCCCTGCAATCCTTGCATGACATGAGATAGCTACCAACGTCTCAGTGGTTAATGTACCATAGGCTAAAGACGGCCCTAACTAGGCAATCCCGTAGGAAATCTATGCATCTATCCATGCTAACCAGGTCTCCGATTGTGGACACTTTACTGAAGTCTATAATTGAAAGGATAAACTTTCTACCTTATACAAGCAATTCCATAAACCCAACGCACACTGACTGAGAAATCCCTGCCAGAGCTGCATGGGAAGGGGACGTTGGTGCAATCAAAGATGCCCAGTGCAATTGTATTCGAAGTACACCTCTGATAGTCTCCATCTCCCAAACGCACAAGCTACTCCAACTGTACCTGATACATTTGGTTTGTTAAACGGCTCAGAGGCTCCATCCTATGAAACCTTGCACTCCCCACTATGCCAAAGATGTAATAGCGAGGTAGCCATCCTGGGGCATATGGAGCTGTGTAAAGCTCCAGCAGTACTGGAGTGACATATGTTCACCGTTAACTAAAGCAAGAAGATTAATCAGCATCCGCTGGAAGGACAGCTCCCACTATCATTTCTGGAATGGCACATAGCCATGGACGATGTAGCAGCTATGGAAAGAGCAGCACCAGACAAAAAAGGACAAATGCTTAAATTCATACAAATCTGGCACCGCTGGACGCAGACCCCTACCCCCTGGTGGCACCTAAGTTATCAACAATCGAGGATAAAGATACCAACCTAGACCAAACCCAATGTTAGCAGATGCATAACTGTGTAACAGTATTTTCTTGAAGTTTATTACAATGTGTATGGTCATATGCATGCTTGTCTGTCGTTTTCAATAAAACCCATTTGAGAAAAAATAATGAATAGAAAGCAATTGAAATAGCCTTTATTTCTTGTGTGCTATCTGAAAAAACGCAATTAAAAAGGTTTAATTTTTATATTTTTAGGAGGAGGATGGTTCAACATGCCTTCATCATGCAGCAAAAAGTGGAAACCTGGAGTTACTTTGTTACCTTCTGTCTACAGGGCAAGTCAATGTTAATGCCCAAGTAAGAATAAACAGAGATGCATAGTCATTATGCAGTTGTAGAAAATTAGGCTGTTTTTAATCATGTTCTTGCATAGGATAACGGTGGATGGACCCCTATCATTTGGGCAGCTGAGCACAAGCACATTGATGTGATTCGTACACTTCTGACAAGGGGAGCAGATGTCACTCTGAAAGACAATGTGAGTGTGTCTCTCTCTCTCTCCCTCTATTTATCACTGCTTGATTGAGTATTTTCTTTGTATTATTTCAGTATAACTAGATATCGCTTTATTCCCTCTTAATTCACTCTTAATCATAATTGTACATCTCCACCCTGTCATTTAGGAAAAGAACATCTGCTTGCATTGGGCATCCTTTACTGGTAGCGCTGAAATTGCTGAGGTTCTTCTTAATGCACAATGTGAACTTCATGCTGTAAACTTCCACGGCGATACCCCTCTGCATATTGCTTCACGTGAGGGTTTCATCCAGTGTGTCAAGTGAGAGCTCTTCATCTTGTTTGAGGAAGGGATAGAAAAGACTGACTAAAGCTTGTGTTGGCAACTATACTTAGAGGCACCTTACAGTAATTCATATACATTTAATATATATTTTGATAACTGTAATTGTATACTGTTTTAGTTTTTACAGTACTACTACGTCATTTACAGGGGAATGAAGAAAAGTTTTAATAGATTACTTACAAGATCTCTTGCACATTCTAAGCAATATTCTTTTGCATTACATGTACACATGTTGCTGTGCAGTTTTTTTTTTATTTATGTATAGTTTCCTCTTGATTCTACACAGTAGTATTGTGATACATAAGAAAAACATGCTTTTCCCTTAAATGTTTGTTTTTTTAGCCTTTTCTTGTCACGAGGGGCTGATACAGAAATTCGGAATAATGAAGGAGATACGCCATGTGACTTGACCCTGGAACATACAGATGTGTGGTATGCCTTGCAGCTAAACCGCAAGATACGCCAGGGAATCAACAACAGAGCCGTGAGGACTGAGAGGATTATCAGTAGGTGAGAGTGATGTGAGAAAATATGAAATGGGTGGGGTTGAGCAGAAATCACCCTTTTTCTGCCAATTCAGTGTGCTATATAACCAATGGTCAATACATTTTATTATGCGCTAAGAAGCATAAGTTTAATTTTTAGCCTTAGTTATTTCTTTATTGGATGATGACAAGGTTAAATTACAAGACTAGTTTAAAGGTACTGTTGATTTGTTCTTTATCTGCAACTGATTTGTCTGCCATTTTTCTTGGTAAGCATGTCCCTGCCAAAATACAGATTACAAATCTCTTCCTATATTTTCCACCTTAAAAAACGCATCAGTTAATAGTGCTACTCCAGCAGACTTGTGCACTGAAATCCATTTCTCAAAAGAGCAAACAGATTTTTTTATATTCAATTTTGAAATCTGACATGGGGCTAGACATTTTGTCAATTTCCCAGCTGCCCCTGGTCATGTGACTTGTGCCTGCACTTTAGGAGAGAAATGGTTTCTGGCAGGCTGCTGTTTTTCCTTCTCAATGTAACTGTGTCTCAGTGGGACATGGGTTTTTACTATTGAGTGTTGTTCTTAGATCTACCAGGCAGCGGTTATCTTGTGTTAGGGAGCTGCTATCTGGTTACCTTCCCATTGTTCTTTTGTTTGGCTGCTGGGGGGGGAAGGGAGGGGGATGATATGGCTCCAACTTGCAGTACAGCAGTAAAGAGTGATTGAAGTTTATCAGAGCACAAGTCACATGACTTGGGGCAGCTGGGAAATTGACAATATGTCTATAAAAAAATCTTGTTTTTTCCCATGACAGTATCCCTTTAATGACTCAATCCTGTTTCTTATCCAACAGTGTGCCTAGAAACATTATGTATTTCCATTTAACATTGCCTCTAGCAAAATAATTTTAGCTTTAGACAACATGCCAACAGGTTTAGAGAAATCTTCATTCCCTCAGACGTAGCTAACAAATAAAACTAGATGAGGAAAAGAAGGGCTTATAGGCCTCAAGAAATCTACTCATGGCACTGCTTGCAGGAGAATTAGTGAAAACTGTAGTATTTGCCGTAATGCCCAGATTTGTAGTCTTTTTCTGGCTTGCTGGCGACGAGCAGAGAAAAAGGGACCCATAGGAAGTATAATTTCTCTGGTGCAAAAGGGGGTTACTTGTAGTAGAGAGTACATTGGTGCAAAAAAACAAGAGAGCACCTCCCTGAGCAAAATCCCTGCCTGCAGCTTCAGCAGAGTGAAAGGCAAGTACTCTAGGTCAGTAAGGTGGTGTGCAGAGAGGAACGATAAGCACAAAAGGTCATACTATACTCATCCTTGCTTGGAGGATACTAAAACTATTAGTAGTAGAAGTCACCAGTGGATGATGTCACTTTGTTTAACTCTGCTGTGCTTTATTTCCTGTCTAGTGGAACTTAATTGCCAAGGCACATGTTGCCATCAGTTCTAGGGAAGAGAAATGAGTTGTATAGGAAACTGTTCGTTTATTGTTGGGTAGATGCTTTGAGATATTTTAGGTACAGTAAAGCATTACATTTCCATGTGTACAATTATCCTTTTGTAAGAAAATGCAGCATTATTATTTAATAAGTTTTCTTTATATTCTGTCATGTATGTTATATATAATGTTTATATTTTTCACCATAGGGACATTGCTCATGGATATGAGCGTGTCCCAATCCCTTGTGTAAATGGAGTGGATGAGGAGCTTTCTCCAGATGACTATAAGTACGTGTCTGAAAACTGTGAGACGTCTGCCATGAGTATTGATCGTAACATCACTCACCTTCAGGTACAATGTGTTCCTTTTATGTTTAATTTGCGTATCCTTGTATGTGTTTAATTTATTGCACCAAGCTTATTCTTTGTTTTCTTAATGCAGAATTGCAGCTGTCTAGATGATTGCTCCTCTAGCAACTGCCTCTGTGGGCAGCTCAGTATTCGTTGCTGGTATGATAAGGTGAGCTTCCACAGTTGCATTATGTGTAGTCTATGCCAGTAAAAGGCCAAGAATGATCCTTTCCTTTTTCCTTCTCAGGATGGGCGTCTGCTTCAGGAATTTAACAAAATTGAACCACCTCTCATCTTTGAGTGTAACCAGGCCTGTTCTTGTTGGCAGACTTGCAAAAACAGAGTTGTGCAAAGTGGTATAAAGTAAGTGCAATCTAGTGTAAAGATGACCCGCAGATATTTTAACAGGCCATTGTCACATATTTCTGCCATAATTTCCAGTTTCTTTACGCCAGTCTATATTTTAGCCCACAGTCAAACAGACCAATAGTGTTTGAGTGGCTATACAGTAAGGCTACGTTTATATTGTTGCTGTTGTTTGGGCAGACAGCCAGAACACCACCTCTATAATTCCTAATTTGTTAGTGCACCCATATACTAGCCAATATGATGCATCAACAGATAGGATTTTCAAGCAGGCTCACTACCTGAATTGGCCAATATTCATAATGAATATTGTTTGGAATTGGTGGTTCACTATACACATGCAGAAAGTTAGCTGTACATTTTCTGTCCGATCAACTCCAGGTCCACCTAGCAGCATTGTAGTAAAAGTTAAGTTGCTTTACAAAATAGAAATAGTCACAGCAGTTTCAGGAAATTTAAAATATAGTTCACCAAGGTTATATTGCTATAAACAATATAACAATAATATCCTTTGTTTTTTAAGCAAGTATAAACTAGTTATATACAGATGGTTTGTGGTATGTGACACACAAGAACTAAGGTTTAAATCAGAAGGCCATAAACTCAAGCTAAGCAATTTTTAATAGATCTTTCATAAAGCCTGTTTTAATATGTTCCCCTTCCTTGCTCTACAATTTTAGGGTGCGTCTCCAGCTTTACCGCACAGCAAAAATGGGTTGGGGTGTGAGAGCCTTGCAAGCAATTCCTCAGGGAACATTCATTTGCGAGTAAGTCTACCTTTAATGTACGCCTAGTCATTATATTTACATATGTTTACTGTTTTTTTTTTTTTAAAGGTGTATACGGGTTTATTTTAGAAGCCCTCATAATGTATTAATTTCTGATACTTATATTATTATTCAATATTTATAGCCTAGACTGGTATGGTATGCCGAGTTATATGAAGGGTCATTGGCCAATTTCTTGGAATTACAGCTGCAGAGACTAGTTTTTAACAATGTTCTTAATATTTTCTGCGTGCTCCGCAATGCTTCATAGACTAGCATCTAACATAATATAAAAAAAAGCTGCATTCTTTGTTATTGGGGGTGGCATAAATTGTGTTAGGGTTAGAAAGAAAATCTGCAAATTATGATTGCTAAAAGCAAGCTTCCCCATGCAAAATAAAATGGTGAATAAGCAGAATATAAAAGTCTGTTAGCATTTTATATGATGAAATTGACCTTTTCATATTCTTTTAGAACTTGTATTCTTTACCCTGATCTTTTTGTCCAACGTAGGTATGTTGGGGAACTGATCTCTGATGCTGAAGCTGATGTAAGAGAAGACGATTCATACTTGTTTGATTTGGACAACAAGGTAAACCTTTTTCTGTAGGTAAATGGATCTAGTGTGATTCGTGTGAGAGCAAAGATTAGTCTGGAGCTGAGGAATATGTGAATACTTAAGTATAAAAAAGGTTTGTGAGCCAATAATTGTATTCTGGTGAAAATGTGATAGTTTAGTAGGTGTTAAGACAGGGAAATTAAAGCTTCTCCAAGTTTAGTCCCTGTGAGGTCCACTGCAAAGGTAATACCCCTGCATAGTGGACTCCTGCTAAGAACAATCACTGCAGTTTAGGTTTGATTTCATGGGGACACGATCAGCTGAAAGTGACCTAACATGGAAAAGCAACAGTAAGGGTTGCCTGTGGGATGATCAGTTTAATGCTTGTTACCATTGCTTTATCCTTAGTCTGTTCACATATCTCCCACTTTCTATCTTTTTAATTCTTTCTCTTTGGATTTGTCCTGCCAGGATGGAGAAGTGTACTGCATTGATGCCCGATATTATGGGAATGTCAGCCGTTTTATTAATCACCTTTGTGAGCCAAACTTGATCCCAGTGCGAGTCTTCATGTCTCACCAAGATCTGCGCTTTCCTCGAATTGCTTTCTTCAGTGGGAGGGATATCCGTGCAGGAGAGGAACTAGGGTAAGAAAGCTATTTCACAAGATGTGAAATAATTTGATTTATAGAAATAGAATAAAAGTTTAAAAATATACTATTTATATGTATTTGAGCCTCATTTTCCTGTATTTGTTCATTTACATGTTATATTGCAGCTCTCACACAGTCATTATAAAGAGGGAGCTATGCCCTCAAATTATACTATCCTAGTATAGTTTAATCTAATGTAGTTATTCTTTTTAAGAGTTAAACACATTACTCTGCTTAATCACTGGTAAATGTCTTCCTTCCAATTTTTCGGCAATTATGCATGATTGGCTTGTGTAAGGTCTTTTTACAATGGGAAGTTTTCAAGAAGGAAAGGCATTTTCAGGAGATTTGTCACCCACGCTAGCTCCGATTTCCTCATGTGCCATTGCCCTTAAGTTGGGCATGAATGGCTGCATGTAAGAACAGCAAAATTAGTAGCTGATCAATACATCTAAAAACCATTTCATCCCCTTTTCTCTTACTTGCTTATTCTTGGTAGCTTTGACTATGGTGACCGTTTCTGGGACATTAAGAGTAAGTACTTCACTTGCCAGTGTGGGTCAGAAAGATGTAAGCATTCTGCCGAAGCCATCGCCCTGGAGCAGAGCCGCCTTGCCAGGCTTGAAGTTCCGGATGCAGTGTCTGTGCCAGCATCAACACCACAAACTGTGTGACTCACTCCCTACTTCTGCTGGACTCCACTTTCAGTAAACTTGTTTGTTGCTCATGTATTTGACTGGCCAGAGCACCTCTGTGTAGTCCCCATTTACAGTGCCTGTATTGTCACTCCATTACACCATGACCATGAAAATCCTTTCGGGGTGTTGATCTATTGACCCTTCAACATTCTGACATTCTCTTGTAAATTTACCTGTCTCGTAAGTGGAAATAAAGACCTTTGCTTCTCTTTTTATACACAATTGTCTTCCTAACTGCCAATGGGTCTGTGTCTTTTTATTCTTATATTTCCAATCCTCCATATTTGGGTATATACAAAAGCATTACATCAAGGCAGTGTAGAGACTGCTTCATTGTAAATGTCTCCCTGATATTTGCCAGGAATAAAGAATATATGTGCCCAGCACAGTTTCATACTGATTGGATTATGTCAATCATGTAGAAATAACAGCAATCTGATCTGATTTTTATTAATTAGACATTGTGTGACTTGTTTTTATATGTAAATATTTCAGGACCTTGGTCCCTTGTCATTTTGTAATTTATTGTTTTTTCCCATCTAACTGACTTTAAAATAATAAAATGTTAGAATCATTAGTGTGTAAAATCTTTAATATAATAAGTCAGTTACTATTGTTCCCTAGTTTTAAAGTGATCATGTCACTTTATTACCCTCTTAATTTTATTTTTTTTTACACATTTTTGTCTGTTGCATAAGAGTTTCACATTGTACATGTTTGTGTATATTTAAAATGTGCTGGTTTGTCTTGCATCAGACAGAGCTGCTATGTCATTTTACAGCTAAATTAGAAAAGTTCAGGCAGCAATGTGATCTATGTTGACACTGAGATAAAGCAGTAACTTTATAAGGTGTATTTCCTGAAATGATACCCCCACACGCCTTCCAGTCAAGGACATATAAATATCCACTAAAGTCACATACAGTTTAGATAACAAATGGAGAGAACTGATCACCTTCGTGCTGTAGCGATGACAACTAATGCTCAGATTTGTGGCCCATATAGTCCCTAAATCTCAACTATCTTCAGTGGGGTTTCTTTTAAAAAGACAACTGCGATATCTTCCACCAGAGGGGTTCCAGCTGCCTGACTGCTAGTTGATCCAAAGGGAGGATAAAATCCAACCTGTTGCCTCTCCAGTTTTACAGGGAAAAAAATCTTCCAACTCACAGTGGCAACTGGACCAGTCAGGGGTCAACTTTGTACTAAACTATTTTCATTGACCTTGTATTTTCTCACTTACTCAAAAGCCATCTAATCTCTTCTTGTAATGTAGCTGCCAGTACATCTGATTCAGGGAGGGAATGCCACAACTTCACAGCTCTCGCTGTAAAAAAACAAAAATCCTTTCCAAATATTAAGATGGAACCAACTTTCTTCTAAACGGAATGAAACCCACATGTCTGCTGGAAGGGCCTACTACTAAATAAAGCATTGAAGAGTTTATTATATAATCCCCTTATATATTTCTACATGGTTATATTTTCCCTTAAGCTCCTGTTCTTCAGCATATAAACAACCCAAAACATGACAATCTGTCCTCAAAATCAAGACTTCCTGTATCCTTTACCAGCTTCGTTTCCCGACTCTGGACAAGAACATCACAAAGGTTGGGCAATGGGCTTTGGCTCACAGTCAGCATTCCAGTTTATCCCAAAGGCGTTTGATAGGGTTCAGGTTTGGGCCGTGTGCAAGCCCGTCAAGTTCTACTTCACCAGACTTGGGAAAACTGTGATTTGTGCACACGAGCATTGGCATGATCAAACCATGTTCCTTCTTCTAGTTCACGGTAACAAGTATGGCAATTCCAGCAGGGTAGCAGTTTGAGAAACTGAATGGCAACCTATGGCAGGGCCACACAGAAAATGACTTAGCCATTCAGTATGACACATTCCATTGCAAATGTTTGTCCAAGGTGATGAAATGACTGTGCTTGAAATCTGTGCACCTGTAATGATGGTTTAAATTGCCAGTCATTATTTAGAAGGGGTACTTTTGCACATGTGTATATTGGACAACCTGTGTTGTGGTACAAAGGCTTCTGTATGAAGAAGCTAAATGGATCCAACTACTTGAAATCCAATTACTTTGGCCCCTATAGCTTAAGTAAGAATTGAGACTTAAAGTGTGGTTTTAGATAAGCAAACAAAATAATGTTATGTTTTTCTTCTACTTTCTTCCTACTCTGTAAAGTGTATTACAGATAAGTAGAGTTTTAACTGGATGTAATTAAAGGGGAACTCCGGGTTCCAAACCAAATTTGATAGAGGTCCACATAACACAGAAACCTCTAATATACCCATCACAGTTACCTGTTTCTTCAAAAAGTCTGAATAAATGCCATGTTCTATGCTGAAATCCAGCTGTTGAACAGTTCTTGTCTTTCTGCATCATTTGAAATCCTGACAGGGAAAGAGGGACAAATTGTAACAACTTCTCTACAGCTTACAGACAGCATGCAGGAACTACCTAACCCACAATGCATTGAACTGTGATGTTCTGTTCCATAATGAAATCATGTGTGCAGGGAATTGTGGGATTTGGAGGATGCAGGCTAAGGACAGCTGGCTGTTGATACAAAGTAACGGTAGTCAGCCAGCTCAGTAAAGTAGTCAGACAGATCAGCAGGGGACTAGGCTTAGGGAACTGTTCCAAACCATTACAAATCATGAAAAGTCTGCACATTTTTTAATTGATGTATATTGCAAAGTTGCTTGAAATTGTGTTTACTTTTCAAAAAGCTTGTTAGGTTTTTGTGGAGTTCCCCTTTAATTATTTCATTATTTTTCTTTATTTGTAAATCACAGACATGGACAATATTAGCACATATACACTTCTGTGCACACAATGTAGCCTTGCACATGTCTGCAAGATCTACGGTAGGAATTACTTGCCATAATATTTGTCTTCTACTTAAAGTGTTATGCTTCACTTTGAGCAATGTTTTGGATTGAACAAACAGGACTAATCTTTCTACAAGCAGTTCCATTTTTATCACCTCAAAAATAAAAGCAGCATTGTTACTAGGGAATGATTGAGCAAGAAGTTATAGCCTCTTTCTCAATAACTGTTAAATAGTACTTTCGCCGAACACTTTTTGCCTGTTATTTTAATCAGGAAAAATATGTTGTGGTTTTTTTTGGCCAAGGGCTAATTCTCAGTCTGTGGATAAATGCAGATCAAGATTCAGATCCTACTCTGAAATCAGCTCTCTTCTGTCCCTGCACCTGAAACCACTGCATAGGCAAAGGTGCAGACACGGAGCGGATTTCTCTGTCATCACAGGGACACAGGGAACCATGGGGTAAAGCTCCATCCTCCAGGAGGCAGGACACTAAATTAATTAAGGGGAGTGCCCATCAGGCTTTACCCCATACACTGTACATGGCTGATACCCGGGGTGAGGCCTAAAAAGCAGGGTTACCTGTCTTTGTAAATAGGTAGCACCCTACGAGGGCAACACACCTGGGTCATTCTCTAGCTTAGCTGTACCGACCACCTAGTTATTGCCTGCATTTCACGGCAGAAGGTCTGGCCGGTGTGGGGGTAAGTGGCACACTGCCTGTCTTATAACAGGGATTTTGCCTATTCTGCGGGAATTCCCCCCCATTAATCTGCTGGGGCTTCCCCCTCCTGGTCATTTCCACATCATGCCTGCTGCTCAGTTCTGCTTATTCTATAGCAGCGTCTCCCTACCTTACAGTGTGCATGGTCGCTTAGTTTCGCAATCCGGTCAGGACTTGAAGGGTTTGGGAGGCTTCTGTGCAGAGCGCATGGAGTGGAACACAGTCAGTCCGGCGTCCATTTTGTTTTGGTGCATAAAAGAGTGCTGTGTGCATGCGCACAGTATTTGGAACGCAACGTGCATTCCAGTGGCCATTTTGGGCACGGAAATCTGACGGGAGAGCAGACTCAGTGAGGGGGACATAGCAGGCAGACATAGCTGAGAGCCTCCTAAGCAGTCCCTGCAGGCAGTACCCGTTCACTCTACCTTCCTCTTTGGTAGTATGGCAGAGGGTAAGTCGGAACAAGTTTCAAGCGACTAAAAAATTTACTAACCCCTTTCCTAAAGAACTGGTTGATACTTGGTCTAACCCGCCAGCAGTTGATGCCCTGGTGTCTAGACTCTCAAAATCCACGACACTACCAGTCATCGATGCGGCAGCATTCAAAGATCCCTCAGATAGAAGGCTAGAGGGTTTCTGAAGAGCAATTTACACTTCTGCAGGGTCAATGCTGCGTCCATGTTTGGCATCAGTGTGGGTGTCCAGAGCCATACAGGCATGGTCAGAGTCCCTAATTAAGTTCATTCAAGGCGGAACTCCTCGACAGGAGTTAACATCAGCACAGACTACTGCTGAGGCATCGAGCTTCCTTTGTGACGCCACCCTGGACACTTCCCAAATGACGGCCCGTTCGTTGGCATTGTCCATAGCAGCACGCAGAACATGGTGGCTCAAAATTGGTCTGCGGATCTTAGTTCCAAAAAGTCTCTCAATTCGCTACCCTTCTAGGGACAACAACAACTATACGGAGAGGAGCTAGAAAACAGAAGCAGAGCGGCCTGAAGCAGAGCGGCCACATCAAATAGGCGGGGAAAATTTTTTCATTGCCAAAGTAGCAGGTTTTCAAGGCTAAACAGTTCCCCACAACAGTCTCACTTTCAGGTCAAAGCCAGTGAAAAAAGACGCCCACCATAGAAGACCAACAGGCCTCACACCAAAACCTTAGGGGAAAAGCCCGCCTCAGTCTGACGGGGTGCTCCCTCCGGAATCGTTGGAATGGCTAAGGGGCAAACTACTTTGATTCCGTGAGGAATGGATACATTATTCTTCGGATGCATGGGTCAAAGAGATTGTGACAGAGGGATATCATCTAGACTTCACAACCGTGCCACCCAGGAGGTTTCTCATGTCCAGGGTTCCTCACTGTCCTCAGAAGGCACAAAGCTTTCTGGATTGTATAGAAAGGCTGGAGCAACCCGGAGTGATCAGTCCAGTACTATTCATAGAGAGATTCTCCGGTTTTTACTCTAACCTATTTACTGTACCAAAGAGGGATGGGTCTCTCAGTCCAGTGCTCGACCTCAAGGGCCTCAACAAATTCATCCGATCAGTACGGTACAAGATGGAGACGTTGAGGTCAGTCATTCGAAGGATTGAATAGGGGCAGCTAATGATGTCCCTGGATATAAAGGATGCATATCTCCATGTTCTGATATGGCGCCCACATCACCGCTAACTATGTTTTGCCTTCAGGAACAAACACTACCAATTTGTGTCTCTTGCATTCAAAGTTGATGGCGGTAACAGTGGCCACGTTAAAACTGCAGGGGGTTTCAGTGACCCCTACCTGGACGATCTCCTTCTGAAGGCCAGTTCAGAAACCAAGGCCAAGGAGGACTTAGAGAAAGCAGTACTGCTACTTCAGAAATTCAGATGGACCATCAACTGGTCGAAGTCCAGTCTGGATCCCCGTCACAGAATGATATTCCTAGGATTGGAATTCGACACGATTACATAAACTGTAAGATAACCCATGGACCTTCGACCTCTTCAAGCCAGTATTCTAACAACTTTGAAAGGGGGACCTCTTTCCCGACCCTTGTCATTGTCGCAGCAGACCAGAGCGGAACTGCAGTGATGGCTGAGGCAAGAGAATTTAGCCATCGGTCAATCGTGGGCTACTCCGTAGTGGGTGGTGATATCCACGGATGCCAGCCTCCAGGGCTGGGGGGAAATTTGGGACAAGCAGTCAGCACAAGGGCAATGGTCTCCCGAAGAATCCAAACTGCCAATAAACATTCTGGAAGAGCAGTAAAACTGGCCCTAGTTCAATGGACAGATCAGTTCAGAGCAAAACCAATACTCATCGAAAGCGACAATGCTACAACAGTACCGTACATAAATCGTCAGAGAGGCACACGAAGTCGAGCGGCGCTAGCGGAAGCCAGACAGATTCTCATCTGGGCAGAAATCAATGCGGTAAAGTTATCTGCAATACACATTCCGGGAGTATCCAACACAAAAGCGGACTTCCTCAGTTGGAATCAGCTGGACCCAGGGGAATGGGAGCTACATCCGGAGACATTCCAACAACTTGGAGATCAATGTGGGACATTGGCATCCGTTATCAACCGAAAAGTGTCAAGTTGTTCGCCCTCTACAGAGACCCCTTAGCAGTGGGGGTGGATGCCATGACTCAGCGCTGGCAATTTGGCCTAGAATACGTCTTCCCGCCACTTCCTATGCTGTCAAAGGTCCTCAAAAAGATCAAGCAGTCTCGATTGACAGTAATTGTAGTGGCCCCATACTGGCCTCGGAGGACTTGGTTTACAGACCTGCAGGACATGTCAGTAGCTTAACCACTTCGGCTAGATTGCAGACCAGACCTTCTGCAGCAAGGTCCCATAGCACACCACAACCCTGGCTTCTTCGCTTTGATGGGATGCTGTTGAAAGGTCCGAGAGGCACATTTACTTAGCTCGAGTGAAGGGTTCGAAGTAAAAAAACTTTGAATTTTAAAGTATTTTTTTTGGTACTTCGACCATCAAATAGGCTACTACGACCTTCGAATTCGATTCGAACAATTCGAAGTAAAAATCGTTTGACTATTCGACCATTCGATAGTCGAAGTACTGTATCTTTAAAAAAAACTTTGACTACATACTTCGGCAGTTTAAACCTACCAAGGTACAATGTTAGAAAACTGATGGGGAAGGTCCCCATAGGCTAAGGTTTTTATGAAAAATCCTTCGAATCGTTAGATTTTTACTTTGATTGATCGATCGTATTAGCGCAAAATCCTTTGATTCGATTTTACTTCGAGGGTCCTTAGTAAATGTGCCCCTCAGTGTCAGATACTTGGAGTAGTGTTCCCAGTGGAAATATCATTAACTAGATGAGTCTCTGAGCTTGCGCGTCGCCATACCTAATCTTCCACAAGGATAAGGCCGATCTCCGTACGGTTCCTACCTCTCTACCCAATGTAGTGTCTGCCTTTCATGTGAACCAGGAAATTGTTGTCCCTTCTCTATTTCCAGAACCTAAGAATGATAAGGAACGTAGACTTCATAATCTGGACATCGTCAGAGCGTTGCGATGGTATGTGGAACACTCTAAACCTTTCTGAAAATCACAAGCGCTATTTGTTATATCATCCGGCCCCCGCCGGGGTCAGGCAGCCTCAACATCGACTATATCAAGATGGATTAGAGAAGCAATAAAACAAGCATACTCTGCAAAGGGAAGATCACCTCCTGAAGGACTCAGGGCCCATTCCACTAGAGTGGTGGGAGCCTCCTGGGAATGGCGGAACTCGGCTACCTTGGAGCAGATCTGTAGGGCGGCTACCTGGTCTTCTGCTCACACATTCTCTAAATTTTAGAAGGTTGACACATATTCTTCTGCCGAGGCTTCCCTCGGACGTAAGGTGTTGCAGTCAGTACTTCTGCAGCACATACTAATATTTAGCTTGTACCCATCCTGCTGTTTTGGGACTGCTTTGTTAAGTCCCCATGGTTCCCTGTGTCTCCCTAAGACGACAAAGAAAACAGGATTTTTGATACTCAGTTAAATCTGTTTCTCTGTAGTCATAAGGGGGACACAGGGCTTCCCGCCCTTGACAAGCAGTTGACCATTTGGTCGAGTTTTCTGTTCAGTTCCACTGTTACTTTCTGCCTGTTATGAGATTTTTAAAATTATTTAGCAGCTTTTGGAACAAACTACAGAGGAATGTACAGTGTATGGGGTAAAGCCTGATGGGCACGCCCCTTAATTAGTTTCAAGTGTCCTGCCTCCTGGAGGATGGAGCTTAACCCCATGGTTCCCTGTGTTAACGGTGAGTATCAAAAATCCTGTTTTTGGCAACGTAATGCATACTTGTGTTGTAGCTCCAAAAATGCTCCATTCATCAAGGTGCCATTATTTGCCATATGCCTCTTTGAAAGCAATTTTTTACGCCAGAACATCAACCCCCAAATGATGTCAGAGGACTTATATCAGGCAGCAGGGGATGTGTGTTTCCTTCCACCCAAAGCTCTGATTATAGCTTTTCTGTGAGGAGACCCCTGTGGCCAGAGTTTCTTTGTGCGTTTTGGCACCCCCTTCAGTTGTACACTAGAATTGACATCATGTGATGTGTCTTTCAAGTTTAAAGCACTGTTCTATTTTGGTGTCCGTGCCCCTTGTTAAAGGAACATTAACACCAAAAAAAATTATTTGCTTAAGAAAGACTACTATAGTTTATACAAATGGGATACTGTGTGGCATGGGGGAAGCCATTTAAGATGAAAAACAAGAAAAAACACAGGATACTTAGCAGATAAGCTATCTAATAGAATACATTTGCACAGTGCATCTGTTATCTGCTATGTAATCTGATCCTTGATTGGCTGCCCCCATGGCTACACCATCTTTATATAAACTATAGTAGAGTTTTTGAAGCAAACACACCAGATGTACCAGTGCACGGTAACAGTACATTATATTTTAATTACTTTAAAACATTCACTTTTTAGTTTAACTGTTCCTTTAATGTTGTTGTGCTCTGTAGTGACTCTGTTGAAGAGGTTGCAAGCAGAAATGCCACAAAATGGAATATTATGGTAATGTTAGACCCTGAAAGGCTTGTGATAATCCTGCTATGAGACACAAAAGACTGTCAGTTATGTTTTTAGGAATATGCTTTGTATGATAAAGGTGGCCATACACGGGCAGATAAAGCTGCCGATATCGGTCGTTTGGACCAATTTGACAGCTTATCTGCCCGTGTATGGGGGCTTCCGACGGGTCATCCCGATCGATATCTGGCCACGATATCGATCGGGAAGGTTGGATTTTTACCTGACCGACCCGTCGGAGCCGCTTGGCGCATCGAAATTCGATCGTTCGGCCATACGGCCGAACGCTCGAATTACTCCCGATATAGCCACGCAGTTTAGTGGCATATCGGGGAAAGATCCGCTCGTTTGGCGATGTCGCCAAACGAGCGGATCTTTAAGTCTATGGCCACCTTAAGGATAAACTGCTTCCTTCTACCTCTGCTCTTAATCAAGAAAAGGGCAAATTTTACTTTATACTTGCTCCTCCATTGGATCTTCCTCTAGTCCTCCGACTACTGTCTTCTACTCTGTTTGTGCCTGTTCATGAGATTGCTTTATCTGTTGTCTTTAAAAAACTACTTCTAGTAGCATTGACATCTGCAAGGAGGGTAGGACAACTGCAAGAATTACCTGTGGATCAGACCTACACAGTTTTCAATGAAAATGAGCCTGCATCTATAAGAGAACTCTGAGTAGCTGGCTCACCGAAGCCATTTCCAAGGCATATACAGAGCAGGGCACTCTGTCACCTTCAGAAGTGAGAGTGCATTCAACCCAACGTGTGATAGCTTCTTGGGCAGCAAAATTGAGTGTTCTCTCAACTTAATTTGGAGAGAGGATACTTTTTCCTAATACTTTCATCAGGCATTATAAGTTGGATTTGTTATTTTCTTCAGAGCATACATGAAAGTAATTATTATGCTGCCATAGGGGTGACCGGGAAAGGAAAATTACATTAAGAATGAAACAATTTTCTCCTTCAGTTACAGGGGAGCATCAAACTGATCTTTTTTTAATAAAGGAGGACTTATACAGGACTTATATCAAGCAGCGGTGCATGCCAAGTCTGACCAACGTGGCTAGGCAACATATCCTTGGTTACTGGGAATGCCCAGATCTTGCCAAGTGCAAGACAGTGCAATGGCACCTTAGTATACCAGAGACAAAAGGAGCCTCTGTACTGCATCAGTGCATTCCTTACTACACTCAGTAGGGACCATATATAAAGATCTGCATTATGCCACTTATAGCTGGTTTATAAGCAGTACCTGCAAGGCAACAGATGATGGGTACGAAGACCTACTGTATATCAATATGCCCTAAATGCCATTACACTCCTTATAGTGTACTGAATTATGAAAATAAAAAGCTGGTACTTGGACCTATGCCCACATGCCTAGAATGCCATTACAATACTTATATTTCATATAAGTATTCGATGTCGCCAAACGAGCGGATCTTTAAGTCTATGGCCACCTTAAGGATAAACTGCTTCCTTCTACCTCTGCTCTTAATCAAGAAAAGGGCAAATTTTACTTTATACTTGCTCCTCCATTGGATCTTCCTCTAGTCCTCCGACTACTGTCTTCTACTCTGTTTGTGCCTGTTCATGAGATTGCTTTATCTGTTGTCTTTAAAAAACTACTTCTAGTAGCATTGACATCTGCAAGGAGGGTAGGACAACTGCAAGAATTACCTGTGGATCAGACCTACACAGTTTTCAATGAAAATGAGCCTGCATCTATAAGAGAACTCTGAGTAGCTGGCTCACCGAAGCCATTTCCAAGGCATATACAGAGCAGGGCACTCTGTCACCTTCAGAAGTGAGAGTGCATTCAACCCAACGTGTGATAGCTTCTTGGGCAGCAAAATTGAGTGTTCTCTCAACTTAATTTGGAGAGAGGATACTTTTTCCTAATACTTTCATCAGGCATTATAAGTTGGATTTGTTAATTTCTTCAGAGCATACATGAAAGTAATTATTATGCTGCCATAGGGGTGACCGGGAAAGGAAAATTACATTAAGAATGAAACAATTTTCTCCTTCAGTTACAGGGGAGCATCAAACTGATCTTTTTTTAATAAAGGAGGACTTATACAGGACTTATATCAAGCAGCGGTGCATGCCAAGTCTGACCAACGTGGCTAGGCAACATATCCTTGGTTACTGGGAATGCCCAGATCTTGCCAAGTGCAAGACAGTGCAATGGCACCTTAGTATACCAGAGACAAAAGGAGCCTCTGTACTGCATCAGTGCATTCCTTACTACACTCAGTAGGGACCATATATAAAGATCTGCATTATGCCACTTATAGCTGGTTTATAAGCAGTACCTGCAAGGCAACAGATGATGGGTACGAAGACCTACTGTATATCAATATGCCCTAAATGCCATTACACTCCTTATAGTGTACTGAATTATGAAAATAAAAAGCTGGTACTTGGACCTATGCCCACATGCCTAGAATGCCATTACAATACTTATATTGTGCTGAATTGATAACGTACAGTACAATAGTTCACACTGTTTAAAAAAATACACACTTGATTTTTCATAAGGAATTTCAGTCCTGCTGGTCTTTTTATTTTGCAACATCTGCTATTTGCCATGCAACCGAGGCAAATGTTGGAAGCAATGTGCCATCCAAGGTTTTGTGAAAGGGGTAGTTTATAAAATTTCTTAAATGGCCTGGATAAGAGCTCATTGCTCAGACACTTTTATTTGGGTACGTCCCATCCTGAACTCTGCTCTTGGATCTTAACCACTCAGCTAGATATCAATGATGCTTAATCTTTTACCTGTCTTCTCCATTCACCTGGGTGCAACCACCTCGAGTTTGTAGCCAGGGGAGACAGAGTCAGCTGAATTTTAGAAAATCATAGAACCACAACTTTAGGCTTTAAAATACTTTAAGTTTATTCAAACATCAATTAAAAACTGTTGAGGCCTGCTTTTGATTGAATGTTTGAATACACTTGAAGTATTTTAAAGTCTATGGTTGCTGTACTATGATGTTCTGGAGTACACTCCTGAAACTGGAATTCTGCGGCACCAAAGAAACCCACCAAATCCAAATATGAGCCCTTCTCTACTGTATTTATTTTGTTTGGAGAAGGTCGTTTTTTTTTTTATATCAATACCTATAAAAACCTGTTTTGTTCTTCAATGTGTCTCCACATTGATTGCCCCCTTAGTCTATTGACAGTTTTGTTTGCCAGTCCTCCTCTAAAGTTCACCAATAAGTGTTAAACATTTACTAACTATCAAATATATGTAAAATAGTGGCTGGGCAACTTTTTATGTACACTTAAATAGGTCATATAGAGGCCTTTTTGGACTTCCAGCGGGGATAGCCACATATGTGAATGTCTGCATGTGGTTAAATGCTCTTATGAATGCGCATTTCTGCTTGCATTCCCCTGCAATGGATCAAGTTGAGTTCCACCTGTGTTTGACACAGGTGAGTACAAGTTATTAAAAAGAATGGGCTGCATTTCGTCCTGGTTTCCTGTTGGTGAAAACTCCCATGAGTAAGGTTAAATAGATTTATATCAGGTGCTGACATTTTAGAGAAGGATATTCTCTATTTTAATATTCTCTCACTGCCAAAGAGACTTGTTGAGTGTTGTAGTACAACAGCAGTATACAGGATGCAGTTGGGACCCCAGGCTGGTGCTAGCAGAAAACTGCACTGCTTTTGTGCCAGGGCAAAGAGGAGGATGCAGAAGAAGATTGCTTTGTTATGTTTTCTCCAGAAATACCCCAGGATGGTGCAATTATTTTGTTACAGCAGCATCGGCCCAGGATGTGAGGTAACTGAATAAAATCACTGGAGGGAAGGGGTGCCTAACATTTGGAACCCCCTCTGTGGTATGAACTTTACTACTAAGTTACTGTTGTGTAATGCCTGCATGACTCTGCTAATAAAGCACCTTTATACTCTACTCATCCTCGGCTACCCAAAACATAACAAATGGCGACAAGGATGGCTCATCTACCTCTGCAGCAGCCTGCACCTTTTCTTACTAACCCTGATGAGCCTACCATACCTTTTACTGCTTGGATTGTATTTTATTGTATGTTTGAAAACGACATTATTGCTGCTGACCAAGGGGATTTCTGCTGCTAGAAAGTGTGCTTTACTTATTCACTGCCTGGGAGCAGAGGGACAGCGTATATTCTATACATTACCAATACCTGATGATACTTATGAAACTGCTCTCACTACTATAAAGAACTTTTTTGTGCCAAGAGTAAATGTGGTTTCTGAAAGATATAAATTCCGCCAACATTGACAACGTAATGGTAAATCCACAGAACAATTTGTAGCAGCTTTGAGAGAGCTGGTTGTTACCTGTGAGTTCAGGACTCTAAGATGAAATGCTAAGAGACCAAATAGTGGAAAAAACAAACTCACCTCGCATTAGAGAGAGACTGCTCCTAGAGCAGGATTTAACCCTTGCAAAGGCTATTACAGTTGCTAGCCAAATTGAAACAGCAGTGGCTGAGGCTAAAACTCTCAGTCAGGGAATGTACAGATTGTGAATTCAACACTGTGGCCTAATAATGCAAAGTCACAGGCAAAATACAGTGCTAAGGAAAGGGATTCACCTACACTGCAAAACCATGCAGCAAATACAAATAGAAAATACTGCTTTAACTGTGGTTCAACACAACACACTGCAAATCATGTTACATGTCCTGCAAAAGCTTTACAGTGTCGCTGATGCACAAAGGTAGGACATTTTGCTAAGATCTGCCGTAGTTCTGCTAAAGATGTTCATGAATTCACTACTACAAATGTCACAGTATTAAGTGTGGATAAAGCTGGTACATTTATTCCAGACAAATTTATATGCACTGTCAGTGTCAGTACTGCTTCTGCTGACAAGAGACACTCCATTAACCCGATGCTTGATACAGGTACAGCTGTTTCTATACTACCAAAGGATATTTTCTTGAAATACTTTGCAAAAGATCCGCTTGTTGCACCTGCCCTGAAACTGGTCAGTTACTTAAAGGATCCAATCCCTGTGCTTGGTTGCTTGCCAGTGACTGTACAATTTGAATCAAATACTGCAAAATGTGACTTTTACATTGTGAATAAGGGTACTGCTATACTTGGAAGGGATCTCTTTGCTGCATTAAACCTACAATTAGTTGATGGTCTCATTACTACAGCACCAGTGCCTGCCACACAGCCAGTGTCTAAAATTTCACCACAAAGCAACACTTCACAGGGCTGTGCAAAGAACTTTGTACACAAAGTTAAGTTGAGACCAGATGTTAAACCAGTACCATTCTCTGATTCAGCATGGGAAAAACTTACTATTGATATTGTAGGTCATTTTACAGATGCTTCTATAGACTGCAGATTTGCTATAACCTTGATAGACTACTACAGTAAATGGCCTGAAATTGCATTTGTTTCTTATACAGTAATAACATATCTGTCTACAGTCTTCAGCAGAGAAGTTAATCCAAAGGAGTTAATATACAACGGACCACAGTTTGTCTCATATGAGTTTGAATCCTTTCTGAGAGAGAGGAATATTGTGCAAAGGAAATCTTCAGTGTATTACCCACAAGCAAATGGAGAAATCGAGCAATTCAACAGAAGTCTGAAAGAAGCACTACAGACAGCAAATCTTACTGGGAAATCTTGGAAAGTATTTACAATAGAGTTCCTACATAACTACAGAGCAACGCGCCATGCAACAACCCAATCATCTCCTGCTGAATTATTACATGGCAGACAGATGCACACTAAGTTACATGTTGCAGACATCAAACTTCCACAAAATACTGTGCCTACAAAATCATCTACTGCTGACATTGAGAAACGTCAACAAGCCAAATGCAAGGCAGAAAAACGTGGTGCAAGAGAAGTACACTTTCAGCCTGGATCTTTAGTCAGAATTAAGAAACCAGGAATACTGAAACAAGGACAATCTAAATTTACTACACCACTTGAAGTGAGACACCAGTGAGGACCATACACATATGAACTGTCTGATGGACGCATATGGAATGCAAGTCGTCTTGCTCCTGTTAGATATGACTTTGGAGAAGCTCAATTTGATGAAGGACATTTTCCTACTCCTGATATCAACTGCAATGGGCCTGAAGAAAGTGAACCTATAAGGCGTACTGAGAGAATCAGAAAACTACCTGCATGGACCCAGGACTATGGGATGTGAATAATGTATATTATTGCTTTAAGATGCATTGTTGTTTATTACAGGTGCCCAAATGCTTTCCTACTATAGGGGGAATATGTGGTGTTTATACAAATGGCCTGCAGGTGTTACTGTATACATGAGTTAATGTGCATACTTCCTGTCAGCTTAAAAGTGAAAGTTACTTTTGTGTAATGCCTGCATGACTCTGCTAATAAAGCACTGTTATACTCTACTCATCCTCGGCTACCCAAAACATAACACAGGGCAGGGATCAAAGTACAAAAAATTGGCACAGCTATTTGTGTTTATTGCAGCTTGTGCCCAATTCAGAAAAATTGCTGCAGGTTTTTGCACTCAAAATCAGAGCTCAGAAATCCACATGCCCCAATAATACAGTGATTCTGAGCATTAGAGGGGAACAGAGGGAGGCACCTAGGTGTTCCCTTCCCATTCCCTAACTTGCACGAGGTGCAGAGTGAAGCTAGACTCCAGACAGAAATACTCTTTGTATGAGCACTAAGGAATGAACTTTAAAAATCTCAGCTGACAATCTTTTATTGCCTGCCCCTCCTTTATGCCTAAGGCATGGAGGCGGGCCAGACAAACACTTTCCATTCTGCTCAACTGCACTACTCATATATTCTCTCCCCACTGCCTATTATTGTGTAGTCAGTGAATAGGCATGGAAATCAGGTCAACTATTCTGGCGCATTTTGGAATGATGCAAAGCTTGCATTAATAACAGTGTCCACAAAATGGCGCTGACCTGCTTGCTGTGATTGTGAATTTCAAGACTGAAGGAAACGAGATTTTAATAATTTGTATTGTAAGCAATTTTATTTTGCTTCACTAACAAGATAGAAAAGTATTTCTAACTATTTCTTAGGGTGCACTTTAAAGGAGAAGGAAAGGCTGGAGACACTTGGGGGTGCCAAACGTTAGGCACCCCCAAGTGATTGTAGCGACTTACCAAAAACCCAGGGCCGGTGCTCCTATCAGGAGAAATCTGCACCGGCCCCGGGTTATAGGAGCGATCACCATGGAGAGATCTACTTCCGTCTTCGCGCAGCTGCACATGCGCATTAGAACTAAAAGCCGAACTTTAACTTTAAAGTCGGCTTTTTCGTTCAAATGCGCATGCTTCAGTCCGGGGAAATGCGCAGCTGCGCGAAGACGGAAGTAGATATCTCCGTGGTGCTCGCTCCTATAACCCGGGGGTTTTATCCTACAATAATCTGTTCTCGGAATCTGTTCTCGGAAGGGGTTATGGAAGTGGAAGATATCAAGTTTATAATACTAATATCCCCTATGTTTTTCAAAGCATTTGTAGAAAAATCGAGTACTCACCTTGCTGTTTTTTTCACTGTAGGGATTTTAAACTTTTCCTCCAATTTATATTGATGATTAAAGCCAAGTGCTGAACTTTCTCACATTGCACCCTGGGGGGGAGTAGAGGTGGGACAAGAATGGTATCCACCTAAAATTCACTCTTTCTGTATTAATCTTATTTAAAGGGCTACTGTAACTTTTTTGCCTATGAGTTTTTCTAAAGGAAATATTAAAGGCTGTAAATGCATTTTCCATTTGCTATATTTATATATCTAGAGGTACTACAGGTATAGGATCTGTTATCAGGAAACTCATTATCCAGGAAGCTCTGAATCACGGAAAGGCCATCTCTCATAGGCTCCATTTTGAGCAAATAATCCTTAAAAGTGGTTACCTTTTTCTCTGTAATAATAAACCAGTACCTTATACAGGTATGGGATCCGTTATCCGGCAACTCGTTATCCAAAAAGTTCCGAATTATGTAAAGGCCGTCTCCCATAGACTCCATTATAATCAAATAATCCAAAATTGTAAAAATGATTTCCTTTATCTCTGTAGTAAGAAAACAGTTGCTTGTACTTGATCCCAACTAATTAATCCTTATTGGAAGTAAAACCAGCCTATTGGGTTTATTTAATGTTTACATGATTTTCTAGTAGTCTTAAGTGTGTGAAGATCCAAATTACAGAAAGACCCATTATCCTGAAAGCCCCAGGTCCCGATGATTCTGGATAATAGGTCCAATACCTGTATTTGATCCTAACTAAGATATAATTAATCCTTATTGGAGGCAAAACAATCCTGTTGGATTTTTTTCACGTTATCCCTTATCCAGAAAACCTCAGGCCGAGCAGGGCCGGGCCAAGGAGTAGGTGAAGTAGGCACTCGCCTAGGGCGCAGTCATTGGGGGCTTTTTTTCATTTTTTTAAAAATTCCATGAGTAATGCTTGGCCTTTAATAATATGATTATCCCGAAAAAAACACCTGCCCCAACCCCTTCTCATTACCGTTTTGTGGCTGTTTAGGCGCTTCCCACCCCTGGCATGTACTTTGGACTTGGAGTCTTCTGATGTGACGCAGAGTCACAGACGTTGATTGATCACACTTTGGTGCAGTGGTACTGGCACGCATGCTCTGTAGACTGCGGCGCGTCCGTGCGTTAGACGCCATTACAAAGACTGGCCAGCAGAGAGAACATGTGCGGTGAAGTATTCGCGGCTCACGCTGAAGAGGCACAGAAGACCTGCTGCTGCTGACTGAGGGTGGCTGAGACTGAGCTTTTTCATTACTGATTGTGGCTGCGCTTCCTTGCTGCTGGCACAGGTACAGATGACTGCCTGTTACGCCCATTGGGAGCCAGGGGGCAATTATTGATGGCTAATTAATATGGGCAATGGCACATGCCTGGCATAGGTACAGATGGGGGTTTAGCCTTAGGCCCATTGGGGGCCGGGGGCAATGATGGCTAATTAATATGGTGAATGGCGGCGCTTGGGAAATGCTAATATAGGACAGGGGGGGGTGCTGATTGGAACCCTTGCCTAGGGTGCCAAACTACCTTGGCCCGGCCCTAGGCCCTAGCATTCTGGATAATTGATCTTATTATCCTAAGCCAGTGATCCCCAACTGGTAGCTCGTGAGCAACATGTTGCTCTCCAACCCATTGGATGTTGCTCCCAGTGGCCTCAAAGCAGGTGCTTATTTTTGAATTCCAGGGTTGGAAACAAGTTTTGGTTTTATAAAAAACAGGCACTGCCAAACAGAGTCTCAATGTAGGTTGACAATCCACATAGAGGCTACAAATGGCCAATCACAGCACTTATTTGGCACCCCAAGAAGTGTTGCTCCCCAATGCCTTTTACTTCTGAATGTTACTCATGGGTTCAGAAGGTTGGGGATCCCTGTCCTAAGCAGACCGCAGGCTAACCCCATGCCCTTTTTCACCTCCTATTTTAAAAAGCTAGGAGAGTGTGTGTGATCAAAGGGGTTGAGCATTGGGGAGAAAATGGCACTTTTCATACCAATTCTATTAGCAGGCAAGACAAACATTGTCTGCTTATGATTATTATGGAATATGGTACATACACACTACCTCCCTCTGCTGGAACTGTGGTGGTCAAACCCATCATCTCTGCCTGTGATTGCTTCCCAGTTATTTGCATGGAATATGTGCTGCTTGTTGTTGAAGCTGGTTCTGCCAGGTGAGAACAAGAAAGTCAGTGTTCTCAGGCTAAACAGTTGTAAATCATGTACATGCCTTGTTATGGTCTAAGGCAGTGGTTGCCAAAGTTACAAATAATAGTAAAATATTGGTGTATTAATCATTCAGCCAAAGTTGCAAAAATATCTAGAACAGAAAAATAGGTTTTCATTCCAAATCTCAACATAACTGACCTTTAACCCAGGATTTCAGATGAATCCAATATCCTTTGTTTTAAAGGGGTGTTTCACCTTTAAAGGGGTTGTTAACATTTAAATTAACATTTAGTATGATGTAGAGTGATATTCTGAGACAATTTGCTTTCATTTTTTATTATTTGTGGTTTTTGAGTTATTTATTTTTTTATTTTTATACAGTTTGCAATTCAGCAATCTGGTTGCTAGGATCCAAATAACCCTAGCAACCATGCATTGGTTTGAATAAGAGAGTGAAATATGAATAGGAGAGGCCTGAATAGAAATATGAGTAATAAAAAGTAGCAATAAGAATAAATGTGTTGCTTTACAGAGCATTTGTTTTTAGATGGGATCAGTGACCCCCCATTTGAAAGATGGAAAGAGTAAGAAGAAAAGCAAATAATTCAAAGACTATACAAAATAAATAATGTAGACCAACTGAAAAGTTTCTTAGAACTGGCCATTCTAAAACATGCAAAAAATAAAAGTTAAATGTAGACCAATTGAAAAGTTTCTTAGAACTGGCCATTCTAAAACATACAAAAACAAAAGTTAACTTAAAGGTGACCCACCCCTTTTAGTATGTTATAGAATGGCTCATTATAAGCAACTTTTCAATTGGTCTTCATTTTTTTATAGTTTTTTAACGTTTTCCTTCTTCCTCTGACTCTTTACAGCTTTCAAGAGGGGTCATTGACTCCATCTAAAGAATGCTCTGTAAGGCTACTCACTCATTGTTATTGCTACTTTTTATTACTCATCTTTCTATTCAATCCTCCTCCAATTCTATTAATATAGTCTCTTATTCAAATCAATGCATGGTTGCTAGGGTAAATTGGAGCCTAGCCACCAGATTGCTGAAATTGCAAACTGGAGAGCTGCTTAATAAAAAACTCAAAAACCATAGTTAATAAAAAACGAAAACCTATTACAAATTGTCTTAGAATATCAATCTTTACATACATTTTAAAAGTAAATTAAAAGGTGAACCTTTGAATTCACCTTCTGTTTGTTCCAATCTCTTCTCTTCCTCATCCCATTTCAAATTGTTCTCTTCTTTTTTCACGTTCTCATTTTTGTCCTCTTTTTTTTTTTCTCCCTCCTATTATAAAAGCTTTTATTTGATTAAGAAGCCTTTAAAGTGTTGTTTTTGCTACATTAAGGTTCAACGTCCATATTATTACATAATGCATAAGGCATCTGTGTACATTCACTCAATTAAGCTTTCTTATTGCTTTTATGCCATGGGCAGATGGAGCATTGGCTCTGCTGTTCTCAGCCTGCATGTTTTTGTTCAAGCTGAAAGAAGCAGATCCACTCTGTGCCCCAGCTCCATATAAATAAACCACTTCCACTGTCTGCTGGCACACAAAATGGAGCAGAGCAGAGGGCCCAAGAGGCATTTTCGGGCCAACTTCTGCTCTGCAACGCTGCTTGCGATGCACGTGAGCAGTTCAAATGACTTGAGCACGGAGCTGATCCGCTTCTCTCAGCCTGAAAAAAATATGCAGTCTGAGAGCAGTGGAGCTCTATGGCCTTAGGAGCAGACACATGTTAAGTTTTTTATATGCAGTCTTTCCAGTTAATCTGGAGGGGCAGGTAAATTTCAGGTGCCTGTGAGAGATTTCCCACAGGTGACAAAGGCTCTGTTTGTCATTGGCCTGAAGGACATTTGATCCTGCTTTGTGTTGTGGGACAATGGTGCTGGGAGTATAGCTCAAATCCCTGCCACAAAGCAAGATAGGCTTCTGCTGTTTATATCAGTAAGGAATAGAGATAGCTGAGTACCATCTACTAAAGGTACCAGTCATATTTTCTGCAGCGAAGCAAAACATTTGTTTCCACATGTACATTGTTTTCAGGTAAAAGTAACTCAAAGAGTTTTATTTCGGCGCCAAAGTGTAACTGCAGCTTACAGTCCCGCTGTATGTGTTCGTGTGGCAGTTTGCACACTAGCAGGACCTATGTTCGCAGCTTCTGGCTGCATTGTGTATAATTTGCTGGGCTAAAAGAGTGTAAGTATTCGTGGCTCGTGTGATTTTTACGTCGCACCTGGCGTAACCTGTTTGTAATCTTAGGCTGTCGCTTGTGGGCGGGGCCTCGCTACTTTAAGGTAAGAGTTGGGTGTGGCTCTGCTGGGCAGTGGGAGAGGTGATGACGTTCGGTGCAGAGTTGCGGACAGTTTATGCGCAATCTGCCAGTTTAGTCCATTGGTAAAGCGGTGGGAGCCGGAGGCGGAAAGGGGAAGGATGGCATCCGAAGAGTATGGTAAGTAACGGGTTGTGCCATCTTTCCACTTACTTGGTCTCGTCTTTAACCATTTCCTCTCCTCAGCACCTGTCTTTATTTGTTTACTTTCTCTGCTCCCACTCATGGTCTGTCAGAAAAACAAGCCCCTTCTTACTTACTCCTTCTGATACAGCAGCCCACGTGTCTGCTGCCCCCTCTTCTTGTTTCTGCCCTGTCCCATCTACCTTTGTCCTAGGCAGAGCTCTCCCCATTATGTCGCCTGCACTTTCCCTTTCTCACACATATAACTAAGGGGTTTGGGATGATCACAGCTCCATGCAATCCATAATTCCATAATCCAAATCCAGAAGCTCTCTTAAGTAAATTGTCTAGCCATCTTGGCATTACTGAATAATACCACTGCCCCTTACTGTATCTCTAGTTTTACTCAGATATCTGGAGTTCCACCTCCCAATTTCCCAAAGAACTATGTCTTCTTGCTACTATAGCAGGTTGCCCAGAGGTTGAAAAAGTGCTATTGTGCCCCCTAACTGAAGTGTGGGCTCTGTCAGTCCTCACCTCTGGTGATGGGGGGGGGGGGAACAATTTTGATGACAATAAAATTGTTATGGTAAAATGTGACTATGCAAATATTCCTTTAGATTTCGTATTGTTAGCAAATGTTTTGTATTTTTCTTTTTTTTGTAAATGGCGAAATTGACTTGATGTATCTGTACAGTATTTCTAAACTGTAGCCTTGCACGCAACTGTAAGAAAATAAAAGTTAAAGGAGACATATTGTGTAATAAATAAGAATGTACCAGTGCATTATACTCATTTACATATAGAAGAACTGTGCTTTAAAAAGTAGTGTTTTAGGCTGATTTAGTGAATATTTCTGCAAAAACCCTAATAATCCCTCCCTTCTCTTCCACTTCCTGCTCCCTGAATTCCCAGGCTGTGCAGGGGAGCCGGCGGCTCTCAGCTCACTGCACTGTAGGACAGGAACCAATCAGCAGCTAGCAGGACCTGATAGGGAAATGAAGCCTATCTTTGCTTGTGTGACTGCAGGGCTGTGATTGGCTGTCCCCCTCCTACTGTGCTTCTGGCAGGGACTGTTAGGACACGCCCACCCCTCATTTGAAACAAGGACCAGAGAACATCTATTGGGAGCTCCAATAAAGGGTCTAATTTTAACGATAATATTAATTTTTAGCCCCATGTAAAAGCTTACAAAATTAGGTTTTTTCATTTATCCTATATGTCTCCTTTAAGTTGTGCATACTATGGGTATTCATTGGACTGTCTCAGTCTTTTTTGTTCAGTGAGCAGCTTTACATCACTCTTAAGCCTGTAGCAAAACCAACAAGTACTGTACCTAGTTGTCATTATATTTGTCATTTAGTAGTCCATCTAGAAAAACAACTGCTCACAGAACTGCCAATATATAATTTTGTAACATGGTATTTGAGGCTGAAAAAAAAGAAACAAGCTGATATAAAGTTCAAACTTTCTGTCCTGTTGAACTACTAGCTGATCTAAAGGAAGGTGGAAAAAACAATCTGTCGGGAAAACAGTAATGTAATGTAACTTTTCCATGAAGATTATTGATCATTTACTTGGTTGTGATTCCTTTTGCTGATTACAGAATAACACCGATCAACTTCCAGACGTGGGGTTGTGTTTTGCAATGATTGGGACTTTAATGACTTAAGTGTAAACAATTCAGTAATGTACATGATGATCAATGTGTTGTACAAAACTAAAGGTTGCTATACACATCAAGAATCAGACCATCTGGGCATGTATTAACATCAATAGGATATGCATTGGTGCAAGTTAAAGGAATTGTTCAGTGTAAAAATAAAAACTGTAATAGTCTGTGCAAAAATTAAAATGTTTTCACTATAGTTATTTAGCCAAGAATGTCATCTATAAAGGCTGGACTGACCAGATGTCTAACATAAAAGCTAGAGCACTACTTCCTGCTCGCTTATTGCTTACCAGTCAGTAATCAATCAGTGACTTTAGAGGGGGGGGGCACATGGGTCATAACTGCTTTCAATCTGAGCTGCATGCTAAAGATCAAAAGCAAACTCACTGAACAGTTATGTCCCATGTAGCCACCCTTAGTTAGTCACTGACTAAGAGTTATTTAAAGCAGGAAGTAGTGTTCTGGCTATTATGTTAGACATCTGTTCACTGCACAATCTTTCTATTTATCCAGTTTTAATTTTTACACTTAATTGCTACTCTAAGGTTCCTGGGCTCTCTTGAAAGCAAATTTTCAGGCCCCTGCTCTGTGTCAAGTTGCTACCCACCTGTCCCCAACCCTAACAACGCATGTTGCACTGGTATTCGTGTGAGGAGTACGGTGTGTGTGGGGTGCAGATGCTTGTTGAGTTTGCTGATAATGTATATGGTGTGTATGGTATAATGGTACTGTAACCCTGCAATATTTTCAGCCAGAGTTCATTGAGTTCTTAAGGTTCATTATATAAACTCCAGTGCCCAAATCTATATGGAAGATAACAAAATTCAAAAGCCTATGTAGTGTTGTATTTACATTATCACAACCCTTTGATCAAAGTTCATAAAATATATCTTTTATAAACTCGCCACATTCAACTGTGCTGTTCCTCGTATAATACCAGATACTGTCTGATATTGCATTTTTTGTTGCTTTTTCCTTTCTTTGGTTCTGTTTGACACCTGTGTTGACGCACTGCTGATGGGCCGAGCCCTTTCCTAAATCTGGAGACAAGGGGGACTTTTATTATAAGAAACTTCTGATTTTGATTCTTGGATGGGTTTGAAACTTGTGACAGATCAAATATTGAACCACGTGCATCCCAATTTATGCTGAGCAATGCATTTTCCATACAGTTCTTATGTTATTTAAAATTTTCAACTTGAAATTTGATTAGCTGACTGGCTAAATCTGGCGTCATTGTGTTCTCTATGGTGAATACACAGGAAAAATATATATTTGTAGTTATCTATAGATCTCCGTGTGTGCTATTATCCATGTAGGAACTGATATTTGTTAAAGCTATATAGCACAAGCATTATAACACTTTTCTTGGCTGCTTAGTACACCAGAGGTTCTAGTGCAGGCACATCACAAGCAAGATACCTGCAGCAGATTTAGATTAGACTTGAAAGCTGCTTCCCTTTGTATGTGGCACAGCCTATTTATGTTCTCAGTCATTCAATTTATATGTAAATCTGCATTTCCAAAATTTTTTCCGAATTGAAGAAGAGCACAAGCATTCCCTCAGACAGAAGTATACTCTGGATAAGCAGAAAGGGGGCACACTGTTGAGCCACTAAGTGCTCTTGCACTTATCCCTGGGCGGAAGAGTAAGTGACCCCTCTACTTGTTTGATGAGGTTGTTGGCCAAATACATCCAATCCACAATTCAATTTAAGATCTAGATATATTTTCTAGAAAGGGTTAGTTATTTGGGTAAACCAACACTGAATGGATTTGCTGCATCCCTAAAGAAAAGAAAAGGTTCTAAAAGTTGGTTCAATCTAAATATATGCACATTGTTGCACTTTAAATGTTATATAGTAGCTTGCCTTGTGTTCCTTTCCGTTAAAGGAACAGTAACGTCAAAAAATAAAAGTGTTTTATAGTAATGAAAATATAATGCATTGTTGCCCTGCACTGGTAAAACTGTTGTGTTGCATTGAAGTCAATGGTGTCAAAATAATGTTGACACGAGCGTCCAAATGCATTAAAGGAACAGTAACTTCAATAAATAAAAGTGTTTTAAAGTAATGAAAATATAATGCAGTGTTGCCCTGCACTGGTAAAACTGATGTGTTTGCTTCTGAAACACTATTATTGTTTATATAAATATGCTGCTGTGTAGCAATGGGGGCAGCCATTCAAAGGAGAAAAGGCTCAGGTTACACAGCAGATAGCAGGTAAGCTCTGTCTGTCTAATATTGTTATCTGTTATCCATTAGTTAACCTGTGCCATATAGCCGTTTTTCAGTTTCCGCTTTTGCTCCACAGCAGCTTGTTTATATGAACTATAGTAGTGTTTCTGAAGCAAACAGATTTTTTTTTTTTTTAATGTAAAACATAAACACTAAAACATTTTATGAGACATCTACCTTCAAATGCATCATCTTTATATCTTTTCCAAAGAGTGGAAGGCACTCAAGAAACCAATATGAGAGAGTTCTGTCTTGTTTACCACAGGGTGCTCCCACTCTGTGAAATCTCTGCTGCTGTATATCAGATTCTACAATTAGAAATAAGTAAGGGCATATAATAACAGCAATCCAAAAGGATTTTCAAACAGGTTGTCTGGTCTCACCAGCCCATCAAATTGCAGGAAATCTTCAGTACTACTGTTATCTGACAAAATGACTGTGACACCTTCTTATCTCTAAGACTTCAAGTCAGAAGATCCTGAACTAATGCTACCTGAGCTGCAGGCAAAGACAGAAGACTTTCTTTGCACTGACTATCTACAGACCGGTTTGGTGGGCTGGAAAAATAAGAGTCCCATGTACAAGCAAGGCTAGTTTTTGTTCAGGGTGTTTTTGCAGATGATTATGCAGAATGCTGCACAGATGGAACCAGATCCATTCAAGGTTTTGTGTAGGCAACTGTAATTGGAGATCTGCTGGGAAAAGCTTGTAAAATAGTTCTGTGTTGTTAACTTCCGCCTTTTGGAGGTACCATAATTTGATTAGTCTGTTTAAATCAGTGCTGCAGTATATTGTTTCTTAACCCTTGATGCAGGCAGGGCCGCTTAAAGCAATAAGTGGACCCAGGGCAAAGATCCTATTGGTAGGTCCTCACAACTGCTCCAATACATTTCTAGTAAGACTATCTCAAGCAGGGGAGTTGAATACAATACGGCAGGAAATACAGAAAAAGTATGTGTTAATGAAATAGACATTGTAATCTCAAATACCAACCTTTTATTATAAATATATGCTTTAAGAACAGTTGCTAATAAAAAGTAAAACAATTGTTATGTTGAGGGGTCTGCCACTTATAGGGGTGCTTCAGTCAAGTTATAGCAGATGTACGGTTTGCTTGTGAGCACCCAGTCCTTGTGGGCCATGAGCAATTGGCACTTTTGTCCATTTATTAAAACAGCTATGGGCTGTAGCATGTGGTAGGTTAACAGGGACCTCAATAAAAGATGCAATTTTGGGCAGCACAGGGCACAGAATTGCCCTTGGGTGCAGAAGAGAGGTTACTACTACTATAGGGTAGGGAGTTGAGTGCATTTTAATGTGGTCACTAGCCTTAGAGTGGTTTCATTGGCTAGAATATATCTTTGGTAAAACTATATGTAATTGCATTGTGCAATTGTAGCTAGTATTCTTCACAAGGAGTCTAAATATGCAACCTTTAGGGCAGAGACACACGTGGATATTCGGGGAGATTTAGTCGCCCAGCAACAAATCACCTCTTCTTTGGGGCGCTAATCTCCCCAAACTGCCTTCCCGTCGGCTAGAATGTAAATCGCCAGCGGGATGGCACTTGCCGAAGTTGCCTCGCACCCTTTCACCAAAAAAAACCCTAGAAAGATGGGGGGAGTCTACGTGGGGTGGGCGGTAGGGGTTATTTTGGTAAATGGTTTGTTTCTCCTTATGGCCTTTCTTTCCTATTATTAATATCACTGGAATCAGTGATTTTACTGGCCAGGTGAAATCCCTATTCCCAGATCAGAGAATATGCATTACATAAACTGAATTGGACACTTCGCCAGAAGAATGCCACCTCCTCTATCCCCTTCAGCTCCCCCCAAACTGCTGCACTTAGCATCCCCACTGGGGAAATAAGGCATTTCTCACAGCTTAGTGGGAACCTGTGAGTTGCAATAGGATGACCATCTCAAAATGAAGTACTTTTACTCTTCCCCATTTAATTGACAGAGCTTTTCTCAACACTGTTAATATGTCATCTATTTCCTGGCAGTTACGATTCAGAAATAGGCAGTGGTTAAATATATAACCGCAAGCAATAGCAGTAAGTGATCCATCTAATTCTGAGATTTTTGCTTCTCCCAGATTTCCTTGTTGTTGTCTGTCATCTCTTAATCTTTAATCCTTAATAAAATGAGCACAGTTCCGCCTGAACTTTAAGTTCTATTACTTCTTTATAGTGTAGCCTATTGCCAAGGCTTTCAGGAAGCGACATTTAAAGCAGAGCTGCTCTGGTGATTTTGCAGGGCATGAATCAATGTGTGTAACATGTCACGACAATGCAGGGCAAACTAGGTGCTGTTTTATTTCATATAGTTTTGAAGTGGCAGGGTGTATTAGACTGATATCACTTCTGTCTCACAAAGTAACACCAGACCCCACTGTAAATGCACCTTTCTTACAAGTGTCCAACCGAATGATGTTATGTTAGAAAGACGGAGTAGATTTTCCATTAAATAATGTTTAAATTCTAAAATTTTATAACATTTTTTAATTCTGCTAATCAGTTTTTAACTGTTAATAATATGCTTCTATTCTGTCAGAATTCATCATTGTTCATCATTGGTTGCAGTTGCAGAAGCTATTGCCACCAATTGCCAGAACAATTCAAAGGTGTGGGGGATAGTGGACAAAGCAAATTTACAGCAGAAGAAGGTTGTGTTTTCAGATCAATGGCCACTGAAAATCTAAGTTTTAGTAACAGTGGTATGCCAGGGTTGTGGGACAGTGAAAATCTAGAAGGACTACAGCATCAGAGATAAGGAAACATGGTGTACCTAGGACCAGCATTGAGAGCTCAGAAATGCGTATTAAAAATCTAAAACTAGAGACTGGGGTTATCGGGGAGCATTTGGCAATCCAAATTAGGAACAAAAAGGGCCAGGGTTAGGGAAAGGCAATTTTAATTGCAAATATAGAAAGTGGTCTGGATTCTGGGGAGAAGAGAGCAAGGAAATTTAGGTAAAAAAATTGTCACGGTTGTAATGAACAGTGGGCTGTACAAATTAAGATTGAAAAGAACAGGGTTATGGAAGACAGTGGGTGGTGAAAATTAGAATAATATGTATAATAAATTAAGATTGATCAATGTTATGTGAAGCTTAGGAAACCAAAGCAAGAACAAGAAAGGTCAGGTTTACACTGAGTAAAATACTCCTAGTGCTCAGGGGATGGCATTACCATGGTGCGGTTTGTTGCCTTTAATTACTGGTTAGTTTCCAGGAATAATGAGGGTGTTAATGATGGCTTACTAGTTCCTTGATGCAAATAAAATCAGTGTTAGTGTGCCACCGAGGTTACTGTGTTAGGTTCGATTCTTAACGTGTCTGTTGAGTTTATTGTATCAGGATGTTAAAGTACAGCTCTAAAACATATGCCATCTTTTGGACTCACATCTTAGGTACACAGTCCCTGCCCCAAATACCAGGGTGTCATTTTTCTACATAGATTTGTTAAGGAAGTGTTACTAAAATATACAGATTAAGAAAGTGACGTGGCTTTTATTTAGTATACAGCCCGTATGTGCCTTTGGAGAGAGATAAGAAAACCTGTTTTGGCGAAGGGGAATAGGGAAGGAGGAAGGAGATTTGAGTTGGACAAAAAATATAAAAAAAAACCTCAAGGGCGTGTATAAATTAAATACTGGAATGTGACAAGTATATAAGAATGTGTACATTTAAAATGGAGTCAAAACGAGAAATGTAGTTTCTTTTTACAGACTTCTAATATATAAATAGTCAAATGGAGAACTATAGCTCCGTTTTACAGACTTCTATACATAAATAGTCAAATGGAGAAATGTAGCTCCTTTTTACAGAACTCTAATAGCTTAAAAGGTCTAACTGACCATTTACATTTGAGCGAGTGATACTGTATCTGTTTGCTTTTACATGCAACGTAGAACTACCACACCCAAAAGACTCCCTTTTAACACAAACTGTAATAATATATGGTCAAAGTCTTTTCTAGGGGTAAGTAGACAGAACTGCTCTAACAGCTAAAATATGTTGCCTGGTTAATGAGAAAGGAAAGTTGTGAATGGCATGGGTGTTTATTGAGGTTGTATTAACCTCTTTTGTCTTGTACAAGTCTGCTGTGTCTCATTATATGTGCTCATACACATAAAGATCGATTTGTGTATGATGAGAACATTTTCACACCCACAAGAAAAATTATAATTTGCATGGGGAATAAGTGGCTTACACTATGACATTTCTGAATGGTTGTACTTCATTTTCTCTCTACATGTGACCAAATGAACAAGCATAGTGATCAGACCATATGCATATGCAGATTTCTATGTATTGGTAGTTTTAGTTTGTAAGATCTATGCCCTGAAATTTGTTATTCCTGTACATCAAAGAAGAATCATTTTTTTTATTTGCAGGGTTGGAAGACTCTGTTAATAAATCAGATAGAGGAACTACATGAAACAAAAGTGGTCCTAAAAGTATTCCATGGTTTTAAACATTTTCTTCTTAACGCCATAAAAATTTCACTATTTCAGGTTTATTTTAATCTAATATTCTCTTAAAATAATCATTATTACCATTGTGAGCATAATGTGCCAACATTTTGCTGGTGTACATACTTTGCATAATTCCCCAGTGTATCTTCCCCATTATGACTGTATGGGGAAAATTCAAAAGCGAACGAAATATACTAAAACAATAATGTACATGAGATGCTAAAGTGGGTGCTGTGTATTTATCTATAACCGTAGTTTGACAGCCTGCACCTGGTAAAACTATTATTATTGGAAAAACACACCAGTAGCCTTGATACATTTATATATTTTTTAGATTTCACAGTAGTGTAATAAAAAAAATTGTCCAATTCCTGCGCTAGGGCACTCGCACCGGGAGCTTCAGTCGGCCATGTCAGTCATAGCATATTATGTGCGTTTGGCATCACCCGTTGGGTGTGCCCCAACATGGGCACTAGCGGTGACTGGGTAATTAAAAAAAACTACTGTTACCCCAGCCGGACCTCTATTAGCCCACACCTTTGGTTGGGGATGATATTTTTCGGCAACATGTGCCCTTAAGTATAATGAAAAATTGTATTTTTGGGGGGCGTGGTTTACGCGTGCATGTGAATACACGCATTCCTCTGCAGCTCCGTGGCCGGTGTCGCCTATGAGCCAGTATTAAGCAGTCCCAAGACGGAAAGAGTCAGCGATCCTTTCGGTGATAAGCGGTAATATGTCGAGGAGGAGAAATAAGCAAAAACCTCTACAACTCACCGACTTTTATGGGTCGCAGCCGAAAGTTTCGCTACGGGACGGGATCCAAGATGGCGCCCATTCTTCCTCTGCGGCCTCGTCACCAGCGCGTCTGGTAGTAGAAGCTGAGCAACTGCAAGATAAGTATGCTGATGGTGCCCAAAGCCTAACGCAAGCTGATTTAAAGTGCATGCTAGTGAAGCTCAGAGAGGATATATGTGCTGATACTAAGCACGCAGTGCAAGACCTCAGAAGTGAGCTGCAGGCCATGGGTGAGCGCACTGACCGCTTAGAGTCTAAAATGGCGGAATTTGTAACAGCGCATAACGACATGGCTGACACAGTCAATGCGCAAGATGCAGAAATAGAAAAGCTGCAGAATAAAATTGCGGATCTGGAAGACCGTTCGCGGAGGAACAATGTGAGGCTTAGGGGTATCCCTGAAGAAGTATTGCAGCCCCAATTATGCCAATACGCTCAGAGCCTTATAAAGGCAGCACTACCGGACGCAACTGCAGAAAACCTAATCATAGACAGGATCCATAGGATTCCTAAAGCAAAGAATGCGCCGAGTGCAGCGCCCAGAGACACTATCCTCCATATCCATTTTTTCCACATCAAAGAGGATCTAATGCGCTATGCTAGACAGCATGGAGAACTGCCGCAGCCGTACGATAAAGTACAAATTTATGCTGATTTGTCTGCAGCTACCCTGGCGCGGCGGCGTGACTTAGCGGTGATTACCCAAAGCTTACGCCAGAAGGAAATTCCATATAAGTGGGGATATCCGACTAAGCTTATAGTCCAGTGGCAGAACATGACTAAAATCATTGCTAACCTAGCGGAGGGCAAGGCTGCGCTCAAACACTGGAATATCCCACTGGAACCACAGCAAAAGGTGCCACTGACCCAAAGCCGATTGCATGTAGAGGAAGAGTGGCACACGGCCAAAGCTTGAGAGTCTCTTTGTTACCACTTAACGACCAATTTCCTGTGTCCCATACCCACCGTGTAAATTCTGACGCCGGCATGGAGATGTTTAGGATCTCATGACATCTGATCCAGGCACACCCCGTTTCTATTTTCTCCCATTGCTGAACTTTCTGCCACTAGGCATGGTAGCTAGGGGAGTACGGCCAAATTTCTTGGCGATATTGTATATATGTTTTGATTGCTTTACTGCTTGTTCTTTTCTCCTTTTCCCTCTTACTTTCGTTCTTTCCTTCCCTGCCCTGGAGACTGCGATATGGTTTGAGAATGCTATGTCTATTGCCATGGGTTCCGCTGTCTGTACGCTGCCTAGCAAAGTTCACCAACATCATGGTACTTAAATGTATCAGTATTAATGCGCGGGGTCTAAATACCCCCAGAAAGAGGTTATTGCTGCTCGCTGAATGTAAGAGACAGGGTGCTGATTTAATTTGGGTCCAAGAAACTCACTTTAGGACGAAAGATCAAAGCAAGCTTGAGAATAAATACTATACTATGTTGGCGCGGCGGCAACCTCCACATCAAAAAATAGAGGAGTTGCCATTATAGTACGAAAATCATTACTCATAACTAGCATAAAACATATGGCGGATCCCAAAGGCAGATGTCTTATAGTGGTTTGTAATATTAATCAACAATTGTACACCTTGGTAAACTTATACGCGCCTAACACCCAACAGAATGTCTTTCTGAAACAGGCTCTAGAGCAGGTACAAACCCACCAACAAGGCATAGTTTTAATCGGGGGTGATTTCAACAATATCCTTGATCCTCAGCTGGATAGATCCCCCCGATGTGGGGCCCTAGCTACTGATTATGGCAAGCGAGTAATCAAAAACTCCTTGCAGTTTGCCAAATTATTAGAACAACATAACTTGTACGACATTTGGAGGGTGCAGAACCCGACATTAAAGGACTTTACGTACTATTCAGCCCAACATCAAACCCATACTAGGATAGATCTTTTCCTGGCTTATCCGCAAACACTATCCTTAGCTTCAAATTGTTCGATCAAAGCCACAACTTGGACTGATCACTGCCTAGTGTAATTTTCACTCCAAGAAAAATACCAGTTCAGTGCTAGGCCGCCATGGAGACTTAATAATACTCTGCTAGCAGACAAAGGTATTTGCAAACAACTCGAAACTAATATAATAGATTTTTTTTCTCGGAACGATAACGCTGACGTTAAAGATTTAACTTTATGGTGCGCCCATAAGGCCACTTTAAGAGGCACATTGATTAGTATTGCAGCACATAAAACTAAACTAGCAAGACGGAAACAGGAACAATTACTACTAAAAATAAACAGTTTAGAGAGACAAAGACTTATAGCCCCTTCGCCCGATTTACAGCAGAATCTGAACAAGCTTAAGGAGGAGGTTAACCTCCTTATTTTGAGTAGATGTCAAGCTCGACTTCTGAAGCTCAAAAGTGAGACTTACATTATGGGGAATAGAGCCTCTGCCATACTTAAACAATTACTCCAACAAACCCTGCAGCGTAGAATTGGGAAAATTCGTACCTCTTCATGAGCGTTAAAAGTTAATCCTAAAGACATAGCAGACACATTTGCTAAATTTTACAGTACCCTTTAGAACTTGAAGGACGACTCCTCTATGGTTATGCCCTCGGAGCACGATATCACTGCATTTTTGAACCAACTAAACCTGCCATCTCTATCGTACAAAGAGTTGACTGGTTTAACTGGCCCTATAACCATGGAGGAAGTCCTGGCGGTAATACAAGCCCTCCCAAACAACAAAGCCCCGGGACCGGATGGCTATACTAATCTATACTATAAATCATTTCATGCTACGTTAGCTCCCTACCTCACTAGAGCCATGAATGAGGCAGCATTGCAGGGGACATTCCCTCGGGAAATGCTGAATGCTTACATCTCGACTATCCCCAAACCCGGTAAAGATGAAACACAATGCTCAAATTACCGCCCTATCTCTTTGCTAAATGGGGATCTTAAGATTTATGCATCCGTACTAGCGAAGAGAATGCAGGAAGTATTACCGGTACTTATAAATAATGATCAGACAGGGTTCATCAAGGGGCGCCATATTCATGATAATACTAGAAGGCTTATCACCCTAATACAGCAAATGCATTGCAGTAAAACTCCATCACTAGTCTTAGCCTTAGATGCCGAAAAGGCATTTGACCGAGTGAACTGGACTTACCTTAGATTAGTTTTGGAGACGTTTGGAATACCGCCCTCAATGATCACTGCCATAATGGCTCTATACTCGGACCCGTCAGCCCAAGTGAATGTGAATGGATTCCTGTCAGACCCCTTTTCGTTAACTAATGGAACTAGGCAAGGGTGCCCCCTTTTGCCTCTTATATATGTCCTGAGTATAGAGCCACTAGCCCAAGCCGTTAGATGTTCAGGTGACATCCGGGGAGTCTCTGTGGGTCCGCATGAACATAAAATTCTATTGTTTGCAGACGATATTGCCATAACTGTGACTAATCCCACTTTTGCTTTGCAGAAATTATTTGATTTGATTGAACAGTTTGGAAGCATGTCTTATTATAAACTCAATGTTTCAAAGACACAAGCCCTTCCCATATTTATGCCTCCACCGGTTGTTTGTATGCTACAACAGAACTACAACCTGGATTGGCAACCCACAGCAGTGAATTATTTGGGGTCAAAAATAACAGCCAACCCTTTCCAACTATACCAACAAAACTATGGAGAAATTTTTAAGGATACAGTCACAACACTCCAAAAATGGAAAACTACCTATATCTCTTGGCTGGGGAGGATTAATGCCATCAAAATGCTGATTGTCCCAAAGCTTTTATACAAATTCAGGACTCTTCCCATTCCACTATTCACATCCTTTTTTCAGCAGCTTCAAAGGATACTGATGCACTTCATATGGAATCAGAAGAAACCAAGATTGGCGCAAGATATTATGTATGCCACTAAAAGAAATGCTGGATTGGCATGTCCCAATCTACACAAATATTATAAGGCAACTTTGCTGGATCAACTGGCGGATTGGCACCTCCCACCAGGCTTGAATAAATGGGTGGATCTGGAACATTGGATCTACAAATCTCAATTTGGTTACTCGATTACCGCACATGTCTGGACTCTAGGCAAACATTGCCGCTCTGACATGGATAAACTACCGCAGGCTACACAAGTGACTTTATATGCTTGGTACACTTCCAGGAAAAACGTTAACCTATCGAATCCTCCAAATGCACTAATGCCACTATTCATTTTAGAAGAAGTAATATCAGATCTGACATTGTCCCTCTGGAAATCCCGAGGCATACAGAAAATGGGAGACCTGTACGAGCAGGACAGTCTGGCAACTTTCCCGTCCTTACAAACTAAATATGAGTTACCGAACTCGCAGCTTTACACTTATCTCAGGTTGCGGCACTACCTCCATGCGCACAAGTGGAATGGCCTGCACCAACCTACTTTATTTGAAACTAGATGTTGGTCTCAATCTGGGAAACATAAGGGAACACAGAGACTATATCAAGTGTTACAACAGAAAGACTCTGACACCGCACCTCTAGCGATAGAACACTGGCAGTCAGAACTGCAGATGCCATTGTCTACAGAGGTCTGGTGAGGGCTTTTCCAGCGCACGATAAAACACTCAAAGGCGCTTAACCACCATGAACTCACTGTTAAATTAATGTATAGGTGGTACTTGACCCCTGACAAAATACACAAAGCATTCCCTTACTCTCCCAACACTTGTTGGAGATGCCGACGGGAAGCAGGGACTTTCTTTCATATATGGTGGGCCTGCCCCATAGCACTGGAATACTGGAAGAGAGTTAATAATCTTCTAAACGACATTACCGGTGACCTAACTGTCCTCAGCCCAGCAATGGCCCTATTAGGCTATGAGACAGTGGTAAGAGACGCAACAACACAGAAGAATATTACAAGGCTTCTACTGGCCAGCAGAAGTTTATTGGCAAGACATTGGAAACAATCTAGTCTCCCGCAGCGAGCACATATACAAGCTGAACTCAACAGAATGGACCTCTATGAACGTACTTTTTTCTCCTAAACTTACTTAAGGAAAAGTAACTCCTAATGCTAATTGGATGTGACATGTCATTGCAGTCTCCAGTACCCTCCCTCAGTCTCCTTCCTCCCCTCTCCTTCTTTCTTCTTCCCTTTTTTTTTTTTTCTTCTTCTTCTTTTCACTGCATAAATAATAATTGTAAATTGCAAAAATTGTTAATAAAAAAAAAAAATATATATATTTTTGTGTGTATGTTTGCAAATAAACACACTCATGCATTAATATTTCTACCTGTATATTTCAGTTCATGGTTGTTGGCAGCTCTCAAGGTTAGATGAGTAATTTCCGCCAGTAGTTAGCTGATAAGAAGTAGTATAATCTTGCAATTATTTACATAGCTATGGTGATAACTCCACGCCTATGGGATAGATGGAAAAGATGCAGAGAGAAAAGGAAAAAAAATACTGCGGCCTATAAAAAAATTGTAGAAATGGAAAGAGTAACTGAGAAAACCAAGAAAATTCATCTTTTTTTTTATTTCCTTCTACATCTCTTTCATATTTTACTAACTCTCTGTTAGACGAGGTTACACCTGCTGTTCCCCTGATGCACTGAATAAACTGCAGCCCTGTACAATGATTTACATAATGAGCACATGTAAAGATGCTGGTAGCATCAGAGCATAGAAAGTGACTGTTCCAATAGCAGCAACAAATTAAAGATGACATAGAGGGATAAAAGAAGGTTTTTTTATTATTTCTAAATTTTTTTTGTCATATGCTCCTCAAAATTTTCCCCTTTTCTTCCTGCAGGTGAACCTGCAAAACATGACCCTAGTTTTAAGGGTCCCATTAAGAAACGGTAAGTCAGAAAGATTTCCTATTTTGTTTTTGCCTCTATCCATCCTGTATGTTGACTTCCCCTCTCACAACTCTCTCTTTTCAGGGGCTGCACTGATATAATCTGCTGCGTTCTCTTCATGGTCTTTTTACTTGGCTACATGGTAGTAGGAATACTAGGTATGAGTTAATCCTTTCATTTTTATGTTATTGTACTGTTTGGGGACTTTCACCCAAAGGAAACTTTAAGGCAGTTGACAATTATGTGACACACACAGGCCAATTTTCAGGATAGATGGGAATGGCAGTGGTAGTGCTGATCATCCTGTAGTCTTATCAATTGACTTATTTTAGCCCTATTTGCTATATAACCCTGATGTATTTTACATTTGTACACTATTTTAATTATGGGCAGACTCTAGGTATGGCAATTTTATTTCTGCAGTTTTTAAAGTTACTTATTGGGATCATGTGTTATGGCCAGATCCTGAATTTACCACTGCACAAGTAATATTCTATAAAGCCTATGGTTCTGAGCCTTCCTGGGATGGCAGCAGTGATATTATAGCTTCTTTCCTATTGGCACATCTTTTTCTTTTTTCAGCAGATAAACAGAGCACTTGGGTTGCTTTTTTCTTACCAGTGTCTGGCTTATTAGATGGGGCCACATTAGGTTGTATAGCTGCCCTCTAATCCAGACCTATGATGGGGTTTTAGCTTACTAAGCATGATAGCAGCAAGGATAAGTTCTTATCTAGGAGAAGTCTCCGCTGGCAGAGTTTACGGTAATTCCCTGAGGCATTTCTTAATCAGAATGGTTACCAGGGTGTCTTTGTTACAGTTAGCCAAGCCAAAGTATTGTGGCACCAGGAAGTCAATCTGATTCCACATAATAACTATAGCAATAGCAATCTTCTGATCCTTGCCTACTGTAAAACAATTAAGCACCGCACCCTGCATGCCAAGGCCAGGAGATCAGCTGGTAGTTAGAGAAACATATGCAGTGCAAGCAAGGAGGTTAGACAACAACTGTTTGTTTTTAAACATCTTCTAGAAACCTAACAATTAATAAACAGCTTTTTGTTTTTACAAACATTTTCCCTTGTTTCATGTAGCAAACCTAGTTATGAACCTGAAAGTGCAACTATATAATAAAAGCAATTCTCAAGCTAGTTCATACCTGAATATTTAATAATAACTGATATAAAAACAGAAACATTTGACATTTTTAGCTGCCTTGTATAAGTGGGACACAATTTCAGACCAGGCTATTTTTGATAACACATTTTTCTGCCCTTGTGGATTTAACAGAAATAAAGGCAAGTAGCCATTAGGAGAAGAAGCAGATAATGTGCATAGATACCATCTTCCCTGCACCTATATCATTTATGCTATACTCACAATTTTTATGATATACTTTTGCTTTTTTAATGAGTTTATAGTTTGCACAGATTAAAGTAAAGCCAGCATAGCTCAACCCTCCTGTACAGTACAATGGCAATGGGTAAACACGGGAAATCAGATTCCCACAACATAGGATGATCAGGTGATACTGCCCAACAAGTGAATTGTCTCAAGAAATAGTTGAGAAACCTGAATAAACACACAGACCTTTGACAAGGCAGAAACCAGTATTACCACTGTATCCAGTTAACTTGTAATAATATCTTGCCTATTCTATTCTATAAACAGTAGCAAACAGAAACAGTTCTTCATGAAATTTCGAACAAGCAAGTGTGTGTATAAAAGTCCTTAAAAAATATAAAATAAACATTTTGAACCAGTGCATATTTTATCCATAAACACTTTTTTGAGTATACGGAATGTCTTAGGGCTATTCCACACGGGGAGATAGCGACGCGTTTGCGGTCGCGGCGACAAAGCGCCGCGACAGTCGCCGCGACCGGCGCAGGCGACAGTTTTGTATGGGCGCCTATGTAAAAACGCCTGTGCTAACCACACGAGGCGATGCGCTTTTCAACAGTCGCCTGAAAAAGCCTGGCGAGGCATTTTCAGGCGACTGTTGAAAAGCGCATCGCCTCGTGTGGTTAGCACAGGCGTTTTTACATAGGCGCCCATACAAAACTGTCGCCTGCGCCGGTCGCGGCGACTGTCGCGGCGCTTTGTCGCCGCGACCGCAAACGCGTCGCTATCTCCCCGTGTGGAATAGCCCTTAGGGCAGGGGAACACGGGCAGATTCGGGGGGAGATTTAGTCGCCTGGCGACTTTGAACTGTTGTAAGGCTATATGCTATCATTTAAAGATATGAGCTTTATCACAATAGATAAACATTTAGCTACTTAACATTTTTTGTTATTACATATTTTCTATAGAAAAATAGGCAGGGGCACACAAGCAGATTCGGGGAGATTTAGTCGTCTGACGACTAATCGCCCCTTCTTTGGGGCGACAATATCCCCGAACTGCCTTCCGCCTGCTATAATGAGAAAACGCTAGCGCAATGGCGCGGCGCTTCGATTTCCGAAGTTGCCTCACGAGGAAACTTCGGGCGACTTGGAAATCGAGTGCATTGCTGCAGGCGATTTTTTTCATTTTAGCAGGGGGAAGGCAGTTCGGGGATTGTCGCCCTGAAGAAGAGTCGATTAATCGCCAGGCAACCAAATCTCTCCGAATCTACCCGTGTGCCCCTGCCTATTTTTCTATAGAAAATATGTAATAACAAAAAATGTTAAGTAGCTAAATGTTTATCTATTTTGATAAAGCTCATATCTTTAAATGATAGCATATAGCCTTACAACAGTTCAAAGTGTCTCAGAGTGATAACGTTGCTGGTGTCCTGCTCACTTTGTGTATCTCTTGTGTGTGCTGCAGTTTTACCTGCAGAAGAGATTTCTTTTCTGTAAATGCAATTGATTATAAAGCAGAATCTGCTTATTCCTTCCTTTTTTCCCTCAAATGATCTTTATGCATTGTTTGTCATTGGCGTAACTCCAGGGGCCTGGGCTCCCCCACTAAAAAATTTTTTGAACCCCCCACACTAGCATGGGGGATTTACAACATACTCAAAATCTTGTCACCCACGATTTTGCATGCGTTGTGTTACACACAAAATCACAATTCCCTCTTGCAGCCCCCCAGTTCCCCCAGGGCCCCATCTGCTGAGTCTGCTTCCTCTATAGTTATGTCATTGATGTTTGCACACAAGCCCACATGTGTAATAAAAGGCACTAAGTTTGCCCAGGAGCAGTAACCCATAGCAACCAATAAAATGTCTGCTTTTAAACAGGTGACCATTTAATGGTTGCTATGAGTTACTGCTTCTGGGCAAACTTAGTGCCTTTTATTACATAATCCCCAATGTAGTATTTCTTGTATGTTGTTGCAGTACGTTGCTTTGTACCATTTAGTGGTTTTATGTACATTAGTGTTTTGTCTTCCTTGGGCTGTTGTGCATGTGTATTGTAGAACTTGTGCTGTGCAGAGTTGTCAACTGAATTAATTATGTTTTGGGCATATTTACTAAAGTCTGAAAGTGCAGACGTTGCTACCTTTGCATCCCATGAATAACCCTTTTCCCTATCCTGCCCAATAGTAAGGATTCTAGTTCTCAGCTCTTATATGGGGTGGGTGTTAGGGAAGAGTGGGATGTACAGAATCCCATTGGAGGAGGGGGTTATATATTCTGTTTTTCATTCACTCCTTCACAGCTCTGGTGTAGTGATGGGGGAATCTGACCCGTTTCGCTTTGGCAAAGATATGCGTAAATTGCTACAATTCGTTTGTTTTTTTTTGACGCGCAACAAATTGTGCGCCAAATTTTTGACTTGCGACAATTTTTTTTCACCCACTAAAGTCTGTGGGCATCATTTTCGCTGCAAAACTTGGTGAACAATTTCATTCATCACTACTACTGGTGTCTTGTGTCTTCTGTGTGATTCTTTCCATTATTCTGGTAAACCTCTGTGTTATAGGTATGACTTCTGTATTAAAACACAATTGGCAGAAACACTGGGGCAAATTCACTAAGCGGCGATGTATTCCTCCATTGAAATTTGAATTTGGCGCCGTATGCAAATTAGCCTTCGCTAGCGTAACTTCGCTTCACTTAGCGAAACAACGCTAGCGCAACTTCGCAACCTTACGCTACCCCTGAGTGCAACTTCGGATTTTAGTGAATTTGCAAAGCGCTGGCGAAACTATGCCTGCCGAAGTGTGGCGACGTGCGGCGAAGTTACGCCTGGCGCAACTACGAATCTTAGTGAATTTGCCCCACTGAGTTTGGCTGCTGTGATAGTATACATACAACAATATTGCAGGGATTGTGGGGCAAAAAGAAACCAATTTAACTTAAGGTGGCCATACACGGGCCGATAAAAGCTGCCGACAGACCGTGTCGGCAGCTTATTGGCCCGTGTATGGGGCCCCACGACGGGCTTCACTGATCGAGATCTGGCCGAAAGTCGGCCAGATCTCGATCAGATGGGACAGAAAATCCCGTCGGATCGCGGCCGCATCTATTCGTTGATGCGGTCCCGGGATCCGACCGCCCGATCGTTGGGCCCTAGGGCCCACGATCGGATCAGCCGATATTGCCCACCTCAAGGTTTGTCGCCAAACGAGCGGATCTCTCCATGTATGGGCACCTTTATTTGTGCTTTGTTTTCAGTGGAGTATGGGTGTTGTAGAAGACATGCACCCTTCACATGACTTTTTTTCAAAGTGAAAATAGCCTTGCTTATCTTACTTCTCAATTCAATAGACACCGGCATGACGCCATAAAGAGTCATTATAAACAGCCCAACCTGAAAATGCTATTTATAGCTGGTTTATAAGTGTACTGTGAAGCAGGTAAAACTGCTTGCTGCCAGCAATATCATTAACATCCTTTGGCAGTTACTAAGCTAAATGAGTGTACTCCAATATACAACACGTCAAGTTTATACAGAGCAAGTGTTTTCTTTAGCTATACTTTTTTTCCCCAACATTTGCATAGTCAAATGACCTGACTAAAGTTGCACCAGCATTTCAAAACAAGAACATTTGATTAGTTTCTATTATCCTAGTGTTCTATTCTATGTTGCAATACTAGAAGTTTATCTGTTTTCCATTGGGGGTGGTGCACAGATTGTCTAGAAATCAATCACAATGGAACAAGGTGAGAGTGGGGGTAGGTTGCCACCTTTTCTGGAAAAAAAAACGGCCTTCCTACATATTTATCTTTTTTCCCTATTCATAAGATTGGGATCATCCATCATTTTTACTGGACAGGCCGGTAAAATACCGGCCAGGTGGCAACCCTAGTGGGGTTGAATTACACTGTGACCCTGCAAGGGGCGGGGGACTGGTCCCAATTGCCACACAGACTATCATGGTTTCCTTTCAATCTGTGGAATTGGGTATGACTGTGTTCGGACAAGACAAAAGTTCTTAAAGTTAAACCCAAAATGGTCCCAGTGCATATCTATCTATCCATCTATTTATCATATCTATACAGACCTATCAGACGGATATTATGCTTGTTTAAGAAGTCACACAAGTCACTCTTAAAGGCATTTATAGAATCTTCCATCACAACATCACCAGGCAGAGTATTCTAGATCCTCACTGCCTCCACCATAAAGAACCACCTACGCTGCTTCAAATGAAAGTTCAGTTTCATGAACAGGAAAAATAATGCCCTTTTTAATGACTTTCAAACTCTAATAGTAAAAGGCACTAAGTTTATCCAGGAGCAATACCCATAGCAAACAATAAGATGTTTGCTTTCAAACAGGTGACTGGTAAATGCTACCATCTGATTGGTTGCTATGAGTTATTGCTCCTGGGCAATTACTCATAGCAATTGCCCTAAGGCTATATTTTCATTAGTAACCATGGATTGGCTACAGTTTGTTATCCACATAATCCCCAAATCCTTCCCAAGTAAAGAGGGCCCCCAACACACTACATACAGTTGGTGTATGTAGTGTGTATGCAGCTGCCTAGTCTGCCTACCTCTAGTTCCAGACTTACACAGGTTTTAGTACCAAAAACAGAGGCTGTACTTAAAATTCCAAACTCATGACCGTTATTAAGGAAAGCATTATAAGTCTAATGCCAGACATGGCGGAATCTTGGCTTGTGCCTCCATCTGGGTAGACTCAGGGGTTCAAGGTGCAGGCAGGGAAAATTAAGGTGGCAGTGTAGGGGCTAATTTTCTGTCTGAGTTTATCTGGAGGGTGAGAATCTACCATGTCTGGCATTAGGCTAAGTGGTAAGAGCCTTTATTTATACAGAAAGGCTAATTAAGAGATATCTGTCCAAGACCCTTCCATCCAATGACTCACCACAATGTGTGGGGCATAGGTATGTGATCAGTAATGAGACTGGGTGTAGAATATTTAAGAATTACCCCTACTGCCTGACTAAGATGTATATAACCATACTACTGATCCCTTGATTCATGTGCACATATTCAGCTCTACACATGTTTCATATAAGGCGTTGATATTCCTCTTAATATATCTCAACATTTTTGTAAAAAAATTCATTGGCATTTTATGACAGGTGGTACATTGACATTTGTCATTAACCCATAAAACAGTTTTTTGCATAATGAAAGTATAACATAAGAAACTTTCAAATATACTTATTTTTGTGGTTTTAAAGTTATTTGTAATTGCCATTGAAATCAGCATTTATTTATCTTTCTGCCATCTTGGTTTGACTCTTGAATCAATGGATCCCGTTTTCCTCCAGGTCGGTTAATCCACTTTAATCAGCTGACTTGCAACATTTTTTTCAGGAGTTAGAGCCAGGAGTTCAGAGAATCTAAACCACAACTTACTGCTTTTAATAAATATTACATTTACAATGAAACTTTAAAGCCATTGAAAATGTTTATTGTATTCCAGAAAACTGCATAGAATTAGACTTTTTAAAGAATTCTACAAAGAGCAGGAGGCTAGGAGATCAGGTTTTACATGTGACAATTTTTCTTATATTTTTGCCTGCAGCTTTTTTGAATAGCATTAAGGTACACATACATTGGTATGTCTGCTGTTTATGTAAAGTTATATATTTTGCTTTTTGTATTCCTGTTTATTCCCTAGCTTGGTTATACGGTGACCCTCGCCAGGTGATATACCCACGCAATTCTACAGGAATGTACTGTGGAATTGGGGAAAATCAGTGAGTACTCAATCTCCCCTTTCAACTTTCTTGCATTTGTCTTCTCACAGTTCACATGCCTTTTCCTCTTTGATTGACTTACATATTTAAAAATATTATTTTCTATGCTTTGTTTCTTTTATTCCTCATTCTACTTTTGCTCCTTTATTCCCTTATCTGGCCCGTTCTCAATCTCCATTTTGTGTATCAGGGGGAAGCCCAATGTTCTGTATTATGACCTGCTGAAGTGTGTCACTGGCACAAACATCCTGGCTGCAGCAATGAATGGCTTGCAATGTCCCACCACTCAGGTATTTCCTTATCTTAAATTCTATTGTTTATGTCTTACACCATTTTACTCTACATTTATTGTTACTCGTCCAAATGTTTACCATGCACTCCTGATGTGCTGGTGTGTATATGTATATATTTTCATTCCATCTTCAAAGAAGTACCCTTGCACATTATAGACTTTTACTGCTGAAAAAAAAAGTTGTAGTAATGCCATAATTTCTCTCTCTCTCTCTCTCTCTCTCTACTCCATCAGGTCTGTGTTGCGACTTGTCCTACGGATTTTAAATGGGCATTGCCTAATGGCTCCCCAGCCAGTGTCTATATACAGGAATACTGTCAGCCGAGTATTAATCTGACCACCACACCTTTGGTAAGTGTCCACATGATCTCTGCAGTCAGTCTTAATTTAAATAAAGAAGCAATAAAAACATGGTTTGGCTAAAAAGAGCCAAAGAGCCCTTTTCAAATGTAAGGGTGGCCATACATGGATAGATCCGCTCGTTTGGCGATGTCGCCAAATGAGTGGATCTCCCTCCGATATGCCCACCTTGAGGTGGGCAATATCGGGCAGATCCGATCGTGGGCCTTAGGGCCCAACGATCGGATCCTCGCATTCGCAAACGGGCGGTCGGATCGCGGGACCGCATCAACGAACAGATCCGGCCGCGATCCGACGGGATTTTTAATCCCATCCGATCTAAGATCTCGATCGGGGAAGCACGTCGGGGGCCCCCATACCCGGGCCAATAAGCTGCCGACTCGGTCTGTCGGCAGGTTTTATCGGCCCGTGTATGGCCACCATAGAAATGTACCAAGAGCCTTTCCTAAACAGAAGTTATTCACATGTCCCATGCTACACACATACCACTACCTTAAAACCAAGAAAGACAGGCTTTAAACTTCAAGTAAGGTATTATAGGTGAAAAATTGCATGTTACTCCTTAATGTCCAGTGCCATCGTATATAATAAAGTTGAAGTGTCTCTGCGTCCAGTCCCTGTGTCTGTGGGATTGCGCTACTGTGCATGTGCCCCACGGACCGTCTCTGGCGAATTTTCTACATATGTTCTAGCGCCTGTTAATTTAACGGGCTTAATGCCTAGTTTATACATATAGCCTGTATCTGTGCTATTCAGTCAGCATTTCTGGATGCATAGCTGGCCAAAGGGATATTAAAGGAGTGATTCATCTTTTAGGGGCAGATTTATCGAGGGTGGAATTGAAAATTTAAAATTTGAATTTTCAATTTTTTTATGGTCAAAACTGTCAAATTCGACCGGAGTAATTGAAATTTGATTTTAATTTTTCAAAAAATTGAAATTCGATTTTCGAGATTTATCAAACTCAAATTCGACTATTGCCACCTAAAACCTGCAATTGCTGTTTAAGTCAATGGGAGACGTCCAGGGATCAGTTTGGAGTAGTTTGCAACCTAACTGACATTCAAGTTTTTTTTGGAGAAAAAAACTCGAATCCAGTTTTAAAAAACAAATTTAATCGAGTTTTCGGGTTGATCCCATTCAACCGAGTTTACAAAATTCAATTTTTATAATAGATTTTGATTGTTCGAATTTCGAGTTCAGGGAGTTTATGGGAGTTTTGAAAAACTCACATGAATTCGAAATTCTACCCTTGATAAATGTGCCTCTAAGTTGACTTTTAGTGTGTTGTAGAATGAAATCATTCTTGGCAACTATTCGACAGGTCTTCAGTTTTAATTTTAGAGGGGTTATGAGTGATTGACCTTCTTCTTCTGCCTCCAAGTAAACCGCACATATTAAAAAATGAAGACAAATTGCAAATTGTCTTAGCATATAATTTAATCCATAATATTAAAAGTGAACATCCCCTTTCATTTGCATTTCTTAGTTGCTCTTTCTGGGAAGGCAGGGCAGCTTGCGTATAGGAAAAAGGGCATAGCGAGAAAAGAAGCGCTCACATGTATGACCCTTTTAATGCACAGCTACTGCATTTGCACCTACATGCACCAACCATTGGCATTATTGAACTGGTCAGATTGCTGTACTGCTTTCCTTTTAGTTTGAGCAAAAGCTTTGTAGTTCTGCTTTGAGGTGTTGTAAAACTGTATTACTTTTATAGGATCCCTTATCCGGAAACCCGATATCCAGAAAGCTCCGAATTACGGAATGGCTGTCTCCCATAGACTCCATTTTATCCAAATAATCCAAATTTTTAAAAATGATTTCATTTTTTTCTGTAATAATAAAACAGTAGCTTGTACTTGATCCCAACTAAGATATAATTAATCCTTTATTGGAAGCAAACCCAGCCTATTGGGTTTATTTAGTGTTTAAATGAATTTCTAGTAGACCTAAGGCGTGAAGACCCAAATTACGGAAAGATCTGTTATCCGGATAATCCCAGGTCCCGAGCATTCTGGATAACAGGTCTCATACCTGTACTAGGTTTCCTTTCAGGGCTTTAGTATGTATGACAATTTTGGGAATTAAAATACTAAGAATGTATCAGGATTTACCATGATGATTTCGATTTTATTGTGTGGCAAAAATCCAGAATTTCCAAAAGTAACTCAAAAAGCTCAAACTCGAAACTAAAATCTGGCAAGTTCAGGATAAAATCAGTGGGACTTGCATAAGCAAATTTCAGGCTATTTTTCAATTCAGGTTTTTGAGATGTATTCAAGATTTGGCAGACTCAATAAAAATTAAGCGCAAAATGTGATTTCGCTAAGTTAGAATTCTTCCACATTTTAACACACAATCAAATTTTTAGAGCTTTTTAAAAAAATAAATACAACATTGATTTTGAAGAGTTTTCAAGTTTTTTAAAATTGAAAATTTGAAATTTCGTTTAGCACTTGAGACGGTGTTAGTCCATAAGCAAACACTTCCATCTGTTTATATATGATACTGAGCATATTCTCTTTTTGCTTCATTGAATTGGTGTCACAGTGCTGTAGACATTCAGCAGTTTTTTTTCAAATCTGAGGTACACTGATGGGCAAATATTAACTAATGAATTTTCTTGTGTGATTTATTTCTCCTGGCTTACAGACTGTGGCACAAATTGCTGCTAAGGAGCTTTGTCCTGTGTTCCTTGTTCCTTCAACTTCCTGTAAGTATTGTTACATAGGCTAGCATTTTGTGGGGCTGGCCAAAGCAGGGGGCAGGCAACTTGAAGGCCACTGAGGGTAAAAGCCTTGTCTTGGATATATGTAGAATTATTGGAATGTGACCAGCACACTCAAGCTTACGTGTATTGTTAAAATGCTTGGAAGATAACATTCCTTTACAGATCTATCACTAAATGTAGATCTTATTTTTTGATACCATTTCGGGTGATTTTACACAGTGAGATTTGTTTTCCTTCTAAAATCTGCACTACAGGTAACTAGCACTAGAATAGGTGGCTGTAAAACATCTTACAAGTGGGATGCAGTATAATCTCAGGAAAATACACAATAATGTTGGATTGCCATGCAGTAGTATAACAACCCTGGGCAGGGCACACCGTGAAAAATCTTTGAAGGGGCCGGTGTACCGCGACTCCCTTTTTCTTGCCCCCCCACGCACGTGACCTCTTGGTCTGCTTCCTCTATAGTTACACCACTGTTGCCACATGTAAAGTGTTAGTTCATGAAGTATTTTCAGGAAATTTGTTGCCAAGTGCAATACAGATTTCCCTCCATTAAAAATCTTCTTGTACCATTGCCCTCAGGGCGACAAAATATTTAGGCTTAAAAAGAATCAAGGACTGGATCATTATCACCCTAATGACATACATACACTTTTTGTACCTGGCTGAACTTCTAACATCTTCTATTTTTCCTTAAGTCTTTAACAGGTGTTTCCCAGGTTCTAATCTCACCTTTCCTTCTGATTTCACCATTAATGGCTTAACTGTGAACCAGTCAAGAGCTAATATCAGTGAAGCTGCTAGGTAAGTACATACGTTGACTTCCTATCACTTCCTCTGTCATGGTCTTGTTTTAATAATTTTTCTCTCCACAATAAAGTCACCCCCACAACATCTTTCTGTTTTAGTCAAATTTTAGATTCCTTCAATTTCCAGAATGTTGGCAAAAAAATATTTGAAGATTTTGCCAAATCTTGGATGTGGATTATCACGTGAGTAATTTCTACATTTGGCTATTTTACATTCCATGCACCATTATGCTTTTGACTCTAAAAACAACTTGTCTTTGTTTCTTAGAGCACTGGTTATTGCAATGGTGGTCAGCCTTCTCTTCCTGATCTTGCTGCGTTTCACAGCTGGAATCCTGGTCTGGGTGCTTATCGTCGGTGTCATCGGGGTTATTGGATATGGTACAGATACTTGTTACACCCAATGTGTTTTTTTTATCCCTTTATGATCTGTCCTTATTTGCAATGTTCTTTCCCCCTTTTATTTAACTTCCAAAAAAAACACAGTTTTTTTCTGCTTCCACTGCTTTTAAGTTTGTCTTCAGCTAGCTATACATGTCCACATTTGTTTAGGCAGTTTAACCAGTTTCAACCATAACTGCCCAGCTAACCTTTACCTTGTTCCAGGGGGAATTTTGACAAATGTTTCCGTCATCTGCCAATGCACCAAGTGTCTGATGCATTGGCAGATGAAGAAGTGTGGCTCATTAACTTCTTGTAGTTCACAATTGATCTGAATAATAGGAAGGTGGTCATACACGTGTAGGGCTATTCCTACGGTATCCATACATTTAGTTCAATGGTCCGATACCCTAGAGCAGTGATCCGCATCCAGTGGCTCCTGAGCAACATGTTGCTCTCCGACTGTTTGGATGTTGCTCCTAGTGGCTTGAGGTCAAACTTTAGTTGCATAAAAACTATATGTACTGCCAAACAGAGCTTCCTGTCCCCCCAGATCTTTTAGCATGCTTGTGTTGCTCTCCAACTTTTTTTTTACATTTGAATGTGGCTCATGGGTAAAAATGGTTGGGGACTCAGGCCCTAGAGAATCAGCCAATGTATGACCGCCTTTACGCTCACTCTGTCACCAACATGGTTGTAATTTGTGAATTTCTCCCCTTACAGGGATATACCATTGCTACATGGAGTATGATACCCTAAACAAGCAAGGGGTATCAGTGTCAGATGTGGGTTTCACCTTTAACCTTGGCGTTTACTTACGAGTGAAAGAAACATGGCTGGCTATCTGTACGTCTATACCGTTATGTCACATAAATCTTCTATCTTTTAAACCACTAAATGAAAACTGTATTGTAAAGGTGTAGTGCATATAGTTTTTTCTAACCCTAACATAGATATATACTATAGTTCCCTTTACTGAGCTCTCTCTCTATACCTCTTTCCTCAGTAATTGTCCTGGCTGTGGTTGAAGCAATCCTTCTGTTAGTCTTGCTTTTCTTACGAAAAAGGATCCTCATAGCCATCGCACTGATTAAGGAAGCCAGCAAGTGAGTTGGAGATGTTTGCTGATTTTGCTTAGTTTGCTGTTTGCTAGGGGCTATGTACTACAGTTACCATTGCTAGAAGGGAAGGGGCAATGGACTAAAAAATGGCATGCATAAATTCAAATGTATTGCAATGATTGATAAGATGAGGCGTTATTATAGTGAAAGGGTTGGTTAATACATGTGTACATGAAAATGTTTATTTGAGTCTCTTATTGTACGTTATGCAGCATTGCACTTTGTAATGACATTTTTCTTTTTCATATTTCCTCCATTCTTTCCATCTATATCCCTGTCATGTCTCATGTTGTTTCCATTGATCAACCCACCGATTTTGCCAGAGCGATTGGGCACATAATGTCCTCTCTCTTCTACCCTCTTGTCACATTTGTGCTCCTGGTTGTCTGTGTAGCATACTGGGGAATGACCGCACTGTATCCTTTTTAATTTTTGGAATGTTGAACTTTTGTGCTCTGTTACATTAATTAGTATTTGTACAGTTAAAAGAATTATATATCTTCTAGGAGTGAACTGCCCTGCACGCTGGATCTTTTGAGATCGGAGAACAGATACAGAATTCATTTTCTGATTTAAGCAGGCTTTATAAGCTTTCAAAGGTTATTATTATTGTACTTTATATAGTGACACATTTCACAGCACTTTATAGAGATTATAAATCATTCACATCAAACATCATGGTGAAACCAACTGACTAGTAGAAAAATATTGTGTCTGCACCAAATTGTATATATAATAAATAATCATTTAATTCTCTGGTCAAAATAATTCCTTTAGACCAGAGTTTTCCGTGGAATATAATGGTTTGCTTTATTTTCCTTTTTGGTGCAGCCTTCTGCATATTTACTCTGGGTTAATGAGGCTGTGTTCTAAGGGCAAGGGCACATGGAGCATAGGCTCCACTGCCTAGCCTGCATATTTTTGCAGGCTGAGAGAAGGAGATCTGTTCCATGCCCCATCTCCATACATCTGAACCTCATCCAGTTGCATGTAGTTACACACAGAGGAACAGAGGTCTGCCTTAAACACCTGCTTCATGTTTTTGGGTCAATCTTTGCTCCACTGTGTGTTACTGCACACACCTGGATGATGATAGGGCAGGGAGTAGATCCACTTCTCTCAGTCTGCAAAAAACTCACAGGCTGAGAGCAGCGGAGCCAACGCTCCATGTGCCCTTGGCCTAAGGGTATGATAGGAAATAAAGCACGTGCTGAGTGCCATAATAGCACATAGTCAATAGGAGCAAAGGTTCCCTGTCAAGGCAATACTTATGTAGTAGAAATTACAGCTTTTCAAAAAAATCTATTCTCTTGCATTGGAAATCGATTGAACCCCCAACCATTACCTTTTGGAAAAGTCAGGTTAACAACGTCCTTCCATACCAAAAATTGGTTTATATCACAAGGGGGTGCCCCAAGAAGTTTGAGGGCGTCTGGGGAGCTTGGTTGGAATATGAAGCCGCTCATTAAGATTGTGTTCTATGTGTGATGGTATTTTGTCTGCTGGTTCCAAGTCCATTATGTATGATTTGTCTTTTTTGTATTTTTTTTTTTGTCTTTGTGTATGTCATGTGTTGTTAAAAACTGGAAAAATAAAAACTTTGGAAAAAGCTTTTGGTTCCTTGACACAAAACAGATACCTCGCTACTTCTGGGGCTCCAATATATAGAATCTCAACAGTAAACACAAGCGTCCCAGGATGTGAAAATATCACAGGAAATGAAACTTGTAATCCAATGGTGAGTGTGAAAGTGAAGTGGTAGGGAAATAATTGTGTGGTGGTTATTGGTTAATATAAGGATGTTGGGTTTGTGTGTGTGTGTCATAGAGTTGCTAACTGTATAATTTAGAATAAGCATGTGTTTATGGTGGAATTATTGTTTATAAATTCCTCCTACTTCCTTGGCGCTACAGCCCTTGGAGAACCTTGACCTATGTAACTAGTTTCCCCATTCTGTTCAATCTTCATCCTTTTTTCATTAATGTTTAGTTATGTCGAATAATCAGGGCTTGCTGTGTCCATTAAACAAAATCTAACTTTTTAAACTCTTTCTTTTTCATTTTTAGACATTTAAACCCTCCAGTTCTTGCAATGAAGCTCGCTGTATTTTCTACAGATATAATAATGAGGGGCTCTTCCAAACCAATCTCTTCAACCTGCAGATTTATAATGTAATTGGTTTCCTGTGGTGTATTAATTTCGTCATTGCATTGGGACAGTGTGTCCTGGCTGGGGCCTTTGCATCTTATTACTGGGCTTTCCACAAACCCAAAGACATCCCGTTCTTCCCAGTGGCTGAATCATTCATGCGTACCCTGCGGTGAGTGTATTTGTCAGTATGTCATTATGTCTTGTATCTTTTAGGAAATTAAAACTATAACCTGGTAGCTGGTGAATTCACAAAATATACCTTGCCCTTGATTTTGCTACAACATATATCTCTGGGGCAGAGAAATTCTTCAAGATGGTTAAAGGGGTGATTCACCTTTGAGTTAACTCTTTAGGGGCAGATTTATCAAAGGTCAAAGTGAAAATTCAAATTTAAAAAATTCGAATTTTGAGCTAATTTTTGAAATTTATCATGTACTGTCTATTTAAAAATTCGACTTCGACCATTCAGACCATTTGGAGTCATTTGGTGGACTTTAAAAAAATCAAAGTTTTCTTTGGGGAAAAACATATCCGAATCTTACGATTCGAATTTGATTGAAAATGGACCTATTCGATCGAAAAACTGATCTATTTGGCAAAAAAACCCCTTCAACTTAATTTTGAATTCAAGTTTCGAAGTTTTTCAAATTTGAAATTCGACCCTTGATAAATCTTCCCCTTAGTATGATGTTGAGAGTGAGACAATTTGCAGTTGGATTTCATTTTTTATTATTTTGGTTTTTGAGTTATTTAGCTTTTTATTCAGCAGCTCTCCAATTTGCAATATCAGCAATCTGGTTGCTAGGGTTGAATTACCCTAGCAAGCTTGCATTGATTTGAATAAAAGACTGGAATAAGAATAAGCGAGGCCCTAAATGGAAAGATGAAAATTTAAAAGTAGCAATAACAATAAATGTGTAGCCTTACAGAGCATTTGTTTTTAGAAGGGGTCAGTGAAAACAGGAAAGAGTCAGAAGAAGAAGAAAAATTATTTAAAAACTTTGTAAATTTTAGAAGTGGCCATTCTATAATATACAAAAAGTTAACTTTTAAGGTGAACCACCCATTTAAGTGTTGGGTATCTTTGGAACAGATACATTTCTATGATAATCACCAATCAATTATTGGCTAAAGGAGAGGTCACAATCTTAGGGAATTGTTGATACATTAACCCTTATTTCCAACTACACTCATAGATAAGGGATGCAAAGATGCCCTAATTGTATCACATGTAGGAGAATGTTGACTTGAATATTTTTTCTTCACCCTCATAATGTCAAAAGCCTTTATTTTTTTAATCCAGCTCCATGTCATATTTACTGTACATCATGATATGTAACATATATTATTTTTTATCTTTGCCAATTGTTAACCAGAGAAGCTAAATCAAAGAAGCATTTGAGAGACCTAATTATCTAGGTACTTGTTTATCCAAGGAACATACGCTTTCATCAATAAAGTGCATGATAATTTTACACTCTAACTATGATTAGGGGTGCTAATAAATGTTCCCTCTTAGTCGTGCACTCCTGTCCACCGTTCTGGTAAACATAAACAACAACACTTAATGAAGTAATTATTTAGGACTACCTATTATTGTGCACACATAAAATGCTACATTTTGCACACTCCTTATAACTGACTTCATGAGCGTATGAAGGATTCTTTTTTTGGCACACACGATGAAAAGAAATAAGAAGTAACACTGATGATGAAAGAGTGAACAGTCTTGCAAAGGAAGAGTAAATGGATTTTCAGGTTGAACATATTTCCTCCGTGGACTTAGTGGAATAAACTTTCTCTGCAGCTTTCTATTACCTGTATTTTCATGCTTATTGTTGGCTTTATATTGTGACACTATTGAGCTAAATATAAACTGATACTTTGACAGTGAATAGTTTCATCTCTCACTTCTGAGCTTTATACACATTATACTCAAAAGTATCAAGTATTGGCTTTGTTACATTGTTTGCCACTGTTGACTTTGTTACACATCTTCACTGTTGTTGTGATTTTTGTTCTACTTCCTTAACAATAATGGAGCTGTGAGATATTGTTTCTGTGCATTTGTACAGGCTACCAAACCCAAGTCTCTTATTTCACATTCTTATTTTTTTCCCACCCAAATGATGGCACATGAAAATCAGCATGACCACTTTTAGACTCATTTTGGTTTGTTGTGATGGGTTTAATAATGTCCCATCTGAAATCAATGCCTGATGCAACCAGAACTGTAATCTCATTTATAATTTGACTTACAGCCACTTATATTTTGGCACATGTAAATTGCACTTTTTAGTAATGTATAGACATGTACTCTATAATGTTTTTCTCATGTATAACTATGCTTCTGTCCTATTAGATATCATACTGGCTCTTTGGCATTTGGATCTCTCATCCTTACCATTGTTCAACTAATCCGAATAATATTGGAATATGTGGACCATAAACTAAAAGGTAACGTCAGATTGGTGGTATTGTGTCTTCCTTGTGCAAATACTGAAGGTTAATTATGACTCATTATTAATTTGAAAAAATAAATACTTCCATATTAGTAATGAGCCATAATCTGCTCAAGGAGTGCTGATCATTCCTTAACTGGTTGAACTGCTCATTAAAGCTACATATTAGAAACTGACTCATTATGGCCCTTGCCTTTACCATGAGATACACCCTCAGCCTTGAAGTCCTATCTTTATCCAAACTAGTGCATATACTGTCTGATCGGGATTTGTGACACAGGCACAGAGGCTTTTTCTCCTGCACAATAAAATTGTCCTTCTCCAGGTCCAACTATTTTCAAGATGAGATTCTACATATAAAGGTCTTGGTCTCCATGGTGCATAGTAGCGGTTTTCTTCACTTTAACTTCAGGGAGGCAATATCAATGTCTCAACAGATTTGCCTCTGGGGCAAGACCACAGTATCTCTCTTGAGGTGGCTTCATCTTGGGCATCTGTCCACTAGGCAAGATCTCACAATGGACACCAGTTTGCGAAGCAGTACTAGAAGGAATGTGTTGATCCAGGCAACTTGACTCCATTCACTCTCAATTCAAGCAATTTGCTAGGCTCTTTTCCACTGTTTGATTTTGTGGTTAATTAATGGGTCTGGTCGACCCTCAAATCCACCCCTAATTGTAGAAATACTATATCACATAAGTTTCACATTTCTATGTATATTAGGAATGACTACTAGAAAATGCTGTAGTTATAAGGAGTATCAAAAATAAATGGAATCCATACTGATTTTAGTACTTCATTTAGTATTTCATTTTCATTCAGTGTCTTGTTTATTTTATGTAGGGCTTAAATCTATTAAAATCAAATTCCTGGTCTGTATGTGTTGTATGCTGAAGGGAGAAATGGCAGGGCCCCAGCTTTTTTATGTTTATAGGTTGTTCCATGATGTGCCTGTATCCCTGCCCTCAAGGACAAATCTGTACTGCTGTTAAGCAATTGTACAACCCCAGGGGCATAACAGTTAGAAACAGACCCTGCTATTGATGAAGGGGCCCAGGAAGAAGAGAGCCCAGTGTGGTCCTGATACATTTCAGGAAACAAGTTTTGGGTTGCTTTAAAAAGATGACTACGAGTTACACTCTTTTTTTAAATTAAATTATCAGAGAATTACAATAATGAATACATGCAATAAGCTAGCATGGGCACCTAATTCTAAATTAGGAAAAAAAGACCTCTTTATATTGCACCACTCATTGCTGTAAAGCTCATAACCTACCTCTGGTTGGGGCATGACATTACAATTAAAGTATCTCAGCAAAGAATGACAGATTTTCATCCTCTATGCTTTTTCTAAAAACTGTCTAATAACTCATTAATGAGAAAGAGATCTAGAAATCTGCCTACCTGTTAAACATCACTGACATCACACGCACTGGGGTTTTTTTTTTTAGGAGCCCAGAATCCTTGTACACGTTTCCTACTCTGCTGTCTAAAATGCTGCTTCTGGTGCTTGGAAAAATTCATCAAATTCCTAAATCGCAATGCATATATTATGGTAAGGTATCCAATGTCCATGTATCATGCTCACCTGTCTTCTCTGCAGTTCATACGAAGTATACAAATACTTTTTCCAATAAGACTGCTGTATATAAATGGAGTAAAACTTCAGAATATTAGATAGTCTTACTCTAATTATTAGCAATAGGGTTCAGCTGCAGTAGCTGAAAAAATATTTTTGTCTGCATAAGCTGTAAAATATAAATGCAAGAGGCAAAGATTTAATTTTGTAAGTTTTGGACAGTAGTGCAAATAAATATAGAATCTGAGTTCAAATAATGGTAGCTGACCTTTATTTAGGGGTGATGAATGCCTTTCTTTTATGTTGGTTTATGTGCAAAAAAGGCTTATCCATCCTAAAGCCATTGAAGTTTGGATACTCCTATACTGTGGAGGTGTAATCGCTATATCTGTGGGTAAATTTAGGTAGTGATTTGCAGCAAATAATGTCTGTTACTGATCCAGGGCTAAAGGGGCTCATGACTAACTGGAATTTGCTTGCCTTTTGTAAAGGGTCACTTAATGGACTTGTCTTTTTCAGCCTCTTTTAGAATGTAGGTTTTGTTAAGTAGGGCCCTTTATACCTCCTGCACCAGTCATATGTAATCTGTATGCATACTCCATCTGTTATTATAATAAAATGTCAGTTATGTAGGCTGGTGAATAATGAAAGCATGGAAGACATAGGGGCTGGTTTATGACCGTCACTCATCTGCTATCATAATATTCATAGTTTTCTAACATGTTTTCACTCTCTCACAGATTGCTGTTTATGGGAAAAATTTCTGCGTTTCTGCTAAAAATGCTTTCAAGCTTCTAATGCGAAACATTGTAAGGTAACCAACCCTCTGAGTATAATAAATGCTATTAGTAACGCTGCTTGCCATTCTTATTATACTGACTTCTTGTCTGTGAGTCTTGCTCTCTTCAGCCACTGTTTGGTCACAAGATATATTATCTGTTATTTAAGTAGTCACTGAGTTGTATAATCACTATAAAACTATTATTGTTATTTTGTCAAGTACTCAATATTGTGAACACACTTGTTTTGGTATCTGCAGGGTAGTTGTCCTGGATAAAGTCACTGATTTGCTCATATTCTTTGGGAAACTTATCGTTGTTGGAGGAGTAGGTAAGAAAATGGGAATGAACAGAATGTACTTCTCTCTCCATCACCTTTTCTAGGCCCCTGTATGTTCTTAGCTCTCTCATAGGAAGACTTTAACATTTATAAACCTATATTATATCCCTGTATTCTTGTTAGTAGCTTTACTTTAGTTGTATCAGTGTTGTAAATTTCAAATACGAGGCTATGAAGTGTCCATGAGATCTGAATCAAGGAGGCAGTTGACTTCCTATTTTTCAGGCTACATTCATTCTCCCCCACCAAGTATTATTTAAATAGTGCCAAGATGTTGTGATTTGCTTTACAGAGATCATTAACCCCAGTGGAGCTTACAATCTAAGGTCCCTATCACATTCACACACACACCCACATACTCCAAGTAACTTGCCTGTATATTTTTGGAGAGTGGGGGCAAACTCACACAGGAAGAACATACACAATTCTTGCAGATAGTGCCCACTTGGAATTAAGGGTCCTTGACCAATGTTCCTCTAATTCCTTCTCAGGTATGTGCCCAAAAAATATTTTGTGTGCTCATTTTTAAAAACTGTGTGCTCAGGTCAGAGTAAATGCAAAGTTTTGTGTTTTTTACACACAATTTCGCTCGGCTAAAAATTTGTGTATGAGCGCACAGCTTATAAGGAACATTGATCTTGACCTGGCCAGCAGTAACTCTGAGCCATTGGACAGGGTTACAAATTATGACAGTTTTAACGATTTCTACTATAAATCTGTTCTTTCCTACAACTAAAAGTTTTTGAATCTTTTGCTTTACTTTCAAGTCTTATCACAACATGGCCTAAAATAAATAAATAAATTTGTATCATCAGGTGTCCTGGCATTCTTCTTTTTCTCTGGCCGGATTCCAATTCCAAATGATTCATTTAAGTCTCCAACGTTGAACTATTACTGGATTCCTATTATTGTAAGTAGCGTAAGGATGCCACCACATGGGCACTTAGAGCATTGACTGGAGATGAAATTCTGGGCTCATTATTACTTACACTGCTAATTAAATGTATTTATTTTGCAGACAGTAGTTCTTGGGTCATACATGATTGCTCATGGTTTCTTTAGTGTATACAACATGTGTGTGGATACCCTGTTCCTGTGTTTCTGTGAGTATTACATAATAAAAGATTCTTAGCAGGCTTACTGCATTCTGCAAGTCAAAACATATCATGACAACATAGTCTCCATAAAGAAATGTCAGATTTGATTTATGGGAAGAGGGAGCTTTTACGGTAAAGAAGAGAAAGTGTTCCCTAAGATAAGCAAAAAAAAAGGTCAAATTCTTTGTTAATCAAAAGCATACCTTCTTATCTCACATGCAGTTTTCATGCAGATCCCTTTTTTTTTTTTAATTCCAAAGTTATTTTATTTATGCCTACGCCACTCTCAATATAATTATATGGGTTTACAGCAATACCAATACATTCGTAACCTTTCAAGGCATTTGTTTTAGATGGGATCATTGACCCTTATTTGAAAGCTGGAAAGAATCAGAAGAAAAAAAAATAAAAATAATGAAGACCAATTGAAAAGTTAATAAGAATTGGTCATTCTATAACATGCTAAAAGTTACTGTAAAAGTTAACCACCCTTTTAAAGCTATGTACTCACGCTTTAACCAGTCGTCTACTGAAGAGAACTACTGACTTTTTGCTCGACTTACAAATGAAATGTACTTTATTCTCAGCATATTAATATTCTGGGTGCAAGGGAATCCAATATTAATGAATCATTGTGTTCTTTTTTCAGTGGAGGATTTAGAACGCAATGATGGGTCGCAGGAGAAGCCATATTACATGTCAAAATCCCTCATGTCTATTTTAAATAAGAAAAACCGCCCGCCCAAGTCTGAGGAGAAGAAAAAGAAAAAGTGACATTGTTACCTCCACCATCATTTCATCTTGATCATTTCCGTTTTTAACTGAGTATAGTCCTGAGAGGACTGCATTTCCAGGATGTCTGTTTACTGTCTGCATATAGATTTGATTGCCAGTTGAACAGTTGGGTTCCAATTCCTGTACAATTCCTCCCAATTGTAAAACAAAAAACCTCACATGGAGCAAGAGAGATGAATACACTCTAGTTTTTATGACCTCATTTCCTGTGAGAAATGAAATTATAAATTCCACTTACTCTAAACTAGATGGAATCTTATCCACTTCCAGTAGAGGATTTAAAGAGGATAATAATTTATTACAGAATCCCTTTTAAAAATCAGCAATTGTTTGTACTGAACTTTCTAATGGTGCTGTTTCAGGTCTCCAAATGGCAGCAAATGTGTGCCTTTGACAGTTTTAAGGAACATCTGTTTATGACTGTTTTCTATCAGCTTTAAAAAAAAACTGTTAAATGCTTTCTCCAGTTTGCCAAGTTATCACTTTATTCTTTTCCTTTATGACTTTTCTCTCCAGGAACCTTTTAACCAATTACTTGCCACAGCACTGGCTATCGAGGGCCTGACTCATGTTCATACATATTCAGCCTTTGTAGCTCACCTTAAACAACTGTCAGTGGATTTCACCCTTCTTTATCTTCTGAAGGAATTTGTGATACTGACATAATGGAGCGACGTCTGTCAGCTAGAAATGGCATTATGAAACATAGCCAAATTTGAGGAGTTTATTAGAGCCATAACTGTGATTAATTGCACTTTAATGTGTAGATATTGTGTACATTTTTATATAGATATCTGCTGATATTTTTATCTGCTAATATTCACTTTCGTACTTTAAATAATAAATCAGCACGAATACTTAATTACAATTCTTATTAAAGTGTATATACTGTATATTTATGTGCCTAGATATACAGCTGAAATAAACCATCATCCTTTGAGAGTTTAGAAAAAAAATTGTGTTACTTGCATTGCATTATAGATACGTACATAAATCCCTGCAGTTATATGGCTGTCCAGATATGAACCCAATTGTATGGCACGTGTAGCCTTTGTTTAAAACTGCCATGTTAAAGGCACCAAGATGTTAGTATAGAAAAATGTATCTGATGCCAGGGCAACAAATGGGCAATGCCCAAACACCCTAAATAACAAAAGAGCGGTGTCGGCCATTCTGGCAGTGCTAGAGACAGCGAAAGAAGCCGTGATTCTGAATGGTGAGATTAGGCAGGAGCAGCACTTGTTTATTAGCCTGGAGTGAGCCCAAGAGTTTTATCCAAATAGTAATAATGCCGAGATCTGGTTAAGAGACCAAGCGTTCCGTATATTCCTCTTGAAGCTCCTGTATCTGCCTTCACATGCATTGGCTTGGCTGGAGACACACACAGCAGATTTCAGAGCAACACTCGCATTTTCACAGTGAAATCGACTTTATGCAGGAGTAAAGGAGTGTGTGTGTGCGTGCGTGCGTGTATGTATATATATATATATATATATATATTGCATGTGTAACCGACGTGACGTTTTGGTCCCTATTGGGACCTTTCTCAAGAGAACATGTTGCTCACGAGCTACTGGTTGGGGACCACTGCTGTACATCCTTAATGACTGCCAGCCAATATACTTTGTATACACTCCAGCTTTATTGCTCTAGGATTCATAGCTGTCCTATATTCCAGGTAATTAAAGAGTTCAGTGTCTCAAAAGCTTAAGTCGTGGGCTAATCTCCCGGTAGGCCCTACTATGTACTACAACAAGCCCCTGTATGGATACCGAAACCCTATTTTTTAAAATAAATGCTATATTTAGGCAACTGGTGTGGGCTCATTCCAGGCCACGACTAAAGCTTGAAACATTGATGTGTGCTAAAAGTAAAGCTGGCCTGGCCCTTCCAGATATGTATTTATACTACCTGGCAGCACAACTGTCCCACCTCACTACGTGGGTGGAAGGTTCGCGTCACCGAGTGCTACATTCACTTTGGGCTCACTTGACTGGCTTCCCTGATAACCTAATAAGCTGGATTCTAGGGAAATCTGTCACTACATCTCAGTCATTACTTCCCCCCCCATCAACTCCCTACGTAAGGTGTGGAAAGTGGCTAGTGCGCTTTTGAAGTCTCCTCCCACTGACCCGCTTACGCCACTATGGAACAACCAAAATTACCCCTTGTTGGCAAAGCTAGGCCCAATGAGTCTTTGGTCGGACCTAGGGGTGAATACCTTAGGTGATATATGGCAGGACGGCAAACTAGTCTCCTTTGCTCAATTGAGAGACCAATTCCAGATCCCATGTAACCAATGGTTGACTTTTCATGAGCTCAGCCGCGCTCTCACTATTACTCACAAGCGCCATGATTTATCACTGTCCACGCACCCCTTTCTAGTCTATATTAAAAGGGGACATACTAAAGGTTTGGTCACCTTGTTATATGCTAAGTTGCTACAAGAAGTTCACGGAAATAATTTAGATGGACTACGCTCTAAATGGGAGGTGGATGTGGGCATAATCCTAAATGAGGAATGGCAAGAAGCACAAGAATCCCCCTCAGTTAGTATCCCCCAACTATAGACTACGGCTAATCCAACTATATATTCTTCACAGGGCTTACTACACCCCTGTCAGACTTCACTACATTAATGCCAACACCCCTGATGTTTGTACTAGATGTGCTTTGGACAGGGGAACTCTGATACACATGCTGTGGAGCTGCATAAAGCTTACTGCGTACTGGAGGGAAATACTGGATACATTGGAAGGGGTGCTTCAGGTGACAATAGCCAGAACACCTAAAACTTGCATCTTGGCCATAATTCAGGACTTAAAACTGAATCAATATAAATCCCTGTTCCTCCTAGAGGCACTGTTACTAGCCAAGAGATTAATTACCCAGAACTGGAGAGTTGTGACTCCTCCTACCTTCTCTACCTGGAAAGCAATAATGCTGGATACCTGTACAACTAAAAAGTACTTAAAAACAGGAGCCCCCACCAAATTCCATAGGATTTGGGGACCCTGGACTGACATTTACCCCCTACACCCAAGACAACCACTAGCGGTTTAAGTCAAATTAGGGTACAGGACAGGTAACTGGCATATGTATTTCACTTGTCTGACTATTTATGAATCCCTCATAGGAGGGAGTCTAGACATTGTTGTGAACTGTTATACTCATGACGAAATGTATGTTGTATGATATGCTCCTTTCATCCTGCTTGATCTAGACATGTAACACAATGTTTTTCCTTACTTTGTCTTTACACTGTAAACTGCTTACTTTATTCTCTCAATAAACTACCCGAATTTAAAAAAAAAAAAAAAAATTCAGAAAAATCTTAGAGATAAAAGCTTTTGAATGTCTCACATATATCTGATCCAGAGGCTTCAGTATAAATGAGAAATCAATATAACCTCCATCAGGATACCTGATTCTGCACTACCTGTGTGCATAACCCCGTATAACAGAATTCTTACTCATCACTGAAGCATGCAAGAATTTAATAATAAAAAGGTAACATAGGGAGAAATGTAATATGCTAAATAAAAACCTTTAAAAAAACATAGGGAGAGATGTAGTTATGTGCTGGAAAGCCATAGAATTGAAGATACAAAAAAATGCAAATTAAGCAAAAAATGCTTAAGTAAGCCACTTTTCAATGTAATTTTTAAAAACTGTTTGATTGTTCGGCCATGAAGTATGCAAGACCCCTGGGACTGAATATATAGTAATTGCTCCTCGGCCATCCAATGACTTTAGTCCAAAGGTATCTTTCTGGTATACCTATGAAATTAGAGGAATAGAGAAGAATCACAATGAAGGAACCAACAGGGTACAAAGAAAGTAATTTAGCTTATACAGAGTTCCATGAATGTGGTACTGCCCCATCTGCTTGTGATCTTGGGGAAAGTGAATGGAAGAGATGAAATGCAGAGAAAGCAATATGATTATGTTTATTATTATAAACAGGAACTGCAATAGAGAATTAATCCCGCCCATATGTATGTAGAAGAGGTAGGAGTCTCCGGTGTATTATCAGATGTGGTGCTGTTGTATTACAATGTGTCCTTTGCTTTAATAACAAGCCCTCTCCCTTTGTTCCCCCATACATGCATCAATGCCAGACCTCTGCCCCATTATGGAATTCAATATATACATGTATAGAAAGCGATCACTCCTCATAGTTAATACAGGGCAGGAGCAATCTGTTGTTATTCTTGCGTGTGCAGCAGGCGCTACAAGCAATGCGGGAAGGCATTCAAAAATAAAGGAAAAATAGGAAAATACAAACCATTTGATCCTTCATATTCACAACCTCCTCCTTTTCATTATAAAATCCAAAGTGGCTGCAATAAAAAAATCATTGAATGGGTACATTTAGGAATGCTGGTGCAAAACATAAAATTGGGCACAAATTAAATTTTGCACTTCGTGCCAATGTGATGATTCAGCCTGTCCTATCACTTATGTTCTATTGCAAGGCACAGGGTTTTGGATGCACAGTTGCAAGAAAAACTCCTGCAGTAAACACCTATCTTTAAGGTTCCTTCATTTCTACTTACCTGGACTGCCACGGAGCAATAACCTCGTCATCTGGACCCCCAATTAGAACCAATTTGCGTAGACGCAAGAAGTTCCTTTTCCTATCTGTGGAATGAGAAATGGAGTGTTTGAGTGACCATTGGCATAATTACAAAGAGGATGTGCAGGAGCAGAACATTTAAGTTAGCTCTATAATCAAAAGCAATAGGAAATATTTGGGGGGGGGTGTAGCACAAGGCAAGGCAAAGGGAGTAATGTACAGTATGTGATTCAACAACATCATCATAGAAAAGGGAAAATATAAAATAGAAGAGTTTGTAGATATGCCTGCCATGGTGGGAAACTGAAGCACTGGCCAACAGCTGCTATCAGTGAAGTAGAATAAAGGAGCACTTACAAGTGGAGCTAAAAAATGTTCATGTTCATCTAATTTACAAAGATATGTGCTGAATGGCAACAGAGCAGCTGCCTATGGCAACCAATCAGATGATCGCTCTTAATTTATAGTAGATTGATCAAAATCACCTGCTGATTCTATGGTATCTGCACATGTGTGGTTGAACAGCTATATTAGTAAATGAGCCCTTGTGAATTAAAACTATGGGCGTTGGATATATACTAAAGAGGTGCAAGACTAGCAGTGTGATTGTGTGTCTGTTGGTGTGTTTGTGCATTTACCTACCTGTGGAATTGCTGTCCAGTAACTCGTTGTTTAATTTTGGCAAAAAAACACTATTTTCCAGGTAATTCTTATAGCGATGTGGATCTGTGTGCAAAATGTATCCCAGTTTTATTTGCAGTCTATACAATCTAAGTAAGAACACTTTTGTTTTTTAATAGGAAAATTGTAGCAACCACACGCCAACAGATCTACACTTCAAAAACATATAATTAGGTTAACTGACTCCTGATAAAATTGTCACTAGTGTGTATAAACGGAATAGGAGCTCCTCCAGGGCAAGGACTGATGTGAATGATGTATAATCTCTGTTAATCACAGCAGGATATGCCAGGTCTATATAAATAAAGGATAATGATATTAGGCCTGTTATTTACACTTACAGCTCATGAATATCTCATTATTGATCATAGTCCATAGCAATAAATTGCTCCAGTGCAGTTACTCATAACAACCGAGCAGAAGTTTGCATTCATTTTCACATGTTCAAACCTAATTGCTGATTGGTTGCTAAGGGTTATCGCATTGGTTCATTCATAGCATAACTGACCCTAATGGCTTACCATACTTCAGGAAGTGGAGCTGAGGGCATGTTTTAAAGTCACAGCACTCAAATACATTTATAGACAAACCGTTTATTGAACCAGATTTTCGTTTCTGTGTCCTCAGTGAGCTCAAGGCCCTTTACAAGGCAACACAGCAATCTGACTTCCCTTGGATACTTATTGTCCCGCTAATAAATATGAATCTCTGTTCTACCTGACCCCTGCATTCCACAATCGCATCTGACTGATTCCTCTTACATCCCCAGATATCTCAGTTGAGTCACTTCACTTATTCCTTACCTCTCCAATAGCCGCAGATAGATATCTTCTTCAAAAGCGTAATGTAACACATGTCTTGCAGAGCTGATATATTAACAAGAGGTAAAGCTTTTTGCACATATAATGTCACTACAAGGGAGAGAATAGATTTATTAAAGTTAATTCAGATCAATATCCTTGGTGAACAGGGTTACAATTCTGCGCACTTCATGCATTATTGTCAGATAGTAGACATCTACACGGGTAAATGTAGATATTACAACATGGTCTTTTAATTAATTAACAGTAAATACTTGTTTGGATTTACTGCCCCTCCCCAACCTGTAATAACAGCCTGTCCAGAGATTAGATCATAGCCTTTGGCTTGTCAGAGATGATGGGATTTGTAGTTCACCATCAAAACGATTGTTTCAGATTTAACCTGGCTAAAATGTAATGCTACTCTTTATTGTCAGAATAAAACATGTTCATTTTAGCCCTTCATAATATATACATCAACATGTTAATAAAATATGTGCAAATAGTAGCTGCATCATGGAAGCATGCATATATTTAGATACATTAAGATTGTAAGCTCTACAGGCAGGACCTCCATCCTCTTGTCTCCTTGACACTAAGCTCTTAAAGGGGTTGTGCACCTTTAAATACATTTTTAGTATGGTGTAGAGAGTAATATTCTGACACAATTTGCAGTTGGCTTTCATGTTTTATTACTTGTGGTTTTTGAGTTAACTTTTTATTTGACAGCTTTCCAGTTTGCAATTTCAGAAATCTGGTTGCTAGGATACAAATTACCCTACCAACCATACATTGATTTGAATAAGAGACTAGGATATAAATAGATGAGTAATAATGTGTCAGTGACCCCAATTTAAAATCTGGAAAGAGTCAGAAGAAGAAGGCAAATAATTCAAAAACTATAAAAGAATAAAACATGAAGGCCTAGTTGCTTAGAAGTAGCCATTCTATAACATACTAAAAGATAACTTAAAGGTGAACCACCCCCACAGAAAAACAACATTCGTTATACACAACATTTTTAGAAAGAAAAGAGACAGGAAGAAAAGAAAAGAAGAGAGAAGAGGAAAAAAAAAAAAAAAAAGGGAGGGGAGGGGGGGTTAGTTGTTGTCAGGGAACAGGGCTATTTCTGTGAGTAGTGCTAATTTGTATTGATTATTGCAATGATCCCGTTTGTTCTATCCATTTATTGTTCTGCTGTACAGTGCTGTGTTCTCAAGTAGTGCTCTATAAATAAAAAAATGCACATTCATACTGTTCATATATACAGTAGAACCCCCATTTTATGTTTTTTGGGGGACCAGAAAAAAATGTAAAATCCAGGAAAATGTAAAATCAGTAAAATGTATTATGCATTAGTATATAGGCAGGACCACAAAACAACTGTATAATGAGGGAAAATATAAAATATATAAAACTGAGGTTTCACTGTAGTATAACAAAAAAAGTCAGTATTGGGACAATTAAAAAGGGCAACTCATATACATATATTAAACATGACACTGGAGAGGAAACAAACTGCAAATATGTTGAATAACTCAGTCTCACTTCCATATTGTCCCATCAGAGGGGAGGAGAGAGCTATGAACGTATCCACATTATGTTCTGGCATTGTCTCCAGCAGCCCACGGCAAATCAACCCTCCTAGAGAGAGAAGGAGAGAGAGGAGACAACAAACCCTGTGTTATTAGAGAGATAATGATCCACTCCGGGTATGTTTGGGACCATTTAGAGTAAAGAATACAACATTTTAACAGACCTGCAAAGAAGGAGCATATCAGAAGTGTGGAAGGCAATGTGGAAGCACAGAAAGAAACTGCTGTTGTCATTTTCATATAAAAATATATTTGAAATAGTTGAAAATAAAATAAAGTTTATTGGAAAATAGCTTTGATCACCAAAGATCACACATACACTATTTTTTAACACACACATACATTATTTAAGCACTATCAACAAAGTCCTGTGTGCAAAGACTGTTTAGTAATATACATTTTTGTACGTTTTACAGCCAATTCAAAAGACAGGCTACAGTAAAAAATGGTAAGTGTGTAATTTGTTTTTATTTAGTCTACACATAATAAACCAGGAGTTGGTAGAAGTGGTGGTTTTGGGCTGCATTTGAGTGGTTAGTAGGTGCATCTGGATGTGTTCTGGGAGGATTGGGGGGGGGTAGCCTAATATGACCCAGTTTTTTATTTTAATGTATTAGGAGGAAGACAAGGTCTCACCCTGTGAGTAGCAGATCAGATGTACTCCCTTCAGGCCAGCATTCTTTATTATTGGTGAAATGTATTTTCTGATTTCATAGACCTGTTTCCACATAGGATTTAAGCTCTTCAAATGGTTAAACATGTCCACTGGATAGATTTCAGTTCCTGGGTGAGCCTGTTATTAAACAGGGAAAGAATAAGACAAATATGTGGCTTCATTATAAGATGGGTGAGTAGTAAACATTTCCTCTCTGGTTCCTTCTGATCTGCAGACATGATAGAACACCCCCTATAAAAATAGACATTTCTTACAAATGTGGACAGAGGCCTAGATAAAGAAAAATCATTAAAAGGGACCTAAAATATACCTCCTGACATTTAAAGCAAAATTCAAAATTCAAAATTTGACATCTACCGCTACACCCTAATCCTTTCCAAATCACACTTGTACAGGCAGAGATCTAATATCAGGAATTCAAAAATAAATACACAAAGTGATACTCTGATGTTTAGACACTCTGACCAATACAAACTGCACTTGTTAAAAGGATGCTGTCACTGGAAAACATGTTTTTTTTTCAAAACACATGCGTTAATATACATGCTGCACCAGCAGAAATCCTGCACTCAAGAGCAGAGATATTTTTTTATATTTAATTTTGAAATTTGGCACGGGGCTAGACATGATGTTCATTTCCCAGGTGCCCCCAAACCATGTGCTTTGATAAATTCCAGTCACTCTTTTGGACTGATATCACTCACTCCCTCCATGCGGAGAGGGGGGGGGCAGCAGCCTGTCAACAGAACAATGGGCAGCTAACTAGATAGCAGCTACCTGACACCTCGGCTGAAGGATTTGTTTGCATTGCTAAAAGTGCTCCCTGCTTTTTCCTGCTTGAGTTCTCATGTCTACCACTATGTGGGGCTAAAGATCATGGCTTGGGCTGTGGTGAAATACAATGAGAAGGGGAGAAACAGTAGCTGTCTCAAAGCAGTTCTATCCTGAAGTGCTGGCTCCTTCTCAAATCTCAGAATCAGGCAGAATGCACTGAGATGGCTGCCTCCACCCCAATATTACAGCTAAAAAATACATTTGCTGGTTCAAGAATAAAATTTTAAATGGCAGAGTGAATTATTTGCAATGTAAACAGTGTAATTTAGAAAAAAAGTAAACCACAAAAATCATGACGGAATCCCTTTAAGTGGTATGCTAGAAGAAGCAATTCTTAAAAGAAGTGGGGTTATAGGAGAAAATGATAAACTGAAGGTAAATGGAATGAAAGACTAATTTTCACCAGAAGGGCTATATTTTGCTTGGAGTCTGAAACCTATACTGTTATCCTAATTATGATGTTTTAGAGGTCTTAAAATAAATAACACCAGCAGTATAGGCATGTAACAATAAAAGATTTATATTGCTGGTACAGGTATTGGATCCGTTATCTGGAAACCCATTATCCAGAAAGCTCTGAATTATTGAAAGGCATTCTCCCAAAGACTCCATTATAATTGAATAATCCAAATTTTAAAAATGTATTTTCCTTTTTCCGTGTAATATTAAAACAGTACCTTGTACTTGATCCCAACTAAGATATAATTAAACCTTATTGGAAGCAGAACTAGCCTATTGGGTTTATTTAATGTTTACATGATTTTCTAGTAGACTTATGGTATGAAGATCCAAATTACAGAAAAATCTGTTATCCGGAAAACCCCAGGTCCCAAGCATTCTGGATAACAGGTCCCATACTGTACATAGCATTATATATATAGTGCCTAATCAAGTATGATTTACTGTATGACCTAAAGTAAGTTCAGTGCTCCTAGGCAGCCAATACCACAGTAATGTTTTTATTTTTTTGCACATTGCTGGTTATTCAGGGGCACTACACTACACTGCTATTGAACAATGATTTGCTTGACACAGTAATGTTACAGGACATACAGTGCAAGAGTAGAGCACTAGTAGTGTAAGTTGTACCTGCCATGTAAGGTTTCCTGTCAATATGTTGTATGAATATTAATTGGAAAAAATAGGATGAATATAAATTCTATGTACACATAGACTATGTTGTCAATTTAATGCTTACATACTAATTCAAATGAACTCCATTATGCCCTGCCAGGAATCTCTTAACCCATCAGGCAATGTTGTATTTCCCCATCTCTCTAGCAGTGCAGAGCCCCCCATTTTCCCATACGTCTCACTCACATGCCAGGCCCAGGCAACTCATGGGAGGGATAATCTCACCTTTTTGATGAACTCTATAAGTTTGTCGAAAGATTTACAGCTGCTGAACAATCCATGGACCAGGATAACCGGCTTGTAGCTCACTGAGTTATCAACCAGGCAAAGCAGCAGAGGCAGAAGTAGCAAATAGCCATGCATTGCTGGATGAATATTAGTTAGCTTGAAAACAGAAATAAAGTGGGTTGAGACCTTTTGTCAACATACACACCACTAACAGAAGAAGCAACGCTGTGCTATTCCATTTAATAAGGCAGCAAAATGGGTTGGGTCACTTGTCATAGGCCCCTTTGACTGTTCCTCATTGGGAGGTGACAGTCAGTGATAGTATCCTACATTCAGTTCAGCAATTTTAAAATTGTATACATGTTATATACAGTATCAGACATCTTTTCATCTAACATTTTTTTAACCGCAGCAAACAACTTTTTATTAATCATTTCTCTTGTTTTTTTAATTCAAACTATTGCAAAAATTAAAGATTAGCATGAGCTTCATCACACTGAAATAATTCATTTTCTAAACTATAATCAATCACAAATTCTGAACCATTTCTGAAATAATCAAGTTTCTCTTCACTCTCCCCATCTCAGCATCTGTTTCCCTCCATTGTGACTTCATGCAGGAATTAGAAGTCTGATTTTGTATGACAGTTAGGTCTAATACAGCTTTTGGGAGTGGGCTTATTTTGCCTTGAAGATGTTAGAGCTCAATCTTTCAAAATCAACAGAAATTATGTATTTCTACAAACAGCATTTGTGCCAAAGTACATTTTTGTTAGATTGTTTTGCATAGGAATTATTTATTTGAGTGAGCTCTAACACATCTGATAGAAAAGAGAGCCCCCCCCAAAAAGATATATTGGATCTAACTGTCAATGAAAATCTGACACCCAGCTCCTCAGAATCAGTACAGATTTTTTAATTGATTAGATTTAGCTAGTTTTTTATTTTAGTATGATGCTTATATAACATTTTCATATTTGCAATAGTTCCCTTTTAAGATGCAAGTAAATGTGTCTTGTTTTTGAAGTTACTTCTTTTTCTTACTCTTAACACCTCTATTTCCTTCTTTTCTGTGGTTTCCCTGTTATTTATTTGACAACACTTGGTGATATTACTTGCCTTTCATTGCTGTCCTTCTGCTGCATACTCTTCTCAGTTTTTTACTCTCTTCCAATTGTGATTCCTAACTTCATTTCTACAGTTGCCATGGCATTTCTGTCCTTCAGTTCATCTACGCACAATGGGCAAATATATCTTAGTGCAGTAACTTATATCAAGCAGTCGGACGTTAGCGTTACATAGTTACATAGTTCAAAACCATGGCTGTTGGAAATACAATACTTGGTCATTTCTGACTATTTTAGGTTCATCAACTGATTTTTTTAAATTTCTTAGTCCAGAAAAGACACTTCATTTTCAAGAGGTTCTAGTGATGTTGAAGGTGGGCACGTACTATCTTTTGAAAGTTAAGGAGGGATCTTTGGCAAGTTCCCCATTGGCTAGGCAGGTCAAGTTGCACTGCCTTTGATTCTCTGCCATTTCAAGTACACAGAGGCCTAACCAGCCCCCCACCTGTTCAATAACTTACAGTAGCCACTCTGGCATTTGCCAGAACCCACAGATTGCCAGTCCAGGCCTGCTATACATAACCTACTAAGGGAGGATTCAGAAGCCTCCCACAGTGTTAAAGGGGACCTGACACCCTAAGAAATAATTTCAAATTCTTTTCTATCATGTTAGTTGAGCAAAATAAACTTTAATTAAACTGTATTTATTATTTAAATTTTGTTTCCTTCTGTCTTGGAATTATACAATCACAGCAAGCAGGCAGCAGCCATTTTGTTATTAAGAAATTGTGTATCACCCCAAAATCTTGTGTATGCACCAGAATGGGGGACCTAATGTCCATGTGCAGTGCCCTACACAATTATAGAGCCTGAGGAGGGAAGGGGGAATGTGAGGAGAGCAGTGACATGTAGGAAGTGCTGCATGGAAATTGAAAGTAATTGACTGCCCCTCCTCTATGCCACAGGCATAGAGGCAGGGCAGGTAATATTTGATTGACAGTTTATATATTTAAACACCTTTATAACAGGTATGGATGTTTTAATGAAAATTTTTTTGGGGGTTTCATATTTAATTTGCAAAGGACTTTCATTATGCAGCTTTTTATGTGTAGGTGACAGGTCCACTTTATATATATCTGTTGATCCCTCATTTATAAACCATTTATCAACCAGCGGAGGCTGAGATTTACCAAATGAGGGCATGGTCTGAGAATCCACACAGGTTATATACTATACTGACCCATTAAAAATTAGTTGTAAGGGGTGTGTCCAAGATGGCGGCGTGATAGGACAGGTTTCTCTGAGCTCCCACTTCCCTTCACAATATCCGTCAAATTACCCGGCATAAACAAGATTTCTTGGTACTACCAAATCCCCTTTTTGCATCGAGGACGCCTTGGGGAGTCTTAACAATGAAGAAAGGTGAGCCGAAAACCAGGCGCGAGCATAATTCTAAGCTCGATCATTACCTGACACCCTCCCAAAATGGCGGCGGCACCCAACAGGCCGCAAAGAGGGCCTCGACCTCGACTACCTCCACCAGTACACCGGTAGCCGCAGAACCGGACGGTTCTACAGAGGAACCCACTATGCTGCAGCTGCTTACAGCGATTAATACTAACACAGCAGCGCTCCAAACAAGTACAGCTACACTGTCGGAGCGCATTGATGGGATTAAAGTGGACTTTTCGCTGCTCCGACATGACCTCCAGAACGTAAGAGATAGAGTGAAGGAGGTTGAGACACGAGTTGGGACGGTGGAGGACGACACCAGACTGATGCGAAATGATATCCAAACCCTGATACAGCAGCTTAAACAAACGCAAGCCCATGTGGAGGATTTGGAGAATCGCCAGAGGCGAAATAACATACGCATCATAGGCCTCCCAGAGAAGGAGGAGGGCGCTACTCCAGAACAGTATGTGGAGCAACTGCTGCTGCAACAGTTTGGGGCCAACACCTTTTCCTCACAATTGGTCGTGGAACGAGCGCATCGAGTCCCTGGCTGCCCTCTTCCACCTGGGGCCCCCCCGAGACCACTTCTTGCAAAGCTCCTGAACTTCAGGGATAGAGATGCAGCGCTAAGTGCAGCCAGGTGCAAAGGGCCTATAGTGATCCAGAATGCTACTGTCTCTTTTTACCCTGATTTTTCTGCAGCGTTACAGAGGCAGAGAGCGACATTCATTGCGGTAAAGAAGAGGCCGAGAACCCAGCAGATGATCTACGCCATGATGTACCCAGCGCGCCTCAGGGTCCAGGATGGAACGTCCACGCATTTCTTCACTACACCTGCAGAAGCTAACAACTGGCTGGACGAGAAAGAATCGAGAGGGAGAAGACACGGCTCGCCTCCTCCTCAGAATGGGTAACACCTATCTTGACAGCTCCTTTCGCTTCAACTCTGGAGCGCAAGGCGGATTCCTTGACTTACATATCTGTGTCGTTTTGGTTGCTGAGGCAAGGGGGTAAGCAGCACTTTGGGGACTCTAGTCTATTATTTGACACTCTTTGTCTCAGATGTAATGGGTATGCCCCATATTTTCAGATGGTACATGGGGTAACTGAGTACTATGGCCCTGATTGTTGAGGAAGGTTTTCCCAAATACGACCCCTCTTTGCTTGAGACTACCTAGGCGACCCTACTTTTGATAATGTATGTCTTTGCAATGGCTCTTTATTTTGCCGACACAACTTCACGAAGGGATGGGAGCTGCCTGATGGAGATCTGTATATCCACCCCTCCAGGAGCTTGGAACCTCCCCCCGTAGGAGCAACTTGATTGCCATAATTTTCTTATGGGTATAGGCCCACCCACGTTTGGGACCGGGCAGGGTTGGGACTGTTATGTTTATAATTTGTATTATTTTTTTCTGATTTATGTCTACCCTACCTCCCCCCCCTGCCCGCCTGGGGTCACGTGCCGTATTTTGCTTTATATTGTATATACCAGAATGGAGTGTAATCGCATATCTGTTATGTCCTGGAATGTGAGGGGGATGAACTCCAAATATAAGAGAGCGGCAATATTTGCATACCTTAAAAAGCACCCACCCACTATACTATGTCTTCAGGAAACCCACTTGATGGGGCAGAAGCTATTAGCGCTTAAAAAATACTGGGTGGCGCACTGTTACCATGCCCCATACTCAACATATGCTCGTGGGGTGTCCATACTGGTGCGGAAAGGCGTTCCATACCAATGCTTGGAAACAAGAATAGACCCCCAAGGCAGGTTTGTAATACTCCACTGCCGAATTTATACCACGCTGCTCACCTTCTGTGCTCTCTATGTTCCTCCCCCTCTCACGCTGGGACTCCTGGAATTGGTTATGGGGAAAGTAATTGAAGTTCCACTTGCCCCCATGTGTATATTAGGGGATCTGAACTTAGTAATGAACCCCCTTCGGGATAGAATTCCCCTAGGTCATGGCACATCCTCTACTTGATGCTATGGCCCTATTGGACCTCTGGCGACTTAAACATCCCCAAGGAAATGAATTTTCCTGTCACTCAACGACCCACAGGTCTCTCTCCAGGATTCACTTAGCCCTGGGAACCCAAGATTTTCTTCAATTTGTTGCCGAAGCTCAATTCTTGCCCCAGGCCCTTTCTGATCATTCCCCTCTGCTCCTGACTCTAGTCCTCCCTGGCCGCCGGCAAGCCAAACAATGGCGACTCAGTCCAATGTGGCTTCGCCTCCCTGCTATAGCAGATGAAAGTGATACAGCAATTACACAGTACTGGGAGGAAAACCAAGGCACAGCCTCACCTAACGTCCTTTGGGATGCATCTAAGGCGGTCCTTCGGGGTAGCTTAATCCATATCATAAAACGGTATCGTAGATCCCTGCTAGAAGAGGTTTCCCATCTTGAAAGTGTATGTATAGCTGCTCAGAGAACCCATGCAGCAGGCCCCACTGACGCTACCTATCAGGAGATGCTGAGGGCGCAGCAGGCCCTCTTGTTAAAGCAGACAGAGCTTACTAAGAAAGAATTACTCTATACTCAACAGAGAATTTTTGAAAAGGGAGAAAAGAATAGTAAAGTACTTTCACGACTCTCCAAATTCCCCACAGAAACTATAGCAGTACCCAGACTGATGAGACAGGATAATACGAAGTCACTGACCCCGACGGCATAGCCCTAGAATTTGCTACCTACTATACTAGGCTTTATGCGACCAGACTGACAGTCCCCAAGGACCATATTCATGCATACCTTTCGGGTATACCCCTTAACTCCCTTGACGCCCAACAGAGGGAATACCTGGATTCACCGATAACGCAATACGACCTAGCTCTAGCCTTGCATGACCTCTCCCCGAATAAAACTCCAGGGCCAGATGGGTTCCCGGCTGACTGGTATCTAGCCAAAGCCAAGGCCTTAATCCCTCACCTACATGCCACCTTAATGGATGCCCAACACAGGGCCCAACTTCCCCAATCAATGCAGGAGGCGACCATAGTGGTCATACCCAAAGAAGCAGGATACCCTGACCAATGTGGAGCATATAGGCCAATATCGCTCCTTAATGCCGACGCCAAAATATTGGCCAAGGTTCTGGCGACCAGATTGCCCAAGGTCATCACCACACTCATAGAGCCGGATCAATCCGGGTTTATGCCACAAAAAGCAACTGACGTTAACATTAGGCGGTTATATGCCAACTTGCAAATCCCGCATGATAATAAGGGGCAGAGGGCTATTCTATCAATTGACTGGGAAAAAGCCTTTGACTCGGTAGAGTGGCCATACTTATGGGAGCTGCTGGCAAAATATGGGGTAGGACCTACTTTTATTAAATGGCTCCAAATGATCTACCACAACCCTATAGCCAAAGTCAAAGTAAATGGCATACTGTCCCCTGCTTTCCAACTCCAGCGGGGAACGAGACAGGGCTGCCCCATGTCCCCCCCTCCTATTCGCCTTGGCGATTGAACCTCTAGCTGCTAGAATAAGGTCATCTCCTACCTGTAAGGGTCTACGAGTGGGTGCAGTAGAGGAGAAAATTTCTCTATACGCCGATGATGTCCTATTGTACTTCCAAGACACAGGTCCGTCACTGGCTATAGCTATGCGAATTATACAAGACCATGGTAGATATTCGGGCTTAAATGTTAATTGGCGGAAATCTGTTTTGTTCCCTCTGGACCGGCCCCCTGCTCAAACGATATCCCCCAGACAGGACTTGAAAGTGGTTGATACTTTTAAATATTTAGGCCTTAGAATACATAATAATCTAGCTGAGTTTACAAATCTGAATATAGATCCAGCGATTCAGCATTGTACTAGGATGCTGGCTGCTTGGCAACACCTGCCGCTTACGTTATGGGGAAGAGTGGCCCTGTTTAAAATGGTTTTTCTTCCAAAATTCCTGTATCTATTTCGCAACTGTCCAATCCACATACCGAATAGAATTTTTCGCAACATAGATAAGGTGTTAACATCATTTATTTGGAACAATAAAGCCCCCAGGATTGCCAAGGAAACTCTGTATGCCCCTTTAGATAGCGGAGGACTGGCGCTGCCCAACCTGAAGGCTTACTACTTGGCAGCCCAAGCTGACTATGTTCATTGGTGGTTGGTGCCTAACGCAGAGAACCCTAATATGCAGCTACAGGCTTCGTGGCTGGGGTCGATAGCAGCATTGCGGAATGCTCCCTATAGAGCGCAAACCGATCTCCCCAAGGAACTGGCAGTAGTGACAACAACCCATAGGGCTTGGCTTTCTGCTCTTCATATGACAGGGGTTGACCCACCGTTGATCTCCCCAAATTTGCCACTCTGGAGAAACTCTACTCTAATCCACTTTACTGATCTCCCCAATTACCAAGACTGGCCAATAGGGGGCATTAAGACTTTGTCAGATGTCTTGGATGATAACATGTTTATGTCTTACACTGAGCTTAGAGACAAAATGACGGTTCCTAATTTGAGGCTCCATGCATACTTCCAACTGAGAGAGGCCTTTCTGTCACAATTTCGCTCCCAACTACTGGTAACTGAGGAGTACCCATTGTTGAATCTAGTCCTGACGGAAATGCCGGCTAAATTAGTATCCCGAATCTACTGGCTCTTGGTTCGTGCCCCTGTGGCCCCGTTCCACCGCACCTACCTTAAGTGGCGCGACACCCTAGGAGATCTGGAGGAGGACCAGTGGGAAGAGGTGACTGACAACCTGTATCACTTCTTAGTGTCCTCTCGTGATAGACTAATACAGTATAAGTTCCTCCACCAGGTCTATCTAACATCTGCTAAGTTACACCGATTTGGCAACAGGGCAAATGGCAACTGCCATAGGTGCCAGGCGGAACAGGCCAACTTTCTTCATATGACGTGGCAATGCCCCCATATACAATCATTTTGGAGAGCGGTCACAACACACCTCTCGACACACCTGGCTCTCCCCCCATTGCTGAGTCCCCAATCCTGTCTGTTGGGAATTTTGGAGGGAGTTATTCATGGTTAATTTTTACACCTTCTCACTAGAGGACTGTTATATTATGCGAAAAAGTGTATTATACTGAGGTGGATGGGGCCTAGGCCTCCCACACTGACAATGTGGCGTAAGCAAGTGAATAATGTCCTTCCCCTCATCAAACTTACCTACTTATCAAGGGGCTGTCCGGACAAGTTTGATAGATTTTGGCGGCCATGGACTGATGCTGAGGGCATAACTGTTGCAGGTGACTAAACTTCTATCTGATGATCTTGGGGAAATCTGTATGCATACTATGTAACTGATGAATGATACTGTGCATGGTCAGTGTCTCCCAGGCGGGAGCTTACGCCCCCTCCCCCCCCTTTCCCCTTGTCTTGTGTATGAAAATCAATAAAAATTTTGGTTTAAAAAAAAAAAAAAATTAGTTGTAAAGTTGGCTATGGATTTCTAGAAAGAATAAATGGCAATTACTACAGATTATATCAAAATTAACATATTCTTATGTGCCGTGGCAGTCTGAAATACCGGCATGAAAACTTGCTTTCATACAGCTGCTACACTTTATTATGAAGCACTATTGGTGCTTTTTCCACATTACTTAGAATAAGCCATTCTATAACACACTAAAAGTTAAAGTTCATTTTAAATGCCATCTTCCCAAGTGAATGTATTTTACTCACAGAGATACAATCTTCACAAAACCATAGATAACCAGCCCATGTTCAGCAATACAGATTTTTTTCAAATTTTGCAGGATGGAAATAAGAATTTATTTATCAAACTAAAACACGCATACAATGAACGTACCAATCAGATTTGCAGAATGGTACAGGAGATGTTAAGCACATAATCGCATGTCTTCTTTTACACTGGTGGACAGTGTGCCTCTACTGAATTATACCTATATTTATATGTATAGCAATAAGTTTAACATAACAATGGTCCATTGTAAGCCAGCCATGTCTTGCTCATACAGGGTATAGACAATACACGATTTATAAGGAAAATGGTTTTGCTCCATCCCAATGTTCCCTCTAAAGCCTTCTCGGCTCTGTTTAACATTCTAAAGGAGAATTATCACGAAAAAGTAATATAAGCTTCATCATACTGAAATAACAAACTTTGTCAATCAATCACAATCAATTAAATATTCTGCATTGTTTCTGAAATAATCAAGTTTATCTTCACTATCCCTCTCTAAGCATCTGTTTCTTTTCATTCTCTCTTCATGCAGCAGTTGTGTGTCAGATATTCATTGACAGTTAGATCCAATATATCTAACTGAACTATCTAATCTGACACCCAACTGCTGCATGAAGACAAAATGTAGAGAAACAGATGCTGAGAGAGGGATAGTGAAGATAAACTTAATTATTTCAGAAAATACAGAATTTTTAAATGGTTATATTCAGTTTCTTATTTCAGTATGATGAAGCTTATATTAAATTTTAATTTTCGTGATAGTTTTAAAAAAACTAGTTTAAAGGGAAACTGTGTGCCCAGGTCATAATTGATACAACATTTTGTGTTATTACACAAAATTCTTTATGTGCACCCCAATATGTTGTGTGCTCTGGCCTCAAAATGGGTGTGCGCTCGCATGAGCTCATCCATATAACTGTAATATACAAACAAAATTCTGCATGGCCCACCCTATAAGCTTGTACACATATTTACAAAGAAAACTTACCCCTCAAAACACTCTCACCCTTCCTCATGGCTGTGGCTTAAAGAAATAAAAGGCAATCCCCCCAAACACACACTTATTCAATACAATGTCTCAGGACTTTACAGGTAACACACTGAGGTGGCAGTATATAAAGGTACTTCATTTTGATAAGTCTGAGAGCCATTTTTCTAGATATTGTACAAACAACATTGCTTTAAATTAATATGGCACTGGCAGTGTCAGTGTCCAGTACAGCCTCCATCTTTTATATAGACATAAGTAGGTTTTTGTTTGATAATTTGTGCATTTATCATTGCATTCATGTCTGACAAATTCAGCACATATAGTATTTGCCCATATCTCCCAAAACAGAGCTTTACCACTGCCTTCCCTGTTATGTACAGCATAGGAAAGGAGTTCTTTACTGATCAAGGCTGCCATCACCAGCATTGTAACTGGAAAGTAGCCTGTCTTTTTGGCTGCCAAAGAAACCATATACCCATGCAGTAAACATAGTAATGCAAAAACAATAGACCAATACAGTCAGTTTTAAGGCACAAACATGATTTCCATAGAAACTCCAGGATCCCAGTTTAGAAATAACAATAATGAAGGTCAGTTTCAATAATAACATAATGCACAGTTCTCATTGTTGCATAGACCCTACAAAAGCAAACTACTTCCTTAACAAACTCAAACATAACCCCAATGCATTTGTACAGGAGATAATAAATTATCAGTATCATGCTAAATGTTATTGGAGTTAGCCAAATTACTGCCCCTGAGTTGCAATGCTTTATGATAGCCTATAATTATGTGCTCGGTTCTCAAGGCCTTGACATAAATGTTTGGGCTTTTTATTATGCATCTGTCTGTGCGCTCTTAGAAAATGATCCCGACTGCCAGTTTCCAGAGACAGCAACCAATCAGTATGGCTATTTTCTTGCTTGACATTATAATAGTTGAATGTGGCAGTTTAAATGAGGAACTGGTTGCCACACTTTCTAAATTTCAAACCCGGGAGATGAGAATTAAATCACCACCTGACTAGAATCTTTTAAATGTAACATCCTGAGAACTATAGCCCTGTAAGGCTTTGAAACAATCTTTCTTTTTTTTATAATTTGAGTTTTTTATTGATTTTCAGGTAATAAAGAAAATTTCCAGTGAAGACTGGGGAAAAGAAGAGAGGAAAAAGAAGAGAGTGGTGAAGCCAGAAAGGTAAGTAACGGTAGGGGGGGGAGCGGAGGGGGTTATAACGTGCTAAGTCCATGAAACCATATCACATATCTTAAATGAGGGGGGGGGAGGTTTGACGTTCTTCCCGTTGTCTGGTGTCCATGGGTCGACCATTGTAGATAATGAAACTCTTTCATGGTTTTAAGTTTTGTAAATCCGTTTCATCCGGCATATTCTGGTAATTGATGATTTTGTTTCCATTTTTCCCACAATTTGTAAGTCACTAGATCTTTGGTGATTTGCGCAAGAGTCGTTGCAGCATACCTTTCATGCGAGAGATTGGAGTCTATTAGGTGGATTACCGCATCTCTATCGGGTATGTCCGTAGATTTGGTATTAAGAGACGTGCTGCAGTAAGGACATGGAAGGTCAATTTCCTGGTTTCTGGAATTAAATCTTGTATTCCAAGGTTTAATAGTGCCATGGCTGGTGTTAAATGAATTGGTACGTTGAATAGTTCTGAGAGTAAGTTGTCAATTGCTTGCCAGAAAGGCAATATTTTGCGGCATGTCCACCAGATATGTATCATGGTGCCTTTCGCAGAGTTGCATCTCCAACATTGGTCTGACACATTGGGGAACATTTTGTGTAGTGTTGAAGGTGTTTTGTACCACCTGAAAAATATCTTTCTGCAGTTTTCTATATGATTAGTGCACTTGGTGTACTTAGAAGCAATCGTCGCTAATCGGGACCATTGTGGTAGTGGGAGGTCAATGTCGAGGTCCTGTTCCCATCGCTGGATATGTAACGGTTTAGTGGGCCCTATGTCTGGCATAATGGCTTGATAAACTTTAGATAGGCCTTGCTTTTTGCCGGCACTATTGAAACATATGCGTTCAAAGGGTGGTTGAGGTCTGGATATGCTATTTGTATGTGGACTTAGGAAGTGTCTGATACGTAGATATTTATAGAAATCCTGTTTAGGGAGGTTAAACTCAGTTTGAAGAGTCTCATAGAGTTTTAAGTCATTGTTCAAATACAGCTGCGCTATGCGTGTGATTCCTAGAGTTTCCCAATTGGCTAGGGAGATGTCAGGAATTTCCGTTTCCAGTATCTTAATAGTAGAGTGTTTTGCGGGGAATAAATTGATGTATTCATGTTTCTTCAGCAAATTCCAGACTTTCAGAGCTGTCATTGTAGTGTGGTATAATGAATTGAGGTCAATTTTGTGTGACGAAGATTCGGTCCACATTAGTTGTTGTAGTGAAAATGGATGAGCTTGGTCTTGTTCTATCTCCAGCCAGCGCTTGCTATCAATTGGAAGGTTCCATAGGGTGAGTTGCTCTAATATTGTAGCTCTGTAGTAGTATTCGATACTGGGGACACCAAACCCTCCTGCCTTTTGGTTAAGTTGCATTATACTGCGTTTGAGTCTAGGCTTCTTACCACCCCAGATGAACATGTCTATGGTTTTTTGCGATTGCAGGAGAAAAGTCTTTGGCACTGTGATGGGGAGGGTTCTGAACAGGTAGAGGAATTTGGGCAGTAACATCATCTTGACTGCTGCTATTCGTCCTAGCCAAGAGATATAGGAGGTTTTCCACTTTTCTAGTTGGGTTTGGGTTTCTCTCAACAGTTTTGGGAAGTTGCTGCTGTAAGTTTTCGCCACTGTGCTGCCTAGTTCAATTCCGAGGTAGGAAATAGTGTCTTTTCTCCACTGAAATGAATACAGTTTCTGCAGTTTGTTATTTGTTTCTGTTGTAGCATTTAGCAAAAGGGCTTGTGTTTTACTAACGTTGAGCTTGTAATAGGACACTTGGCTATAAGAGTTTAGTACTTGAGTACGCTTTGATAGAGATAGCTCCGGGTTTGTAAGTGTTAGCATAATGTCGTCTGCAAAAAGTGCTACTTTATGTTCTGACTGAGTGGAGGATATTCCCGTGATGTCTGGCGTGTCCCTTATTGTTTTTGCCAGCGGCTCCAGGATTAGGTTGAATATAAGCGGGGAGAGTGGGCATCCTTGTCTCGTGCCATTTGTGATATAGAAGGGTCGGGAGAGAAAGCCCATGTTGGTGACTTGTGCCGTCGGTGTGGAGTATAATGCTAGGATTGATTGTAATATTGGACCACGAAAGCCAAATGCTTGCAGAGTCTTTTCCATATACAGCCAGTGGACTCTGTCAAACCTTCTCGGCGTCTAGAGCTAGTAAAAGCGCAGGTGTTTTGTGGCATGTAGTTTTTTCTATCAAAGAAATGAGTTTTCTGGTATAATCTGCCCCATGTCTACCTGCAGTGAAGCCAGATTGATCATTATGGATGATGCTGGGTAGGATTCCTTTAAGCCTATTCGCCAACACTTTAGCATAGAGTTTGATATCTCCGTTCAGCAGTGAGATAGGCCGGAAATTAAGGCATTGATTTGGGGTCTTGCCCGGTTTGGGAATAGTTGCTATCGTAGCTTTCAGCATTTCTTCCGGTATCTTGCCTTGTTGGCGGATGTGGTTGAAGAGTTGTGTCAGTTGAGGAATTAGGATAGATTGGTAGGTTTTATAATAAGCGGCAGATAGGTCATCCGGTCCTGGGGCCTTCCCTGTTGGGGTGGAATCGATCGCCTCTTGGATTTCCATGGGTTGGATAGGAGTGTTTAATTAATCTAATTGAGGTTGTGTTATTTGTGGGAGTTTGGCCTGTGCTAGAAAGTCGATAATATTTTGTTGTATTGGTTGTGGAGTTGTCATATCTTGGTTCAGATTATACAGAGTTGCATAGTATTCTGTGAATTTGTCTGCTATCTCCTTGGGGTTTATAATTTTTCCTCTATCTTTGTCCATCAAATGGTCTATGGCTTGTTTTCTCTGTTTCTGTTTTAGGAGATTTGCTAGTAATTTTGAGGCCTTGTTACCTTTTGTGTATTGAGTGAGGCGTAGTCGTTGAAGGTGGTAATGCATCTTAAACAGATCTATCTCACTTTGTGCCTTTACATCTCTAAGACGTTTAGTCAATTGTTTGTTGGGTTGTACTTTGTTTTGTGATTCTAGATCAAATAGCAGCTTTGCTAGTTCTTGCCTTTTCTGTTCACGCTGTTTTTTAAGTAGTGAGCCATATTTTATGAGATGTCCTCGAAGTACTGGCTTGTGAGCGCACCAAACCATAGGTATCGAGACTTCGCCATTGCTATTGAGGGTGAAGTATTCCTGTAGTATTTGAGTACACTGTTGAGTTATTGCCATATTGAGTAGCAGTGATTCATTTAGTCTCCAGTGTGAGGTGGATGGTATGGTTTTGTTAAAATTTCTAGTCATAGTTACTGGAGCGTGATCTGTCCAAGTCATCAGCCCAATTTGTATGTCTGCAACGGCTTGAAGGGAATCTTTGTCTGTAAATATGTAGTCCAACCTAGCGTATCGTACATGCGAATGTGAATAATGCGTATAGTCTCTTTCCTTCGGGTGTGATGATCTCCAGACATCGAATAGGTTATGCTTTTTTAGGAGGTTTTTCAAGTTTAGTGCATGGGTGAGTATTTCCCTTCTAGGCAAGTGTTCTTTTTCAGAGCTAGTGTCCATGGCATGAGTTAATGGTATGTTGAAATCACCCCCTACTATGACCTTCCCTTGTTTCATTTTATCTAGAGTTCTAAAGAAGGTGCGGTAGAAGTAGGATTGTTTAATATTTGGGGCATAAGCTGAAGCTACTGTATAGAGTTGGTCCTGTAGTTCTATCGTGACAATAATATATCTGCCTTTTGGGACTGTTTGTTGTCTAAGCACTCGGGGCGTGATATTAGAGTGGAACCAGATTGCCACCCCTTTTTTCTTCACTGGGCTGTTCGCATAGAATTGTAGTGGGTATTCCTTGCAAGCTAATCTATTGGGCTGGTCACTGGCAAGGTGGGTTTCCTGGAGACACAGTATGGACGGTTTTGTTTGTTTAGCCCAGAGCAATAAGTGGGATCTTTTGTTCGGGCTATATAGACCGTTGACATTTAATGTGGTCACAGTGATAGCCATTCTGTTGTTGTGTGGGTGCGGTGCTGCTGTTTGGTACTCACTGTTTGTTGCTCGGTGAAGCATGGCTTTTGTGGCCATAAGCAGGGTGGGTGAGTCGCTGCTTTGGATATGCTTGCACTGGTCTGCAGCGCATTCTGGAGGGAAGTCATCAAACCTCGAGCAGGGTTGGGGGGGGGAGAAGAAGAGCAGAAAAGGTAGGAAAAAAGAAGAACATTAGTGACAGTAATTTAGGAACATTAACACATATAAACTTATGTACATCAATACTGTGAATAGCATCAAGTAGAGTGGCTTCTTGAAGGCGGTTGGTGCCATAAATTGGATTGCCTGTCGTTAGGGTGGTATCGTGCAGTATATTGCACTGTGAAGCCATGGTCGGGGGGAAGATCTTTGTATCAGAGGGAGTTCCGTTTCTCGGGGGGAAAAAGTCAATTTAGTTGAATGTCATCAGGTGTGGAGTACGTTGTCTTGTTTATAGCTACAGAAGCGTCTCAGCGAACAGAAGTCTTCAGGTGTCATCATTGGTTTCCGCCTGGTCTGGGCCAGGGGTGTCCTGGTTGGTTGGGATTCTGCGGTGTGCAGTTTTTTGTACGTGCCATTCCTGTGGAATTTTTGGTTGTTTAGCGGCTGTTTGTGGTATTGCATCGTGATTTGGCAGGAGTTGCCATTGCTTCAATAGCCGGGCCCCATGTTGTGGCGTGTCTATAACATAGGGTGTATCTTTGTAAATGACCCTAATCTTCACTGGAAACAGCCATCTGTAGGGTAAATGTGCTTCTCTCAGCACTGTGGTGATGGCAAGGAATTCTTTGCGTTTTTTCATCGTGTGAGCTGAGAGGTCAGGATAGCATTGGAGCATATTATATTTCTCAGGTATGCCTTGCTTATCCCTAAACGCCTTTAAAATGAGTTCCTTTATATGGAAATAGTGAAGTCTCAATATCACCTCTCTGGGCACATTAGGGGGAGCATTTTTATTTTTTGGCAGTCTGTGGGCTCTGTCTATAAGGAGGAGATCAGGATTCACATCTGGGAACATCTCTTGGAACATGCTATTTAGATATAGATGCAGGTCTTCCATTTGTACCTGTTCAGAGACTCCCCTTAATCTAATATTATTCCTCCTGTTTCTGTCCTCCAAATCCGCCATTTTATTGTGCAGTTGGAAGATTTCTTGTTCAAGTGCTGCATTAGAATCTATTAGCTCATTATGGGAGCTCACTAACTCCGCCATCTTCCCCTCCAGATGATCAGTTCGGTCTCCTATCTGCCTCACTTCCTTATGGAGCTCTGTAATGGCGCCCTTGAAGTCTGCTTGAAGGTCTTATCTTAATGAGGTAAGTAGGCTTTTGAGTATGGGCAGAGTTATGGCCTGTGGGGATCGTGTATCAGGGTGCGTTTGTGACTCAGCACTTGCCTCTGTTGCTGCGCGCGTAGGGCTGCTGCTGCCAGAGTCGGCGCCATCTTGGAGGGAGAGACACGCTTCAGGCAGCGGTCCGGATTTCGGGTAAAAAGCCATCATTTTTTGCGGTGACGGACGCTTCCTCAGTTTCCCCATGACGTCCGGTTGCTTATAGTCGGGTCGCTGACCTTTCTGCGGTCGCTTAGGTTGCTCCAGCCTGCTATATAAAATTCCCCCGCACGGAGCTCTTTGCTAAGCGTCCGGCCGCATCAGAGGTTAACGCCGCCCCCCTTTGAAACAATCTTTCTATGCAGAAGTAGATCTATATATCAGCAAATGTATTAGAAAGGAACACCCACTTCCACATGTATTTAACTGTAAACAGAGTACATTGGCACCAAAGAATCCCACTCTGGAACTGACAGATATGATCCTAAATATTTATCTTCATTGTAAACAAAGTACATTGGCACCAAAGTATCCCATGATGGAACGGACAGCAGTGACCAGAGGAAGTGGTGAACCTGAAAGAGCAACAATTCAAAAAGGGTGTTAGAGAGGCGAACAAGGGTGATAGAATAATACAGTGAAGAGAATAATACAGAAAAATGAGAGACTGAAGTATCAGTTAGTTGGAGAAAAGGAGAATATGCAGAAGGAATGTAAAGTAAAGTGCTAAAGAAAGAGTGTGGTGAGTGAATTTCATGTAGGAACAGCACAAACCTCACTCTCACAGCATGTCTCTCATGACACCTCCTTGGCTCAGTGTTTCTTGCAGCCTCTTGATTGTGTGGTCTCTCTGTGCTTCCTGCAGCAATTTCTAGATGTGTCAACAAGAGAGATCAGTGACTGGATGTTCTGCTATTTACAATTAATATAGTGAGGCAGAAAAGTCTAAGCTATAGTCTTTAACCTTTTGCTGAAAAACAATTACTATCACCCTCAGCCAGTAACAGCTGGAAAGAAACAGTTTAGACATATGTGCTCATAGCTGAAGGGAAGTAACAATTCCTAAAAGACTAAAAAGAAAAACAGAGTCCCTGGCTCAAAAGCAGTGTCGGACTGGCCCACCGGGATACCTGGAAAAGTCCCGGTGGGCCACGGTGTCAGTGGGCCCTTATGCTACTAGACATTTGGCCTATTTCATGGTCATTCCCTATTTCTATGAGAACAAAGTGGCTAAATAGATGGAACATTAGATTATAGTATGTAAAGAAAAGAGACTAGGAGAATAGAGGTTGAGTGAGAAGAGGAATAATAATACTACAAAGAGTGGGCCCCTTGTCTAAGATTAATTAGTGGGCCCCTAGTCAAAGGTTTTTGGGTGGGCCCCTGGTGTCCCAGTCCGACACTGCTCAAGAGAGATAAGTAAGCATTGTCACTCCATTACCTGTGTAGTCCTATCCCTTTCTCTTGCAGTGCCCTGAAGTTTAGCCATTTCCCCATGTGCCAGTTGTATGTCACACACATATATCTCTGTCTCTCTGCCCTTAGTTCTGCCTCACACAGCCGCAGAGCCTCACGTACTTTGTTTTTCTCCTCTGCTCCAGCTGGCGCTAAAAATATATTCCTTGTTTATATATATATATATATATATATATATATATATATATATATTTATAATATTAGGGGTTTGTTTAAAAAAAATGTGAAGACATTGAAGCCCCTGAGAGAGAAGAGAATCTGCAAGAGCCTAGGAGAGAAGCACATGTATAATTTACTAATGAGAATATGACAATATGATGAGTGGGGGCTGGTCAAGGCTTAGAAGCCACATGTAAATGTAAAGGTAAAGTAATACTGCAAGCACATTTAATGGAAATAAGTTTATAAATGTGCTGCATGACATTTCCATGTCACAGATTATTAATGGCATAACCAGAAAGACACTAAATTGTATCTAGTGATCTCTAGCAACACAGAACAAATTACAAATGTAAAAGTATTAGAACAGCTGGGTAATCGTGACAATAATATTTTATTTAATGTTTGTTGCAAAAAAAAATATACATAAAAAAACACGTTCAGAAATGCAAAATTTAGCACTCTTAAGATTGTTACTTCAGGGAGTAGATTAGATGAGTATAGAAATGGGGGTCATTGAAATATTACCGTTCTCAATGTATTCTATTAAGAGAGAAATATAAAAAAGTGTTAAGGACCACCCTTACCTCATATGTAAGAAAAGTTTGCAGAGAAGCAGTAACCCATACCTACCAATAAGATGCATGCTTTTAAACAGTAAATGCTGTCTACTGATTGGTTGCTATTGATTACTGCTTCTGGGCAAACCAAGTGGGTTATTTACTAAAACTCAAATTTATATCATATTTTTATTAAACCAACCTGACCAAATTCCCATCCACAAATTTATCTTATTTATCAAAAAAATAACTTGAAAAAGCCAGGTTGGAATCGAGTAAAAACTAAAATAAAAATATTTTGGTTATTTACTTTAATGTGCACAACTGAGGAGTCCGTAGTACAAGACCAATGCTGTAAAGGTGCTCACGGCTTAGCTGAAACAATATATCAATGACTGTCACAGGATATGAAACTTAAATGTTTTAAGCAAAATTAACGTGAGTAAAGGTCCTGGGCCTTATGTAATACACCCTAAGTTTTATCCAGGCCAACTGTCCTATTTTCATAAACCCTTTCATCTGGCATGGTACTGATGGGCCAGAAGAATGCTATTGGGAGTAATTTCAATATCTAAAAAGGGATTACAATCCTAACCTGGCAATTGCAGGTCTGTGATATTTGTTGTCAGGATTATTTTCTGGAGAATGCATCCAGAATATACAGTACATGACTAAGTTCAAGTCAGCACTACATTTTTTTGATATAGTGGCAAAGGCATAGAGTACATTTAGTCTTGGTTCCGGGTTAAATCAATTTACCCAATTTCTGCTGCCTTTCTCTGGTAATCCTCTTTATTACCCATCTCTCACCTCCACATCCTGGTTACTGCTGCAAAGTGCTCCCTGCACGGCACGGCTCTCGCAGAGCAGCCATGCGCAGGGCATCTTGGGAGGCCGCTGATCGGACAGCAGATTCTAAACTTATTTTCATTTGCTGAATCAAAAATTCCTTTTCACTCAGAATGTCTCACAGATCCTGGCAGATGGGTTTAATTTTATCAGTTTACAATTCTAAATCACGCTTAGCTTTTTAACACTGCTAAACGTGAAGTGAAATATCAATACTTCAATCTCTTAACACAATACACTCACAGTAATGGTGTCCTGGTTCTCTCTCAGCACTCTCGACAGGCGCGCCAAATCTACTTCTCTCTCAGACAGCTCCATTTTTTAGCGTTTGATTTCTTCTTTGCTCTGATGCACATTCTCTTCTAATTCTGCCGGTTCCTTCTGCTCCAAGAACAAGAGTCAGAGATAAGAGCTCATTAAAGAATTTTTAGGAGGGGGAATAATTACAGAGCATTTATTTCCCATGGACCTGAAAGAATATTAAGGGGTTTAATATAATTAAGGAAGCCATCATAGGCGCACAAAGCATGATGGAGCAGCAGACAGCAGATAAAATTGACATCAGCCATTAGGAGATTCTAGGCTAATGCCTCCTTATAAGTTTTATTATTATTTATATAGTTAGCAATATTGCAGAAGAAAAATGATCTTGTGAATGCTGCAAAATGTCAAGATATATTCATCTGCTTGTTAGATACAAGACTGCAGGGTCAGAACTAGGGGAAGGCAAAAGAAGCATGTGCCTATGGCACAACAGTTGGGGGAGTTGGGCATATACCTCTTCTGTGTGCCTACACCTAGCCGAGGCCTCGCCCTCCCACTGCAGGTAGTTGCTGCTTCTTCCCACACACCCCCTGACGCCACTACACATGTATGCACTTGTCTGCGCGCACACAGAAGAAGGGTTGAGGGGTTTGACAGTTGCTGATTAGATGGCAGCAACAAGCAGTTTGAGAAACCCTCAATTTTTTGATTGAAACTTCTCACCCTAGGCTTATACTCGAGTCAATAAGCTTTCCCTGTTTTTGGAGGTAAAATTGGGTACCTTGGCTTATACTCGGGACGGCTTATACTCGAGTATATACGGTATTTCCTCCCCCAGTGTTCTGAATGGTCTGCTGTCTGGTCATTGCAAGGATATCCCACAATATGCTCAGTATGCCAAGGTTTTTTTTCTTTCAACCATGTGATCATAATAAAGGTGACATTGTATTTTAAAAATTACATAGAAAAAGCAACTTTTAGTAATGTACTGTTGTGCTCCTGTGTAAGTAGACCTCATGCTTTGGTGCCCACTCCACATGTGTCTGATGTTCATGTGATGTGCTCACATTTGGGATTCATATTATGTTTAATCCTGTAAAGACATGTATTGCTGGTGTCCATAATAAATAGCTTCTCTGAAAGTAGAGCAGACATAGAAATTTTAATTTGTACAAGTGTTTGCGTTAAAAGGTTCTGCGATCTACTAGCAATAACTTCAGGTAGATTATATTACAGGAGACAAACGTATAATATCTATTGGGACAATGCCTTGAGGACTCTGTGCTCTGTTTAGTGATTCAAGACCTCCACTTGAAAAATACAAAGTACACTGGGATCCAGGCCGTCATCATGCAGTGAGAGCTCACACTAGCTATACAAGAAAAGCAAGCAAACTTCATGTTCATTTGGTCACCTTTTGCAGAGTTAAGGGGCAGGCTATAGTTGATGTAAGGAAAGACATGCTTTTATCCATAATTAGGTTCTGCCTCCCAGATAAATCCTGTGTATAATCGTTTTCTCCTATGCCTGGGACACAAGCAGAAATAAAAGTGAAGCTTATTATTTTTGTTGTTTCCAGGGTGGGGAGCAAAGAAACACACACAAATGTTGCAAAGTTTAATAAAGAATTCAAAATAAATCATTTTTCATATAAGAATATGCCATTTCAATACAAAATCAGTTCAGTTAGATCATATTATATATATATATGTGTTGTATACAGTATACCAAGGATCCCCAACCAGTATCTTGTGAGGAACATGTTGCTCTCCAACCCCTTGGATGTTGCTCTCAGTGTCCTCAAAGCAGTTGTTTATTTTTGAATTCCAGGCTTGGAGGCAAGTTTTGGTTGTATAAAAACCAGGTGCACTGCCAAACAGAGTCTCAATGTAGGCTTACAATCCACATAAGGGCTAGTAAATGGCCAATCACAGCCCTTATTTGGCCAGGAACATTTTTCATGCTAGTGTTGCTCCCCAACTGCTTTTACTTCTGAATGTTGCTCACGGGTTCAAAAGGTTGGGGATCCCTGCAGTATACTGACCCATTAAAAATTAGTTGTAAAGTTGGCTATGGATTTCTAGAAAGAATAAATGCCAATTACTACAGATTAAATCAAAATTAACATATTCTTATGTGCCATGGCAGTCTGAAATACAGGCATGAAAACTTGCTTTCATACAGCTGCTACACTTTATTATGAAGCACTATTGGTGCTTTTTCCACATTACTTAGAATAAGCCATTCTATAACACACTAAAAGTTAAAGTTCATTTTAAATGCCATCTTCCCAAGTGAATGTATCTTACTCACAGAGATACAATCTTCACAAAACCATAGATAACCAGCCCATGTTCAGCAATACAGATTTTTTTCAAATTTTGCAGGATGGAAATAAGAATTATTATTATCAAACTAAAACACGCATACAATGAACATACCAATCAGATTTGCAGAATGGTACAGGAGATGTTCAGAAGAACGAGAAAAACTCTGGCACTCAAGGCAAGTGAAATGCAGGGTTTCCCCTTGCTTTTATTTCTTGTGCAGACGTGCAACGTTTCGGGGTGACCCCCTTTATCAAGCATACAAACTGACCATAGTGCAAACCATATAAAAAGAGTGACCAATTAAATTAATTAGCATACATAATTGCCAACATTCAATTTGAAAGACAAAGTTCTCAACCAATCACCTTATAGCATGTGGGGAAAAGTTTTTTTTTTTTTTTTTTTTAAAACTTTAAAAAACATTACAGAATATAACATAAAAAATGTTGTTTAAAACACCAAAAATTCTGTGAAAAAGTCCAAATTGTGCCAGGGCATTCAATCCCTTCAAAGTGCTAAAAAGAACCATGTGTCTGTAATAAAGATAAAACGGATACAAAGTAGTTAGGCAACTGCCTCTTATACTCAAAAGATAAAAACATTAAAAAGTAACAATTTTGTATCAATTTTGTAAACACAAACTTGCCCTACTATAGATAAGATAAATTACCTGTCCCTGGAGAATACACAAGAATTTTCTTATCTATAAAAACATGAAAGGAACAAAATTATTTACAAAAGGCTTGATCAAAATATATATACGCAACTTTTAAACAAAGCAAGACAAGTTATATTCCTCGTTAAGAACCTTTGGACTCCTGGATTGGAGTAACCAGATCCAGTAGCATTCCCTTTGGAGTAGCATACGTTTTTTGTCCTGCCCTTGATTAACACATATTTTTTCTAAGATCTGCCACCTTAGTTGTGCCACCCGATGGCATACATGCGCAATGTTGATGATACCTTTTTCTTATGGTCTGGATCCAGGGAGGCTTTAAATGATTTTCTCATGTATCTCAATAGCATTCACTTAACCATAAAATTTACAATGGAGGTAAATGCCAAAGAAATACATTTTTTAGATGTGAATGTTATTCAAATGGAGGGCAGATTTGTAACTACTGTGTATACAAAACCCACTGATCGTAACAATTTGTTGAGACCCAGATCCTATCACCCGCCGGGGCTAATAAAAGGTTTGCCAAAAAGCCAATTTTTACGGGTGAAACGGATTACCTCTAATGATGAGCTTTATGAAACAGAATCCAACAAAATGTTGCTTAAGTTTGCAGAAAAGGGCTATGAAAAAACTACTTTGGAGTCTTATAGGGAGGAAGTGAGAAACATACCCAGAAAACAATTACTCTCTAAAAAAACAACAACTTCTAAGAAAATACAGAGATTACCGTATATTTCAACATATGATTGTAATTCTAAAGCAAATCGTAAGATAATTTTAAAATACTGGGGCATATTAAGCACGGACCCTAAATATGGCCATTTATTTCAACAGCCTCCATTATTCTCCTACAGACGTGGAAAAAATATTGGAGATTTAATTAAACCTAAATCATCAGGACATCAGAGATATAATCCCTCAATAACATCTAGGACACAAGGCACTTTTCCATGCAGGAATTGTGGTCATTGCAACAGTATCATATTGGGTAATTATGTAACACACCCACAACATGGCTCAAAACATGACATTAGGGGTTGTTTTTCATGTGACAGTAATGATGTAGTATACTGCATTAAATGTCCATGTGGTCTTGTTTATATTGGGCAATGACAAGACCAATTAAAATTAGACTGAACGAACATAAGTGTATGATACGGAATTACAAACCACAGGCCCTACAACCTCCAGGTAGTAAACAGCAGGAGAAGGAAACTAAGACAATTAAAAGGGAAACTTTATTGGCTAAACATTTTTTTACCCATGGCCATCGGGTGGCACAACTAAGGTGGCAGATCTTAGAAAAAATATGTGTTAATCAAGGGCAGGACAAAAAACGTATGCTACTCCAAAGGGAATGCTACTGGATCTGGTTACTCCAATCCAGGAGTCCAAAGGGTCTTAATGAGGAATATAACTTGTCTTGCTTCGTTTAAAAGTTGCGTAAATATATTTTGATCAAGCCTGTTGTAAATAATTTTGTTCCTTTCATGTTTTTACAGATAAGAAAATTCTTGTGTATTCTCCAGGGACAGGTAATTTATCTTATCTATAGTAGGGCAAGTTTGTGTTTACAAAATTGATACAAAATTGTTACTTTTTAATGTTTTTATCTTTTGAGTATAAGAGCCAGTTGCCTAACTACTTTGTATCCGTTTTATCTTTATTACAGACGCATGGTTCTTTTTAGCACTTTGAAGGGATTAAATGCCCTGGCACAATTTGGACTTTTTCACAGAAGTTTTGGTGTTTTAAACAACATTTTTTATGTAATATTCTGTAATGTTTTTTAAAGTTTTTTTTTAAAGTTTTTTTTTAAAGTTTTTTTTTAAAAAACAAAAAACTTTTCCCCACATGCTATAAGGTGATTGGTTGAGAACTTTGTCTTTCAAATTGAATGTTGGCAATTATGTATGCTAATTAATTTAATTGGTCACTCTTTATATGGTTTGCACTATGGTCAGTTTGTATGCTTGATAAAGGGGGTCACCCCGAAACGTTGCACGTCTGCACAAGAAATAAAAGCAAGGGGAAACCCTGCATTTCACTTGCCTTGAGTGCCAGAGTTTTTCTCGTTCTACTATATATTGGGGGTTGCCGTACCTCTACCCTGTGCACCAGGCGTTCTCTGTGAAGTTATTAAGAGTGTGCTCTGCTTCACCTTGTTCCTGTTAACAGGAGATGTTAAGCACATAATCGCATGTCTTCTTTTACACTGGTGGACAGTGTGCCTCTACTGAATTATACCTATATTTATATGTATAGCAATAAATTTAACATAACAATGGTCCATTGTAAGCCAGCCATGTCTTGCTCATACAGGGTATAGACAATACACGATTTATAAGGAAAATGGTTTTGCTCCATCCCAATGTTCCCTCTAAAGCCTTCTCAACTCTGTTTAACATTCTAAAGGAGAATTATCACGAAAAAGTAATATAAGCTTCATCATACTGAAATAACAAACTTTGTCAATCACAATCAATTAAACATTCTGCATTGTTTCTGAAATAATCAAGTTTATCTTCACTATCCCTCTCTCAGCATTTGTTTCTATTCATTCTCTCTTCATGCAGCAGTTGTGTGTCAGATATTCATTGACAGTTAGATCCAATATATCTAACTGAACTATCTAATCTGACACCCAACTGCTGCATGAAGACAAAATGTAGAGAAACAGATGCTGAGAAAATACAGAATTTTTAAATGGTTATATTCAGTTTCTTATTTCAGTATGATGAAGCTTATATTAAATTTTAATTTTCGTGATAGTTTTAAAAAAACTGGTTTAAAGGGAAACCGTGTGCCCAGGTCATAATTGATACAACATTTTGTGTTATTACACAAAATTCGTTATGTGCACCACAATATGTTGTGTGCTCTGGCCTCAAAATGGGTGTGCGCTCGCATGAGCTCATCCATATAACTGTAATATACAAACAAAATTCTGCATGGCCCACCCTATAAGCTTGTACACATATTTACAAAGAAAACTTACCCCTCAAAACACTCTCACCCTTCCTCATGGCTGTGGCTTAAAGAAATAAAAGGCAATCCCCCCAAACACACACTTATTCAATACGATGTCTCAGGACTTTACAGGTAACACACTGAGGTGGCAGTATATAAAGGTACTTCATTTTGATAAGTCTGAGAGCCATTTTTCTAGATATTGTACAAACAACATTGCTTTAAATTAATATGGCACTGGCAGTGTCAGTGTCCAGTACAACCTCCATCTTTTATATAGACATAAGTAGGTTTTTGTTTGATAATTTGGAGCACAATCCTGTGCTTTGTGCATTTATCATTGCATTCATGTCTGACAAATTCAGCACATATAGTATTTGCCCATATCTCCCAAAACAGAGCTTTACCACTGCCTTCCCGGTTACTTACAGCATAGGAAAGGAGTTCTTTACTGATCAAGGCTGCCATCACCAGCATTGTAACTGGAAAGTAGCCTGTCTTTTTGGCTGCCAAAGAAACCATATACCCATGCAGTAACATAGTAATGCAAAAACAATAGACCAATACAGTCAGTTTTAAGGCACAAACATGATTTCCATAGAAACTCCAGGATCCCAGTTTAGAAATAACAATAATGAAGGTCAGTTTCAATAATAACATAATGCACAGTTCTCATTGTTGCATAGACCCTACAAAAGCAAACTTCTTCCTTAACAAACTCAAACATAACCCCAATGCATTTGTACAGGAGATAATAAATTATCAGTAGCATGCTAAATGTTATTGGAGTTAGCCAAATTACTGCCCCTGAGTTGCAATGCTTTATGATAGCCTATAATTATGTGCTCGGTTCTCAAGGCCTTGACATTAATGTTTGGGCTTTTTATTATGCATCTGTCTGTGCGCTCTTAGAAAAATGATCCCGACTGCCAGTTTCCAGAGACAGCAACCAATCAGTATGGCTATTTTCTTGCTTGACATTATAATAGTTGAATGTGGCAGTTTAAATGAGGAACTGGTTGCCACAATTCCTAAATTTCAAACCCAGGAGATGAGAATTAAATCACCACCTGACTAGAATCTTTTAAATGTAACATCCTGAGAACTATAGCCCTGTAAGGCTTTGAAACAATCTTTCTATGCAGAAGTAGAAGTATCTATATATCAGCAAATGTATTACAAAGGAACCCACACTTCCACATGTATTTAACTGTAAACAGAGTACATTGGCACCAAAGAATCCCACTCTGGAACTGACAGATATGATCCTAAATATTTATCTTCATTGTAAACAAAGTACATTGGCACCAAAGTATCCCATGATGGAACGGACAGCAGTGACCAGAGGAAGTGGTGAACCTGAAAGAGCAACAATTCAAAAAGGGTGTTAGAGAGGCGAACAAGGGTGAATCAAGAGAATAATACAGAAAAATGACGGACTGAAGTATCAGTTAGTTGGAGAAAAGGAGAATATGCAGAAGGAATGTAAGTAAAGTGCTAAAGAAAGAGTGTGGTGAGTGAATTTCATGTAGGAACAGCACAAACCTCACTCTCACAGCATATCTCTCATGACACCTCCTTGGCTCAGTGTTTCTTGCAGCCTCTTGATTGTGTGGTCTCTGCTCTGTGCTTCCTGCAGCAATTTCTAGATGTGTCAACAAGAGAGATCAGTGACTGGATGTTCTGCTATTTACAATTAATATATTGAGGCAGAAAAGTCTAAGCTATAGTCTTTAACCTTTTGCTGAAAAACAATTACTACCACCCTCAGTCAGTAACTGCTGGGAAGAAACAGTTTAGACATATGTGCTCATAGCTGAAGGGAAGAAACAATTCCTAAAAGACTAAAAAGAAAAACAGAGTCCCTGGCTCAAAAGAGATAAGTAAGCAGTCACTCCATTACCTGTGTAGTCCTATCCCTTTCTCTTGCAGTGCCCTGAAGTTTAGCCATTTCCCCATGTGCCAGTTGTATGTCACACATATATCTCTGTCTCTCTGCCCTTAGTTCTGCCTCACACAGCCGCAGAGCCTCACGTAGTTTGTTTTTCTCCTCTGCTCCAGCTTGAAGGCGCTGTTTACAGTGCTGCAGCTGATCCTGGAAAGGAATTTAAAACAAGTTTATGGTTAGTACAATACGTAGTGTTACAGAATTAGTACCAAGGCCGCAGCGTACATTTCTTTAAGGAATAAGGCCCTAAAAATATATTCCTTATATATATATATATATATAAATTTTTTTTTTTAGGGGTTTGTTTAAAAAAAATGTGAACACATTGAACACAAGATAAATCATACACATGGTTTTTGCGGAACATGGCACCAGGTACTGCCCATACACAAACTGAGTTATGGCAACCTACCTGCAGCAGGGTCTGGCTTTCATTGAGAGCATTCAACAAATCCTGAATGTCTTTCTGGTGCTGAATACTCTGCTTCTGACTGTCTGTGAGTGACTGGGACACAAGAGAACCTTTCTCCTTTAGCTGAGTTAGTAGCGCTTCAGTAGGTGAAACACCGGGGAGCACCCCACCTAAATCATCCAGCCCCTGAGAGAGAAGAGAATCTGCAAGAGCCTAGGAGAGAAGCACATGTATAATTTACTAATGAGAATATGACAATATGATGAGTGGGGGCTGGTCAAGGCTTAGAAGCCACAGGTAAATGTAAAGGTAAAGTAATACTGCAAGCACATTTAATGGAAATAAGTTTATAAATGTGCTGCATGACATTTCCATGTCACAGATTATTAATGGCATAACCAGAAAGACACTAAATTGGATCTAGTGATCTCTAGCAACACAGAACAAAGCTGGGTAATCGTGACAATAATATTTTATTTAATGTTTGTTGCAAAAAAAAATATACATAAAAAAACACGTTCAGAAATGCAAAATTTAGCACTCTTAAGATTGTTACGTCAGGGAGTAGATTAGATGAGTATAGAAATGGGGGTCATTGAAATATACTGTTCTCAATGTATTCTATTAAGAGAGAAATATAAAAGTGTTAAGGACCACCCTTATCTCATATGTAAGAAAAGTTTGCAGAGAAGCAGTAACCCATACCTACCAATAAGATGCATGCTTTTAAACAGTAAATGCTGTCTACTGATTGGTTGCTATTGATTACTGCTTCTGGGCAAACCAAGTGGGTTATTTACTAAAACTCAAATTCATATCATATTTTTATTAAACCAACCTGACCAAATTCCCATCCACAAATTTGTCTTATCAAAAAAATAACTTGAAAAAGCCAGGTCGGAATCAAGTAAAAACTAAAATAAAAATATTTTGGTTATTTTCTTTAATGTGCACAACTGAGGAGTCAGTAGTACAAGACCAATGCTGTAAAGGTGCTCATGGCTTAGCTGAAACAATATCAATGACTGTCACAGGATATGGAAATTAAATATTTTAAGCAAAATTAACGTGAGTAAAGGTCCTGGGCCTTATGTAATACAACCTAAGTTTTATCCAGGCCAACAGTCCTATTTTCATAAACCCTTTCATCTGGCATGGTACTGATGGACCAGAAGAATGCTATTGGGAGTAATTTCAATATCTACAGTAAAAAGGGATTACAATCCTAACCTGGCAATTGCAGGTCTGTGATATTTGTTGTCAAGATTATTTTCTGGAGAATGCATCCAGAATATACAGTACATGACTATGTGCAAAAAATCATGGGAGCTTAAGTCAAGTTCAAGTCAGCACTACATTTTTTTGATATAGTGGCAAAGGCATAGCGTACATTTAGTCTTGGTTCAGGGTTAAATCAATTTACCCAATTTCTGCTGCCTTTCTCTGGTAATCCTCTTTATTACCCATCTCTCACCTCCACATCCTGGTTACTGCTGCAAAGTGCTCCCTGCACGGCACTAATCAGTGTATCTTTCTCTCGCAGAGCAGCCATGCGCAGGGCATCTTGGGAGGCCGCTGATCGGACAGCAGATTCTAAACTTATTTTCATTTGCTGAATCAAAAATTCCTTTTCACTCAGAATGTCTCGCAGATCCTGGCAGATGGGTTTAATTTTATCAGTTTACAATTCTAAATCACGTTTAGCTTTTTAACACTGCTAAACGTGAAGTGAAATATCAATACTTCAATCGCTTAACACAATACACTCACAGTAATGGTGTCCTGGTTCTCTCTCAGCACTCTCGACAGGCGCGCCAAATCTACTTCTCTCTCAGACAGCTCCATTTTTAATCGTTTGATTTCTTCTTTGCTCTGATGCACATTCTCTTCTAATTCTGCCGGTTCCTTCTGCTCCAAGAACAAAAGTCAGAGATGAGAGCTCATTAAAGAATTTTTAGGAGGGGGAATAATTACAGAGCATTTATTTCCCATGGACCTGAAAGAATATTAAGGGGTTTAATATAATTAAGGAAGCCATCATAGGCGCACAAAGCATGATGGAGCAGCAGACAGCAGATTAAATTGACATCAGCCATTAGGAGATTCTAGGCTAATGCCTCCTTATAAGTTGTATTATTATTTATATAGTTAGCAATAATGCAGAAGAAAAATGATCTTGTGAATGCTGCAAAATGTCAAGATATATTCATCTGCTTGTTAGATACAAGACTGCAGGGTCAGAACTAGGGGAAGGCAAAAGAAGCATGTGCCTATGGCACAATAGTTGGGCACATACCTCTTGTGTGTGCCTACCCCTAGCCGAGGCTTTGCCCTCCCACTGCAGGTAGTTGCTGCTTCTTCCCACACACCCCCTGACGCCACTACACATGTATGCACTTGTCTGCGTGCACACAGAAGAGGGGTTGAGGGCAGGCCCGGACTGGCAATCTGTGGGTTCTGGCAAATGACAGAGGGGCTGCTATAAGGTGCCATAGAAAGTCAGTATTTAGTGGACTGGTGGGAGCTGTTTGGGCCTCTGTGTACCTGGAATGCCAGGGCCTATTTTAATTCTCAGTCCGGACCTGGTTGAGGGGTTTGACAGTTGCTGATTAGATGCCAGCAACAAGCAGTTTTTCCTCTTATTTGGGTTTATTAGTATTTAATCTACTTTAATACAAATGAGGAGACGATCTCCTCACTCTAAATGCTGTTGATGTGAATCCACTGTCCTGGCTTTACCGATGCTGGATCCGACATGACAAAACTGATCTGTATTTGATGTCAGATCAGCAAGTTGGCTGTGCTTTAAAACCCTTTAGGTAAGATTTAGTCTATAGTATATTTTAAGAATATGAAAATTGTAAAAGTGACGGTTAGTTTCCATCCAGTTTGTAAATTGTCTATCAATGTAGGGCTACTAAAATTTTTTTTTTTGGCTAAGCGAATGTGTGATCATACTAGGGATGCACCGAATCCACTATTTTGGATTCGGCCGAACCGGCGAATCCTTCAAGAAAGATTCAGCCGAATACCGAAGCGAATCCTAATTTGAATATGCAAATTAGATTTGGGAAGGGGAAAACATTTTTTACTTCCCTGTTGTCACAAAAAGTCACAATTTCCCTCCCTGCCCTTAATTTGCATATGCAAATTAGGATTCAGTTCGGCCTTGCAGAAGTATTCGGCCGAATCCCGAACCGAATCCTGGATTTAGTGCATCCCTAGATCATACTAAAGTTTAGTAGGCAGCATAAACACATGACTGAGTTAGTTTGTGGGGGCAGTCATAACCAGACAGTCCTATTTCCTCCCCCACTGTTCTGAATGGTCTGCTCTCTGGCCATTGCAAGGATATAACACAATATGCTCAGTGTGCCAAGGTTTTTTTTCTTTCAACCATGTGATCATAATAAAGGTGACCTTGTATTTTAAAAATTACATAGAAAAAGCAACTTTTAGTAATGTACTGTTGTGCTCCTGTGTATGTAGGCCTCATGCTTTGCTAGAGGCTGTAATATGGAAACTCACCTACAGGTTGTCTTTACGTGGTTAAAAGATGGTGTCTAATTTTGTAAATGTGTAGCTAGATACAGCAAAATGCATGAGTCACATGTATTTATATTGCACAATGTTATCACAGTATGTCACCATAGTTTCCAGTTTATTACAGTTGGGCACCTTTAGCTTCTTCTGTTGTTCCCTTAGCTTCTGAATGAGGATCACCACGTCGCCACATGAGGGGTCGGAGACCACCGGCAGGGACAACAGTAAAGTCAGGCAATCCTAAAGGAAAAATATATGCGTAAATCCCTACCAAAATGTGATGTTGCCACTTGTAATAGCCAAAGTACTAAGATAAAAACAGAATTAGTACATCCTTAAAACACTGATAACAGCATACATAAATGGCAAAATAAAAATGTAAAACCATCTATTTAAGAACAAAAAAGTTAATGGATTTCAGACAGACTGTGGGCTGAGAGGGAATCATTACTTTGGGACAGGACTCTACATACTACTGTTACCATCCATCCCAGAGGACCAGCCTAATTGGGCAGTTCCTGGCTGACAAATTAGGCCCCAGCAATCCCAAGAGATGTATTTATAGCGGTGCTAGTAACTCTTCCTAGATCACTTCTAGTGGCAATCATTGCAGAGGGCAGACAGTCTTGGAGCTGTGCAGGGTTATTTTTTTTTATAAGGATATGCTGTAAAATATGAGAGATATATATCTATATCCACTACCGTCTTCTACTGTCTTCAAATTTCCCGGGACAAACACATGCGCAGTTTAACTAAAAAGTCGGCTATTTCGTTCAAGATCGGCTTTTCGTTCTACGACAGAAGAAGAACGCTCCATGGTGCTCACTGGTATAACCTTGGGCCAGTGCATTTTTCTGCTAATAGGAGCACCGGTTTCAGGTAATTACAATGACTTGGGGGTGCCTAACATTTGGCACCCCCAAGTACTGCAAGCCTTTCCTTCTCCTTTAAAGAGGTAGTTGTCAAAGAAGGTGTGGTCTACTAAAATTTTTATGTCTTAACATAAACCTTAACCTTACTCCATACACCTGTCCATAAGGTCAGAAACCTAATAAACCCCTACAGGCCTGGTGAAAATATTTATACCTGCACTCAAGGTTTAGAGCACCTTCATGGTCTCACTGGGGGCCCCATAAGCCCTGGTTCTGCCACTGCATATATCTGCAAACTCCTCTTAGCAACAGTAGCTTAGTATTTTCCTACTGCCACCATCGCTGGTGGTCAGGTTGTTTCAGTCTAACATCTGCTTGCCTTTCCTCAGTCTTTGTATATATTCTGGGGACTTTCTGCTAATCTATTTAGTGAGCCCAAGGTAGGCCACTTCAAAGAGGAAAGTATGGGCACCAAAATAAACTCCTGCAGGACTACTCAGCAGCTTATGCACATATCCATAAAGGTGTAATGTTTTAATACAGGGTGTCTGAATAATTTACAACTTCATATTATGTGCTTCTTTCTTATCCAGTTCTATACATTTTATTACTGACCCTCCACAAAGAATTATGGAGAGAAATCTGTACTTCTTGTATATCCTAACATGAAATTTGTACCAGAAAGAAAAGAACTGCAAAGAAGAGCTAATGAGGTCGCACAGCCTTGTTAATAAATATAATTAGATTGTGTATGTAACTTGGAAACCATAAAATGAATGATTAATGCCTTAAAAATGTTTTTTGATAAGTGCAAATAAATTCAAATAAATTTGTTGTGTCCACACTTTGATATGTTGTCATTATTGTATCTTGTGATAAACAATTAAGAGTAATAAATTAATAAAGTGCAATAGTGCAAGGAGTGCTAATTACGTGAGCAACAGTTCACATTCCACTAATCTGTAGAAGAAGGAATCACCCAATAAAACATTTAATAGTTCATTTAAAATCAAAAGAGGGAATTAATGAAATATGAAAACACGTAAAATTATGATGTATCCCGATCTGGTTTCACTGTTGTAAGGATTGCAGTATATCCAAGTGATGAAAATACTGGTCCCACCTAGATCATTACATCAGCCTATATGCCCTCTAATAGTAGTATGAGTTGGGATGGGGAGCAGGAGGGTGTCTACAGTAAAAGAAGTTAGGTGGCTCGCATTGTGGGAAAAACAATGGACAAACCAACACCTTGTATGCTGGACCTTGAAGTATGGCACAAGTGTTAATGCCAAAATGGTGTGCAAGGAGAGTAAACTGACACTTTGTCCTCTCAGAGGCAACTTATTAGGTATGGCCTATTCCCTATGTCTTGTGTTAAAGCAACACCAAAAGTTTGGACATGAACACAATAGGTTAAATAACCAAAGGTAGTGCATACAAATGGAGGACAGACCCAGTGTACTGTACCTTGTAGTATTATACATACATATATGTTTCCAATACGGTGTGCATAGAGTAACTGGTGCTTTGTCCTCTCAGAGGCACCCAAGTAAGTGTGGCCTACTCCCTATCACTAGTGCAAATGCAACACCAAAAATTGGAAGCGGGCAAAGCCAAAAAATTAAGTCTGTGTGAGTGCTGGTAACAACATCACCGGTCTGTCCAATGCTACCTCCGTTATTAGAAGGAAACTGCTACTACCATTCAGCCCACCCTCCGGAGTGCCTCCTCCCCACCCTTAGATAGAGCAAACGCCTGACGTACGTTTCGCCTGTATAGGCTTTCTCAAAGGCAAAAAAACCTAATAATCTACCCACCTCCAGGACTTCTTCCTTAAAATTTAAAGTTTTCAGCAATTCCTGGATCAGTTCCTGCTGGTCTTTGAATGACTCCTACAGTAAAATACAAGGTAATTCATAGTTACACAGTTAATTTAGGTTGTAAATAGCTGCCCAACAAGGACAACCCTTCATTATGATCTCCAAGCGTATATATATATATATATATATATATATATATATATATATATATATATATATATATATATATATATATATATATATATATATATATATATATATATATATATATATATAAATAAATGAAAAACAGGTCTTGGACTGATCAAAACAACCACCACATTCTATTAAGAAAAGACGAGGTATGTGTCTGAAATTTCACACTAACAATGTTGCAGCCGTGCATATGCATGATTTGCACTAGTTTGCCAAACTTTGTATCCAATTCATCCTAAATCAGTCCAGTGGGGCCAATCGGATACTGTCCTTGGGTGATCCAGCCACATAATATTGTTTTCTTTTTTTTCTTTTTACATTTAAAACCATTGTAGTAGCCCAGGATTCTTTCAACCTCCTGATTTGTGCTTTGGCAAGCTGCAGTGTTCCTTTACAGCTGCCCTGAACAAGTCCCACCAGCTGATGCGAATTTTCCTTAAAAACAACAGACAGGTAAGATGACTAGAACTGTCTTGGACACCTCTCATGATTCATGTTTCTATGCTGCTGCCACTTACCTCCTTTGGACTAATGGCACATGCAGCTGGAGAAATAATCCTGTATTTTACCAAGTGGAGAAATATGCAAAACGACCCCTATGTAAAGCAATGGGAATGCACCCCACAGTGATTACAATGGCTAACCATGGGCCCCCTTGCAAGTCTTTTATTCACTAACAAAATCAATAGATTGGGTTATATTCCTAGTAGAGCCAAACCTCCATCTCATGCCAGTTCCCAGTAGTCCCTTGAATTTGTCCAGGATCATGAATAAGCACATCCTTTTGGTTCCAGCCAAAGTCAAGGGACCACTGGGATATCACATAAAATAATGGTGCAGAGCTTCCAGAGGTGCACCAGGGTCCAAGGTCAGTGGTGGTAATCACCACGGGTGCCCAACTACAATTGCTTTTCCCTACTCTAAGGGCTATTTCACAAGATGAAATTTAACTGCTGCTGTGGTCCAGAGAAAATAAGTGGGGCCTGCCTGTGATCACTTCTTATTATATCAAATGAAAAGCACCATTTCTGATGCATACAGAGAGGTAGAGGGCAGAGGTCCAGCCCAACACTACATTTAATACTGTGATAATATTTCCTCACTCCCGAGACACCCCTTGCAACTTCCAAAAAGAAGATTACCTAAAAAGTATAGTGGGTTTTAGCATTCTACAGGTGAAAATGATCTGAACCGATAAGTATGCATCACCTCATGGCAGTTGTCAGAATAGTACTGAGCAAAATAATAAGAGTAAAAGTTCTCTCTGTTGTGTGCCAGGGAGATAAGAATCAAACAAATAAGGTAGTAGCTGCCTAAACGAACTAGCATGATGTTGCGTTGGCTGTTTCTGGGAGCACAGGATCATAAATAATTAACGTATATAGCTGCCCGCATACCATTACTAAAACGTTAAAATATAAATATAGTGATAGAAATACATCATCACTCTCAGCTTTCTTTCATTCTACTTTTTCTTTAAATAGTTCTGACAGATCCAGTATGTTTAGAATCATTATGCTGCTGCATCACAAAGGGCTGCATAATAAGTCTCATTCCAGAGGGTATGGCACGGCACTGATGAATACTGTAGAAGGTTGTTTTATTCGAATTCCAGTGGTTCAGGGGAGGAAGGTGAAATTTTCGTTTGGGGAGGCTAGCAACATAAGGCTTTTTTTTTTATAATTATAAAGAAGTTGCTATGTTTTTGTGGAAGTTAAGACTCCACAAAGCATCATTATTCACCGGCTAGACACACTGTATACAGGTCCCCAACTTTAGAGCAAACAAAACATCCTGAAACTGTTGTGTTACCTCCTGCTAGTCTCTCCTGGTTAACAATTTACAAAACCTGTAGAAATGATCTAACAATTTCAAACTTGGATTCATCAGTCCACAATACATCCTTTCATTCTGCAAGAGTCCAGTTCTTATGTTTTTTAGCCTGTTATGCTGCTTTATCACAGGTTTATAAGTTGCTGCATGACACTTAAGGTCCCCATAGACGCAAAGATTTTTCTTTGGTGAACGACCGATTTTAGTGCAATCCAACCAATCCATCAAATTGTCGTGAAGTTAGTGGGAATGAAACGATTGTGCATCTTACGATTTTTCATCCGACATCTGTCAGAAAATTGATCGGCCAGGTTAAAAAATTTTGATCGGTCACAGTGAAATCTATCTATGTTTGCAGGGCCAAGCAGGCAGCTACCCTCAGTTTTCCTGGCTTCAACTAGACAATATCACTCAAATGGTCTTTTTAGTTGATGGACAAATTGTACATTTAAACGGTCATTTCAAGATAATCTTGGTCTCACGATAACAAAAAAGATCTTTTTAAAATCTTTTTTGATATATCTATGGCCAGTTTTAGATTTGCATTCATGACACCGCGTTGATTTGTGATGTAGCCAGTTCTCCTTTATTCAGGCTTATTGACCCATATGCACTTCACATCCAATCTTGTTGTTGATCTAGGTCTGCCAGCCCTTTCACAGTTAAAGTTCGGCTCTGTTTCTTGATGCTACTTGGTAGTATAAGCCACATCAAAATGTAGTCTATTTCTAATTAGATCTAGATTCTTTTGAATAAAGTAAAAGTCACAAATATTTCCTCAATTGGCATATACATTTTGCTAAATTTTGTTTTGATATGTCAAGGTACATTGGGTGAAATTCTACCAAAAATGCTAAATAACCAGGGTGTTCAAAACTTTTGACTGGTAGTGTCTATTTCTATGTATATATGTATGGACTCTATTATCTGGAATGTTTGGGGCCAGAGGTTATCTGGATAAGGGGTTTTCTGTAATAGAGAATAATAAGTGAACTACTTAAATATTTAAACATTAAATAAACCCAATAGGCTGGTTTTGCTTCCAATAAGGATTAACTATATCTCAGTCGGGATCAAGTACAAGCTACTGTTTTATTATTACAGAGAAAAAGGAAATACGGGTATTGGACCTGTTATCTAGAATGCTCGGGCCTGGGGTTTTCTGGATAACCGATCTTTCCATAGTTTGGATCTTCATACCATAAGTGTACTAGAAAATCATGTAAACAATAAACCCAATAGGCTGGTTTTGTATCCAATAAGGATTAATTATATCTTAGCTTAGATCGGGTACTGTTTTATTATTACATAGAAAAAGGAAAATAATTTGTAAACATTTGGATTATGTGGATAAAATGGAGTCTGTGGGAGACAACCTTTCCGTAATTTGGAACTTTCTGGATAACGGGTATACAGTTAATGGATCCCATACCTGTAATTTAAAAAGAAAAATGACTCTATGGGAGATCCATTTCCAGTAATTGGTGTTTTTCTGGATAAGAGATCCCATATACATATATACACACACACATTCACTTGTATATACAAATCTGCAAAGAACAATGTGTTACATGAGGTGACAATTCTGTTAATTCTAAATAGGTGGCCTCTTGTCCTTTTCTATGTGAAAACAGGTCCCCCAATATCAGTTTATTGACTGTTATAGTTTATTGGCTGCTGTACTTCATGTTCAGACAAAGACAAATATATGACTCTTACTAAATTCATGTTGTAAAGACACTGAGGCATCCTTTAACGAATAAACACTGGCACATGGGGCAATTTAACCTGTGTTTTTAATAACCTAAATGCACAGGAACAAACGCCAACAAAACCACCTTCAATTGCCTGTCTTTTCAGCTGAATGATAAAGGGGTGCAATGGGGGCAGTTTCAAGCATTTTAGGGATGCTCTAAAATGTAGAAGGCCAAATACCCTACACTAGTTTTGAAGCCAGCCAGAATTGATCATTTCATAGGAAAACTCAATTGGTACCTTTTGATCCTGATGATTACAGTCGCCCTTATTTGCTTGCAGCTGACTTTGCAACCATTTAATCGTATTCTGGATACGCTGAGCATGAGAGACTTGAGACCTGCAGACCTGCAAGAGAGAGTAAAAGAAACCTGATGAGGGGAGACTATATATAAGCACAAAGAGAAAGTACAATATGAGACCAAATGGTGAATATGATAGCACAGAGAAGCTCACCACATACAGAATATTTTACCATTATTGTTTTTGTCTACCAAATCACTGTAGGAGAGGTTGCAGAGAAAAGATTTCCCAGAAGCTATACACCAGAAAGAAGTCAGGGAATCTCCATTATGAAGAGTGAAAGCAGGAGGCACTGAATCCAGCACACACACATAAACATACATACCTTGGTATGGTAACTAAACATACTATATAATACAACTAATCATATTAACTCTCGATGGATGTTATTAGTAAGAATGAGCAGTGCATTAAAAGGGATATAACCCCAACACAACTGAGCACTTACATTATTTTTTCTTTGTTTTCCTGATGTTTGTTTTTCTCATTGCTAATTTAATGAACGTAAAACATGAGTGCACCCTGCTGTTCTGTCTTTGTTACTGCACAGAACCTCAAAATACACATTCATGAAAAAAACAGCAACTATTATTAAATCAAAAATAACTATTGTATATTTTATAACAAACAGTTTAGAGGCAATATCCCAAAAGACAAAGCAGGATGAATCACCTTTTTTTTTTTTTGCAAAAGATTGGTTAACATTTACTACCCTGTTGCTTAGGATGCCTTAAAGGGGCAGTATACCCTCTTGTTCAATGCAAATTCAATGCACAGGGTTTGTACTGAACATACTTTTTTCCTATTTTCACAATTACAAAACTATGATTTCGGGTATTTCTTAAGCAAAACTGGACAAACAGGGTGACAATCTATTTCATGTTTGGGTCTTGAGAGGTAGATAATTAGATTAACAGAATTTCCCACTTTGCCCTGTTAAGCTCAACAAATAAACAGGGTCCGACTAGCGCATTTGGGGCCCACAGGGTTTCAAATGTCTGCGCACAGAAAACCGCACATTTTATTTTTGTTTTGATCGGGGAGCGGGTCTGTGCCCAGTACGACCCTGAACATAAACCATAGATGTTTCATGATTCACTATAGACAAAAATTATGTTCAGCCCTATTTCTTGTACTCATGTTTAACAACGAGATAAGAAGGCAAAGTCAGAATAGCAGAACATTATTAAAAGTTATTTACAAAAAAGGGTGTTAAATGGGTGGTTCATCTTTAAGTTAACTTTTAGTATGTTATAGAATGTTCTATCCATAGAAAATTTGCAATTCGTCGTCATTATTTATAGTTTTTAAATAAATTGCCTTCATTTTCTGCCAAATGGTCAAATGGGGGTCACTGACCCCGGCATCCAAACTCTATTGCTCTGTGAGGCTACAATCTTATTGTTACTGCCACTTTGTGTTACTTATGTTGGTATTCAGCCCCTTGTAAAATTTGAACTCAAAACTACTGCTTGGCTGCTCGGATAAATAAGATTCCAGCAACCAGGTAGCTGCTGAAATATCAAACTGGAGAGCTGCTGAACAAAAAGCGTAATAACTGAGAAACCACAAAAAAAAGGAAGACCAGTTGCAAATCATACTAAAAGTTAATTTAAAGGTGAACTTTACTTGCTATCGGAGTCAAATTAATAAAAAATTAACAAAAATGTAATAAGACGTTATTCTGGTTTTGCACAAGGTTTCTCACCTCAGGCTCAATTCCCATAAATGCATCCAAGTCTGTTTCAGTCTCTTCTCCTAAGGGCTGCTCTAGAGTGTCATTGCCTTTGTTTCTTACGCCTCTGGCCTCAGCAATTACTTTTTCATAGCTATCCCTCTTCCTCACTGGAATTCTGCTTTGGCCAGGAGTTTTCACAGGGCTGTATGTTATCTCCTTCAAACCCTTTAATGCCTCCCCTAAAACAGGCTTAGAAGAAGGGAAAATGGGAGGTGAATTAACGAGGGGGGATTGAGGCTCCCAAAACACCTCCATTTCATCTTCTCCTGTGAAAGAGAGTCTCTCTAGGGATGAAGTGGAAAAAGACAATACGGTCCCTCTGCTACTCTCCCCACAAAAACTTCCCAGTGATTTGCTCCGGTGTAAACTTGATTGATCCATTTCATCTGTACTGTGTTTCATCCTTCGAGGAGCAGAGCACACATTTTCATAATTTGAATCCGAAACCCTCCAGGAGGAGCAGTACTTGCATTTGTCTCCTTTGGCACAGTGTGAGCATGTGTCGCTTCTGTCTTCCCACCAGCTTTCATTCTCCCACATTGAGCGGTCCTGCTCCAAAAGATGGTGGTATAGCTTTGCAGGTGTCCCAGGGGAGAGAGAACCTAAAGAGCCATGGTGCTGGCCAGGAAAGGGAGAGCCAGGGCTTAATAACTGGTACCCAGGAGAAAATGGCCGACGGTGTAACTGATGGTCAGCAGAACTATGCTCATTGGCAAAACCGTGATATCCATGTCTATTTCTGTTGCTACTGTGATCCTGGTAGTCAGGAAGAGGGAGGCCCCATGCCCTAGCATGAATACTACGCAAGGTAAAGGAGAGTTTCTCTTTTTCAGCAAGTAGACGGGTAGATCTGCGATCATACAGCTGGCGCATGCGACACATTACCAGGTCATAGCGATGATACACATTGAGTGAGTGGCAGCACTTTCCACAGAGAAATTCAGAATCTTCTGGTGATCCTTTGCCTCTATGAGATCTTGGGGATCTTCCAGGTGGGGTCCGTGAAACAGGGGATCCCATAATATGGGAATAGATGGTAGAAAGGGAACTGGAACCCCCAAAAAGCCATTTACGGCGTGACCCACGAAGGGGGTTGGCACACAGGCGGCAGTGATCGGACATGGCTATCAGATGAAAGATTGAGATAACACATATCAATAAACGACTATCCATGCAAATAGCAAAAAACAGCCAAAATAATACCAACATAAATATAGCTTTAGAAATATTAAAATAGCAAGAAAGGAAAAGGTAGTGACATTTATCTCATTCTAGATTTGTCAATAACTGGATTATCTTTTCTATGCCCATGTACACCATGTTGATCTGGCACACTATTTGAACCAATTTTGTTTATTTGATAATAAAAAAGTCATTCTAATTTTGCCTTCCCCATGTATTTCTATTATCTGCCATACACTGCAATTACATATGTGAGCTCACAAGGTACACAGGTATTAATCAGCAAACAGAAATGTACAAATGTAAAACAACAAGTTTATTGGCATTATCCATGTGTCTTTTTTTAATCACTGAAGTGCCAAGATAATAGTGCAGTATCTCAACTACAAGACAAGATTTATAGGGACATTGGTATACTGGCTTGTAACTAAATAATCTTGCAGGCATTACATTTAGGTTGTGTTTCATAACAATTTGTGGGTTAAGATATGGAAATATGTAAAGCCAATATGCACAGTTTAGGGTAAGGCCACACGAGGAGAGTTTGTCGCCTGGCGACTAATTGCCTCGTCTTTTGTGCGACTATCTCCACGAACTTCCTCTGCGTTTTTCCCCATAGGTTACAATGCAAAGCCGGCTGCGCTAATGCACACGCGGCGATCTCCCCGAATCTGCTCGTGTGGACTAGCCCTTATAGAAAACCAGCAGTACAAATGTAAATATTACTTGTTTCAGTGCAGAGTCTGCTGTCTATTCATGTGCTCGCATAGCTAATCTCTTGAAGTTGTCACTGTATAAGGAGGACCTGAAGACAGTAACAATTATAACACAAGATAAGGGCCCCAGGAGTATAGGGGGCCCAGTTACGTGCAATTTCAATATAATGGGGACAAAGGAAAATCAGTAACACCAAAGGTAAATGGAGGCCTGGTGATGTGTGTAATAGCACCACTGAGTGTTGTTACTAATTTCTGGTTCATGGAGTGCAGGGCTTATCTGCATTGGTCACAATCAGTGTAGTGCAGTGATCCCCAACCAGTAGCTTTTGAGCAACATGTTGCTCCCAGTCGCCTCAAAGCAGGTGCTTATTTTTTAATTCCAGGTTTGGAGGCAAGTTTTAGTTGCATAAAAACAGGTGTATTGCCAAGCAAAGCCTCTTGTTGGCTGCAAGTCCACATAGGGGCTACCAATAGCCAATCACAGCCCTTATTTGGAAGCCCTGGGAACTTTTCGCATGCTTGTGTTGCTTTCCAATATTATTTTATACTGGAGGGTTGTTCATGGGTATAAAAGGTTGGGGACCCCTGCCCTAGTACATACTTGTATGGTTCTGTGGCATTCTAGATAAAACACTGGATCTTCCCTTGGAGAATTCCCTGTTACAGGCTCTCAGCCCCTATAAACATTCACTATAGCCTGTTACACATGTTCTAAAGCCGGAGCCTGTCCTCCCTCTCACACTGCCCTCTCCCACTCTGAGTCATCCCTTTCCCCCAGCTCTTGAGTTACATTGAACTCCACATTAGTTTTCCTGGCCCTGCAAGCCCACCCCTCTACTACACTGCCCCCACCGTCCCATGATGTCTGCCAGTCACACAGGCTTCCCACACAAGCCCACCTCCCTGCTGCACTGCCCCTGTCCCATGATGGCTGCTGCCAGTCACACATTCCCTGACTTATCGGCACGGAGGGGAACTCAGGGTCACACGCTTGAGTTTTAGCCCCTCGTACACGTTTGCGTGTAGCCCAGGCAGCAGCATGACAATCTCACCAGTGTGTGTGCGTCTCCCTTGGGTGCCAGCTCACCTCTCAGTCCAGGAAGCTGGCGGATCCTGCTGGTCACAGTATACACAGGGGAGGGGCTGAGGTGCGCACGTACCTGACTATACTTAACCCTGTCACTGCCGGAGCTACTGAAGGAAAACTCCCAGGCACTAATGGTTCCCTATACTTCACCCACAGTTAAATCTCGAGAGTTTGTGAGAGTTCCAGGAGAGAGACAGACAGTGTGTGACCGTCTGGGCAGCTGTGACAGTAATGTTTGTGTGGGCACAATAGAGGGCAACTGGAATCCAGTGACACTTCCATACACTAATAATGACTTCTGGCACCGCAATCTCTGTATAATGTCCCACACAGGCGCCTATTGCCTATGGCGATTATCCCACGTTTTCAGCCTCCAGCGGTAGTTGTACTACAAATCCCACAATGCTCCTCACCAGGACATTTATACTTGAAATACCGCAGGAGGTCGGGCGCCTAAACTTCTGGAAATCTGCTTACATTCGTTTTATGGCAAATAGGGGGTTAATCGAGTTACATTCTTCCTTCTTTGTTAGTCGAAGATCTGCAAATGTTGTGCGTATAAAATCCCAGCATCCTCCGTCGGCATTTGCTTGTTGGCGGATACTGGGGGAGCTCAAAAGTTTGCAGATCCTCCAATAATCCTACACTTGGATAGAGAGAGCTCTACTCACTAGTCACACGGTCGCTGCATCTGTATGGACTGAACCAACGCTGCTGCCCCGGCCGTATATCTAGCAGCTACTCTAAACTCTAGTGGCACATAAGGGGTTAATGGCTGCAACTTGGCAGGTTTTACACGACAGATGGGTGCGGGAAGCTGATTAGAGTTTTAGTAAGAATGTATTAGTGATGTTTAGGTAGCAGGCGATCTTAAGAAGAGAAATGGTTAATCTGTCGGTCTTTTGCTGTGTTTCTATATTAATCTATAAATAAGTAATTGCGGCTGCTGTTCAGGTGATTGGTGGATGTGACAATCTGCTTCTAATCACAGTCTTTACTCCCCTCTTGGATGATGGTTCAGTCCCTTTATCTAATCAAGGCGTAGTAGACACCTCTCCCATACACAGGTGTGGGCACCGCCCTTTTTAAAAAGTCACGCTCCTAAATATGTCAGCTGCTTCTCCTCCTCTGGTCTCAATTCAACAATTGTTTTTTTTATTCGTAGGTAGGAAGTTACAGACTCTAATCAGGTTGGCCTGAATCTAAGAAATAAAATGACAGACCACGTGTATCAATTTATCTTTTCCATTGGTTATTTCTAAAAACCACTTTTTACAGTGTATATGTTTCTGCAGTGGCTTAACTAGATATCACTGGGCCCCACAGCAGATTATTTTTTAGGCCCCCAGGTTTTACCAATATTTAATAAAATTGTATATGAATTAGGCGCTCCGACTGCCATTCTGCCGGCGATTTACATTTTAGCCAGGGGGAAGGGAGTTCGGAGAGATTAGTCTCCCCTTAGAAGAGATTTGTCACCAGGCGACTAATCTCCCTGAATTTGACCATGTGTGTCTGCCCTAACTGTTCTAAATGAATACATTTAGTTGATACATTTCTTATCTTTGTCCCTACTGAGCAGAATCCCTGAGCTTCAATAAGCAGCTTTTAGAATTGATAAAATAGTTGCTAATACTCAAGAGATGCTGCTGAGAAATGTATCAACTGAATGTAGCAAATTGTAACAGAAACTTCAGCATGCGTCTGGGTCACTGAGCTGCCAGACTGAAACACCAGAGACAGGAACATTAAACTTTAAACTTCAATTTTGGGAAAAGGGTAAAAGATGGAAAACAATTGAAAAAAGTATTTCTTTATTTCTGGTGAACAATCTGAAAACAACGTAAAAGATGGAAAGCAATTGAAAAAAATATTTCTTTATTTCTGGTGAACAATCTGAAACCAACTGAACTAAAAAAAAGTGTTTGGAAGGTGAACAACCCCTTTAACCACTACCTATGTTGGGCTATTCTCATGTCTACCACTAGGTGGGGCTAGGGAACACTTTAGCAATGCAAATCCTTCAGCAGAGGTGTCAGGTAGCTGCGATCTGGTTAGCTGCCCATTGTTTTGTTGATAGGCTGCTAAGGAAGAAAGGGAGGGGGTCACATGACCTGAGGGCACCTGGGAAACTGACAATAGGTCTAGCCCCATGCCAAATTTCAAAATTAAATATAAACAAATCTGCTCTTTTAAAAAGCAGATTTCAGTGCAGAATTCTGCTGGAGCAGCACTATTAACTGATGCATTTAGAAAAAAAAATGTTTTCCTGCGACAGTACCCCTTTAAATTATTTAGCTTTCATTCAACAGTTCTCCAGTTTGCAATTTAGAGATTGGTTGCTAATGTCTTAATTTACCCTAGCAATCACACATTGATTTAAATTGCTTTACATTTAAAGACTAAAATATGAAAAGGACCTGAATAGAAAGATGAGTACTAACAATACAATGATTATAATACAAATTTCTTTGAGTCATGTGGCAGAAATGACATCACTGAACACCGATTATACCCGATGACTAAGCACCGTTTATAAAGATATAATTTACAGGATATTCAGGGCTCTTGTGTATTTTATACTGTATAATGTGACATCAGTTTGGTATTGTAGTATTTGTTGGATCTGCTCAAGATACTTATACAGTGTATGCCCCAGAGGTAACTGTAAACGTATTCAAACATTTTATTTTGCTACCAACAGTATCAATGTATCAGTCCTCATGAAGGGAGGGGGGACATTGATACTGTTGGTAGCAAAATAAAAGGAGTAAGCTCCCCGACTGCAAACAATTGTGTGTGTGCGGATCTGTTTGAATACTGTTGCTAAGGGACCTGGCTGGGTCAAAAGAGGAGCAGCACCACCAGTACAATGGAAGTGAACTACAAGTGTGTGGCTGAATTATCACACGAACCAGAGGCAACTGTCAGAGGGCTAGGGATCTGACTGTACATTGCCTTTTTAGGAGGTTTCTGGTAGGGTAGTTAGCCTCAGGACCAGGACTGATGCCAGATTTTGTAGGTGGGTTATAAAGCTGTAGGTGGGCAAAGCTGTAATTATTCTTTGGGGCCTGTCTCAGTGAAGTGCCTGAGGTGGTGTAGCTCTTCTTGCTAGGGAGATACTAGCAGTGAGGTACTACCCAATGCTAGGGATAGATGCTCTGTATTACTTGCTTTGGCAGCAGAAGATAGCAAGAACTAGTGAGGTCCAAAAGTCCAACAATGGATGTCAGTTTCTCAGTGATTATTGCCCGAGATATAAATGAATTGCTACTCACTGATCCATGCGAAGAGTTCCATGAGTGCCATAAGAAACAAAACATTCCTTCTCAAGTTTGTTGCTATATCAAATGCTGATTTTGTGTGGTGTAGACAACTGGTAGTCAGTATTTCCATTTTTATATTTTTTTGTCTTGGAGTCTAGAATGTTATCTGGTTGCTAATTCTTAATTACCCCAACAACATGGTAACAGAGCAAAAGTTGGATTGGAAAATCACAAGTAAGATAATAACATAAGAACAATACATTTGAACACTGTCAGCCTGTTTGTGTTTGCCAAAGTTACTCACCCCTAACAAGATAGCATATTATTAAACAGCAGAATAGAGAAGCTAATAACCAGTACCATTAGCTTATTTCCCATTGATTGTCTGTATTCTTTTTACATTTTGGCCTATGTTTTTTGGCATACCTTGAATTTAGTGCTCCTTAAGCAATATTTGAAAGTTATTCCCTTAAAATCGTTGATCACCCCTTAACCTTCGGTATGGTGTAAAGATGGAAATTTTGTTTTTCATGTTCTATTATTTGTGGTTTTTTAGTTATTTAGCTTTTTATTCAACAGCTGTCCCATTTGTAATTTCAGCATTGATTTGAATAAGAGACTGGAATATGAAGAGGAGAGGTCGGAATAGAAAACGAGTAACAAAAAGTAGCAATGACAATAAATTTGTAGCTTTACAGAACATTATGTTGTTTTAGATGGGGTCAGTGACCACCATTTGAAATCTGGAACGAGTCAGAAGATGACAAATAATTCAAAACCTATAATAAACAAAAAAAGAAGACAAATTGAAAGGTTTATTAGACTTAGCCATTCTGTAATATACTAACCACCCCTATAAGTTCATATGTTGTTCAGATGCAGTAAATTTTACTGCATGACACCAGCTCTCAGTGTAGTTTGGCTGATTTCCACCATTCTGCCTGACCAACCATCTGTTCATGTGTAACAAAACAATAGGCTGTTGCAACTAACGCTACACTCCTACTTGATTAAGAGTTATCTAGCCTTGCAGAAAGTTTACATTGGTCACAAAGAGGAACAGTTGTCCCTCTTCACTTCCTGTTGTTCCAATTGGTTGGCCCAAATGAACAGACCAATTGAAACCCCACAGTCCAGGTGGCATGGTGCGTAGGTGGAACACTGTTTAAGACTACTGGTTGTCCTCCCTTCTGCACATCTATATCTTTATCTGTTGCGGTTTTCTATAAAAAAAAATGCACATAAGCAGATTTAATGCAGAAATGTTTTATTGAACACAACAACGAATAAAAAAGTAGAATAACATGATCAGTACAACTAAACAGTAGGCAGTAAACGTGCCCCTGGAAGAAAATGTATATACTCCAAAAAGACTTCCCTGCAGGAAAGCAGTTTGGGAATATATGGGATTTTACACCAAACACAATTCTTCCTTATGCGTCAGCTTTTGTGCATTTTATCTATCACTGCTGACGCTCGGACTTTCATAGTTATAAATACATAAATATTCCACATCCTGAGCTTCCCAGTCTGATCCTGCATGAACAAGAGCTTCCTGGAGTGTTAAAAATATTGTGTACAAAAATCACCACCCACCCTGCCGCTTAAAATACGAGCTTGTGGTAAGAAGGTGTTGTTGCATTGAAGAGGGCTTGTCTATTGCAGCACTTAGGGAATGCTTCACGTTTCCCTTTTCGTTAAATCTTGGGTACCATGGGCACTAATTTTATATTATGAAGCAGAAAATACTCCATAAGTTAAATGGTGCTTTCAAGGGGGTTACAGACTTATTTCCAACTGTAAAACACATTTCTCAATGAAGGAACTTAAAGCTCCTCAAATTAATTCTGCACACCTTTTTTTGTTTTTCGTGGTACGGCTTGGGATCCAGAGGTAGAACGTCCTTCCATATTTAAAATAATACTTTTTTGGATCCCCAATTGTGCATGAAATTGTATATCGGTACAATCCTATCTCAGATTTGTCCACATTGTTTGTTTCACTGTCAAAATCAGAGGATGTGGTCGGTATTTGTATAGAAAACCAGTACACTGGGATAACAGTTAATGGAAGGGATGAAATGTATGCCACGAGACAGCTGGGAAATGCTAGGAGTTGTAGTTAGCCCTTTCTAGCCTATGTCTTCTTCACCAAGTACAGTACCATATACAGTATGGAACCATTCTAAAGAGCTTTACTCTCTAGCAAAGCAGCTAGATATCACCACACCCAGTACACCCTATACAATGTGCAAGCTACGGGCACATATTTAAAATATTTGAGGAATTTCGAGAAGCCGTCAAAAGCATGTAGTCTGCAGTTAGCATATCGCATCCACAGCTTTACCAAAACACAAGAGCATATAATAGTGTCAAACAGTTTAAGTACCTTAAAAGCAGCATGTCTACTCACGTTACAAAACACGAGCACACATACACATATAAATATATAGAAACGCCTGTGTTCTACAGCACTAATGGGTTGTCAATATTGTGGGTATGATAGTAATAATAGGAGCTCCCACACGGCAGTGACATGAACATACTCCAGATCAATGTACTCTTAACATGTTTCATAGGTATGCAACACAGCCACCTCATGAATTGCCCAACTTGCACATTGTTTAGGGTATAATTGGCGTGGATTTCTCTCTCATTGCACTTATTTAAATTACAGCTAGTTGTTTCTTTTACCTAGCTGATTAACAGACAAACATTTATATCATTAAAGGGGTGGTTCACCTTTACGTTAACTTTTAGTATGTTATAGAATTGCCAATTCTAAGCAACTTTTCTATTGGTCTTCATTATTTTTTTTTTTTAATAGTTTTTGAATTCTCTGCCCCCCTTCTGACTCTTTTCAGCTTTCAAATGGGGGTCACTGACCCAATTAAAGGAGAAGGAAAGGCTGTTTAAACTTGGGGGTGCCAAATGATAGGCACCCCCAAGTGATTGTATTTACTTACCTGAAACCCCCGGGCCAGTGCTCCTATCGGCAGAAAACTGAGCGATCTTCTTCCGTCTTCTTCTTTCTTCAAATTTCCCCGGGCAGGCGCATGCACAGTAGAATGAAATAGCCGACTTTTTAGTTAAAGTTCGGCTTTTCTTTCTACTGTGCATGCACAGCCGCGCAAAGAAAGAGGAAGACGAAAGAAGATCGATCTGTGGTGCTCACTGGTATAACCCTGAGCCGGTGAAGTTTTCTGGCCCGGGGTTTCAGGTGAGCTAATACAGTCACTTGTTTAAAAAAACAATTGCTCTATAAGGCTACAAATGTAATGTTATTGATACTTTTTATCTCATATTTCTATTCAGGCCTTCCCCTATTCACATTTCAGTCTCTTAATTAAATCAATGCATGGTTGCTATGGTAATTTGGATCCTAGCAACCAGACTGCTGAAAGTGCAAACTGAAAAGCTTAATAACTCAAAAACCCCAAATAATAAAAAATGAAAACCAACTGCAACTTGTCTCAGAGTATAACTCTCTACATCATACGAAATGTTAACTCAAAGGTGAACAACCCCTTTAATGTGTGATGTTTGACAGAAAAAGAAAGCTGTCAGATCTGATTTAATCAGAGTAGACGTAAACCTTGATGGACGTGTAATTGATTTCGAATTTAAGAAGTCAAAACTAATTTAAAGAATTTATAAAAACCTTAGAGGGGATACTCTGCTATTCCATTTCCCCAAGCTTCCAGCACAAGTAGTTTGTCATTTACATCTAATCTTTTACCCATTTGATGATACACACACAGACCATAAATAATGTTTTCAGTGTTAAAAATCAAGGCCCTTTGTAAACGTCACAGCTCATCAGCAGATATTATGGGCACATATCTAATTATCTCATTTACAGTTTCATAAAAAGCATACTCAGGCTCTGTATGCTAAGAGAGACATAGCGAGAGATATGGATTCATTTGACTTGGCAAACCTAGTACTGTAACTGAACAACAATAACTGATAAAAACCGAGGAGAAAAATTGAATACTAAGAGGCATCTGCAGTTGGGGAAGTAGTATGTGGATTCATTTGCAGGTAAAGATGACAGCTTTGGGATATTAAATGGGACCGTGTCATTTAGATAGGTTCATATTATTTCATTGAGGAGAAAAGAGATTAGGATAGAGTTTGGGAAAATTGAATTGTTTGCAGAGCAAGAAAATTAGTATGCTAGGGGAGGTAGCATATAGAACCCAATATATGGAGCACATCTCTATTGATGTAAATTGGTGGTGCAGAGAAAGGCCAGAAATACAGCATAATTTTGCTATGGATTAACCCTATTATAGCAGCAATATATGACAGGGTTTTAAGTAAGCCATTTTTCAATGCAGTTTTTGAAAACTGTCTGGTTTGAATGCCACATAGTGTGAACAACCCCTGGCACACCATATACAGTGATTGCTCCTCGGTAATCCATAGAGCGAAGTCCAAATGTGTCATCTTGGTATACCTTTAAAATGCAAAAAGGAACAAGTGGTGTTGAATGCTTTACTGGTGTGTTGTAAAGAAAGCAGCAGTTGTTGAATCAAATGGGTAAAGAGAGAGTTAGAAAGAAAATAAGGAGGATTTACAAACAGGCATAGGGAATTCAATGAGGTGAATTCCACTGAGGTAGAAGCACAGAAATCTAAATTCATATGCAATCTAAAAGATGCTTCCCATTTAGTTGAATGCACCAAATCCACTATTTGGGATTCGACTGAATACCGAACCAAATCCTAATTTGCATATATAAGTGGAAAAAGTTCTTCTTTTGTGATGAAAAGTCACGTGATTTCCCTACCCACACCTAATTTACATATGCAAATTAGGATTAGGTTCAGCCGGGCACAAAGATTCGCCCGAATCTGAATCCTGCTGAAAAAGGCCGAATCCTGGGCGAATCCCGAACTGAATCCTGGTTTTGGTGCATCTCTACTTGAATGGGAAACTTGCTGTCCATGGCAGATCCTGCTGCCAGTAAGCAGGGATCGTTTTGTCTGTGGAATGCAGCAATTGATAACTAACATTGTGGGCTATAATTCTAAAGAAGAATAGAAATCAAGGAAAAAATATGATAAGATAAATTAAAGGGAAGACAGAGAAAACAAAACAATATGGAGACGGTTACTGTAAGGTTTAGTGTGGCCATTCATGTGGGGTACCAAACCTATGCAATCCATCTGATATCTAGAAAATTAGGCAGTGTGTGGCTAGTAATGGGAATATGGAGTGTGGGTTACCATAATAAAATATGGAGGTTATGTAAATAGTATGTAGAAATCAATATAAATAAAGAAAATGTACAAACCATTTGATATTTCATTTCCAAAACGGTCTCATTTTCATCATAAAACCCAAAGTGGCTGCATTTCAAAAACAAATATAGTCATTAGTCTGTATTTTGTGTACAAGTATATGCCCCCCCCTTTCCATTGACCAGTCCTACCTACCTAGACTCCCATGGAGTAATAACTCCGTCGTCGGGGCCGCCAATAAGAACCATTTTACGGAGACGTAGAAAATTCTTCTTCCAGTCTGCCAGAGAAGGAAGAGAGCACGCATGATCAGTATCTGTATCTATCCTTTTCATATTCCAACCACTGCCGGGTTGCTAGGGCAAATAAGACTAGCAACCAGACACCTTCTGAAATACCAAGCCGCTGACCAACAATAATTAACTGAAAAAATACAAATTGTCTCAGACTATTAATGCCTACATCTTACTAAAAGTTAATTCAAAGTTAAACAACCACTTTAATTTTAAACGGTCCACTGGGGAAGGAACTGGTATTTAAATAAACGAAAGTATTTTATATACATTTAAATATAATGTGATGTTACCTTGCACTGGTGGAAACTTTGTATTTGCTTCAGAAACACTACTAAACTCTATATAAATTTTCTGCTCTGCAGCCATAAGAGCAAAGAGGCAGAGGTTTATAAAGCAGATCACAGCCGTGTAAGAGCCGTGTGGGGTCTTACACGGGAAGATAAACAGGAGTGAAAAGTCATATATCACTCTTTACAGAATTAAAGACTGAAAACATTTTTCATAAAAAAACAGGACATTTATTACCAAGAAACAGTTTACATGTAGGTGCTGGGCAAACACACACAAACTTCTAATGTTTATAAAAAAAATTAATTTTTAATGTTACTCGTCTTTTAAAAAGGACAGCAGAGATAGACCAGAATGTTTGAGGAAATAACATTGTAATGGGGTAGAGGACAGAGAAAGATTAGGGATCCTATCATCATGGTAACGGAGATAAAATTCAAGCACCCTATTTTTTATGAATGCTTGTACAAATGTACGGATGCAGCATGCTGTGAGGACACACACTTCTTTTAAAAAAATACTCAATCTCCACTATTTACATATGCTCCAGCATTATCCTTGGCTGCATTAGAGTTGGTTTATACACTTTACTACCTGTTGCAGGAAGAGAGCGCTGCATAAACCTATATAGGATAGGTAGGCAGAATGTTCAAGGCTCTGTGAGGCCAGGTTCAATTAATGTATGTTGTTTTAATTTTTCCAATTGTTTTTGGTTTATGTAGTTTAACTTTGATTTTGGTTTATAATCACTAAAGGATGTGGTTTATAATTTCTCTACATCATACAAATAGTTAACTCAAAGGTGAAAAACCCTTTTAAATCACTGTTGTGTGTCAAATGTTAGGCACCCCTGCTACCGGGGGTACTTGGCAGTGAGCACCACAGAGTGAGCCTCTTTTTCTGCCTATTTTATACATGTGCAGTAAAGGGAAAAGCTGATTTTTTTTGTTTAAGTTTGGCTTTTCACTGTACTGCATATATGCACCAGTGCAAAGAAGGAAGAACAGGAAGTACCCTGAGCTGATGCAGTGACTAAAATCACAAATAATCACTGCCTAACATTTGGCACCCCAGTGATTGAACATTGGCTTCTCCTTTTTTAGAACTAGAAGCTGAAAAACAGCTGAAAATACGGACCTCACTGCCTACAGTGGGTAGTAGACAAAGATCAGAATGGTGTTTAAAGGGCATGTAAGGGCAAAAAAAAATAAAATCCCATTTTTACTTTCTTTAATGAAAAAGAAACCTATCTCCAATATACTTTAATTAAAAAATGTGTACCATTTTTATAAGAAACCTGACTGTATGCAGTGAAATTCTCCCTTCATTTACTGCTGTGGATAGGAATTGTCAGACGGTCCCTAACTGCTGAGCAGGGAAACAATCATACTTATGAACAGCAGAGGGAGCCCCCTCCTTACTTCCCAGCCATGCAGAACTCAAGCAGCTTTTTTTATGATGATCCCTAAGCAGCCCAGACCACACTGAGCATGTGCACAGTCTTAGTCTTGCAAAGATGTTTAACAAAGTTACAAGATGGTAACCCCCTGTAGCCAAATTTGAAAGCATAAATTATTTGTTTGATTAGGCTTGTGGTGCAGTATCATGTTTATATTTAGTATACAAAATACAGCATTTCTAGCCTTATTCTATTTTAGACTTTATGTGCCCTTTAATACTAAGCAGCACTTACCATGTGGTGTCTTTAGTGGCTATTATACAGGTATGGGACCTGTTATCCAGAATGCTTGGGACCTGGTGGTTTCCGGGTAATGGATCTACCTGTAATTTTATACCTTAAGTCTACTAGAAAATCTTGTAAATATTGAAGAAACCCAAAAGGCTGGTTTTGCTTCCAATAAGGATTAATTATATCTTATTTGGGATCAAGTACAAGCTAGTGTTATTATTATTACAGAGAAAAAGGAAATAATTTTTAAAAATGTGGATTATTTCTATAAAATCTTGTCTATGGGAGATGGCCTTCCTGTAATTCAGATATTTCTGGATAACGGGTTTCCAGATAACTGATCCTATACCTGTACTAAGATTGTGGGTGTTACTTTACCTGTGGCATTGGGTTCTGGCCTTTCAGAGTTCAACGGGGCAAGGAAATCACTGACATTTACGTATATTCCATGATGATGTGGATCTAAACAAAAAAGAAGTGGTGGAGTTAACACCTCCATATGTATCATTAATTTGATTTAAAACAATGTATTAGTAAGCCATACATTTTTCTATATTTTAGAACCACACTATTTTTGAATCATTAAAGGAACATTAACATCAAAAAATTAAAGTATTTTAAAGTAATAAAAATATAATGCATTGTTGCCCTGCACTGGTAAAACTGGTATGTTTTCTTCAGAAAGTTCAAAGAGGATTTGAGGGGCACATACCTGGTTCAATTTTCTTATTTGTTTGGGTACACCTCCCACAGTGTCCTTCCCCACCGGAACACAGGTATCACGAATCAAAATGGGCAGCACTCGAGAATAAAGATAAAAATGCCTTTATTCACAAACAGCAGGGCAGCATTTGCAAAGTTTTGAGCCTAGCACACTCTTTTTCAGCTTGAAAAAGAGCTGTGCTAGGCTCGAAACTTTGCAAATGCTGCCCTGCTGTTTGTGAATAAAGGCATTTTTATCTTTATTCTCGAGTGCTGCCCATTTTGATTCATGATACCTGTTTTCTTCAGAAACACTACTATTGTTTATATACAGTAAACAAGCAATCTTTTTGTTCAACCCACTGAATTAAAGCTGAAAGTCTGCAGTTCAACTGCATCTGAGTTGTTTTATTTAAAATTCATTGTGGTAATGTACAGAACCAAAATTAAAAAAAAGTTGTCTGTCCAAATATTTATGGACCCAACTGTAATGGTGTGATCTGTTATCCACTATTTAACCTGTGCCATATAGTATTGTTTCATTTTCCAGAATTGCTACACAGCAGCTTGTTTATATGAACTATAGTAGTGTTTCTGAAGCAAACACACCCGTTTTACCAGTGCAGGGCAACAGTACATGATATTTTCATTACTTTAAAACGCTTTCCTTTTTTGGGGTTACTGTCCTTTAAGTTAACAGCACACAGGACAACTGGATTTCCGCAATTTTTCTCAGAAAATGAATGGCAATGGATTTGACAGAATCATTGCTTTTCATTTTCCCATCACATGAGCACTTTTTATTCAAAAACATACATCTGTGTTCTCTCATAATAAATGCTTGGGTCAGTGGCCAGCATTGATTTCATTTCCATTATTATCTGCACAAAAATAGTTTAATTATGGGAAGGTTAATGATTTTAAGGGAAATGGCCCTTTGCACTGTTATAGCGTGTTTAGAAGAGATGTCATGATGTTTAAAAAGATTCAGAATTTTTAGGAGTTGCTAATAACTAGTACTTACATTATTTCTTACCGACTATACTGAGAAGTGATAGGTATTTCCAGGATAAAGATGTAAATGAGATTAGTACAGGTAATGGATCCATTATATAAAATGCTTGAGTTCTGTGGTTTTTTGAATAAGTGATATTTTGTGTAATTGGGAGCACAGTGTTTAACATCTATTAAAAACATTTTAACATTAAAAAAAAACCCAGTAGGATTGCTTTGAAATGAACATGGGTTAATGCTGGCTTAGTGAATGCCAAGTATAAAATACAGGAGGGATGTCCTTGTGTGCATTTAAAATTCACTTTTCATCTGTTATATTCACAAAACTAGCCAGGAAAGAAAGTATTTCTAAAGTTTCCTTGTGCCAAATCCACCCATCTTCTTGATCCAATTTTACACACCCCATAACATACTTCCTCTGTCTCTTATAGCCCCCCCCCCATGTATTGGTGAAGAACCCATCCTACTTTTTCACATTTATGCCTCACCATTCCAAAAGTTGCAGATAGAAAAGGTCTGACCCATCTGTGTATAACACAATCGGTACAAGTTGGATTTCACGTATGTGGGGAACAGATACCTTAGATAATCTGTGTCTAAAAGAGAGAGAGTGAGAGAGAAAGAGAGAGTCTGTTACTGCTATATAGGATTTATAATGTAATTAATAAGTATTTATAAAGCACTAACATATTCTGCAGCACTGTACACAAAGTTTGGGAAGCCCTCTTAATTCTTTGGAGTTTTTTAAGTTCCGCCAATGATAAACAAAACTCCAAAGAATTAAAAGGGTTCCCAAAAGTTTTCACTGTATGTATACACATTAAAAAGACAAATTACATACAAATAATGACAGACACAATAGGACAAGTTAAAGAAGAAGCTTCTCATTAGAGCTGATATGCATATCAGTTATAGTACATAGAGATCAGGCATGTCCGATATAGTACATAGAAACGGGCGCTCCGCCAATGAGGTGAGCGGAGCTGCTCGCCTCAGGCGGCAGCGCCAGAGAGGATTCCAGGGGCGGCAAAAAGCCGCTCCTGCACCTTTAAGAGCCGAATTTCCGGTTTTCACGGAGGCAACTATTGAAAATGCATCGCCGCGTGTGCATTAGCACAGGCGACTTTTCATTGTAGACTATGGGAAAACACACTGAGGCAGTTCGGGGAGATAGTCGCTCAGAAGACGAGGCGATTAGTCGCCAGGCGACAAAATCTCCCTGAATCTCCTCGTGTGGACTAGCCCTTAAATGTATACCTATTAAAATGCAGCACTTACCCATTCCTAGGGCAGCGTACTTTTTTTAGTAAGAGCCAGGGCAGTGCAAGCTTCTACTGCTACTGTGCATGATGACCTGTCTCTTCCTTGCTCATTTGCCATCAAATACAATTAATGCTATGCTAATGAGTTGAAAGAGCCAAGAATGTGCAGTAGGGGAAGGCTGCATTGTTCTTACTGTTCCTGGAAGCACTGGATTTGAGAGTGATTCACCTTAGGATTGGATAGGAGCATTCTTTTACAATTAATAACTTTTAAAGGGGTCTCTGTTGCCAATATGCTTATTTTAGCATTACAAGTAGCATAGGGTCAATTTTCCAAAAGGTGATACCACCTTTTCAACATGAGTTCAATAAATATTTTTGCCTATTTTTTTTTAATCATGAAGATCTAAGTTTTTTGTTATTCCTTAATGGAGAACTAAAGCTTAACTAAAAAAGTAACGCAGAAATGTTGTTGATTATGTTTTGGGCTTCTGTACCAGGCCCTTCTATAAGCCCTTTAGCAGTAAAGATATGTGCCTTCGAGGATGCCCCTGTAACTTCCCATCTTATTTTCTGCTGATTCACTGCATATGCTCTGTGCTGGTATTAGTAACTGAGCTGAGGGACCAATGCACAAAATACTGAATATATATATAATATATAAACATCACAATATAAAGCCGACATTGATTAATTATTGGTAAATGGCAGCTCAGAAAACAACACAATTAGCATCAGAATTCAATAATCAGCCCTATAGCATCAGCTTATATGACAGTCAAACCTAATTTTCTGCTTGATGATTAGCAATAAACTCTAAGCTTAGCTTCTCAACAGCTGCTCAAATCACTCTGAGCATGTGTGCAAAAGTTGTCTCACAAGGAAACATACTGGTAATCTAATTATCTACCTCACAACGACCAAATGGAGTAGTTTAGATTTTTCTATTTAGCTTAAGAGCAATGATGCCTGTGGTGGAGGAATTTTTTGCAATACAGGTGGTTAGGGAGCTGTTATTTTGTTAACTTTTCAGTGTTCTGTTGATTGGCTGTTGGGGGGGGAGATAGAGGGGGCAATATCACTCAAACTTTCAGCACAGCAATAAAGAGTGACTAAAGTTTATCAGGTCACGTGGCTGAGGGCACCTCAACATGTTTAGCTTAGGTCTTTTGAAAAATGGATTTCAAAGCGGCACTTTGCTAAAGAAGCACTATTAACTTATGCAATTTATAAAAAAAAACTTGTTTTTCTGTGACAGAATCCTTTTAATTAGGAATAAAACAGTTACAGTAAATTTGATTCCTAACCATTTGTTTATTTTGTCTTTTGCAGCCTTAAAATATATAAAATACTACCATTTATGTAAATTATGTATATATACATACAAACACGCACAATCACAATGTAATTAACAAATCACTACAGGACAGGTTAATTTTGACTTTATAGTGCCACTCTTGTACTGTGCAGCACAAGATTCATTCTCATTTGATTGCCTCTACTGGTAAATAATAAAGAATACCATTAGAACACAAACAATTGTGTATTAGTCTCACCTCCATACTGGCCCATTTGAGGGGAAGAGAGAGAAATAAAAGTATCAACATTGTGGTCTGGCATGGTCTGCAAAAGACCACGGCAAATCAACCCTCCTACAAGAGAGAGAAAAAAATATGTGCATAAGATACTGGTGAGACATGGTGAATATATAACATGACATGAAAGTCAAGATGAGTTCTAGAAGCATATATAAGAGGCAGCCCACATGAAGCAAAGAAAAAACTAAAGAGCTTGCATGAGTGATAAAGACAGAGAATGAAACAGGGGTATGGTATATCTTATCCAGAAAACTATGTGGAATTAAATTTTTCATAAGAGTCCATTCAGGGGCGTTCCTGGCCCCTCCGCCAGCTGAGCAGCTTGCTGCCTCCCCTGTGCGCTTACCTTTTGGCGTCGGAGGAGGGCCGGGGGGGGTCCACAAGGGCGGTGGAGGGCCAGGACACTAGCGCAGAGAGCATAATTGCGCTCTCTGCACTAGAAGAGCCGGTAATTTACGTTACCTTTTCTCTTCATGATGCTAAAACAGTACCTTGTATTATATGGTAACTATGCTGCATAAATTCATACTGGTGGCAAAACATTCATGTTTAGATGTCTTTTTAGTACACTTAAAAAAACAGTAACACCAAATTACGCCAATACTTAATTTAAACAGCATCTGCAGTTTAAATGTATGTTGTGAGCATAAATTTAAACTTAAGAGATAAAATGATTAGGTGCCGAAGGTCTTTCGGTGTAAAGATAACTTCTGATTCAGCGCACAATGCAAGCAGTCTGTTGCTCTTTTGCCCTTCTGCTTTGGAGCAAGTAAAATTCTGTCACGGTCGGCACCCAACACCAGAACAAATGCCAAGCACCCTGGTCTCGGCTCATGCTTCACCTGACCACCGTTGGCCTCGGGAGGAGCCCTCAGCTACTTGGATGCCACCAGGACTTAAACGAGAGGTGCAAGACGAGAGGTTCTGGATAAGCAGAGGGGCACAACTATTAGCAAAGTCTTTGGGCTTAAGGTCGTGGTACAAGGTGTTGGACGGGATCGTAGTCGGAACTGGCTGGGTCGAGGCAGGCAGAAAGTGAGCGTAAACAAATCAGGCCGGGTCTGGGCAGGCAGTGTTCAAAGCGAGGTCAGGCAGGCAAGGGTCAAAACCAAGAGATCAATCAGAGGGATACGGCAGAAGAGGTAGTCGAAATTCAGGCAATGGATCAGGATACAGAGGTCAGAATCGTCAGGAACAGGCAGGGGTCACAACAGGTAGTCAGAATCAAGTTCAGTATCAGAATAGCAAACAGCTAAAGGCACCAGGAACAAACCTATAATGGGCAATGAGAACTAGTGGAATGGCCCTTTAAATATTTGAATTTTCGCGGCCGTTGCGCGCTGACGTCATCACTGCGCGCCCTTAATGATCCGGCACCGGAGAAAGAAGACATGGCGCGCGTCCCCGCCGAGGGGACACAAATTCTAGCTGAAGATTTTAAAAAATTCAAGGGGGAAGTAAGGCTCACCTATTATTATAGCAGTTTGAGGTGTTAAAGATTAAGATATTTTGGTGTTACTGGTCTTACTTGCCAAACCAAATTATTGAAAAAAACCTTATAGGGAAACTCCCAGTTCCCAAGCATTGCAGATAATAGATCCCACACCTGTATAAGTAAAACAAAGTATATGGAGGATAATAAAACATAAAAGAAAACTGCAACAAGAATCAAAAGGAGAAGTCAGATTGAAGTCTAAAAACAAATTTGAGCTCAGAGAACAAAAGCATAAAAAGAGAAGTACAAGTGAGAGAAGTACAAGTGAGAGAAGAAATAAAACTGCTAGCAACAGAGAAGTGGGAATGCTTTAAGGACATGTGCAGTGGAAATAAAAGCAAAACGAAAAAAATAGAAATAGAATTCTCCACACAAGTGGCAAAATAGTCTGTTTATGTGTCATTCACTTAAAGATGCCTGAACAACATGCTCTAATGATAAAATGAACAACACAATATGTTTATCATTCATGTATTCTGCACAATAAAGACAAAATATGCACATGTATCCATGGAATGCAGCTAGTGTGAATGAAAAAAGGGTAAGCAGGATACACAGTGCTTTGCAATAATGTTTTTAATAATAGTAAGTGCAAGGAATTTAAGTATAGTGTATGTGGAAATGCATATACACATCCCAAGAGTTCAAGACCCTGTAATATAACAAAAAAATGTATAAATAGGGCATAAATGTTCAACAGAAACACAACTTCAGTAAACAGTATGTAAACATCAAGTGATTCTGCCAGTGATTATATATGTAATTACAAAAAGTGATGTCACCCACAATTATAAATGATCACGTGCACTCAGTGGAAGGAAATGCATGGAATAACGATCTTATTATGTGGAACACTTGGGACCTGGAAATGAAAGTTATTTCCATAATTTGGAGCATCATTCCTTATCGGCACTAAGGGGGTTACTTATTAAGGTTTGAGTTGTGTTTTCCATGAAAATAAGATTTTTTTCGAGTTGATCTTTTTGGTCAAAACACATTTTCGGGTTATAAAAAAAAAAAATTTGGCGTGTTTAAAAAAAAACCTCACATTTTTGGAGATTTATAATACCTGACCCTGGAAATAGCTTAAAACCAAAAATACTCCATGTAAAACCTGTCGAGATTATGTAGGAGTCAATGGCAAAGGTCCCTTGAACGATTTAAAGATGTTAATAGCCGCCATGACGTTCAAGTTTTTTTTGCCCAAAAACTTGAATAATTTGAACTATTCGTTTTTTTCCCACGGAAATCTGGATTAATTTGAGTTTTCAGGTTTTGTAACTCGGATTCGCAGAATCAATTTTTTTCTTAAATAAGATACCATTCGAGTTGTGAGTTCATTCAAGGTATAAAAAAAACTCTAATATTCTACCTTTGATAAATAACCCCTATGTTCCAAAAACCTAGTTGACATTTTACTGTAAGGCTACTAAGTCTACTACAAAATAGTTAAACATTAAAAAGACCAAATGTAGCACGGATTTATGCAGTTTAGTTACCAGAAAGTACTAATTGTTGTTTGATTGTTACAGAGAAAAAGGAAATCAGTGAGAAAATGAGGTTTGCTTAAACAAGGCAAATTAGCTTTCTTGTATCTGTTGGATAATCAATTTACAGAGAATAGACCTCATACATTTCTACCTCCACTGTCCTGTTATGTTACTTGACAAGCAAAATGATACAGCAAATTTGAGTAACATGTACACTGTATTGACCTTTTATCATAGGCTCACAGTTCCATGTGTTTCTAGATAAGAATGTAGCTGAAGGGAACTGCTAAAACTGCACATACCATTTAGCTAACAGTTCTCATGCATACTATTCTGGGAGGAGTACACTTGTAGGGAATAATATGTCTGGAAATAGTCTCACCCTGTGAATAACATAGCAGATGCACACCATCCCTGCCCGCATTCTGCATTATTGGATAGATTGCTTCTTTGAAACCTTGCACCTGCTTCCACAGAGGCTGCAAACTCTCCTTGTTATCAAACAGGTCCAAGACTGTGACATTGGTTCCTGGGTGAGACTATTATAAAGAAGGTGAGAGATATGTCAGAGATATACGTTTCATTACAAGTAGTTTTTATTGCCTATCTTGTGACAAACAGCACAATATGCATACACAAGACTGAAGAAACCTGCAAACCTAAATGTAGTCAGACTCCAGACAACTGATACAGATCACCAGATGTCATTTTTCTTATACATATGCAAAACATAATTGCTGTAGTCTCACCTCATTGATATACTGCAAGAGATTCTTAAAGTTGGCTGAGCTGTCAAACAATCCATGGATCACAATGACTGGCTTGTAACATAATGAGTGGTCCACCATCCAAACAAGAAGAGGTAACAGAAGGCAAAATGTTTGCAGCGCTTTTGGCCTGGATGCAGTCATATTTAATTTAACCTGTAAGAGATTACACTGAAACTTGAAAAAATTCTTCTGGAGTCAGTCACTGGCAGCAAAACAGGGTTAATGAAGTAGTTAACAGAACATCCTAGTTATGAAGCATCATATGTCCTCCCACTCAGATCATTCCTCTTTACCTTTTTCATTTCCTACAACCTTTCTAACAGTACAATAGCTCTAAAATACATTTGATTTTCATTTGCTGTTTCTTTACCACATCACCTTATAGAGTCCACTTGATCCCCATGTCATTACTTCCCCTGTCTGACTTTCAGTCAATCTCTTGACTGCTAGGAGAGACTTCATAAAGGGCCCTGAGAGGCCAGAAACAGTGTCTATTTGCCCCTGTGAGCCAATAAATAACTTTTGGGCACTTTTCAACAAACATCCAGTGTGCAACTCACTAGGATAATCTTCCTTTCCATGACCTATGCTAGATAATCACGAGATAGAGAAAGGGAGAGACAACACAGAGCCCAGTATGATTAACCAAATTTGGCATGTTAGGCCATGTTAGAGTGTCAGTTGAGGTAAGAAATGTTAGACTGGTGGACACTTTTGGGCATAAAGATGGTGGTATCTTATCTCTCCTAATAGTGCTGACACATTTCTATGAATTTTCAGTATAATCTTAAAATGCATTGTATTGTACTGTTGCATTAAGGTTCACACGGTGTGCTTCTTAACCAATGTATTTCAGTTTGGCTTTTCAGCCTGCTGCATTATGCAGGAAGACATAGATGTGAACCAGTTTTAGGCCCAAAGATATAAAATTCAATTATGTGCTTAAAAAAATCAAAATGTAGAGAAATCATGAAAAAAGATATACTGATAATCTAAAAAAAGTAATTATCACTTATTGAGTATTCAAGTATTCTTTCTCTCACAAAGCAGCAGTTCTGCTATGCTTTATGGCTGAGATTCTAGTTACTTTTATAACAGGCAAAAATGGTCTAAGATCCGATAAAAACCCATTATTTACATACAGCAAAGTTTTGAACCCTTACAAATATGGCACATGATATATTCATTGGTGGAAGCCCCAGAAGAGCATGTAGACAATATTTAATGTATGCCATAAAACCTTAACAGGATTATTTAGCTAAGAAACTGAGACAACAGCCACTATTTGGGAGTACGGTGGGTTGATATATCAATATATATTAAGTGATGGTCAAATACTGGTATCTGAAGTGGAGAAGGCTAAAGAAGCAACTCTACTGGGCACAATACAATGACAAATATAGATATATAAAATATAGATCTAGAAATATCCACGGTGGAGAAGAAAATATATAGGACAGGTATAAAATAAAGAACCAAAACCACTGCTATTGTAGCGTACTGAAAGGGATTTCCAGGAGTGCTGGAAGTTACAGTACAATGGCAAACAAAGAGGCTTAAATTAAAAATAAAACTACAATTTAAAAAAAAAAAAAAAAAGACTATGCGTTACCTTTTGTGTTGTCAGATTGTAAATGGGTCAGTCTAAATGTTCTGATTTAAAGTCTTCTTTAGCTTGCTCTTCTCCAGCTGTTTCATCTCCCTGGGCCTTGTAAAGGTATAAGTAGAGCAGCAGCCCGTCTAGCCTTTTCATGTACTTTATGTCTTACCCTTATGTCTGTCCTTGTGCGGACCCCCTGTAAATCCCTCTCCCCCTTGTGCTTCTCAGCTGTGCTCTCTATAAGCAGAAGTGCTCCTCTCCTGCAGTCTCTGCTTCCAACTTTTTCATTTCATTGTCTCGCTCTCCGCTTATTGCTCGAGCAGAGCCAGCGTTGTGTCCGATTCCCCCGGCTCACTGGGTGGCTAATGTCCTGACTGTCTTTCAGTTGTTTCTTCCTTTTCCTGGAGGGTCTCCTTTCCTCCCTTGGTGTTGTTTACAGGACAGCTGCCTGTCAGCAAATGTTGCCCATTCTCCCCGCCCCTTTCCTCAGACGTCATTTCCCTTTCTCCAAGCAAATATTCGGCTTCCTTGGCAACCGCGCCTTTGACAATGTGCGCTCTAATGGGTATTGCCGCAGGCATCGGGGAAAGCGGTGCGAGTACAGCGTAGGTGAAGTTGCTATAAAAGGGTGGGCGTTCAGTATCAGTGTCTCGGCGAGGGTGTCCGGCTGTTGCTCAACTACAGATCTCAGCTTTTTCCCCACATTCTGTTCGGTAGCAGCTAAGGAGCTGCAGGTTGAATTTTTAACAAAAAAAACTATATTTTAACGAAAAATATATGGTCAAAGGCACGGTGGGCCGGTTTTAATTGCCTGAGGATGGGCTCTTTATCCTTAATGGGGTTGTTAGCCTTTGAGACAACTTTTAGTATGATGTAGAGAGGGATATTCTGAGGCAATTTGTAATTGGCTTTCATTTTTTATTATTTAAGGTTTATGAGTTATTTAGCTTTTTATTCAGCAGCTCTTCAATTTACATTTTAAGCATTCTGGTAGCTAGGGACCAAATTCCCCTAGCAACCATTCATTGATTTGAATAACAGAATAGGAGAGGGCTGAATAGAAAGATGAGAAATAAAAACAATAACAATACATTTGTAGCCTTACAGAGCATTTGTTCTTTAGAAGGGGTCAGCAACGCCCATTTGAAAGCTGCAAAGAGTCAGAAGAAAAAGGCAAATAACTACATAACTATAAAAAATAGATCATGAAGACCAATTAAAGAGTTGCTTAGAAATGGCCACTAAGGGTAGGACTTCATGGTGCTATAAAACGCATGCGACGTGTCGGATGTTTTAACGAAAAAGGAAGTGAAGGAAAAAATGCAGGTAAGAACTACATTGATCCGACTGTCGGATGAAAACGCAGCGTGCTGCATTTTATTGCATTGCGACAGGTCAACTCCTCGCACACCATGAAGTCCTACCCTCAAAGTTACCTTAAAGGTGAACCACACCTTTAATTTTTGCTGATCACCTGCACGGAAGTATTTCAATAATCGTTTTGCCTGAAGTCAATTGTCTCTCACTTTAGTTTTAGGGATAGAAGGCTTAGGCCTTGGGCGTTTTTTTTTTTTTTTTTGATAAACACAAACCTTATTTTTCAGTTGAGGGAAGCCATTAAATTGGGTGGTTTCCAGCTTGCAAATGGGGATCACTGACCCCATCTAAAAAACAAATGCTCTGTAATGTTACACGTTTATTGTTATTGCTACTTTTATTACTCATATTTCTATTCTATTTCTCTCTCCTATACGTATTCCAGTCTCTTATGCAAATCAATGCATGGTTGCTAGGGTAATTTGGACCCTAGCAACCAGATGGCTGAAATTGGAAACTGGAGAACTGCTGAATAATAACCTAAATAACTCAAAAATCACATATAATAAACAATGAAAGACAATTGCAAATTGTTTTAGAACTCTGAGACTCTCGACATTATACTAAAAGTTAATATAACGAGAGTCAAAATTGCTGCTATTTTCTGTGAATATGTGAAAGGGAATATCATGTATTCCAGTCCTTTCCTTGTGGTTACTGTTGTATTCGCTCAGCTTGTTGACCTCTATGTAGGTCACTAACAAGTGAGCCTTTATCAGCACACTGCAACACAAAACACGTGCAGAGGCACTGTGTCATGTTGTTCTTATTAAGAGCACTTATGCTTATTTAACTTTTAGCCACTCCACATGTTGGCAACACTAATAGGTGTATTCATTCCAGAACAAATAAATCCGTTTTAAGGGTGTAATGCATTTCACTAAATGACGCTACAGAGGATGATGCAAATACTAAAAAAATGACTGGGTGTTTAAAACATTTTTTTTTTTTTTCACTCAGTGGGACTTTGTTCCAAAATCAGAAAGATCGTTTATTAAGGTATGATTAGAAGGGAAATATATGCATAAGTAGAAGTCCTCAGGCAACAATCATCAGCATAGTAAAATGCTTTTGTCCACAGACCACTTGCATAGATCACCGTCATCCTACGTTTATGGAGTTTCCACCAATTAATATGTTAACACTCCCTGATCAGATATCTATCATAAATGCCAACAATGACTGTATTGGTACTGTACATCTGCTCATCAATGGCAATCTTTATAATGACTACATCTAAATGTAGATATTCTCCAGCAGGCTTCTATTATTGGTTACCTGATTGGCTCACCTCATCACGGTCACACCTCAAAGACCAAAGGATTCTCAGGAAAAGAAACATGAAACGAGCCACAAAAACATCAGTAATGTGCTGCTATTTTTTATAGCACTATACATCTGCTCATCAATGGCAATTGTTATGGTGACAACCAGAACACAGCTTTATTATTATGATTAAGCGATAACATATTTCACAGTGCTTTGCAAAGATTATACATTAAGTCAGGGCTGTCCAACTGGCGGCCTGCGACCCCCCCCTTCTGTGGCCCCCCCCACATGCTGTGCCTGCATACCATATGTAAACTCTAAAAGGTATAACTACAGAGATTAAGGGCTCTTACACATGAGCGTTTTTACCTGCGCTCCCCTGCGTTCCGTTTTTGGCTTTCAGCCGCAGGGGAGCGCAGGAATAGATGCATTTCATTATTTCAAATGGGGCTGTACTCACCCAGACGCGTGTAGGCGCCGAACGCAGGAAAAATGCAGCATGTTGCGTCTCAACCTGCGTTCAGCGCCTACATGCGCCTGTGTGAGTACAGCCCCATTTGAAATAATGAAATGCGTCTATTCCTGCGCTCCCCTGCGGCTGAACGCCGAAAAACGGAGCGCAGGTAAAAACGCTCATGTGTAAGAGCCCTAACTGGCTCCTTTATTGTTTAAACCTCAAATTCAGACTAATCCCCTGTATTGTTCACATCTGTGATCACCCTGCATTGTTCACACTTGACACCTCTATTGTTTATATCTTAAAGGGCTGTACTGTTCACACCTGAGACCCAGACTGAAACTGCCCACATTGTTCAACTGTCCACACCTTATTCAAAATGCTAATGAGGCACCATGTGCTACCTGTGGAATGTAAGCCTGTTAGGGGTTATTAGCATTTGGAAATTGTTGTTATGGGGCCCCTAAGGTGTTTAATCATGTGTTGGGGGGTTGTTGTATTATCCACAGGGGAGGAGGAGGCATATGGATTTAAGGGTAGTTTTAACATGACTTCAATTTTTCACATTTGAGTGATGAGTGAGCACCAACCATTTGGTTTTTTGGTGTGCTACCACCGGTTATGTGGATATGATCTTAAAAGTTTTTGTGGTAACATGGGTGTGGTTTGAAAAGGGGGAGTGGCCAACACTGACTTCTATTATCGGCCCTCCACCACATAGGGCAATAAAATTTTGGCCCTCAGTACCACAGAAGTTGGACAGCACTGCATTACATTATTCCATCTCAGTTGAGTTCACAGTCCAAGGTCCTATCACATTCACACACAATGGAGTACCCAAACAAAAAGAAAATACAGGCAGAACATACAAACTCCTTAAAGGTGGTGCCCAGGCTATATTAAGTTCCAAAATACAGCCTTGTTGCAGGGTACAAAAAGCAGATTTGGCAGTGGCATGCTATCTAAGGTCTTTATAAACAATAATTATAGCTTGGGTGTAAATTCTAATTATTATGCTTAACCATTATTCCTAGTGTCTTGATATGTTAATATCTCTATATACACATAGCCATAAAATCATTGGAAATACATAACTACTATATTTGTTACTCCTTCTTGTTAACTGCGATGTTCAATCTAAACACGTCATATTAATTCTATATATTAATAAATTCAAAAAATTATTAATTATTATGAGGGTTACGGGGCATTTTGTATGGTATCCATATCATTTACAGCGCTGATATTTATTATTCAATTAATCCAAATTATACTGATCAAATCTCAATTCTATCAACTTAGATATCAGTGTCTATATATATTTATTTTTAGACTATTTCTCTTTTATAATTTTTATACATTTTTTAAAAAATGTATTTCTTGTAATTTTTTATATACTGTATATTTTGTATTTTTTGTATTCTTTGTTGTAATAACATTTCTATTTACTTGTATATTTCTCTTGTATGTTTTTCTTTATATATGAGACTTAAGTAGAGTAAAGAAACAAATATATATTTGATCAACTGTTATATATAAAGCTCAGTTAGAATAAAGGATCAAGTATACATTCAATCAATCGCTCCTTGCATTTTTCAATTGGGATGGCTAGTCAGTAAAATACTTAGGGGCCGATTCACGAAGGGTCGAATATCGAGGGCTAATTAACCCTCGATATTCGACTAGGAACTAAAATCGCTCAACTTCGAATATCGAAGTCGAACGATTTTGCGCAAATCCTGCGATCGATCGATCGAAGGATTTTTCATTCGATCGAACGATTAAATCCTTCGAATCGAACGATTAAATCCTTCGAATCGAACGATTCGAAGGATTTTAATACAATGATCGAAGGAAAATCCTTCGATCAAAAAATCCCAGGCAAGCCTATGGGGACCTTCCCCATAGGCTAACATTGACTTCGGTAGCTTTTAGCTGCCGAAGTAGGGGGTCGAAGTTTTTCTTAAAGAGACAGTACTTGACTATCGAATGGTTGAATAGTCGAACGATTTTTAGTTCGAATCGTTCGATTTTCGTAGTCGAAGGTCGAAGTAGCCCATTCGATGGTCGAAGTAGCCCAAAAAAACTTCGAAATTCAAATTTTTTTTAATTCGAGCCCTTCACTCGAATTTAGTGAATCGGCCCCTTAATATCACACTCTTTGTTCAACCCCTTAGGGAACAACTGTATCCAAAACAGACATCCATTATTAACCATTATTCCTAGTGTCTTGATATGTTAATATCTCTATATACACATAGCCATAAAATCATTGGAAATACATAACTACTATATTTGTAGTAGTTATCTCCCTTTTGGATATTAATGTTTCAATGTCTCCTTTTCAATTTCCCAATCTCACTGTTTCAATTCCCTGGAAAGATAAAAAAATATTCATTAGCACCATGTGTCTCAATTACATGTTCAGCTATGGCAGGGGACGCATCCAGTCTATTTATACAAGTTATATGTACCAGGACTCGATCCTTAAATTTTCTAAGGGTCCTGCCAACATATAGCTAGATAAATAAATAATTTGTTGTGCGACAATTCACATAGGTTTTACATTTATGTATTCTTTTGGTCACAGTACTCTGTATTTCTCTAGAAGTTTTTATAAAATTACAACATTTGCACACATTCGCACAACATCTATAGGTGCCAACTGTTTTTAGCCAATTTGTCTGTCCTTTTTTATCAGGTAACATACTCAGTGAGATTCTGTCTCTCAGGTTAAAACCCCGCTTATAGACAAAATCTGTTTTTTTCAAATCTAATTGTGCTAACACTGGATCTGATTTCAATATGTCCCAATGTTTCAAATGATATGTTGTTCTCTTTTGCCTCCGAGGTGTATTTAGTAATAAATCTCATTCTCTTGTCTGGAAACTCTTTTCTATCCCAACTGTATTTATTTGCCAACAGTTCCTCCCTGTTAAACTGCTTTGTCACATGCTTTCTTAATACTTTCAGTATGATAGCCTCTAGATAGTAGTCGGTCCCATAAATCTCTCTTGGAAGGCATCCCAAGTGGAACAGATTCTTCATAACCTAATCAACTGTCCAGTCGTTATGCCCTCCAAGAGAGGTCCCGGATGATTGCTCTGTCTCTGTAATAGGGAGTTCCTACTAATAGGTTTCCTATATATGTCAGTATGTATATTCTCACCAATAGAAGTAAACTGTATATCCAAGAATTCGATGGTATTACAATCACATTTATATGTAAACCTGATGTTGTTCTCATTGTCATTACAGTGGTTAATAAATGATTGTAACTGTGTTTCTGTACCCTTCCATATCAGTATTAGATCATCAATGAAGCGATAATACGCTCTAACATTGGATATAAATGGTGTATTATTTCCAAAAATATGGCATGCCTCAAACCAACCCATGAATAAATTTGCATATGAGGCCTCAAACCACGCCCCCATAGCAGTTCCACATTTCTGAAGATAATACTCCCCATTATAACTATAAAATAGTTTTAAGTAGATAGTCAACTGCTTCTACTATAAATTGGGTTTGTTCAGTTGTATAGAGTTCGCTGACCCTTAGTCAATATTGAAGAGCCCACATGCTTATGTTCAATCGAAGAATATAAGGCTGTGACGTCCATCGTTACCCACATGTACCCCTGTTTCCACCCAATCATCCCCAATTTATTGATAGCGTCGCCACTTTCCCTTATATATGAGGGTAACCGGGTGACTATAGATTGTATCAACTTGTCTACATACTCACTAAGTCCTTCGTTCAATGAGCCTATCCCGGCTACTATAGGGCGGCCCTTTGGTTGTTCTAAACTTTTATGTATTTTGAGAAAGGTGTGGAATATGGGTATTTTTGGATATTGTCGCCAAATATACTCAATTTCATTATGATTCAAAATGCCCATATTCTTGCTTTATTGTAAGAACAGTTGTAAACCCCTCTGGAAACGTTCTGTTGGATCTCTATCAAGTTTAAAATAAGATTCGTCCTGATTCAGTTGTTCCATAATATCTGACTCATAGTAATCCCTATTTAACACCACTATTGAGCCTCCCTTATCGGAACTCTTTACTACTATGTCTCAATTTTTGGAGAGATATTCCATTGCCTGGTATTCTTCTTTGGATAAATTGCTTTTCTTAATTTTCCATTGTTTTTGTTCACATCTGTTAGCTAAAGTTTTTAAATCTATGTGAGCCCATACTTTTCCCCCCAAACTGAATTAGAGCAAAACAAAAGGAGAGACTATTGATTTAAATTAAAGGGGTTGTTCACCTTCCAATAACTTTTTTCAGTTGAGTTGTTTTCAGATTGTTCTCCAGAACTAAAGACTTTTTTCAATTGTTTTCCATTTTGTATTTTTTACAGTTTTTCCAAAATCTAAGTTCAAAGTTCATGGTTCCTGGCTCTGGCAGCTCAGCAATTTAGGTGCAGCTTCTGGAGCAGACATAATATAATGGAATCAATTAGCCAATGTGTTTTGATGCACTAAAATGCATAAAAAACACGTGCGTGTACGAGACCTAGAAAGCAGTGCAAATGGTCTTACTAAGCTACAATGATCACAGGTTCGTAAAAGTTAAACAGTGTGGAAATGGATTCTAGATGTCTGTTACGCCCAACCCTGTATTTGCCTCTGAATTGAGACAACACATTCAAGTTAAAATTTCATTGAATTGCGGATTGATTTGCGCACAGTGGTGTGGGGTTGGTCATTATGTCCAACCAGGGGAACAAAATCCCCAAATTCACAGGGATCATTTATATGCGGCCATCTGTATACACATTGTTTAGCTAAAAACACATGTGCAATTTGTGTGCACAGAGAAAGCACAAATTACTATCCAGATGTGCTTAAGCAATTCAAAAACTGGTCAGTTTCACTAATCCAGCATTTGACCTCCTCTTTGTGCTAGATCTTGCAAATATACAGTAAACACTAATAAGCAGGGACTGTAAAACTCCAATGCTTAATTCTAACAGCCCTTAAAGGAGACATATTATTAACAAGAATGTGCCAGTGCATTGAACCCTTTTAGATATAGAAGGGATGTGCTTTAAAATGTTTTGTTTTGGGCTGATTTATTGAAAATATCTGCAAAAACCCTACCCGTCCTGCCCATCTGTTCTACTTCCTGCTGCATCCTTTCCCAGGCTGTGCAGGAGAGCCATCAGCACTCAGCATACTGCAGGTCTGTGATTGGATGTCCCCCTCCTACCATGTTTCTGGCAAGGACCGTTAGGACCTCCCTTCATTTGAAACAGGGACAGGGACCAGAGAACACATCTATAGAGGGAGCACAAATACAGAGGCTAATTTTTAATTTATAACCAGAAGTAAAACCAGCACCATAAAGTATACATTATTGCCTACAAAATTTAATTTTTATCCATCCTATATGTCTCCTTTAACCTTTGGCCACATTGTTTGGAAAAACAAATGATGCTTTGGATGGACAAAGGGAGGTGTTCCTGTCCTAAATATTATTTGTTATTTCAAACTTTGTTAATAACCTTCTATGTTCTTTTCTTTAGAACTGCAATGCTTCTTATTCAAGACAACATATAGGGGCAGATTTATCAAAGGTTGAGGTGAATTTTCGAATGAAAAAAATTTCAAATTTCAAGCTATTTTTTGTGTACTTCGACTAGGGAATAGTCCAAATTCCATTTGAATTTGAAAAAAAAAAAGAAAAATTTGACTTCGACCATTCGCCATCTAAAACCTGACGAATTTCTGTTTTAGCCTATGGGGGACCGAATAGAACCTATTTGGAGTGAATTGGTGGGGAAAACTTCGATTAGAATTTGATTGAATGTGCTATTACTTCAATTCCTACGATTCGAATTTGACTGAATATGGACCTATTAGATCGAAAATGGACCTATTCGGGCAAAAAAAAACAACTTAATTTCGGTTGGTCTTTTGAATTTCGAAGTTTTTCAAATTCGAAATTCAACCTTTAAGAAATATGCCCCATAGCATTGTTTTGATCACTGTCACAAGTATCAGAGCATGTAGAATAGCCCTAAACTTGCTGCACAGTTTTTTTGTTTGCCTTGCTTAACGTTCTTACTTCAACCACTCTGTTAATAACCATCTTAGGCTAATGGTACACAGAGAGTTTGTTGCCGGCGTTAAAACCTGCATTACCATGCGTGACAAATCTCCTTGAAATGCTTGACCACTGGCAAGAAAAATAAATTACCAGTGGGAAAGCATTTTGGGGAGACCTGTCACCCACGGTATAAAAGATATATATATATAAATGCAGGCAACAAATATCCGTGTGCTATTAGCCTTAAAGGAGTGGCTTACCGTTAAGTTAACTTTTAGTATGTTATAGACGGACTAATTCTAAGAAACTTTTCAATTGGCCTCCGTTATTTTGTTTTTACTTTTAAATTCCAGCTTTCAAATGGGGGGTCACTGACCCCATCTTAAAACAAATGCTCTGTAAGGTTATACATTTATTGTTATTGCTACTTTTATTACTCATCTTTCTATTCAGACCCTCTCCTATTCATAGACCTGTCTCTTATTAAAATGAATGCATGGTTGCTAATTTGGGCCCTAACAACCAGATTGCTGAAACTGCAAACTGGAGAGCTGCAGAATAAAAAGCTAAATAACCCAAAAAACACAAATAATAAAAAAAATGAAAATAATTGCAAATTGTCAGAATATCACTCTCTACATCATACTAAAAGTAAATTTAAAAGTGAACAACCATTTAAGGCCCACAATTGGCATGTGTGTGGACTGGAGATTATAAAACAGTATTAGGTTTTGGGAACTGATAAGGAAGATTGTGGTATGCCAGTCTGATGTCAAGATGTGCAAGGATATAATGTGTTTCTTTCCAATGCTCCCAAGAAGAAGTTTTCATTGATAACCAATTATTTTATGCAGCAACACTCTGATCTTGAGAGCTATGGTACTTCTCTCATGGGAAGCAGCAATTTGTAAACATCCACCCCCCACTCTCTTACTAAATTCAATGACTGTTCCCTTGAACTAAGATTCAAGTGCCCTAAATTAAAATCTATTTTTAAATATTCAAATGAGAAGCCATCCACTGGGAAATATGTGAAAGGGAGAACTTCTAGTTAGCATGCACTGAATGGAAATAAAACTGTGACATTCATATAGCTCATTAGAATGCATCAGGAGGTGACTTTCATTTACTGGCCTAGCACAATATTAAAGGAGACATAAAAGCATAACTGAAATATAATGAATACTGTATGGAGCTGGTTTCACTCAGGGCTAGAAAAAATCATTGGGGTATATTTATCAAAGAGTGAAGTTAATAGTGAAGTTCCGCCGCTAGAGTGAAATTCTGCCACTTCCCATTCATTTCTATGGGGTTTTAAAGGCGTATTTATCAAAGGCTGAAATTTCACTTTCACCCATTGATAAACACACCTTTCAAAATCCCATAGAAATGAATGGAGAGCTGTGGAATTTCACTCTAGTGGCAGAACTTCACTCTTTGATAAATTTACCCCATTATCTTTAATATGTTACCTTCCCTGTGTATGTTTCAAATAAGGGGTGGGTTTGTCCTAATGGTCACTGCCAGGAGGGGGATAGCTTATCATAGCACCACAGTCACATAAGCAAAGACAAAAACACAACTTTTTAAATCACATCATCTTTAGAGGAGTATAATGCACTGACATTCTTTTTTACACAATATGCCACTTTAAAAGGTCATGAGGTTTCTTACTAGATTCCCGTATAGGTCAAGAGTGTATTTGGAAGATTAAGGACGAGGTCACATGGGGCATTTTTAAAACCGCATATTCGAGTGTAAATATGCACAAAATTAAGCCCTACTGAAAATAATGGAATGTGCACTATAGAAATTCCCACGGGGCACTTGCATGCTAACATCCGCCATGCAATGCAAGTATTTGCATTTTTCGGCAGAAATGCCATTACTCAAGGAAACACCATATTATTGAATTCTATGGGATTCGCAGGTTTGAAAATACACTTCGATGAAATATGTTTATACATCTCAATATGGCGGGCAAACTCTCGAGAGATGGATTGCACATATACACGTAGTTGCAATGCTGTATGCTGGTGATGTAATTACGTTGCGTATTTCCGCTTGGCGTTTTTTCACAAAAGTTCACTGAAAATTCTTCCAAACGTAATTTGGGGAACAAGAAAAACCAGAAATTCATGTTGGGAAATAAAAGTACAGGCTGAAAAACACATTATCATGTGATATGATTAAGCATTAGGATAGACAGGAGGCAAAACAGCTTTCTTTTGTGAACACCAAATCTAGCAATAGAAGGTTCCATTCCATATATTCATGCATAACATTCCTGTGTGCCTTTTTGATGATTCAGGACTATACAATTTAAATTGGTACAGCTGGGAAGTATGATTCAGGCCACCATTATTATTCTTTATTTATATAGCACCTACACATTCCGCAATGTTTTGTAGAGATAACACTATCATTAATGACATATAAATGAATAATAATTAGTAAATGTAATGCTTTAAATGGGAGTGTCTCGTGATCCACCAAAAAATAAACATTCTGTCCACTGCTTGCAGCTAAGGGAGGAGTTTAAACAAAACATAAAAACATTTTTTTGTAGTACAGGTAAGAGACCGGTTATCCAGAATGCTCGGGACCTGGGGTTTTCTGGATAATGAATCTTTCTGTAATTTGGATCTTAAAGTGATGCTGCCATCCAAAATTAAACAATTTTTTACATCTATCATAATATTGCCTACTTATAACTACTACTTATAACTTGCCATAAAGTATTTAAACAATGCTTTTACATTACCTGTCTGATGCCCCATGTTCCTGTAAGAGGGGGCTGCCATATTTGTGCAGCAGGAATCCATTAGCATTAGAAACTTAAACTGACAGGCTGAGATGGGACAGTCGGGTTGGGAAAACAGTCAGGTTTAGAATCTTCAACCAACAATTACTTACAAAAACAAACCTCTGAGCAAAAAACGATCAACATTATCTATAGGTAACTTTTAATATACATTCATATTATAAATAGTAGTTTTTCTGTGTCAGTATTACTTAAATACCTTAAGTCTACTAGAAAATAATGAAAACATAAAATAAACCCAATAGGATGGTTTCCCCTCCAATAAGGATTAATTATATCTTAGTTTGGATCAACTACAAGGTACTGTTTTATTATTACAGAGAAAAAATCATTTTAAAAATGTGGATTATTTTAATAAAATGAGAGATGGCCTTTGCGTTATTTGGAACTTTCTGGATAATGAGTTTCCGGATAAGGGCCTGTAAAACCCCAAACATGTAGTATAACAAAATATGCATCTGTGAGTGGTTTAATTCTGCAAAGGAGACGGAAGGAAGGGCCCTGAAACAGTGTGCATGTCACACACACGGTTTCACAGTATGACTGGACTGCTGCTATTTAGCACCTATTTACTCAGCCCACACACGTTGAGCATATTACATGGAGTTTTAATAGTACAGATTTGTAGTAGTATTTTTGGTAGCACTAAGGATGTCTGGCTGGCAAGTCTATTTGCTGCCTGCTTTCCCACTGCCTGACACCTAGCAATCATAATGCCCTATAAATACTCCTCTTTCCAGCATTGCAATAGGACTCCCTCTGCTGGATCAAGTGCGCCATTGCTGCAGTACAACAATTTTTACAGCTGTCTCCCAGATGTACCCATTGCTTATCAGTGAGGTAATATGTTTTTTTTTTTGTTTACTAGCATGACAAATACAAGTAACAGGCAGTTTGGAAACAAACCAATACACATTCTAATTAAAGTTGCCAAACTGGGATGGGCGGGGGACAGAACATTTTGTTATATGGGGCCCTGTGATTTCTGACGAGGCTCTGGTTACAGATCATAAAGAAACCAGGTCATTTTCTTGGTAAGCATGCTGTATTGTGTTGCTGCAAAACATTCACTAAAAGACAGTGGGGGCTCATTTATCAACACTGGGCAAATTTGCCCTTGGGCATTTACCTATAGCAACCAATCAGTGATTACTATTTTAAAGCCAGCTGCAAGTAAAACAATGCATGCAACAATTTGATTGGTTTCCATGGGTTACTGCCCATAGGCAAATTTGCGCAGTGTTGATAAATGACCCCCACTATTTCCTTTAGTTATGATATTATAAATAAATGCTGAAGCATAATTCCTATGAATAGTTTTCACTCACCCATGCACAAGATCGGTACTAAACTACTGTAATGGTATTTTGTTATAATACACCCTGACCCTGCTTATATCATAAACAGTCAGCTGTAGGATTTGGTCGGCAGATGTACATCACCATGTGACCTGATTAGCGCTCGGCCCTGTTGTATCGCGTGTATTTTAAGCGCCAGATAATAAAAGCATCGGAATACCGAAAGCCATACGTTTCCTTTTGCACGTAAGCATTAACAGAGAGGGGTTTCCATTATACGGGAGGTAGGCAGACAACATGGTTACCTGCCAGTAGGATTATATACACACTGACTGACTGTATTGTTCCCTCTGATGTTCTGCACATAGTCCCTCCCTCCTTCTCTCCCGGCCCCTCCCTGCAGGAAGTGTGCAACGTCCCCCTTTCCTAAAAATCCTAAATCGTGTCCCGCCTCCTCATCTCCAGCTGTAGTCTCACACAGCCCTCGGGGGTACAATCTAGTTTGTATCAGGAGGGGGGCAGCTGTCAGAATGCTGCTCAATATGTTCTGCTGCAGAGCCCCCCTGCGAGCCATGGTGAGAATTCCGCAAGGCACTTGACGCTTTCCCAATACTTGTACTAACACTTAGCAGAGAATCCTCTTCTTATTGAAACGTGCAATGCATTGTGGGATGTAAAGGGAAGTATTGTGTTGTGCAGGAAGGGTATGTGCAGATCAGTTCCCTCAGAGCCGCAATGTGCAGCATCCCACTATCTTTACCAAACCCGACTGCCAGCGGCTGCCTCTAGTGTTCATATTCTAATGCATTATGGGTACTTGCATCTTAATGAGCTTTTCTGTCGCTGACTGTAATGATTCCCCTCTGCATTCACTAAACTTTATCCCTCTCCAAAAACACAGCCTTCTAGTTGCACAGACTCACTCTTGTTATCCTCTAACCACCATGTTCTTTTGGATCTGACTTTTGCAGGGTTTGTTCACCTTAAAATAACTTTTAGTATAGCGTGTGCTGCAGAATTCTTATGTAATTTGCAGTTGGTCTTCTTTTTTTATGATAGTAGTTTTGCAACAATTTACATTTTTGTTCCATGGGTCTCAGGTGTGACATTTAAACTGTAATACAGTTGCTAGGGGTTACTTACCCTAGCAACCAGGAGCAATTATGGCATTGAAATGGAAGATGAATAGCTGAGGGCCTGAAACAAAGCCAGTCAAAACAAGAATAAAAATAAAGAACCTAGATAGGACGGTTTATAACTCAAAAACAAATACCATCAATGAGGACCAGTTAAACAGGTTGCTTGTAATAAGTCCATAGTAAATGTAAACGAGAATTTCCCTTTAAGTGAATAAACCAAAAATAGCAATGGGAGCACCTTCCATTAAATAGTTAGTTAGTACAGATTACCAGTGTGCAGGGTCAAGTGAATATTAGCAAACCAAAAAAAAAAAAGACTGAGCAATTGTTTTGCAGCACCCTAGTATATACATAGAAGTTCTCACCAAACAGGGTTTATGAGGTAAAACCTAACTTTTATTAAAAAGTATACTTTTTATTTACTTTTTAATAAAAGTTACATTTTACCTCCTAAACACTGTTCAGTGAGAACTTCTGTGAATGTACTAGGGTGGTGCAACGCAATGGGGTCAGTCTTTGTTTGGTTTCCCTTTAAGTGTCCTGATACCTACTATAGAGCCAGGACCCTTTGCTAGTGAAACACCCTTGGTACATATAACATTTTATTAGGCTGTATAATAATTTTCCATTTATATCAGGGCTTTTACAAGCCATAGCATCCACTGTTACATACAACTGGCGTTGTTTTTAAATGGGTAATTCAAGTTAAAATGAACATGTAGTATGATGACAATGGTATTCTAAGGCAATCTGCAACGGGGACAAGACAAAATGAACAAATGTAAAGGATAGACATCTATAACATAACAGGTATGAATCATTTCCATAACGGCAAAACATTTCTGCACTAGGGCAGTGACAAACCATTTCCAAATAAACAGCTTCCGTTTTGTAATGGAGCAAGGTTTGTGGTCTACATTTGCTAATGGCAAACAGGGGTAAATGCTGTGCTGCAGAGTCCTGTCTCCTTCTGCTATTTAAGATAACCCTTTGACCTTTTATACCAGGGCCTTATATAACTTTATTATACCACCACTTCAATCTCTCCTCCCCACCTAGCATTAGTTTGCCTTTATAGGGATTGGGGGCTACTAGTTATTATATCATATGTGTGCCTTTGTGCGAACAGAACCCATTAACATGGGTGTCTCCGACTTTTATACTGGGCTCCTTCTTCCATAACACTATAACAATGATTTTTATCACCCTCTCAGGTTTCCTTCCGTACCCTCAGCAGGGGCTACTCTGGCTCTTCTTTTCCCCATCAGCCTGTGCCTGACCTCTCAAAAACTCTTTCTCATTACCTACGATCACTCCAGCCCTTGGTTAGCAAAGATGAGCTTGAGAGCACCCGGGAACTGGTGGAGGAATTTTTGAGGCCTGGGGGCCAAGGAGAGGATCTGGGGAAACAGTTACAGAAGAGAGCTGAACGGACTGACAATTGGGTAAGAGCAAAAAGTGAGCAGAATACATCCAACATGAGACTGGGCTGCCACATTTTATAGGATAGTGCCAGTCATTAGTGAGCCCAGTGTTGCAAGCATATAGTACGGTACCTGCTTTTTCTTTCTTATTTGCTATTTCCTTGGTTTTTACCTTTCTTTGTTTATTCATGTTACTTGTGCCAATCTTCTTTGTGTTTTCTCCTTTCCCAAACTACCCACCCTTGTTGGTGTATGCCATTGTCAAGGATATCAAATGCCACAGGGTAATAAAAAGTGCATGTTTAGTCATCTGTAATAACCAGACAACAGCTAGTATTTTACTGCATTTGAAAGCAAATATTTGACTGGTTGCTGTGGGTGACTAGACATGGGCAAACTATGCCCTTTTTAACTTTCCCTAATAAATTCTCATTCTCTTCTCTCTCGTTGCTTACCAAACACCCCCTACCCCCATAGCTCACAGACTGGAGACATCAAGCTATCTACCTGGAGAATCATCTGCCCCTACCTGTGCATTCCAGCCCAGCTGTACTTCTTCCCCAGAGGGATCACAAAGACTGGAGGGGACAGCTAAGGTACTAGTGCATCTGCATGTAATGCAGGCATTGAGTAACAATGCATACTTGCATACACGACTAAACTGGATTTCTGAAGGCGGGCATTCATGGAAATGGCAATACATTTATAAAATCTAACAATATATGCATGTAAAATCACACCCATCCTAAGTGGTTGCACCAAATCAAGGATTGTCCAAATCTCAGCACTTTATGCAGGAGTCAAATATAGCCATGCTTATAGTGTTGAAATCAACCATGTGTTTTTTTTGTTTTAAAAGTTTTTATTTATTGGTTGCAGCTTCAGCATACAAAAATAAAGCATAGTTTAACAATAATCCAAAGTGTACATTGATTATTCACATGAATTGAGCAACCCTTCACCAAACTGAGAGCTAGCTCTGAATTAACAATTTCCACGCTTGAAGAGGAGACCGTTTTTTGTTTAAAGCTCAATCACTCAAACTGGGGGAGGGAGATTTAGGCCGTGTGAGCTTTCATTAGCTTCTGTTCCTAAATATGTAGGTGTTTTTCCTAAGTAGATTCCTGGGGTATGTTCGTATCAGTTATATCAGCCCATGCTCCCCAGACTTTCTCAATTTTTCTGGGCAACCTCTACTGATATATGTTAGCTTGTAGAATAGGAGTGCTTGATTTATTATAGATTTCCATTTCCTTAGGGTGGGTGCTTTAGGCAACCTCCATGTTAGGATAATAGTTTTCCTGGCATAGTAATAAAGGAGTCTCAGGAGGGCACGTCGGTATTTGTCCTGAACTAAATTCTCCACTAAGCCCAGTATACATGCTTCTGGGGACCGCACATTTGGCATGTCTAATGTTTCTACTACAAATGCCACTACTTTTCTCCAAAATTTCTCTATCAGTGGGCAGGTATCAACCACATGTTTAGTTGTCTAACAACATTAATGGACTGTGGGATAAAATATACAGTAAACAAGGATGTGTTTTTATTGTTCAAGAAAGCAAATTAAGCATTACCTTTAAAAAAAACAAAAAAAAGCAAGGATGTGTTAAGGTGTGATTTTAATTAATTAAAAACAACATACTGAATAGTTAGGGGGTGTCCAGTGCACATCTATTGTTGAGCTATAAATTTTAGATCCAATAAGAATTGAGGAGGAAATTTATTTTTCACTTACTATTTTGAGACTGGGAAATCAGTGTTTGCTGTTCTTTCTGTATCTCTTTCCAGATTTGCATCCAAACTGATTTCTGGTGTTCTGGATTTCAAAGCAAAAATCGAGAGGTAAGCCTGTCTCCATTTGAATCTTATATGGCTTTATTTTTTATTTCTTCCTGATTCCATGTTAAAGGGATCCTGTCATCGGAAAACATGTTTTTTTCAAAACACATCAGTTAATAGTGCTGCTCCAGCAGAATTCTGCACTGAAATCCATTTCTCAAAAGAGGAAACAGATTTTTTATATTCAATTTTGAAATCTGACATTGGGCTAGACATATTGTTAATTTCCCAGCTGCCCCAGGTCATGTGACTTGTGCTCTGATAAACTTCAATCACTCTTTACTGCTGTACTGCAAGTTGGAGTGATTTCCCCCCCCCCCCAGCAGCCAAACAAAAGAACAATGGGAAGGTAACCAGATAGCAGCTACCTAACACAAGATAACAGCTGCCTGGTAGATCTAACATTCAGTTACATTGAGAAGGAAAAACAGCAGCCTGCCAGAAAGTATTTCTCTCCTAAAGTGCAGGCACAAGTCACATGACCAGGGGCAGCTGGGTATATTGACAAAATGTCTAGCCCCATGTCAGATTTCAAAATTGAATATAAAAAAATCTGTTGCTCTTTTGAGAAATGGATTTCAGTGCAGAATTCTGCTGGAGTAGCACTATTAACTGATGCGTTTTGAAAAAAACATGTTTTTCCGATGACAGGATCCCTTTAAACACCCTTTTTGTCTGTTTCAGCCCTGATGGTCTTACAGAGATATGGAGAGGCCATCCTCTATGTCCTCACCAATACCATGACTTCTTTGGCTCATGCAGAGAACCTGGTTACAAAAGAGATCGTGTACTGCTGCAGCCGGCACATAAGTCCCCATCTCATCATGTGACAGTGTGCAGAAATTACCAGGTGGCCTAAATGTCTCTGTCTGTGATTCTTATAATAATCTCTGGGATGCTGAGTATAGTGAAAAGAGACCAGCTTTATTTATTTAGACATTAATGGAGATTTCTATCAATATAGCAAAACAATGATACTTTCATTCTTGACATGCTGGGACGTAAGTGAGCATCAGCATGTCTGAAGTGTTTAAAAGTCATGGCAGTGCCAATGTATTGATTTATAATAGTTTCATGATTGATAGTAGCTTCAGATGAATGTAGGCACATGTACTGATGTTTATGATGAGTTTGCATTCCAGAAATTGTAAGTAGTGGCCTTGTGCCTAACATACATCAAAAATAGCTCCAAACACAGCTACTTTAGGTCTGTAGCATAAAAAGTGGTTACATTTTTTCACAATACTTTTTCTTGTTTCCCTTCGTTTGGGAGACACTACTATAGAGCACAGAGGACCATACGACTTTGGAAAGGCAAGAGATAACATTTCCCCCAGATCTAAGTGACTGTAGGAAAAAGTCTGGAAGTTCTCTGAATAAGTTGCAGTAGTTTTGCTAGGAATGAATCAATCCCTCAGTTACTATAATTAGACTATTAGAAATAACATACAATGAATCTCAATTTTTGTCTCTTTATATCTGTCTATCCTCTGGCATACTTTCTATATCTTTTCCAAAACCTTTTCTTAAATTCTCCTTTCCCACCTCTCTCAGTTTTTCCAAATGGATGTATATAATAGTGATGGGTCTCCTCTCACTGAGGATCAGATTCATCAGCAGATGCTTTTCCTGCGAGCTCACTCCTACAAGACGGACAAGGAGCCTGTGGGGGTGCTTACCACTGATCACCGAAATAGCTGGGGACGTGCATATACCACCCTTATCCGGGGTGAGTGTCTGCCATGTTATTGCAATACAGTACAGGGATTATGAACTAGGCTAGGGAATCTTGTTTAAACAAACTTGTTTTTAATATTTTGTGAATTGATGAATTGTCTAATAATAAATCAATAAAAATGAAATAATAAAAAAGAGAAAATTCCTCATCACAAATAGACCTGTTCCTAAACTACAAAGCAATTGCCCATGTAGTAAAATGTCAAATATTTGCTCTAATCCTATAACCAATGAGACCTTTGCTTTCAACATTCTAATTCAAATAGATTGACCAACGTTTATTGCTAATTAGTTGCTATAAATTACTGAACCAGAGAAAACATTTGCTAGTGCTAGCTCACAGGGCTAGATATACTCAAAATGGTTTCTAAACTTAAAATTAACGTTTGGTATGATGACAGTTTGCAGTTGGTCTTCTTTTTAAATTATTTGAGCTTTTTTAAAGAAATATTTAAATTATTGTTAAATAGCTTTCCAGTTTGGAATTTCAGCAACTGTCTGGTTGCTAGGGTCGAAATCACCATAGCAACCAGGCAGTGGTCTGAATGAGAGAGTGGAATATGAATAGGAGAGGGCCTGAATACAAAGGTAATTAATAAAAAATTGTAGCCTCACAGAGCAATAGTATTTTGGCTGCTGTCGTCAGTGGCTGAAAGTTGGAAAGAGGAGGAAGAAGAAAGAAAGAAAAAAAGAATTAAGATCAACTGAAAAGTTGCTAAGAATTGGCTATTCTATATGCTATTACTATACCTACTAAAAGTTAACTTAAAAGTAAACTGCCACTTTAGTTGTGCAGTTTGCAGTCAAATTTATTAGTTTTCCTCAGTCTAACAATGTAAAGACTTCCATGACCATTGTGGGGTTCCCCCATGCACCTGCAAACAAAATCTTAATGTGCTGTATAAAAGAGATAGTGGAAGAACTCACATGTATTTTGTTGATGTCACAAGGACATAAATAAACCCTAGTAAAATGTGTTGTTGGGGGTTTACCTGCCTAGCTTGCATGCTACATTTACATCTACCACATATTCTAGCTAGTTTCTGAGACATGGATCCATTCATACCCTTCCATTTCTGGGGCCTGTTCCAGCACAGCTTTACACAAAGTTTCTTATATCACCTGGGGAATGTCACCTGAACTACCAGTATTAGCCAATATTTCTGGTCTGACATAGGACCAGTTTTACTTGGTAGTTGTATCCTGAGCCCACTCATCAAAGAATCCTACTTAGACGTATAGCCTTACTGGCGGAGTTCTAGCCAAAAACACATTAGACACACTTACTGTTGGGGGGTGAACATTTTCTTTTTAGGGATGCCCCTTTACAGCCCCCCTAGAAATATATTGTAGATTGCCGAGAAGACCAGGCGGTACTTCTATATGTGTTGCAGAAAGTCATTGAAGCAGAATTTGCAGGGAAGAGGGAATATAATATAGACAGATATACAGTCTGTACCTCTTTTTGTTCTTTAGACCGGCTGAACAGAGAATCCGTGCACAGCATCCAACATAGCCTCTTCACAGTCTGCCTTGATGCCACTGCCCTTAAGTTTTCTGAGGAGCTGTATAGCAGCCGAACAGCAGCCCAGATGCTACATGGAGGAGGGACGCATGCAAATAGTGGCAACAGATGGTTTGACAAAACTTTGCAGGTACATATTCTGCCAAGTGCACTTTATACATACCTACGTACATATTGCGTGTCCCTTCTTCAGTCTGCTCCTTTTTACCAGTTCTGTCGGTGAGAAGCTTATGACCTTTGCAGTGCACTCCCTGTATCTTCTAGATAAATTACATAGATAGATTACATGTGGATATAAGTAATTATCAGACCAGCGGTAGCAAAATTTATATTCCTCTACAGTTTTTCTGTTGCCACCCCTGCATTCTGTGTTCTGACATTCCCTAAAAATTTCAGTTTTCCTATTGGCAGCCCAAGCATTTTAGCTGCTTCTTGACTCCTAGACTTCTTCCTCTTTTGGACATTCACTTCCACAACATATGCAACTTATGTGATCACTATCGCCAGTAAAAAAAAATTATATAAGTGACAAAACTATGAAAGAAAGAAAAAAAGCAGCCTTAATGTAGGTACACATCCAATAAAGTGTGATCTACCTTACTTCTGTCGTGGTACCAGTAAAGAGCTGATAAAACTTAAAGGAAAACTATACCCCCAAACAATGTAGGTCTCTATAAAAAGATATTGCATAAAACAGCTCATATGTAAAACCCTGCTTCATGTAAATAAACCATTTCCATAATAATATATTTTTCTAATAGTATGTGCTATTGGGTAATCATAAATAGAAAATTGCCATTTTAAAAAATAAGGCCCCCCCTGGGAGCGTACGATTCAAAGTGCCCACAAACATACTAAACAAACTATACATGTTAGGTCACATGAGCCAATTAACAGTCAGAGTTCTGTATTTTGCTTCAACACTTCTTCCTGTTACAGTTAGAGTTGTAGTATTTCTGGTCAGGTGATCTCTGAGGCAGCACACAGACCATCACAAAATGGTGGCTCAGGGCAAGAGATGTAAAAGGGCAAGATTTACTTAAATATATAGACCAGTTTGGTAAGATTCTTTAATATGCCACTTCATATGATGTAAACTATCTGTTGCTTAAGTGTTCATTTTGGGGGTATCGTTTTGCTTTATAGGGTTTTTTTTTAACTTTGAGTTAACTTTTAATATGACGTAGAGAGTGATATTTTTATATAATTTGCATTTGGCTTTTTTTTTTATTTGTGTTTTTTTGAGTTATTTAGCTTTTTATTCAGCAACTCTCCAGTTTGCAATTTCAACAGTTTGCAATTTCAAATGACCCAAGCAACCATGCACTGTTTTGAATAAGAAATAGGACTATGATTAGGAGAGGACCTGAATAAAAAGATGAATAATGAAAAGTAGCATAAACAATAAATGTGTTGCTTTACAGAGCATTTGTTTTTAGATGGGGTTAGTGACCACCATTTGAAAGCTGGAAAGAGTCAGAAGAAGAAGGCAAATAATTCAAAAACTATAAAAAAAAAATAATGAAGATCAACTGAGATGTTGCTTAGAATTGGGCATTCTATAACATACTAAAAGTAGAGTTGCCACCTTTTGGCTGTGCTTTTACCAGCCAGGGTGGGTGTGGGTCTGTGAATGGGCTGATCCATTACATCAGGGGCAGAGTTGTCCCATAGTTAAAAATGGTTATTTTAAAGGCCCCCACAAATGTTGCCCCTCTTCCTCACCTGACGTGTTTTGCATCGGCTTTTGCGAGACTGAGTATGCTAGGAATTTCTTTTCCCTTTTTCATATCTCATCTGATCTAGTATATTGGGACCGCCTGCTATCTGACTTTCTACTCATGCCATGAATGCTTCTTCCAGATTTATTTACCATACCAGGTGCTTCTTCTGCCTCCCCACTCTGCTAGTCTCTCCCCTTGTTCCCTCTTGCTTCCAAAATTACATTCAAAATACTTTGACTTACAAACTACTTACTCTATACAACTCATCTCAAATGACTTGCCTCCTCTTGCCTTTTTTCCACCAATGATCCTCTCCTATTATTCACTCTCTTTTATCTTCTCTCATGACCACTTACAGAAAGTCTCTGGAGCAGTGTTCAAGTTCTGGAACTTTTCAGAGTAGCCTGTCTCGATCCTTCCTAAAAAATCTCAACTCTACCTCCCTTTTGCAGTCATTTTCGTTTCGAAGTAGCCACTCATGTTAAGTTTAGCATAGCGTGTCTCTCATAACATTTGATATTGTCATTTGTAATATTTTGCCATATCATAATATTTCTGCTATCCCAAATTCACTGAACCCCACAGAAACTTTATTAATAAAGTATAGTACCAATAAAACATTCTAAACAAAGCAAAAATGCCATTAACATTGGATTCTGCTAAATTTCCAGCATACTAATTTGTGAAAAAAACATAAGCTTCAGACTCCCCAGTATAATATTAACTCTTTTCTTTTCCATTTTTTATAATGATGCTACTTCTAAAATACCTCAGTTCGTGGTTGGGGAGGATGGGACATGTGGTTTGATATACGATCAAGCAACAGCTGATGCCTCTGCTGTACTGACAATGCTGAGCCATGTTCTGGAGTACTGGTATGTCAGTAATATATACAGAGTAATAATAACAAATATCGGGATGTAAAAAAAATAGATGTTGCAAAAGTTATAACTCGGGATGCAACAGATTAAAAATAGAGTCAAAGCTTGTTTACTTCTTTATTTCCTTGTTCCTACCATTCAGTGGCTATGGGACCAGTTCTCCTCCCCCTCTCTTTTTTTCTCTTCTCAATGGATATCTGATATCCATTATACAACTGCTATGATTTGATACCCACTCTGTACAAAATGCAAATAAAAATAATTGAAAAGAAAATTGAGTCAAAGCTGCATAAATAAAAGTTGTTACTGTGCAGTTACAAAACAATACGCAGAATGATAGTTGAAATGGGCTTGTGGGGTGGGAATAACAATGCTAGTAACTTGTGCTAACATGCATTTCCCATCTCTTTCCAGCTCAAGGGGGCCCAGAGGTCATCTACCTCGTACACCTTTAACACGTCTTCCTCCCCCAAAAAAGCTCTACTTCAATTTCCCCCCAGAAACCAAACAACATGTAGAAAATGCAAAGCAGAACCTGGACATGTGAGTGGGATGTTGAGTGTGTTCCTGAATGTTGCTAGTCTGTTGCTGGTGAGGCATAAAAGACGTTGTGTCAATATTTTTATAGTTTTAATAATGTTTTGGCCTGTGTGCATTGTAAATAATTAATTTTACCACTTTTATTGTTATCTTTGTTTTAATAATGGTGTGTAGCATCTCAGGTCATTATACATTATCATGTGCTTTTAGAAACAGTAAGCACCACACAATGCAACTATTTAAGGTAGCTGTTTCCCATATTTATATTCCCATATTATCTCTTAATGAGTGTGTCCTGCTCCAATAACTGCCTTCATTGCTATTTTAATTACTACCACTTGGTAGGGCATGGGAGCATTTCTACCAATATATGTAATTATTGGTAAAATGAAACATTTCTAATAACATGCTTAGGGGAAGTATTTAATAATGCTGAACATTTAGAGGTAGATTTATATTATTTTCATGTTTGAGGGGAAAAACACCATTGCAGGAAAACAATTGCCTTAATACTCCTTTTATTATGCAACTGCATTGTTTTTTTTTAAATATATATTTGTTATTAACTTATTACATGTGTGGTATGCTTCTTTTGGGTATTGTAATAAAAAGTCTACATATTGCTATGTGCAAATTTAAGACCATTTATTACCTCCAAAATATGCCAAATCACTGTAACTAAATTGTGAGTATAAAGAAGATGTTGGTCTGAAAGGGCTTAGGAGGTACTAGGGACTGTATGTTATATACGATTCTATAAGTGTCACATATTTTTTTTTGTTAGATTGGTGAATGACTTAGACATTTGCTGCTTCACGTTCTCTGATTTTGGCAAGAGCTTTCCAAAGAGACACAACATGAGACCAGGTGCTTTTCTGCAGGTCGCCCTTCAGTTGGCGTACTACAGGTAGAGTGTGAGCTGTGCTTCACTGGCAAGGGTACAGGGGCATTAACTGTGTGTAGCAACATTAATTATTCAATAATTATTAATACTTCATTAAACATCTTTAAAAGGGTGGTTCACCTTTAAGTTAATGTTTAGTATGTTGTAAAATTGTCAGTTCTAAGCAACTTTTCAATTGGTCTTCATTTTGTTTTTAGTTTTTGCATTTGCCTTCTTGTGACTCTTTCCAGCTTTCAAATGAGGGTTACTAACCCCATCTAAAAACAAATGCTCTGTAAGGCTACAAGTGTATTGTTATTGCTACTTTTTATTACTCATCTTTCTATTCAGGCCTCTCCTATTCATATTCCAGTCTATTATTCAAATCAGTGCATGGTTGCTAGGATAATCTGGACCCTAACAACCAGATAGCTGAAATTGCAAACTGGTGAGCTGCTGAATAAAAAGCTAAATAACTCAAGAACGCAAATAATGAAAAATTAAAACCAATTCCAAAGTATCACAGAATATCACTCGCTACTTCATACTAAAAGGTAACTCAAAGGTGAACACCAACATCCGTATCTATTATTAATGTACACAGGTGTCATGGATCCTTGTGTGCCACATGTGAAGTTGTCAGTCTCCGGACATTTCATCGTGGTCGATCAGATGTAGTCCGTTGCTCTTCCCCTGAGGCACTAGAATTTGTGCAAGCTGCAGATGATCCCAGCAGACCGGTAACTGGGGCCTTTGATTATTGTGACGCGACTTTATAGATGAGATTGAGGAAGAGGGTAATTACAGGCTTCTAGGTCTTCTACAGTTGGGTGTTGTGTCACAATAGATCAAATCATTTGGGACAAAGGGCCAAGCATTTTTAGTTCAATAGCACAAAGTTACTGTATTAGAGCATATCATCACTGATCAAATTAATGCATTTAAAGGGTTATATCAGAATTAAAATCGTTGCATTGCCATTGCTTTTCTTAAAGAGCTTCTCCAGCTTATTAAAACAAGAGGTCTGCTATTTCTCTAAAACTGCTATAATTAACTCATGCAAAATTAATTATTGTGGTCCTTAAATAAATTTTACAATTTTACATTTTTATATTCACTATAGTTCCCTTTAAAGGAGAATTCAACCCATAGTTTAAAAACCCTACCCTGGGTAGACCCTCCTCCCCCCTTTTTACTCACCCCTGCAGATTCTGGCCTCGGAGTTCACGGCAGCCATCTTCTTCTTCTCCGGTAATCTTCATGTATTGATGGCATTTTCGGCGCATTGCGCAGTTGGAGTGAATTTCTGGTCCCGAACAACTGCGCATGCGACAAAACTTCCGAAAAAGACAGAAGAAAGAAGATGGCGCCCATGAACTCCCGTGGCCAGAATCTGCATGGAGGGGTGACAGTTAGGCTGGGAGGGGGTCTACCCAGGGTAGAGGGGGAGGGTTTGTCTTATTACGGGTTGAATTCTCCTTTAAAGAACAAGACCCCTCCTCCAAAGGCCCCCTCCTGCCCCATCCCTGCACCACTTATTAATCTCATGTGTTGTTATCTGTGTACCTGCTTTAAAGGAGAATTCAACCCGTAATAAAAAAAAGCCTCCAGAAATTTTCGTGACTTTTGGCGCATGCACAGAAATTTACTCCAACTGCGCTTGCGACGAAAATGCCATCAATCTGCACAGAGGGGTGAACAAAAAATTAGGGGCATTTGCCGGGGGGGGGGGAGGAGGGAGGGGGGGTCTACCTGGGGGGTCTACCCAGGGTAGGGGGGAAGGTGTTTTTTTTTTTTAAACTACGGGTTGAATTCTCCTATAATAATGCAGTGCAGTTGTACAGTGGGGTTGACCGGCACCATCTTGCAATATTTTGAATCCTTTTCTGTACAAGCCTGTACAACATGTGCAGTTGAAGCCAATCCATACTTAGCTTTAAATGAGCATGCTCCTTGTTGGCAGTTGCACAGAAGAGAATCTAAAGCAGTGCAAGATGGCACCTGCTAACCAAGCTGTATAGGTTTGCATTTTGGTACAGAGATAGGGACAATTATGAAACTAAAAAGGGTTGTGTGTGGGGGGTTGTTGAAGCGGATATTCTTCAATGTGTATCATCTGCATAGGTCTGTGGCCAGCTTGTGTAATATGCTTTCTATCCCTCTGTTTGTGTGTAAGGCTGGAGAGAAGCTGGCACTTTTGAAAAATGCTGTAGAAAGTCACCAGTATGCAACAGATCAGGTAAGAGACATGCACATTTAATGTAATGCACTGTAAAGTCCTATTTTTAAATACTGGGACCTGACTGAATGAACATGATACCTAACAGATGCAATTATAATTGCTTCTTGCTCCCCAGGCTCTTTTACCAAAGAGTTAATTTGGGCCATTGCACATGAGGTGATTGGGCTGCCTGGGCTTTTAAGTCAAATTGGCTCATATTTCCACTGTGCTCCATTACCTGCTACAGGGCATTTCCAAGCAGCCATTATTTGGCAAGCACATCCAGATGCCATAGCAGGCAGTCATGGACACCTAAAACTGCTCCTTTTGCCATGACTGATTGCTGAAACATATTTGTTTTAATATAATAATCCCATGTATCTTAAAAGGATATTGTCAAAAAAGGCTTGTATGTTTCAAACTGAAGCAGACCCAGCAACAGGCCGGATTTGTGGTCACAGGCCTAGGGCGGCAGCATTTTGTGCCAATCCCCATTGCTCCGATACCGATAATGAAAATTTGATTGAATAAAAAGGAGGGGATGGAGGCAATGAACAACAGTGGGCCTAGGGGCACCTGGTATGTAAATCCCGCACTGCCCAGCAATTAGCATTGGTTTCTATTTACAGATGTATGAGGTGCTGCAATTTTATTCCAGCAGCTTTCCTTTTTAATTGTACCTCTAAGGTCCATGGCACAATTGACATTTTGAGTGCTGCTGAGAGTACCTGTTATTTGCTGAAAACATGAATGCATTTTGCCCTTGCATTCCATTAAATGTCTGCAAGGGCAAAAAAAACCCCTCTGATACCTCCAGTGCCTGTTGACAGAAACTTCAATGGCACATGCTTTTCAGTTTCACTGCAAACAGAAATAGGAAAACAGAACTGGAAACTGGTGGTCAATGTATATGGTATATTGACATTTTTATGCCTGCAGAGAATTAGCCTTTGAGTTCTCCCAGCAGTAATGACTATTGTTTCCTTCTTGGTATTTTTGGAAAACATTGTTTGCCATTATACGTCACTCAGTAATGGACTACCTTGCTCACTTCCTAGCTCAGAGTTAGTTGTATCCCTTCAATGCAGACACCACAGAGTCAACGTAGGCAGGACTTGCAGCATTAGGGATCAACATTTTCTCCTTTTTGAGACCACAACTTCATTCCCTTGCTGTTTTTTGTTTATACATTGAAGCAGACCAGCAGTTTTTTTCGAGCAGCTGCCTCGCTGTACTTCATTAAAAAGCAAATAAAATATAAAATATGTATTTATAAATTCTTAGCTGTCTCTCCTTTCTGCTTGTTTTACTCCAAATACATGGTATTTTGTATGGCTTCTATGAAGGGCATGCAGTTTACAAATACATAATATGGGTGTGTGTTACACCCCAGAATTAACATTTTTGACATTTCCCTTCCAGACCCTAAACTATAATCTTTCAATACACTTTTCTAGGTGGTACAGGGTCAATCTGTAGATGGCGCTCTTCTTGCTCTGAAGATGCTGTGTATATCCTCTGGAGCTGCTCTCCCTGCAATTCTTATGGATACATCCTATGCAGTCTCTTCTCACTGGAAGCTCTTTACAGGACAGGTGAGGAGTGTTTGCAAATTTAGAAAGGGAAATGTGAGTATAATAATTCAGAGAGAACATCAGGCAAATATAATGATGTTAAAATGGGATTATCAGGCATGACAGAATATACAGGGAGGGATGTGTAGATCTGAGCTTTAAGGTTAGTTGGGATGTTTTGATTGTGGAGACCCCTTTGAAATTATCATGGGTCAGCTCGCAGTATAGCCAACAGGAATTTCCCTGCATATGCTGCATGAGTATGAATATCACTGGAATTACATCAGTCCTGCATTTTTGCTGATAATTGCACCAATTTTTTACGGTTAGGACCTAAGAGTATTATGGTGTGTGATTAATTACTGCAGTCAAAACAAAATGTGTGATATAAGCTGGTCTCTTTTAGTAATGACATACACTTTGCAACTGAAGTTAACAGCACTGTTTTATAAATATTACATCAAATAAAAGGCAATTTCCATTTAATTTAGGGATTTTAAACCTAGTTAAAACCAAATTTTCTAAAGGTACCATACAGTTAATGAAATATGAATAAGCCAAACACAGATCTATAGCATTGCTCACTCTCTCTCTTCCTCATAGGTATCATCCCCTCTAGACTGTGTGATGTGTTATGGGCCTCTGGTACCCGATGGCTACAGTGTCTGCTTTGCACCCTCTCTGGACAGTATTACAGTATGCGTATCTGCATTTGACTGCTGCCAGGAGACTGATGCCCAGAAACTATCTGACAGTCTGCAGGGGGCTCTAAGAGAAATACAGTCTCTCATTCTAAAGTGCCTACCTGACGAGGCCTAGGACCGAGATGTCTCCTTACAGAGATTCCGATTACTCTTGCTACAGGACATCTGTCATTGTTGAAAGAGATCTTTAAGTTAAAATGTAACCTTACTTAATAAAAGGTTTCTTTAAATAGAAAGCATTGTGTTTATTACGACATTTTTACAGAATATATTGGCGACTTACTTACTTTTTTCCTTTTCTAATACAGGTATGTGATCCGGTATCTGGAACCCTGTTATCCAGAAAGCTCTGTATTACAAAAAGGCCATCTCCCATAGACTCCATTTTATCCAAATAATCCAAATTTTAGAATTGATTTAAAAAATTTTCTTTAATAATAAAATATTACGTTGCACTTGATCCAAACTAACATATATTTAATCCTTATTGGGCGCAGAGCCAGTCTGTTGAGTTTATTTAATGTTTACCTGATTTTCTAGTAGACTTAAGGTGTAAAGATCCAAATTGCAGGAGGATCCGTTGTCTGGAAAACTCCAGGTCCGAGCATTCTCCAGGTCCCATGCCTATAATGTCATATCAGGAGGATGATTTCTATTTGCAGCTTCTATTTGGCATGGTGCTACATTTGTACAATATAAGGCTCATTTGCTAAAGACGTGCAATTCAAACAGGGAACTATGCAGAAAAGAAAATGTTAGAAGGTTTCTACACTCAAATAATAATGCACAAATAGCCTAAGGTATCTTTGCCACTACATCTGTTCTGTACTACAACTCCCATGATGTCAAAATAAGCAAGCAAGGATGTTAGATTACTTGTGGTTTAGTAGTGTAGAGTGTCTTGTTATGTGCAGGAAAATATAGATCTGCCATTGTGGGTGGATCACCAAGATAGATTTGTAGTAGCATAGGACCCTGAATAGAGTTAAAATTACAGTAAATAGAAGGATTATAATTTTAACAATGTTAGTATGATGTCAAATACATGGCAGGAATCAAAGCTGTGCAGAAAAAAGCAAAAAGAGGAATGATGGTTCAAATCAGTAACAGTCCGAAGCATTAAGGGGTGGGCAGGCAGTACACAGTAACAGAAACAGACAGGGCTTGCGGTACAGAGGGACATGCTTAGAATTGGATTGAATTGGGGGTGTTGTTGCAAGATATAAAAGGGCTGGGAAAGAATAGGTATGACAATAAGGAGAGGAAATGGGAAGGTGCATAACAGCAGGCAGGAATCAGAAAGAACAGAGTGGAAGAATAAGAGAGGAGAAAGGTTTGAGGTATGGGTGAGTGAAATTGAAGTTGTGATTATTATAAGGAGAAAGAAACAGTAGGGGAGAACAGAAAGAGATTCTGAGGGAAGAGGAGGGAAATCACAGGAGGAGAAAAGAGGGGGTGAAAATCATAGGAGGAGGAGAGAAGGGAGGGGGAGAATATCTGAGAGGAGGGAGTGAAAGAGAAGCTGCAGCAGAAAGAATTGGTGCAGGATCAGAGGAGAAACTGTGAGGGGGGGAGACAGACAGAGGGGGCGAGGAGAGACCCCCATCCTGCCATATCCATCTGAGGACCCCCCCACAAGTCAACGAAGCTCCCTCCCCCTTTAGATATGTCCAGCGAGAAAACAGGTGAGAGGGGGGAGGGAAATAGATGGCTGATAGAATTAATGGTGGAAAAAATTATAAGATGATGGAGGAGGGCAGACAATTTTGGAAAACTTAAAAATATATGTTTTTCATCTTTGCTCATTTGCCTATGTGGAGATATGTCATGCAATGAAGGATTTATTGCTCTGTGTCCCTCTACCATCTACTTGTCTGTCACTGCACTTCCCTGTCCTGTCTCAGCAGGGATCCCTATGTGTGTGTCTGGAAGCATCTCTGAGAACCTGGCATTTCCCAAAGCCTAGATGGACATGGGAAGGACACCGCAAAATGGAGAGACAATAGAAAGGGACATTTGGGGGAGGGGAGTCATGGAGTAGATGGGAGCGAAAGGCTGAGGCTAGAGGGAAGGGGGTTACCAAGGGGAAATTTAGTAGAGAGAACTAAACATGGAGGACTCATACTTCATCTATCACAAACCATTGATACTATGCACTGATCATGTGTGTGGCATGAATTCTCAAATGTCGTTATATATACATGATTGCCAATTCTTGGTATCAATGATATGTATTCTATTTGCAGAATGTGTGTGTGTGTATAACTATATATATACTTACAGTGATGGGGACTTTTGATGTAACTGACATACTTAACATTTTTACATACCAAGTTGTGGAACTGAATTGTTGAATGTATGTTTGTTTGATACTAACAACTCTATTACGAGTATTTGGAATGGAATATGATGTAATAAATGACTCAATTTTCTATATTGTTTACAGCTATTTTAGTGTATGTATGTATATGTGCATGGTTTATAATAAATACATGTAGTGTGTAAGTGTAAAATAAATGCATGTTATACTTTCCAACATTGCCCTTTAAAGAGAGAGATGCATGAAATGTGCAATGCGTTGCCCTGCGCAATTCAGGCTACTTCTAAAGGAATGTTGCTATAAGGGTAATCACCTGGCGGGTAAACAATGCTTGATGCCAATGTTGAAAAAATTGTTGTTGAAAAAAGGGCAAGAATGCCGCTAATTGTGCAGTTCTATATGCTATGTGGGTATGTGCTTATATGTTATTTCCTGCAGCAATGTGCAATCTGCCACATGTTAATTACATCGTCTCCCAGAATCCCAGTGACTGTCAGAGGGGTGCTGGGAATTACAATACAGTTGTCATCTAAAGGGCTAGTTTTTGTTTATACTGCAGGGGTTTCTGTTTGCATCTGCTTGGCAGTACCCCCCCTCTTGTTTTTTTAAGAACACTTTGATACTTTTTTCAGGCCCTCCAGACTCTGGACCACACAGTTCTCCTCCTCCTTACAATCAGCCCGTTGGGGAAGGCCCATGTAATGGAGTCATCCCTGGATATAATGACCCCCCTCCTCAGCCAGCCACTGCAACCCTTCCTCGACAGGACCCTCAAGGATACCTTCAGGAGACGCAATTCACTGCCCCCCCACCAGCCCCCCAAGGGTATGTGGTACAGACTCACCCTCCCGGTGGCATCATACCATCTGGGGGATATATACCACAGAGTGCAGGATATCCCATGCACCTGCAGCCCTGCACTGCTTATGTACCTGTATACCCCGTGGGAACGGTAAGTATAAGAGATAAATGGACAATGGGGAAACTGCAGTTAACTGATAAGAAAGATAAATAAAGTGGGAGGAAATGATAGACATTGCATGAAAAATTTGTGAATTATGTGGGTATAATTCTGATTTTAAAATGAAAACTGCAAACTGGAAGTGAAAAATTATACTTTGTTTTTTTAACTGAGTTAAAAAAAGTTTCTGCCCCATTTCTGCCTCCCCTAGCAATATCAAGCAGGAGCAATTCCACCCCAGCCTGGAATGCCACCACCTCAGATCCCACCTGGATTGGCATTACTAGAGCCACGGCATCCACCTCATGACTACCTGCCCATTGCTATCCTCACTACTATCTGCTGTTTCTGGCCAACTGGAGTTATTGCCATAATAAAGGCTGTGCAGGTAAGTTAGTATGTCTGGAATGTTTTCTAGGCCTTTATTCAAACTTTTTTTTTTACTGTTTTAACTTGCAAGGGGGTGCTGACCCATGGAAATATGACTGTGTCTGTCTGCATGGGGATAGAACCAACCCATGGCACTCCAGTTAGTCCCTTTGCTCTTTCTATCTGTCTCTCTAATACCCTGCAAGGGGATGGACTGATTTTTAGCCCTGTGGACTGAGTCTGACACCTGGCTCCTAAGCCTCATATTATCATTCTGCAGGGGGTTGTACTGATGTATAACTTTTCCAGTATACATGACTAGCATGGAAAAAACTGTACACCGGCTCCTCTGTTTCAGTATATTTTGAGTACCAGCCCATAATGGGACAATAGTGGGCCCCACACAAATAGATTTGCCTGGTTGGTGCAGTTAGCCACCTACGGTATGTGGTGGGGCCCAGTTTGGACCTTAGGCCAATGATCAGGGTTTCCTGTGGAGATTGTTCTGGAGAACAATAATCAATGCATCCTGAGATTCCCCACCAACTGGATTATTAAACCTGCCCTATGGACATCTTGTATTTTTTAGCCAAATTTCAATAAGACACAGGGGAACCAACCACGTGCAAATAAACATGTGGACTTGGCAGCCTTTTAGCGGCCTGCATATGGCATGGTACAATTCTTCTAGTCAGCATCATAGTGCCATGGCTTCTCATGTCTATGTCAATGCATCATCCTACATCAAAGGGAGGTCCTAACACAACTTTCTTCGTTCTGTTTTTCTTTGGGGAGTGTAAACTTAGCGTATTTCTGTGTAGCCCTGCATAGGAAGGGACAGACTCATAGATCCTTCTGTCTGTGTCACCTTGCAGGTCAGAACAGCCTTGGCTCGTGGGGACCTGATGTCTGCAGAGATAGCTTCCCGAGAGGCAAGGAACTTCTCATTCATCAGCCTGGCTGTGGGCATTGCTGCAATGGTCCTGTGCACCATCCTAACAGTGGTTATTATTATTGCAGCTCAGCACCATGACAATGAGTGGGGGCCATAACTGAGTCCCCAGGGGCCAAAAGGAAGACACCTCCCTTTGCCTCCTACATATTTCTACTCTCTATCCATTAAGGCTTACTTTCTTCATTACCCATCCTCCCTTAGCTTTAGTCTTCCTGTTATTGTTCCTTAGTTCAACCATCTCTTTATTTTATTAATTACCACTGTGCCATTTTTCTTATTCCTACTACTGATTCTCATTTAGATATTCTCTTTCATTCTTTCTTCTACATCACTATCTGATTATCTTCTAATTGTTATAAATAATACAGGTGCCAAATGGGGGTATTATGTATGGGGTTGTAGTAGTATTTGGGGGATACTGTCTCAGCTCCACAAAGCTTGCAAAGGATTGTGGGCTGAGGGCATAATTCAGGGAGACAGACAAATTGAATGATAGAGTGTGATGATGGGCCTCTGTAAGCAAGAGAATACAAGAAGCTGATTCTCTGAGGCCAGAAGATTTGGAGGCATGGGCTAGTAGGCCAGGCACATTGGGACAATGTGGGATAAAACAGAAGTACTAGGTACTTTTTTGAGAAAAAGAGACCCTATGGAGAAGACAGTGTGTGTGCATAAACAGAGTGTATGTGTGTGTGTGCGTAACAGAACTGACAAGCTGAGAGAACCTTGGAATGAAAAGAAGCTTGGACAGTGGATCTATTAAAGGTGAAGTTTGCCTTTAGGTTAACTTTTAGCATGTAACAGATGGGCCTCTTCTAAACATCTACCTTCCCAGCATTTTTCTAAACTGCAACTGAAAATATCTTGTTGGGAGTCATCCAAAAAAAACAAAAACTGGATTGATTATGAGGGTTCCATTTTATTGTTCTTTTGATTTTTTAGCTTATCTTTCATTTCAGACCCTCTCCTATTCATCTTCCCTCCTGACTTAAAAACTGCCGCTTGGTTGCTAGAGCAATCAGATAGCAGTTTAAATTAAATATTTAAAAAACAAATAATTGAAATGACAAAGAATTGCAAACTGTCTTAAAAGACTGCTGTCTCTATCATAATAAAAGTTAATTATAAGGTGAACTTCCCCTTTAAGACTTACTTTGAGACAAAGTGCTGCTATTGTGAAACATGGTGTTTAGAAACAAAGAGGTGGTCCTTATTTCTGTGACAAACAACTATTTATTGTTATAACTAATAGTCTCCTTATTAACCACTATTTATTGGTTGGAAGGGTGCATTGTGGGTATTTATTCATTAGAGTTTGGAATGATAATTTAGATGCATTATCTAAAATAAAAGAATTATATTTAATCAGATTGTCAAAACTTGTTTTTGCGTATAACAGCATGAGGAGGTTTACATATTACTATGCCACATGGTACTAATTTAACCAGCTTTAAAAACGGATATTCAGTTGATCAGAGCCCTGTGATGTATAGTGGTGCATGAAAGATTATGTGCACAGGTAACCAGCACTAACCTCCCCAAGGAACCTGTTTCTGTATCATAACTGAAGAATGCTGCAAGATGCATTTCTGAAAATCTACCTTTTCAGCAAAAAATGTTTGGAGGGCATCCCTCAAATCACTAGTCAAATGTAGTTACTTGTTGGGAGAATTTATGGAGTAGTTTACTTCATGATCTGGTCTACAAAGCAAACGTTAGTATATTTAAAGGGGAACTCCAGCTTCCAAACAAGAATTTGATAAAGAGTCCCACATAACACAGAAACCCCGAATATATCATCACAGTTACCTGTTTCTTCAAAAAGTATGAATGCCATTTTCTATGCCGAAATCCAGCTGTTTAACAGTTCTTCTCTTTCTGCATCATTTGAAATCCTGGCAGGGAAGGAGGGACTAAAACAAATTGTAACAACATGCAGGAACTACATAACCCACAATGCATTGCACTGTGATGTTCTGTTCCTTATTGAAATCACATGTGCAGGGAATTGTGGGGTTTGGAGGAGGCAGGCTGAGGACAGATGGCTGTTACATAGTTAAATCAAGTTGAAAAAAGTCCATCAAGTTCAACCCCTCCAAATGAAAACCCAGCATCTATACAGACACCCCTCCATACTTTTACTAACTAAAGAGTCAATAGTCTTTGATATTATGTCTGTCCAAGAAATCACCCAAGCCACTCTTAAAGGAGAAGGAAACCCTAAAGATAAATAGGACTAAAAATGTCATGTTTTATATACTGAACTTATTGCACCAGCCTAAAGTTTTAGCTTGTCAATAGCAGCAATGATCCAGGACCTCAAACTTGTCATGGGGTCACCATCTTGGAAAGTGTCTGCAACACTCACCTGCTCAGTGGGCTTTGAGCAGCTGTTGAGAAGCTTAGGGGTCGTCACAAATCATCCAGCAGTACATGAGGTTGGCCTGTTGTACAAGCTGTGCAACAGGGTTGTTTATCAAATTCTGATGCTAGTTGCACTGGTTTCTGAGATGCCATGTAGCAATTATCCATATTAATTACTAATCAGCCTTATACTGTGACATTTATATTCTATGTGTACTAGGGATGCACCGAATCCAGGATTCAGCCTTTTTAAGCAGGATTCTGATTCGGCCGAATCCTTCTGCCAGGCCAAACTGAATCCAAATTCTAATTTGCATATGTAAATTAGAGGCAGGGAGGGAAATTGTGTGACTTTTTGTCACAAAACAAGAAAAATGTTTTCCCCTTTCCAAACCCTAATTTGCATATGCAAATTAGGATTTGGTTCGGTATTCGGCCAAACCTTTCAAGAAGGATTCGGGGGTTTGCCCGAATCCAAAATAGTGGATTCTGTGCATCCCTAATGTGTACTATATATTTTGAGTCGGTCCCTACGCTCAGTAACTGACATTAGCACAGAGCATGTGCAGTGAATCAGTAGAAAGGAAGATGGGGAGCTACTGGGGCATTTTTGGAGACACAGATCTTTACTGCTAAAGGACTATGGTTGCATATGGGTGGTACTAAAGCCCAAAACATAACGTATAACATTTCTAGCTTACTTCTTTAGATTAATTTTCCTTGTCCATTAAAGGCATTACCAGAATCAGCCATCACTGGGCAGTGCATTCAACAACCTCACTGTGAAGAACCCCCTACGTTGCTTCAATTGAAAGTTATTTTCTTCTGGTCTGAAGGGGTGGCCTCTGGTACAGTTATCCTCTTTATGGGTAAAAAGGTCCCCTGCTATATGTCTATAATGTCCTCTAATGTACTTGTAAAGTGTAATCATGTCCCCTCGCAAGCGCCTTTTTTCCAGAGAAAACAACCCCAACCTCGACAGTCTACCCTCATAATTTAAGTCTTCCATCCCTCTAACCAGTTGCCCGTCTCTACACTCTCTCCAGCGCATCCCTCTTGAGGACTGGAGTCCAAAACTGCACTGCATACTCCACAAAAGGCCTTACCAGGAAGCTATAAAGAGGCATTATTATGTTTTCATCCCTTGAGTTAATGCCCTTTTTTGTGCAAGACAGAACTTTATTTACTGATACAAAGTAACAGTAGTCAGCCAGCTCAGCAAAGTAGTCAGAGAGATCAGCAGGGGGTTAGGCTTAGGGAATGGTCAGAAACCATTAAAAATCATGAAAAGTCTGCATATTTTTTTATATGTTTACTTTTCAAAAAGCTTAAGTTATGTTTTTGTGGAGTTCCCCTTTAAGAAAATGGCCGATATAGGGTTTCTTGGGAATCATCCAGTGTGGTTTTGTCCAATTGTGAACCTTTACTAAGCCATTAATCTGTGAATGGTATATAGCCGTATGTGGGTTCAATCAGAGCCTTAGGGCTCTTACTCATGAGCGTTTTTACCTGCGCTCCGTTTTTCGGTGTTCAGCCGCAGGGGAGCGCAGGAATAGACGCATTTCATTATTTCAAATGGGGCTGTACTCACACAGGCGCGTAGGCGCCGAACGCAGGAAAAATGCAGCATGCTGCGTCTCAACCTGCGTTCAGCGCCTACACGCGCCTGTGTGAGTACAGCCCCATCTGAAATAATGAAATGCGTCTATTCCTGCGGCTGAGCGCCGAAAAACGGAACGCAGGGGAGTGCAGGTAAAAACGCTCATGAGTAAGAGCCCTTAGGGACATTCTCACTATTCCCACTTTCTATTCATTCCTATGGGATTTCCTTCTCTCATAATAATGATAAAGAAATTCCCATGATCCATTAAAACATATCAAATCTATATGCTATATGTATTTATCTGTGATAAAGGAAGGTGGATCTTCAATATCTTATGTGTTCACAAAATAAAAGTGGTTACCCATTAAAGGAGGGCAGTGCTTTGTACCTGCTTTTTTTTTTTTGCTACAATTCATGTAAAGACTGAGGCGGCTAAATCCTAAGCAACAGAAAGCACAAAAATCCCATTGCATGGGAATGTAGGTTAAAAACTCCCATGTGTAAAATAGTATTTCTTTTTATATGCCAAGTAACTTTTGCACTCGACCATTTATACTTTGGGGAAATAGGTTCTTTTTAAATTTGCTTTCTATTTACCTTTTGCTTTGTTTTCTGTTTAGTTTTCAATAGGCAGTATCCTTTCACAAAGGAAAATATGAAAAGAGTCACAGATTTGCATTAGTCTGGGCCCTACATTTCCATATTTGTCTAGGCATGATGTAACAAAGAAAACAGTACATGTCTAGAACTACTAAACGATCTAGGATATAAGCAAATAAACACAATTTGTAGGTTTCAGATATCTTTTTTTATTTACAACACACCAGATATATTCTTCACCTCCTCTCAACCTCTGAAGTTAGGGGCTTCTGAGAGGTGGATCATCCTTCTGCTGTGTTGCCCCTTCTCCTGACAAACCATCTTGTAAAATAAATCTCTTTCAGGTGTTAGTAAGGAACAGAATCACGTGTCTGGATGGCTGAACTGGAAGGGGAACTCTCATCTGGGTTAGAAGTCAGGGGGGCAGAGAGAGAAGGGGGAGGAGCCAGAGCTGCGCCATCTTTCTTGCGTCCTATTGGCAAAAGAGAAAATGAAATAGAGCTGCAGCATCTACATGGTTGGTTCTTACCATATATCAAATTGAGTTACTGAAGAATCAGGACAGGTGTTTCAGGAATAAGGACAGGAAAACTCTAGAATACATATGCATTTCATAACAATGGGGATGGTTTTATGACAAGTCTGAGTTACAGTACAGTGACACAACATTCAAAGGGTTTTAACATGCAGGAGGTTTCTGTATCTTTTTAAGTGACAAAGTGCATATATTACATTTCTGTGTTTTTTTTTACATGCAACTGTGTTTTGGGCATTCCTTTCACAGCCCACTATTCAGAAAAAAAAAATGCAGCTGAGGGAAAACAGGCAGAATACAATGGCATCGATCATATGATGCATTTAGGTGTACTCATACGCGCACAGAGTTGATTTGAGTACACAAACATGGGGGAAAAACACACACAAATGCCAGTCAGTCACATGAAACCGGTCAGGCAAGTGTGTTTCGGATGGGGGAGCAATTGTCATCTTTGCTTTTGCTGCATAAATAAGTTATGCTTACACTAGAAATCACCCACAATACACCAGTTCTTTAATGCGTCTCAGAGCAAGAATCCGGGTTACTGAGGAATTACAGGAATAGTATGTTCAGAACAAGCCCCATTTATTCAACCAATGTTGAAAAGGGTTAGAAGAATTGTTGCACTGATTCCGACGCAGCGCCCATTAGTGCAGACACTGGAGTGGGCTGAGTGCAGTGGGCTGAGTGGGTTTCTTGACATGCATTTATACGAAGGCTGAGAAGCAGCCAAGCATGACCACTATTATGTTTCATATTGTTTTACCTTATAGCCCTCCTGATGTACAAACCTAATTCAGGGTCTTTTAATGTTTCTTCTGAAGTTAGGTCCCAAGATTGCAATCCTTTTTAGACATTTATTTGAGAAATGAAATAGGATCATAAAGTGTGAAAAAAAAAAATGCCCCCAATGTATAGGTACCTGATCGCAGAACACATGAAGACTTCACAGGACCACTCTCTGCTCCCTTCTCCTCTTCCTCTCCCCTCATAGAGGAAGTTATCTTCTTGGCCACATAGCGGCACGCTAGAGAGTGGGGAGGTGGATGACAAAAATATCCAGTGTTAAAAATCCATATAGAGCTGAACAAACCAGCCATGTTAGGAGAAGTAAATCATTTTAATATCAATTTTAGGAACATCAATCATTTACTATCCTCTAAATGAAAAACATTGAAAACCAATTTGTAAACAGATTATTTACAATAGAATTAACCAAGACAGAACCTCAGAGTCTTATACACGTGATCATAACTGTGCTCATATACACGTCACGTGATCATAACTGTGGTGTGCTCACTTAAATAATTTCCACTGTTTAATCAATAAGTATCATTGTATGTTGGGATGATGTCACATGGGACAATTTAGGGTGTTCATTGTCTCCTGTATGTTGTAGCACAGTGGGCAAGAACAAAATGGTACCCATTACAGCTCAAGTCATTTTAATGGAATTTTGTTCGTGTAATTATCCCTCCAAACGTTGACATTTTTGAGAGAAAAAGCAATGGAGTTCAGAGTAATATAATTTATATCAGTGACACAGAATACCTGTGCAATTGAATTGCTCAGGAAATGGCTTTTCTGTGTTGCATAATTACACAAGTATTCAGTCTCACACTGGAGGACTCACATCTATGTCATGGCTATACAAAGAAAGCCCAACAGAATGAATGCAAATAGACCTTTACACATACAGATCCCTCATACACAGCATACAAAGCAAACCTTCTTATTCAATAATCCAATAATCTGACATGGGGAGCTCAGATGTAATGTAGAAAAAAACACATAAAACCATAAACCAAAAATTAGCCCCCTATTTAAAAACGTAAGAATTTTACCATGAATGATCAGTCAGACCATCTTCTTGCTTCAGTCTCCCGCCTATGTCACCTGCTGCCGTTGCTCACTTCTCACCGTCCGATACAAAGCACCTCCAATACTGCAAGTGCCACTCCCTTGTTATGCAGTTGTTTCACTAGCTTGCCGTGATGTCACGCCCATGTGACTAGGTGTGGGCGGAAGAGGGCGATGTCTCTGCCCACCTCCCTGACGCACGAGTCATGTGATGTGACATGACATCTCAGGGGAAATGGCTGCTGCTACTGCTCTTTCAGAGACGGCTAGGGCAGATCTGTACGTAGAATAGTGGTGGAGGCAGAGCCTCAGGGTTTAAATGCCATTGTAATGTAGCACTGCACAAGGAGCGATTTGGAGGTGAGGGTTGGAGAAAGTGATGGAGCAGGAGGAGAGCAGGGGAGTCTGTGCTATGCTGTTTGATCAATCCTCTTTCATACTATAAACAAGCTGCTAGAGGAATTGCTTATTGATAGACATAGGGCAGCATGAGTGTGGCATATATTAAATTGTATCATATATAGGGCTTCTGGGGAAATTCAATATAGAGATGTTGGGGAGCTCAATTGGGATATTCACAGGGAGGTTGGGGAGCACAGTGGGATATGCACATGGATGATGACAGAACACAGTGGGATATGAACAGGGATGATGAGGGAGCACGGATATTCACATGCACAGGGATGTTAAGGGAGCAAAGTGGGATATGCACAGGGATGTTGATGGAGCACACTGGGATATACGCAGGGTTGTATTATAATTGATAAAGGGCCCAGAACCCGAAACGTGCGAATAACACGATTGCAGCCTCTGTGGCTTTCTCTCAGTAAACCCAATCGTTTGATTACTTATGCAGTACACCTGAAGTGGGGTCTAATACTGGGATTGAGAGCCTGAATAGTGTGGGATATGCTCAGGGATGTTATGGGCAAACTGGGAGTTATGTAGAGAGATGTTGAGAGAGGTCAGTAGAAGGATGTTGAGGGAATACAGTGGGATATTCACAGGTATGTTAAAGGAACACATGGAGATATGCACCTTGATGTTGTGGGAACACAGTGGAGTATGCATTGGGCTGTTGGAGAAACATAGTGGGATATTCACAAGGTGTCTATGGAATGCTGCAGGAGCATGTATATTTTATGCTGAGACACCCTTGAGACTAATTGTAGCACAGGGAGGGATGCTGTTGAAAGAAGCCTAGTATTAAAGGGAGGGCTTAATTTTCTTTTTACAACACAGTGGTGGAACTACCAGGGGAGCAGGCGGCCAGGACCCGCACCCCCTCAGGGCCCCCTGGCAGCTTGCGCGACGATGTTTCCGGGCCAAAAATCACGTACGGAGGGGGGCACGACTGCACGTCCCTCACCAGGGCCCGCCCCCCTCTAGTTACGTTACTGTTACAACAATTTGTTTTAGTATTTTCAGCACCGGCCCTATACATTAAACCCATTTTGTAAAGGGCTATATTGTCCCATGTGCTTCCCAAAGGGTTTAGTTAAAGGAACAACAGCTTGTATCTTTCTGCAGCAAACAAAGCCTTTACAAGTGTTGTCCTCTTTTGCTTTGTGGCAGGGACTGTAAGTATACATTTGGGATCAGAGCACGGTTTACCAGATATGTCAGAGGGCCCAATTTAGTACTCTATTCTCTGGAGAGGTATATGTCAGATTTAGCTATGAGTGATTAAGACGTAAAGGTTACTAAAGAGCAAACAAAACTAGATTTAAAAAAAAAAAAAAACTCAGTCTATAAATAATAAATCATTGTTTAAGCAAGTAAATAAGTATAGTTATATTTAAACGGGGTAAGAATGCAATGACAGAATATCTATTTTTCACAGTGTATAAAGGCACAGTGTATAAACTAATGTGGTAAGCAAACAAATTAAAGTTTACATGCCTGAATGTATCCCAGACTAAGGGCAGTGGCACAGCAAAAGATTAATCGCCACTGATAAATCTTTGTTTCTGCTGGTAAATAATGTCCTGTAAAAGCTTTCCCATCAGCAATAATGTGAATCGCTAGTGGTAAAACCCATGTGTCGCTTCAGTCTTCCAAAATTGCTTAAAGTTTCCTCTTGAGACAAGAGACTTTCCAAGTCGGTTGTATTTTTGGTCCCCACAAGTATGAAGCGCTCACCTCCATTTCTTTTCCCTTTTGGGACCAGGTGCTTAGCAGCCAATTTCCCACTCTGCCATGGGTTTCAATCATATGCAATGTCCAACAGACCGCAGCACACTGACACGTTGTTTCTGTAAACTTTTTTTGTGATTTATTGGCTCATTTTCAGTAGACAAAATAATGCGACGTTTCGAGTCACACAGGACTCTTTATCAAGAGTCCTTGATAAAATGCCCACAAAGTGAAAAAACACAAACGGAGTCAATCGATTTTTTACACAGTTCTGACTGCATTAGTCACAGCTGTACTGGTAAGGGAGGCGTATGGGTGTCCCGCATGGGTGATTCTATCCCTCTTGCTGCCTGAGGTGGCTCCTGCAATGCCCCCCCCTCTGCGTATGTGTGGGTGGGTCCGGGGGGATGCATTGCTAATGCACTATAAGCGCAGAATTTCTGGTTTACTTAACCAGAAATTTGACTCTTAAAGTTACCAGGACTGGCTTTTTGTCACATATTTACTGCATTTAATATCAACCTCTTATTCAAACAGCTGCAGCAGCTCCCAGACTGTAGCTGAATTGCTTTTCCTAATTGAAAGCCTTTAAAAAAAAAACATGCTCTTCTTTGACATGAAAATCTGGAAAAGCTGAGCCAGAGTAAAGTGAGTCGCCCCAGTTAGGGAACCTGACTTGTGGGCAGGTCCTAAGCAGGCATAGAAGCTTGACAGTTTCCTGTGTCTCCAAGCTCCTGCCCACATCTTGGTCATGTGACTGTAACATCACCACTTCCTCAATGCTCCTCCATTCTAGCTATTTCCCGGATCTGCCTAACACGGATATCTGCTCCCGGTAATGTCACGTGCCCTTCTACAATTTCACTGTTTGCAACTGTTGCATCACAGTTGAGATATACATTATCGATCTCAGGTATGTAGTCATTTTTAGGGATGGAATAGCTAATTTACACAGTTTCACTTCCATGTTTTGGAAGTGGAAATAGCACAAGTGCAATCTATGTGCTAAGTGCTATCAATAATTCATTATTATAAAAGAATACAAAGCTTGAGAATAAAGCATCTCTCTGGGAAGCACAGAATGATGCAGAATACAATGTAGTAGCTGCAGTCTTCTCCCCAGGGGCTTTTTCTCTAAGCTTCCCAGGAGTTAAAATGTATTGCAGATATTCTCATGTTTGCATTGCCTGATCGCTGCTAATGTCAAATACTTAATGTCTTTCTTACTCCCCCTTCCTCTACCTTCTACCGCTTGTATGGACGAGTCCCATATGTAAGTTTCAGTTTGAGATGCCTGAGAAAGTCCCCTTCCCCCCGCCCTTTGTACTCAATGTGGAGGGGTGGAACAGACATTTAAGCAGCCGGTGCTGTCTCCTGTGTTGTTCTTCTGACAAGCAGCCTTTGGCTGGCTGCAAACAGAAGACATGATCTCAGTGGTTCTCATTTTCTGCAAACTTGCAGAACAAAGAGGGGATCGCTGATCAACACCTGAGCTCATAGGGGCAAATTCACTTAAGTGCGAATCGCCTAACGCTAGCGCAAATTTGCCAGCGTGATGTCATTTCGTTACTTTGCCGATTTACTAACTGGTGCTGGCGTCAACTTCACTACCTTTCGCCTACCTGAGCCCAACTTCGGATTTTAGTGAATTAGTGGCGCCCTGGCGAAGTGTGGCGAAGCCTGCGCTAGCGCAACTCCGCAGGTTAGTGAATTTGGCCCATAGAGTCTTTAGCAAATATAGCAGAACTAGCTGCCGTTGGTCTGATCATATTGGTGAATGTAAATTGGAGTTTTCTGCCCTACAAATAAAATTGCATTAATCAGAGCGCACTAATAATCTCATGTTAATTTCGTTGGAGGGAACAGATGCAAGTGACTAGTAGTGTGATTATCAGATGCTGCAATTGAGCCTTGAGAAGTGATGTTTCAAAGGCATTCACAATGCCACAAGATTAACTTTTACTTACTCTGTGACTCTCTGATTTTATAATACTGCGCTGCTGAGCATTATATATTTTTTCTCCACTCTACTAAACTCTTTCTGGGAGAACACTGAGTAGCTTCTCAGTCCAATTCATGCTATAATAAAATTAAGGTCCAGTCCTGTTATTTGTAAGAACTGCATCCACAAAAGTCAAAAACCTATTCTAGATTGTTATCTTACTACAAGTGAGTGGCATATATGTCCTTTAAACTATATGTCTGTGGCAGTTTGTAAAATCTTTTGCTCTGGCCGTAAAGAACCGAGCTTCATTTCTGGTTTCTCGTGTGATCTGTAGTGTACCATGTGATGGCTAGCAGTGAGCAGCAGGACCAAAGTATCTGCCAGGTAAAGAGCTAAAGTCATAAACACTGCCACACCTCTGCATATGGAGGCACATAGAAATGAAATGAAAATATACCCCCATGGTTCTTCATAAATTTGCTACATTCCCACAGCCTCTTTTCAGCTTCCAAACACAAAGTACCTACCTGTCCCACATTCCCTTTTCAGCTTGTGGAATTCCCTGCTGGTTGATACTGTTATGGTAAATTCTATTAATGCCTTTAAGGCATGGATGATTTATTTTATTTGTTTATTCTAGGTCTGTAGAAGTATATTGTACTTCGGATCATTTGAAAGGGTTGAAGCTAATGGCTTTTTTTTTTTTTCTTTAACCCATGTTAACTATGTAACTATATTGTCCATGCTATTCTGTTTCTCAGGCCCAAGTACCAAGTTTATGGCAAAGGTGGCATATTTTGTGCCAGGGAAAAATAGGGAGTGTCTGATTTAAAACTTATATACTTTCTCTGTGTCATGCTGCAGTGACAGGTGTAGACTTGCTTAAATAAATGCTCATTTTTCTGTCTGTCTTGTCTTTGAGTTACATAGCACAAGATATTACCTGTTAAACAAGATTGTGCTGCCTTGAAGAAGCTACTGTGTCACTGTATACCGATTGTTCTTTGACTTTTATCTTGAAAGGTCTGGGGGGTTAAAATGTAGCACCAAAGTATTACATAATTTAGACTCTTGTACTACTACTTCTGTGATACATGTTCACTTCTATCCATTCATTCCAGGTATCCAAGTGCATACATTCTTAAAGCAGCTGTCAAAGGTCACAAGAAGTCACAATGGGAACAGAGCTTTTGCTGAATGACTTGGATACAAAATTCTGTGCTGACAATCTACTGACCAGCGAAGATTGGGGTATATAAAAAAGCACTTTTGTTTGATATACAGCGTGTTTTTATGTGCTTAGTTGTGTGCTCACTTGCTAAAAAAAATGGATTAGCTGTATCACATTCACTGCATTCATATTACCGAATAATAACTGACAATTAAAAAAGCTCAAATATATCCTGATTGGCTACACCAATTAACCTTTTAGTTTTAATCTGCTGTGAATGAGCACAGCCCAGGCCTACCACAAGGGATCCCTGGGTCAGGCGAGAAACATGGCAGTTACTGTGTGTTTTTCAGCAAAGTGGTGTGCCTTCCCAGGATCCAAGGTAGGCAGTTATAATCACAGCAAATTGCCAATCAAATTGGCACCCCTCTTTCCAAGTGATTTTTCTTTTGCGCTGTAAGTGCTGTATTTATGGCTATAATTATGGGCTATCATTACTTTTTATGAATGTTTATACACTCAGACATATGCACAGTATGGCCAAAAGAATCCAGACACTCAGTCAAAATGATCCTCAGTTCAAACACACTGTGAGTTTCAAACTGCCTTAAAGATGTGTCAGAACAAGTGTTGTGGTTTTTTAAATTTTTTTTTTATTTTTCATTTTCCAAAAAGAATCAAGCATGGCACTTGCATGGTGAATGGATACAAGTATCAAGAGTTAACTGATGACATTTTCAACGCAAAAGCAGGAGTTAATATCTGCGTTTGACAGTATACCCAAGCAATGATAGCATGTAGGAAAATTAGCATCTAGCCATGATGACCATATTTTATTGAATTTTCCCAGATCCTCAAATTAGTTTTATTAGAGGCAGCATGGCGTTTTTTAGCTCAAGCCATTGTTGAAGTGTGGGAGCATTAAGGCTCGTCCATATTTTCCTAATTATTATTTTCGTGTAAAACATGATGATCCCAGAAAGAGATAAGCCCTCATTAATATAATGTTTGTATATCCTGTGGCATTTGTAAATGAGTTGGAGAAACCCAGCCTCTGCCATAGCATATAGTTACATAGTTAAATTGGGTTGAAAAAAGACAAAGTCCATCAAGTTCAACCCCTCCAAATGAAAACCCAGCATCCATACTCACACCCCTCCCTACTTTTAATTAAATTCTATATACCCATACCTATACTAACTATAGAGCTTAGTATCACAATAGCCTTTGATATTATGTCTGTCCAAAAAATCATCCAAGCCATTCTTAAAGGAACAGTTCAGTGTGAAAATAAAAACTGTGTAAATAAATAGGCTGTGCAAAATAAAAAATGTTTCTAATATAGTTAGTTAGCCAAAAATGTAATATATAAAAGCTGGAGTGAACAGATGTCTAATAAAACAGCCAGAATCCAACTTCCTGCTTTTCAGCTGTATAACTCTGAGTTAGTCAGCGACTTGAAGGGGGGCCACATGGTACATTTCTGTTCAGTGAGTTTGTAATTGATCCTCAGCATTCAGCTCAGATTCAAAAGCAACAGATATGACCCATGTGACCCCCACTCAAGTTTCTGATTGGTTACTGCTTGGTAACCAGGGTAACCAGTCAGTGTAAACCAAGAGAGCTGAAAAGCAGGAAGTAGTGTTGTAGCTGTTATATTACACATCCAGTCACTCCAGCCTTTATACATTACATTTTTGGCTAACTAACTATATTAGAAACATTTTTTATTTTGCACAGCCTATCTATTTACCCAGTTTTTATTTTTACACTGAACAATTCCTTTAAAGGCATTAACGCAGACATTTAGCTCCTTCAAGTCTTCCCATGCCTTTAAGCCTCAGGGGTGTAATGAAGATTTGATGGACCATCCCTGAGGTTTATTAGAAATACATATAGATTGTCTGTAGCTTCCCCCCATTGGTCTTCATGTAGAAGACCAATGGGGGGACAGTGTTCTGCCTTGTCAAATGGGGGGCATGTTGGGACGACTAATTTATATAAATGGGAGAGTATATTTTAGCACATAGTTTGGCTTCCTAAAGCAAAGTGTTGGTGTGAGTTGCAATGATTGAAACTGAGCATGAAAGGCATACCTTAGTTGAAAATAACAAAACAATTGTATATCTTGACAGTTACATTTGATCCTTAGTTGCTCTGTGGTTGCTAGAGAGCCTTCAGTAAATCATCACAATGCCTAATACTTAGTCTGTTGCCAAAGAAAATGTCCAAGCTAAAAGAGCTGCCCATAGATGTAAAGAGAATAATACAATATCGAAGTTGAAAGAAAGTAATCTTCTATGCAGGTTTATGCAAATCTTACATCTTATGCTTTCAACCTCATCTAGAAATAAAAGATATCCCTATGCTCCACACACTCTGTCTCGTAAGGCAGTAATAACTTGATTTTTTCACCTAATTTGGTATAAATGATATAATCAGCAGATTTTATAGTTGACTAGTTTTAAGGGGCTTATCTGGCACAGACACCCCAATTTAAATCATACTGGTGAAATATTTACTAAAGTGTAAGTGGAACTAAATGCTCAACAGCATTAAAGAAAATATGCACAATTGAAAAAAAAAGATTTAAATTAAATTGTTTTCTAAAGTAGCCATTTTTTAAGAAAAAGCAAAGCCTTTTTGCAATATATTGGGAGTACTTTGTGTCTGTGAGATCATTAACAAGGACATGGTGCTAGTTTGATGCAAAGGTGCTGAGGTAGTCAAACCACTTCTATGGGCTCATGAATGTTGTGACTTATTAGTAATTAGTTCAGATGTAAAGCATGTAGCCACTTAAAACCAGTGCAGATTTACCAAGCATTAGAGTTGAATATGAATGAGGCCTACACTCAATGATTCGCTCGGTGATTGCTTTTAAATTGGTGAAGTGAAACCCTTATCTGTAAGAAAATATGTATATAACCAGTTCAAACCAGCAATCTGAATTAACCAAGAATTCTTTACCTAATTTAGGTTAAATTAAGCTTTATTTCACATATGGTACCTCCAATGGCACCTTATGACTTTAATACTGGTGACATTGACATCTTAGATGGTTAGCATTTCATTTAGACATACTCCAGGCTTCTCTGGTTTTTGTGTAACAACACTGTACCCATTTGCATTCCTAAGTAGCCATTCAGCTTGGTGATATCCTGTGTGTCTGATATTAATGGGCATGTGGTGGCAACCCCATGTCATAAAAAAAAAATTCTAACTTTCTTTTGAACTATATTTGAGACAGCTTGGTATTATAACCATCTTGGTTGCTCTGACTTGAGTGACACCATTTTGTATTGAGATGAATTAAGCATTTTCATAGTTAATCTGTTCTTTATTTATTTTTTGGGTTAATAGATTCCTGAGGGAGACAACTGTGGCATTGCTTTATTGTATTTTTTTTGTGCCCTCTTAGTAAACGCTATCTGAGTTATTTAGAGTTGCTACCTTCCGGATGTTGTTGGGGAGGACTGACATCCCGATCCAACTGTATAAATATGTATGTAATGTATTGATAAGTGTGCATATTACTATTAATAAAGAACTCTTCCTTCTTAGAAACTGGGCTTTATAGTTACCTAGATGAAGCAGATGAGAATGTTGAGCTGTTTAACCACTATCCTCTTCAGCTGGTAAGGGACTTTTAGTTCTCTTTTTTGGAAATGTTCTTTTTTCTTGCTTACTTATTAACCTAACTTTATTTCCTATGCAGTTTGACAGTCGCATGGATGTTGACACCTGTTCCATGTCATCTTCCTGGGATGAGATCCACAGTAAGAATTTATCAGGTAGCATAATAAATAATACTATAACATTTTGTACTGTTTAATTTCAGTGCATAATGTTTAATTATTTGCAATTCATATTTCTTATACAGAAATGCTGTTTATCATGCTTTCTATCATATAAACAAAATGTACCTTTAAAGTTAGCGCTGACAATCATATAAATCTGTACTCTATATTTTTATATATTTTAGTTATTCATGTCCTAGAAATATTATGGTTTTTACATCATCAGACTGGCCCACTGGGGTACTGGGAGAGGTCCCCATGGGTCTTTTGGCTCGAGTCTGTCTGGTCAACAAGTGGCTAAAGTTTTGTTTATACAGAGCTCATTATTTCTAGTTAAACTAACTTGTCTCATTACATGGGAATTAGTAGGGATGCACCGAATTTACTATTTTGGTTTCTGCCGAACCCCCGAAACCTTTGTGAAAGATTCGGCCAAATACCGAACAGAATCCGAATCCTAATTTGCATATTCAAATTAGGGGTAGAAAGGGGAAAACATTTTTACTTTCTTGTTTTGTAACAAAAAGTCACACGATTTCCCTCCCCGCCCCTAATTTGCATATGCAAATGCGGATTCGGTTCGGCTGGGACGAATCCTGCTGAAAAAGGCTGAATCTCGGCTGAATCCCGAACCGAATCCTGGATTCGGTGCATCCCTAGGAATTAGTAAGTATAAAAGCAAAACAGCACTGCTTTGTAATAAGAAAATGTAGAAAAATATATTTTTTTGTCTAAATTAAAAGAACAGAATGTATTTGAATCAAAATCATTTCTATTTATATTGCTCATTAAAAAAGGTGTATAGGGCTCCTTAAAGGGATACTGTCATGGGAAAAAACATTTTTTTCCAAAATGAATCATTTAATAGTGCTGCTTCAGCAGAATTCTGCACTGAAATCCATTTCTCAAGAGCAAACCGAATATTTTATATTCAATTTTGAAATCTGACATGGGGCTAGACATTTTGTTAATTTCCCATCCGCCCCAAGTCATGTGACTTGTGCTCTGATAAACTTCAATCACTCTTTACTGCTGTACTGCAAGTTGGAGTTATTTCACCCCCCTCCCTTGTCCCCCCCAGCAGCCAAACAAAAGAACTATGGGAACGTAAACCAGATAACAGCTCCCTAACACAAGATAACAGCTGCCTGGTAGATCTGAGAACAACACTCAATAGTAAAAACCCATGTCCCACTGAGACACATTCAGTTACATTGAGAAGGAAAAACAGCAGCCTGCCAGAAAGCATTTCTCTCCTAAAGTGCAGGCACAAGTCACATGACCAGGGGCAGCTGGGAAAATGACAAAATGTCTAGCCCCATGTCAGATTTCAAAATTGAAATAAAAAAATTCTGTTTGCTCTTTTGAGAAATGGATTTCAGTGCAGAATTCTGCTGGAGCAGCACTATTAACTGATTCATTTTGAAAAAATGTTTTTTTCCCATGACGGTATCCCTTTAACAGTAAGAGTAAAAAGCATTAATGGGACTTGGCTAAAACAATTTAAAAAAGGTGCATTGAATTTATCAACTATATAAATTAGGGATGTGCACACAATTCACGATTTGGTTCAGGTTATGGTTGAATCTCTGCACTTTTTGTAGAATAAGAATGAGTTTGAATCAAAAGTTATAAGCCAAACTGAACAACAAATGAATTGCAAAACTTCAGTAAATAAAATATGATTGTAAAAATAGAAATGATTTGATGACAGTATTGCTTTAAGGATTACCATAATGTTTTCTGACAACTTTAGCTTCAGAATGAATACTTAACCAACAAATAATTTATATCAGGAATTACCTATTTACATATCTTGCCAAATTAACGTCTACATATAAGTAAATATTGCCCTATTTACATTGTTTCTCTCTTGCAATTTTGTAATGGTCTGTGTCCTCCCTCAGAGAAGCCATAGCAGGAGATAATGCAGCTCTAACTGTAACAGTAAGAAGTGTGGGAGTAAAATACAGAACTTTATCCATTCTTTGGCTGATGTAACATAGCCTGTATATGTGCCCTTGGTTTGTGCGTGAGCACAGTGAATCGAATTGGCATGGGGTTGACCCGCCATACTTAAAGGGGATGTTCACTTTTGATAATTGTCCAAATCTGAACAGCCCCTGCCAGTAAAATAACGTTTTTAAATCATTTTCTTTTCTGCTTACAAGATTACATTTCTTCTCCCCTCAGGCAGGAGAATACTGACACTTGCCTGTATGGTGTACAGGAAGCCAAATGAGGAAGTTGACGACTGAACTAGTAATGGGCATGGCTTTCCTTTCCTGCTTTATTTGCATTTCATTGATATGCAAATACAACAGAAGGGACATGCACAGTAAAAGTTCAGTCCTGAACTTCCTTATTTGGCTTCCTGTATGGGGTGTTCATAATCAGTCAATTGTCAGAGGGTAAACATCCCCTTTAAAATGGTAGTTATATTTAGGATTATCCAATGGCACAGAAACCAGAAAAGTATATTTTTCTAAAAATGTTTCCTTAGTTGAAGCAGTGTTACATATGAACTTTATAATGCAATGTTCAGGGGTATAGTTCCATCTTCACAGAGTGTGTCCGAAAGAGTGTGAAATACTACTTAGAGCAGGCTTGCAGGCTGGATTTGGCCCTCCAAGAAATTTTTTATGGTCCTCTGGCTGCTCAAACTCTCCACTGACCTCATTGGATGGCAATATGATTTTATTATAATCTGGCTTCTGAACACATAGTAAAGAAAACTGGCCCACTACATGGAAACATTTGGACAGCACTGATTTACAGTATAACAAGTAGTTGTTTTTTAGCTGTGCTCTGTGTGTGTTTGTGTGTGTGTGTGTGTGTGTGTGTGTATAAACTGTATAATATAATAGGTGCATTAAAGCAATGTTTTTGTGTTACTTAAAAATCTCGATCTTAAAGCCCTGAAAACAGCTAGGTGCCATTACCCTGCTATTATCCTTAACCATTATATGGGACCATTGTACCTCTTATAATAATGATCAAGATAGATCTAGAAACTAACAAGAACAACTGGTACTCCCTTATGTTATTGGTTTTAGCTTCTCCAAATATATGTACTGTACCAGTGAAAGTAATTTACTGGTATCCACATGGTGTCTCTGCTGCATCAATATTTTTATTCAAAGACTATGTTATTTATTTGCATGCATGGTAGAAGGTTAGCAGTAGATTTATTAAAGTACATTACATTAGAAAAAACACCATGAATTGTTTGTAAATACTTTGAACCGTAGTTCAGATGGGTATGGTGTTTTCCATATAAAGATATTTTTGTTGTTTTAAACCTAATACAGGGTTTCCTTTCTATTGTGCCTCTTTGCACTTGGCACTTAATCTTTGTATATCTATATATATATATATATATATATATATGTATTTATTGCACTGTTTGTACTAAGGATGCAGCGTTTTTTGGATTCGGCCGAACCCCCGAATCCTTCGCAAAAGATTTGGCCGAATACCAAACCACATCTGAACCCTAATTTGCATATGCAAATTAGAGGTGGGAAAGGGATTTCTTTTTTTTTACTGTTTTGTGACAAAAAGTCATGTGATTTCCCTCCCCATCCCTAATTTGCATATACAAATTAGGATTCGGTTCAGCCGGACAGAAGAATTTGACCCAATCCGAATCCTGCTGAAAAAGGCTGAATCCTGGCCAAATCCCGAACCGAATCCTGGATTTGGTGCATCCCTAGTTTGTACATTAATTGTATTGTAAATATGTAGCTCTTTACAAGGAGCACTATATAAATAAAGTTATGCATATATGCATACATGCATATGCTATAAGCACAGTGGTGACAGGCAAGATCATAGCTATAAAGTATGAGATATTTGCTCATTTATTTGTCACAAGAGATAATAAAATTCCTTATGCAAGCACAGTGACTCCTAACTTCCTATTTATATACATAACACATTCAAATGTATGATGATATTGATGGAGGTGTTTTATAAAAGGTTTTAGATTTTAGTATTGGCTATTGCCATGACTATATTTTGACCCACTGGGCACCTTAAAGATGGCAGGTAGGAAGAGAAACTGCAAAAGCACACCAGTCATCCTTTTAGTTATATTTTATATATATTAAGCAAGAACATTGGTTATTAATGGTGAAAGAATGTCTTTAAATCATATATCTTTTTTCTTATCATTTGTTCAGGTCTCCTAGTAAAAACGGAACCAGTATCACCATTCTCCTCTTCATCTTCCTGTGATTCTTCATCCTCCTGTGATGCCCTCTATACAGTTAGTATATGATTTGCTTCACATTAGGGTTGCCACCTTTTCTATGAAAAATTACCGGCCTTCCTATATATTTATCTTTTTTCCCTATTAATAACATTGGGATCAACCATGGAGGTGGCAACCCTACTTCACATGCATTTCTGTTTCACCTGTAAATACAAATACTATAGATTGTGAGAAACTGCAATTAATAAGGTCTCCCAATAAGAGCACACTGCAGGATTCTGTTTTTTTCTCTTATCAGGTTCAGGCTTGACTCCATATTATACATGACAGAATTTGACCAGGAGACAATGGTCTTAGTGTGCAGTTTTCTTTCTCCATCATTCCAGGGTCTGAAACTGGAATTCGCTCAGGGAATTTAGAGAGGGAAAATTTAGTTATAGTTTGACATATTTTAAGCAAAGATTCAGCTAGTTATAATTATTTTATTTGTATTGGTTTTGCATTATTTATGTTCTGGCTCCTTCCATCCTTAAGGTTGAAAATGCTGTCTGACATTTGGTGGTCAATTACTCCAGCAGGACATTTTTAAAAAATTCTGCGTGCCTTACTGTTTTTTTTTTTACTGCTCACTACTAGTCTTTCATTTTAACTTTAAGATTGCTACCTGGTTGTTAAAGTAATTAACCCCCCTACCAATCAGATAACAGGTTTCAAATCTAAGAGAGTCAGAAGAAAAACATTTTAATAATTAAAAAACTTAAAAAATATAAAAGTGAGACCCACTTGAAATTGTCTCACACAGGTGGAGCAAACGCCTGTCACTGCTCTGACTGGCTGCCATTGAAGTGAACAGCTGACAGAGAAATTTCACTTTTGGTGACAGAATGTCGCCATTTTATTCCCTGAGAGGAAGCTCTGTTGGTGACAGGCATTTCTCCACCGCTGGAGCAAGCAACTGGTGTGCCATGAGAATAAGAACCAAAGCTCAGACCTGGGGCATCAAATGCTTTTAGACTTGAACTTCTAGTTGATTGTGAAAACAAACCTGTATTGTCATAATTAGCCTTTATGTTACATGAATGGCCATTTTGCAGAATAGGTTTTTATATTCCTCTTATATGTCACTCTATATGTGTGTTGTCCTTTTCTGTGGGGAGAAAATCTTTGGCTAAATGTTGATTTGGTCTGTTATATGTTTTTGCTTTTTTGTGTTGTGTCTGTGCGACTTGTGGGTTATTCAGTGTTTTGATATTTGAATGGAGCTATTCTGTTTTCTGGTGCCTGCCAGTCATGTGTTATTCTTTGCTACACAGCAATCTCTGGGGGATATTGAGACTGCCGTAAAGGTTGAGCTTCCCCCATCGCCTCCCTGTCAAAGCCACGATTCTTCTCGTTCCCAGTGCAGTGCTTTGCAAATAACTCTTCTTCCAGTGCATACGGGCACAAGTGAGTGTTGGTATATATCTATGATTAGTATTTGTGTGTGTAGAATATGTATTGATGCAAACCATGAATAACTAGTGATACTGGTTAGTGATATCTTTGTCAGCAATGTTTTTTGTGTCTATTTACTATGGTCTGAAACATTTCAAACAACTTGACAAATGATCCAAAAAAAACAACAAAAAACTTAAAAACATGATTTATATTGTATGATAACAAAAATGAGAATTTCTGGGAAAAAAAAACGTTTGATTTTTTCACACTATTATGACCTCTAGTAAACAGACCCTTAAATGTTATTGGTTTTCTGGTGTTCTGTAAGGTAATTCTAAAATGTTTTCCAGGGTTGATTTATTGTTCTTATAAAATCATATGGTTCTGTTTTTCATTTTCTTTTCTATGCCAGATTAGACAAACAATGATGAGGGTGGCCATGCATGGTCAAACGAGTACCCGGGCCACCCACAGTACGACTCCCTTCCTATGAACATGGTCTGCCAACTGATGACATTTTCTAATTGTTAGGTGCTTAGTGGGCCTCATAAAGGTGCTTCCAAGCACACATATAATTATTGTCCTATACCAAACAAACAGTCATAAGATGATTATTTTGATATAGAGAAAGACTGCTGTATTGCAAATATCATCATTAGTAGAAAAGATCAGTCGTCAGAGGCCATCATAGCATCATAGCAAAGACAGCAGTCTTTTATGTAAGGATCATACTATTTTTATCTACGCATGCAGATGTTGAATGAACAAAAGTGATATGACAGAAATCATCATGTCCAACTGCAGAGCGACGATATCCGAGACACAATAAAATCTGTTTTTATCACATATCTAACAACATATACATGTATTGTAAAAAACTTGTTGAAGGGATTCTCATATCTAATAAGTGTGTAGAAAATAAATACATATACTAAACTCAGTATTCTATTATACAATTAATTAGATATATTGATGTGAAAGTTTTTCTTCCACACAGTGAGCAGTCCCCTTAAAACGTTATTGTTGCCTTAACAGAATAATTTAAAAAAGATATTAGGACTCACTATAGAGCTTTGTGTGCGGTCAAGGCTTCTGATATCCTTATACATTACAGTAGGGGGTACATTATTATAATGCTATCCATTTTTTTATGTAAATACTAAATATCTACTATACTGTGTTTTGGGGCTAGATTTATTTTAAAATGCTGATGTCATAAAAAAAATCCTTTGTCCTATCAGTCATTCCCCAAAAGAATAGTAGCATGCTCCGTTCTCATACAGGGAAAGGTATACAGCAGTTGCTGGCTTTTCTCCCAAAGAAAATGGAACAACTGGGAGGTAGAAGTAAGGTTTTGGTGAACATTTTCATCACAGCAGCATAAAATATAACATTTAATGGCACATTTCTTGGGCTTAAGTGGTGTATAATGCAATGACAACTAATTATTGTCCCTGAAACTTAATGTATCCTGGCAGCAGTTTGGAAGCCAGAATAGGCTATAATTATGCAAAGACGCAAAAAGAAAGACAAGCAATTAAAAAGTAGAATAGCAGTAACATTGAAGCTTCACGGTTGCATTTTCATTGCCAGGCAGGACAATAAGCAGAATAGGAAAGCAAGATAATAATAATACAAATAATAATAAAACCCAAATGAAAAGTTGCTTTGAATGCCCTTTTAATGAAAACGGCCTAAACACTTATAGTACTGACTTACATAGAATTACACAGACTTCCATAGAAGTTATATTTTATAAATTGTAAGAATGAAATAGCTAGTTCAATAATACAGGTTTCTATATTTTATAATAAGAGTAGAATTGTCTCCAATATGAAGTGCCTAAATGTTTTTATGTGTATTTTTTTAACTCTCTTCTGGGCTTATGTAATGTGGACAAACTTAGTGCCCTTTATTACATATGAAGCTTAGTCTGTTGTTCAACTGCTATAACTTTGTTTTTGATTCTATGTTGTGTTTGCTAAACTTCTAAACAGCATATTTCTCTCTTAGGTCAGTCTGGATGTCTTTCTAAGGCTAACACCCTTTTGTCAAAGAAGCCACCTTTGCAGCCCAGACCTGCTCCTGGGTCTAAACCTCATCCTTCTTCAAACAACAGCACACCACACACCATCATATTACACCCTTTGACAAGCACTCCTCCTGCAGGTCTAGTGGTCTTCTGTTTTTCTCTCGCTACAATGCTCTGAAATAATACATTTGTTTTTGCTAGTTACTTTGCACACATTGTGATTTGTTGCTTGTGGGAATCAGTGGTCCTACAGGAGACAAATTGCCATCCAGATGCAGATTAAACTGCTGCCTGCAAAACACTTTACTGTGGCAATTCTGGTTAATTGCAAAAAAAAAAAACGTAATGGATTATTTAAATGGAAAGGTATTTTGAGGAGATCTGTTGGGGGGGGGGTAGTACACATTTTCCACTGTCAACAAAACTCCTTGTGTGCCATTGCCCTTATGGCATAGGACAGCCAGAAGTAACCTTTCCGGGTGTGTAAAAAGGAGGCAAAATAGTAGGACGAAAAGATTAAAAATAAAACATTTGCTTATGGGCAAAAAGCATAAGAAGTATTTTATTTATATCTTCAAAATCTGTATATATGCGCATATGCTTATGTAAACACAGATCTAGGCTTTTATCAGATCAGGGTTGCTGGAATACATGTTAAAATAATGTTAGCAAGTACATTTTCTTCTTGATTCTGCTTACAGATAGCATTTTCACATGTTGGTCTGACATGTTTTTGTTTTGTCATTACTCCAGCTTCACCACCAGTACTCGTCTCCCAGCTCCTTCCTGTACAGAATGGGGGAACAGGAACCCCACCAATTAAACCAGAAGCCAAGTCCATTGTGCCGGCCCCCTGTGCCAGTAAAAACAACCCTGCTGAGGTGGATGTGAGTAATAGGATAACTAGGGAAACCATAATATTTCTAACACAGGAATTTGAACTGAGCATTGGGTCAAATGATGATGTGAATATGGATTTGCAAATAAATCCTTTATTAGTTTTTGCTAAAACTTACAAGATGTTTTACACTTTTTCAAAACTAATATTTTTAAAGAAGCCTTTTTTCTTTTTCACCTGTTTCTCTAATCCTGGACCTAAAAAAAAATAATAATTAGCAGAGTCTCTGAAAAGTGAGCTGGGTGTGTTTGGTGTGTCTGGCTTACAAATGTTACTAGTAAATGTGTTTATGGAGATTTTTTTTTTAATTTTTTTTTGCAGCCCAAACTTTTAAAGAGACAGCAGCGAATGATCAAGAACAGGGAATCAGCATGTCAGTCTCGTCGAAAGAAGAAAGAGTATGTGCAGGGGCTGGAGGCAAGACTGCAAGAGACGGAGAGGCAGCTGGAGAATGCCCGTCGTGAGAACAGGGAACTTAGGGAGACAGTGCAGCATCTAATGAAAGAGGTAAGAGGAAGATTAATGTTCTAAAGCATAAAGAAAAGTTGTTTGTATGTTTCAGAGTCAAGTGTCCTATTTCTTCTAGTTTCTTGCTCATTTTTAAATCTATTTCCTTGTTATTCTTGCTTTTTATAAATCTGTTTTGTACTTCACAGAATGCATCCCTCCGTGTCTCCTCTGGCAGAAAAGTTGTCTGTGTTATGGTTGTCCTTGTGTTTGTTGCATTCAACTTTGGGCCTACAAGGTGCGTTGTATGAAAAACATTCTTTATGTAGGTATCTGGAAGCTGCAACAAAAACGTATAACTTAACACAGCTTTCTCCCCTTGAATCTTTATATCCATTTAGCTTGTTTAGTGGTATACTGGAGGAACCAGGGAGGAATCCTGAAATTTCCCGTCATACCCGTCATTTACTAACATACCAGAGTGAAGAGGATGTATCTAAGTCTTCTGGACCTAAGTACTATGCATCACGTCCACCAGCCTCTGTAGGAAAGTTCAGGTAGGTTCCAGCTGTTTGTTTGCCAAAACCTGTCTGTCCCATTTATAGGATAAAGAAAACAATTATGCGGGTTCTCAAAAAATTAAAAGTTACATAGTTACATAATTACATAGTTAAATTGGGTTGAAAAAAGACAAAGTCCATCAAGTTCAACCCCTCCAAATGAAAACCCAGCATACATACACACACCCCTCCCTACTTTTAATTAAATTCTATATACCCATACCTATACTAACTATAGAGCTTAGTATCACAATAGCCTTTGATATTATGTCTGTCCAAAAAATCGTCCAAGCCATTCTTAAAGGCATTAACTGAATCAGCCATCACAACCTCACTGTCCTGACTGTAAAGAACCCCCTATGTTGCTTCAAATGAAAGTTCTTTTCTTCTAGTCTAAAGGGGTGGCCTCTGGTACGGTGATCCACTTTATGGGTAAAAAGGTCCCCTGCTATTTGTCTATAATGTCCTCTAATGTATTTGTAAAGTGTAATCATGTCCCCTCGCAAGCGCCTTTTTCCCCAGAGAAAACAACCCCAACCTTGACAACCTTGTCTACCCTCATAATTTAAGTCTTCCGTCCCTCTAACCAATTTAGTTGCACGTCTCTGCACTCTCTCCAGCTCATTTATATCCCTCTTAAGGACTGGAGTCCAAAACTGCACTGCATACTCCAGATGAGGCCTTACCAGGGACCTATAAAGAGGCATAATTATGTTTTCATCCCTTGAGTTTATGCCCTTTTTTATGCAAGACAGAACTTTATTTGCTTTAGTAGCCACAGAATGACACTGCCCAGAATTAGACAACGTGTTATCTACAAAGACCCCTAGATCCTTCTCATTTAAGGAGACTCCCAATACACTGCCATTTAGTGTATAACTTGCATTTAAATTATTTTGCCAAAGTGCATAACCTTGCATTTATCAACATTGAACCTCATTTTCCAGTTTGCTGCCCAGTTTTCCAGTTTAGACAAATCACTCTGCAAAGTGGCAGCATCCTGCATGGAACCTATAGTTCTGCACAATTTAGTATCATCTGCAAAACTAGAAACAGTACTTTCAATGCCCACCTCCAGGTCATTAATAAACAAGTTGAAAAGCAAGGGACCTAGTACAGAGCCCTGCGGTACTCCACTAACAACACTGGTCCAATTAGAAAATGTTCCATTTACCACCACTCTTTGTAGTCTATCTTTTATCCAGTTCTCTATCCAGGTACAAATACTATGTTCCAGGCCAACATTCCTTAATTTAACCAGTAACCTTTTGTGTGGCACTGTATCAAATGCTTTAGCAAAGTCTAAGTTAATCACATCCACTGCCATCCCAGAATCGAGGTCTCTACTTACATTCTCATAAAAATAAATTAAGTTAGTCTGGCAAGATCTACTACGCATAAAACCATGCTGGCACAAACTCATAATATTATGATTTGCTATGAAGTCCAGTATCTTATCCTTTATTAAACCTTCGAAAAGCTTTCCTACCACTGACGTCAGACTAACTGGCCTATAGTTTTGAGGCTGAGAACGGGATCCTTTTTTGAATAGAGGCACCACATTAGAAATTCGCCAGTCTCTCTGCACTATGCCAGATCTCAATGAATCCTGAAAAATTAAGTAAAGAAGTTTGGCAATCACAGAGCTAAGCTCGCTAATTACCCTGGGATGAAAACCATCTGGCCCTGGACCTTTGTTAATCCTAACATGTTCTAGCCTCTTTTGAATTTCTTCATGTGTGAACCATGCATCATTAGTTGTATTACTAGAATTGGGACTGTTAAGAAGGAAACCTTCACTTACTGGTTCCTCATTTGTGTAGACAGATGAAAAATATGAGTTCAGAATCTGCGCTTTTATTTTGTTTTCATCAACCAGCTGACCCCCCTCTGATAGTAAGGGTCCCACCCCTTCCTGCTTCATTTTTTTACTATTAACATATTTAAAAAATAATTTTGGATTTTTTTTACTGCTTGCTGCAATATGCTTTTCTATAGCAATTTTAGCTTGCCTTATAGCTTCTTTGCATGATTTATTGGCCTCCTTGTACCTTATAAATGTTTCAGCTGTACCAGCTAACTTGAAAGCCTTAAAAGCACGTATTTTAAGTTGTCATATCCTAAGCTTTTTTAAAAATGTATCTGTTTACAAACTTAGCTCTGTATGATCAGTTTACAGTGCCAGTGTTGCCACATTGTGGCACAGAAATGCAAAAATGACTAGCATTCAGTTCCTTGAAAGCAGGTTCTATAGTTTCTTTGAAAGTGTCAAGTTTTATTTTATAGCTAACTGTATCACCCTTGTATCTGTAATCCTATATCTGTGCTACCTCAGTTTTAGTACAAGTATTCATTTTATTTTTGGCTAGGGGAGGCCTATTGCCTCTCCTAATATGTTTTCATAAGACAGATTAATTCCCCTTGTGTATACTTGATGTTCTCTTGGTTTGTTTAAGTCCTTTCTGCATTTCCATTTCAGTGTCTTATAATATTAAGCTGTTTATTTCTCTTCTCCACAGTAATGGCTCCCTGACAAATGTAAAACACCTTCTTGTCAGAGATCTTGATCAGCTTTTTCTTACATCAGATTGCAGGCATTTTAATCACACAGAATCTCTCAGGTATTTGCCTTTCTACACGTTTAGATTTGTGTATGTACAGGAATATTATTTTAGTCCTTATTTCCTGAAACTTTTGGATTTGCCAAAGGTGACAAAAAAGCAAACTGAGGGTGATTTAATTCTAGTTAATTTCCATGCTCCGCTTTCACACTATAACCTCTTATTTTTCACATGATAAAATGAAACAATGGTCTTTTGATAAAATGAAGAGATTAGTGTTGTCATCTCAGTGCTGTGTTTGCACTTGATGTTGCTGTTCTTTATGCAGGGGTAGAACAACCTTTTTCGCTGGTAGAAAAAGCAACTAGTGTGCCACTAACGACCTTTGGTTACTTTATCACCACACTTTAGTACTTTCCATACTTTTTCCCATACTATATGTATGCCAGCTTTGTGCTTTTGGATGTATTTAACTTTTGTAGCAGCACAGAACTGGTAATAGATATGTACTGTTATGGTATCTATTATCTAGATAGAATGTTTTCTAAATAAGTTGTTTTCCCTTAAAGTGGACCTGTCACCTACACATAAAAACTGCATAATGAAAGTCCTTTCCAAATTAAATATGGAACCCCAAAAATCTTTTTCATTAAAACATCCGTACCTGTTATAAAGGTGTTTAAATATCTAAACTGTCAATCAAATATTACCTGCCCCGCCTCTATGCCCGTGGCATAAAGGAGGGGCAGTCAATTACTTTCACTTTCCATTCAGCACTTCCTATATGTCACAGCTCTCCTCACATTCCCCCTTCCCTCCTCAGGCTCTATAATTGTGTAGGGCACTGCACATGGACATCAGGTCCCCCATTCTGGTGCATACACAAGATTTTGGGTTGTTACACAATTTCCCTTAATAACCGTGTCCACAAAATGGCAGCTGCCTGCTTGCTGTGATTGTATAATTCCAAGACAGAAGGAAACAAAATTTAAATAATAAATACAGTGTAAGTAAAGTTTATTTTGCTCAACTAACATGATAGAAAAGAATTTGAAATTATTTTTTAGGGTAACAGGTCCCCTTTAATTGAAGCAGGCATAAGATCTTCTACAACTTGCTCAGTCATAAATATAGGTTTGCTAAATGATCATTGTGGATTTATAATTCTCTCTGAATTCCTTGTTTTTGGGTATAAGATGCCAAACCTGTATTTCTAAACACTTCTAAATGAAATCTGTTAGGTTAAGAGATAAAGATATACCATGAAAATTCCATCAATATTTTCTTCTGTTTTAGGTTAGCTGATGAACTCCGATTATGGGTTCGCCGCCATCAAAATGAAAGAAAGAGTGGAAAGCAACAAGTCAAAAAGCCAAGAAGAGTGAAGGTACCAATTAAGAATGATAGATATGAACCATAGTTCCAAAAAGACTTTGTGCTTATTCTGTTTTTTCCCTCTCATGCACAGAAGCCCCTTATAAGAAAAGCTATTTCTCTGTCAGACCTAGTACCTGCTCAACCCTCCAGAGTCACACATAGGTTGGTTTTCCAGTCCCTCTATTGCAATGCCTTCCCCATATCTGTGGGTCTTAGTTTTTTTAAAATATTTTTTTAAATGTTTTCCCTTGTTTGTTTAGGTTACACAGTGCTCCGCTGCAGCTCTACAACCCGTCAGAGCCAAGTGATACTTTTCTCACGGATGCCATTGAAAGACGAGAGGATACTTTCTATGTAGTGTCCTTCCGCAGGGTTCGTTTTTGCCCTATTACTTTTATTCCACACCATTTTATTTCTCAGTTTCAATTATTGTTGCTGTTTGATTGCCTTTCTGTATTTATTTCTGTATTATGTGTCTCATATACTTTTCTAATTTATAGGATCACCTTCTCCTTCCAGCTATAAGTCACAATAAAACATCCCGTCCCAAAATGTCCCTTGTAATGCCAGCCATGTCAGTGAATGGTAAGTAACCTGCAGAACTGTCCGCTACAGAACGGAACTTTGATATACAGCTTTTTATACTGTGTACAGGGCCTGTATTGGTGCAAATGCCTGGAAAATACAAAATAAAGGCATTATTACTTCTAAAATCAATTTTAATGCTGTCCACAATTATTTTATATTGATTATCTAGTGGTAAGTGTCCGCTGGAGAACTGTTATTTAAGAAACCATGCTGACTACTTTTTGTTACTATTTTCTGGAAATAGTATCTACATTTTGTCTCTCACTTTCTGTCATTTGTTTTTTTTGTTCTTGCAGACAGTGTATATAACACCACCCGTGGATATGAAACCATGATGCAGATAGATTGTGAAGTTATGGACACTCGAGTTATCCAAATCAAATCGTCCACTGTGCCCCCTTCCCTGCGCACATCACCTTCTCCACCTGCTCAAAAGGACACTCCCCATGGGAACCTCTCACTTTATCTTCAGGATCATACTCCGTCAGATGATGGTCAGAACTGAAAAAAGCGGAATTATGTATATTTAAATGAAGGACTTAACAGCACAAATGTTTCAACCAAAGTCTAATACTAAGGCCAAATAGGCTATCTATTGTATTGTCTTAAATGACCAATAAGCTTCCCTTCCTGTTTTCCTTTGGGCAGACTTGATGGGCAAACAGTAGAGCTTGTGATATCACTTCAAGTCTTTTTCCAGTACTTCAGGGTGGCAATCTTATATTTGTGATTTACCTGCTGGGCCCACTTACAGTGCTAGCCTATGGCAGTCAAGACAGATGGTGTCTCAGTGTTTCTCAGATAAAAATGGAAATGTGGAAAAGACAGTCTTTGCAGCATCTATAAGCAGACTTAGCTGGCCCTTGCTTGTGTCACTGCTTCCTTAGAGTAGAATGTTAACAATATTTCTGTATCTTAAAGTTTATTGGGGATGGTTGGAAGATCTGTACTTTAGAGAAAGGGAAATGATGATAGGTTTAAAATCTGTAAATATTTATCTGTAAATACAAAATGATAGAGAACATTATTACATGTGTATATGTGTGGGCCCTTCAATGTGTATAGATATGTATATAATACAGGCATATACATGCATTCAGAGAGTCTGCACACTAAATAGGGAATGTTAGGGGTAGCTATTACGATAAATTGATTTGTTCAAACACTGTATAGCCCTATTTTGCAATGTCCATTATTTTTTTATCTCCAGCGTGTTGGCTCTCTCAAAAACCTGGATGAATGGCACTTTTTTTGATTGTGCTTCTAGACATGTAACAGAATTTCTTTTATTGGGTAACCCCCTCCTCACATATTCTCATGGCTTAGCAATTGCTGGATGTCCGTTGAACCCGAGAAAATGATCAGCCTTTGGAGAAGGAAATGTGATCTATGGCTAGACGATACCACTAGTCTGGAACTAATTAGTAGATCTAAATCCAAAAATTATTTTTTTATAAAGAGTGGGTGAGCTAGCAATCTGTAATGGAAACATATTCTTGTTATTAGAAGTGGATCAGGACCATTTTTTTTTAATTAAACACATTTTATGCATGTTGGTAAAAAGTCAAAAAAGGGAAGAAGTTGCTATAAATATTACACTATAAATAGACGAAATGAAGTATCTCATGCACATGTACATATGTTTTAGCCCTTAGAGGGAATAATTTATAGTGGGAATAATTTAAAACAAAAGGCACTCTGTTTTTTCTTGGGTTGAAACTGAATTACATGTTTCTAAGCATGTATTTGTTTTTATATAATATGTGAACAAACATAATACAGGCACATATACTGTTTTTTTAGGTACATTAAGAAATGCATTGCTTCTATTTGATTTAGATTAAAGGGAAAAACTAATATTGTCAGGACTTGCATGTGACCCACTGAGTGGTTTATGTGCCTTAACTTATTTGGAAGGAAAGGCTGCCCTTGAATAGTGTAAGGATCAGGCAGAAATTGTGTCTTGACATGTACATGTATGTAGTGTATCTATAGGCACACAGATATGGCACTTCATCCATTTTCTTAGGAATGTGAAAGATAGAAAGCTGTGTATGCTAAAGACTGTCAATGGGATGAGGGAGTAGTTGCTGTGATGTTTGTTTTGTCATTTTGTGTATAACTGGGTTAATTTCTGCATTCCTTTGTATTTTTTTTGTAATAAACACCAAAAACAGGACTGTTTAGTTCTTGTCATAAAATTGTTTTTGCTATAGGACAGGTAATGCTCGCTGCAGTGATCTGAATGGTTGGTTAGTTGGATTGTCCTGCAGAACTGCAGGCTCATGCACTTCCATTTCAGCGGATGGCCCATACATGCATAACTGAGAATTCCCAATGATGAAAATATAAAGAATCTGCTGACAAAGGCTACTCATTTTGGTACATGATATGTGTATGGCCTTTGCCAAAAATATCTTGTGTTATTTTGCAAACTAATTGGTGCATATATCTGTTTAATGAAAAAAACTGTAGAAATACAATCACAGCCAAAATATTGCACTTAAATGTAAATAACTGCCAGAAAATTGCTGAAAGTAACAAATGACATTTACATACATATATGTATTTTGATTGCAAACACAAAACAGCTGCGATAATATGTAAATCTTATTTTGTACAGAAATCCTAAAATGGCCTCAGAAAATCAGTAAAAAATTGTAAAAACACTTAGATTTCAACAAGTGGTTCTTTAGTTTGCAAGTAAAGTGAATACTAATGAGTTTCAGGGGCCTGCATTGTAAGAAGAACTTATTCAACCAATTTGTATCGAGAACAGTTTTTTTCCTTATTCTTCAGATTTGTGTGCAGCACACTAGCATGGAGAAAATCACTGTACTATCTGAGGAGCTAAGAAAACTGCTCATCTTCCAAGACCTTAAAATTGCCGTATCCACCATATGCAATGCAATGAAGACGTTTTAGGCCCACAGAAGTTTAGGCAATCTCCCTGTGTGTGCACAATTGATAAAAGTCTGCAGAAAATGATTGTGCATCTTGTGGTTAAATACTGTACCTCAATAACTGCTTGACAGATTTGTGCTGACCTTCAAGCACAAGTTACGACAGTTGTAACTCACACTTGGGTGTCTGTATGGTGTAAAAACCAAGAAAATCCTGCTGATGGGAGAGAAGCATAACGGAATTCCTACTAAATTCCTGCAGAATTCTCCAGCACATCTTCTTTTGGATGTATGTGCTGTGGACAAATGAGTATTTGTTTACAAAAAAAATTGAACCTCTCATAGAAAAGAACACTTATTCTGCAGTCAAACATGGTGCACATTGTTTGATGTTTTAGAGCACAATATAGAACCCAGTATCAGAAAGTTATTTCTGGCCCTTTCAGCAGGGCAATGGCTGAAGCATTCACCCAGGATAGTTAAAGAAAGAATGATGGACTGTTCTAAAATGCAAATCGATAATAAAGGGCTGGCATATACCAGACCACACTCCGTGAATTGATGTAGTAAAAAAATATTTATTGAAGCAAAAACATCACAGCAAAGCCTAATGTGTTTCATGCCTTTGGGGCACTTAGTCATAGGCTGAATAAACCTTAGACCATGTAGGCTTTGCTGTGATGTTTTTGCTTAAATAAATACTTTTTTACTACATCAATTCACGGAGTGTGGTCTGGTATGTGCCACAGTGCCAGCCCTTTATTATATCGATTTGCCTCCCTGAGCTGAAAGTCTGGGGCTTGCGCACCTGGACCCCTGTCCTTTTGGGTAAGTTCACCCCATTTTTCACTGTATACGCAACTGAATGCCCCCCTTTTTATAAGCTTCTGTTCGAAAGTGGCCTGCAATGAGTCCAGATCTAAATTCCATTGAACACTTCTGAAACCTGCAGTTAGCAGAAGACATACTTCACATCTAGAAGAAGTACAATCAATGTAGAAAGTTCATTCATGGCTACAGGAAGCACTTGAATTCAGTTATTCTTTCGAAAGGATGTGCTAGAAAATATTAAGTCTAGGGTGTCGATAAATGTATCTGTATCCTAAAAGAATATGTTCTGAGTGATATAAAGTTCTGTAATATTTCTCTTAATAGGGAAACAAGGAGTTGGAAACGCCTGGTTTTGTAGACTTATTTTGTAGTAGATCAATTTATTTCAGAAAAATGTGTAAGTGATTTGAATAACTTGCTATGGTGCTGAAATGTTAAGCCACGACTGCAGGAATTCCTCTGGGTCCATCACAAATCATCTGGCAGTATTCAGAATAAAAGACACTTTGACGAATTTATTAAAAGTGTATTTTGCTATTTTTTTTCAATACAGTGTAACATTATTTCCCAGAATTCCAGCCTCTCCTATAATCATCTTAAAAATGCTGGGCCAGACACTAAAGGCTCAAAGATTTGAGTCAATACGTTTATTGCGTATGGCGAAACTTAAAGTGCCCATAGGTACAACTAGCTAATGGAGCCCTATATTTCGAAGTAAAGAAATGTGTTTGAAACAGGACTGGAGCACACAATGCTAGTATAAAAGTAGAATCAAACGAGGGAGAGTTGTGCTCACCACTAATTTTTAAAATCATTAGGCGGGGGTGCAATGAGGGTGTGACCACAAAATACTTATAGACAAATACAAGAGTCCTCTGCACTCAACCCATTATCAATATATTTAAGACTTAAAGGAATAGTAACGTCATATAATAAAAGTGTTTTAAAGTAATGAAAATATAATGCAGTGTTGTCCTGCACTGGTAAAACTGCTGTGTTTGCTTAAGAAACACTACTATAGTTTATATAAATAAGCTGCTGCGTAGCAATGGGGGCAGCCATTCAAAGAAGAAAAGGCTCAGGTTACACAGCAGATAGCAAATAAGCTCCTTCTGTCTAATGGTGTTATCTGTTATCCATTCGTTAACCTGTGCCATATAGCCGTTTTTCAATTTCCGCCATTGCTCCACAGCAGCTTGTTTATATGAACTATAGTAGTGTTTCTGAAGCAAACAGATCAGTTTTACCAGTGCAGGGCAACAGTACATGAAATTTTCATTACTTTAAAACACTTACATTTTTTGGTGTTACTGTTCCTTTAAATATATTCATAATGGGTTGAGTGCAGAGGACTTCTTGTATTTGTCTATATGTATTTTGTCTAATATATATAATCTCTCTTAACAAAATATTTTTTATTCACAATCAAAGATTGTGCTGAGGAGAGAAGGCTCATTAGGCTTCTTATACAGTACCACTAAAGCTTTGTATAGAAATGTGTATTTATTCTTACTTGGTTTCTTGTAATGCCTTACAGCGAATCCACAGCTATTTCTAAATCAGTGCTGTCCAAGTTCTGTGGTACCGAGGGCCAAAATGTTACTGGCCTATGTGGAGGAGGGCCGATAATGGAAGTCAGTGTTGGCCACTCCCCCTTTTAAACCACACCCACTGTAAACCACACCCATATTACCGCAAGAACTTTTAAGATCATATCCACATTAACGGTGGTAGCACACCAAAAAACCAAATGGTTGGTGCTCAGTGCAGGGAAATCACTCATATGTGAAAAATTGAAGTCATGTTAAAACATACCCTTAAATCCATATGTCTCCTCCTCCCCTGTGTACAATACAACAACCCCCCAACACATGATTAAACACCTTAGGGGCCCTTAACAACAATTTCCAAATGCTAACAAACCCCTAACAGGCTTACATTCCACAGGTAGGGTAGGGCAAGCAGCACTGGGCAAGCAGAGAATGGCACACACAGAGAGGCAGGGCCGGGCCAAGGTATTTTTGCACCCTAGGCAAAGGCTTCAATCAGTGGCCCCCCACCCAGTCCTGCATTACCATTTCCCACTTTACCAGTCATACAGCCCCCTGTACCTGTGCCAGCACCTATCATATTGCCTCCATTTGTACCTATACCAGTGGCAGTCAATCCCTTAGATTGCCCCCAGGCCCCAATCTGTACCTGTGCCAGCATAAACCAAAACATCCATCATATTTGTACCCCCAATCTGTACCTATGCCAGCGGCAACCAAAAGAATCCATCATATTGCCCCAATTTGCATCTGTTCCATCAGTAGCCAAAAATCCATCATATTGCCCTCAAACATCTGTGTACCTGTGCCAACAGCCACCATATTGCACCATGTACCTGAGCCAGCAGCAGCCAATCCCTTATATTGCCCCCAATTTGTACCTGTGCCAGCATCAGCCAAAAAATCCACACTATTGCCTCCATATATGTACTTGTGCCAGCAGCAGCCAAATATCCATCATATCATCTGTTTACTTGTGCAAGTAGCAGCCAAGATATTGCCCACAAATATGTACCTGTGCCAGCAGCTGCCAAAAGGGAGCTGGGGAGTGATTCTGTCTGGAACAGGGGGTTTATAGAGTTGAAAAACTATTAAAGGCCAAGCAAATCAGGGTTTAAAAAAGAAAGAAAGGAAATTCCCCTTAAAAGTGTGCCCCGTCCATGATTGCGTCCTAGGTTGGCGCCTCCTACTCAGCCTGCCCCTAGTTCCAGTCCTGCAGGGAGGGAAGGCTGAGCAGAGCAGGAGACAAGTAAAGCTATCAGTCTAATATGTACTACATACAGTGACACAGTGCTGGTGCCCCATTAGCATTTTGAATAAAGTGTGAACAGGTGAATAATATGGGCAGTTTCAGTCTGGGTCTCAGGTGTGAACAGTACAGGCTTTAGGATATAAACAATAGAGGTGTCAATGTGAACAATGCAGGGGGGATCACAGGTGTGATACAGGGGATTAGAGTCTGAATTTGAGGTTTAAACAATGCAGGGTGCAGTTTATCTCTACAGTGATACCTTTTAAAGCTTACATATGGTAAGCAGACACAGCATCTGGGGGGCCAAAGAAGGGGGGGTAGCGGGCCGCCAGTTGGACAGCCCTGTTCTAAACAATGCTTTGCATGCTGAGCTACACTGAAAGGCAGTGGAGGGACAGAAACTTATTGCCACACTGATATTTTATGATGTTATAGATGGACTGGAGTAAGAAAAAAAGTGTTCTCATCTATAGACGTGAAATCTTGCATGGTGAGGTACCTCTTATTAACATCATGGGTAAGTTCAGCAGGTTAAACCTTGCTCGTTTATTGCGGATGTTTTTACGCTGTTTTTGAGGTTGCCTATTCCCTCTGACATCGAGCACCTGGGAGTCGCTGAAGTCTGGACGGCCAGGGTGTGCGAGTGTAAGTCTTTCTTTTTACCTCTTATTAACATTACATTTATAGACATTTCTTAAAGGAACAGTAATGTCAAAAAGTAAAAGTGTTTTAAAGTAATTGGAATATTATGAACTGTTTATATAAATGGCACAGGTTAAATAGCAGATAAGCCCTATATAATAGTTTGGGTTTAGATTCCTGTGTAAGAAATAAACCATTTGTATTCTACAGAGCTTATACATTATCAGCTTTGTAACCTGTGCCATTTAACGGAATTTCAACTTGTATGGCTGCCCTTATGGCTACACAGAAGTGTATTTATATAAAATACAGTAGTGTTTCTGAAGCAAACACACCAATTTTATCAGTTCAGGGCAACAGTACATTATTACTGGGTTTTTTTTGGGTTTTTTTTAAAGCGGCAGATACATGTGTGTTCAACACACAGAGCTCCTTGTGCGGTAGAAAGGGTAAAAACTAGGGATGCAGCGAATCCAGGATTCAGGCAAGATTCAGCCAAAAAAATCCTGTAATTTTTTGGATTCGGTTCGGCAAGGCACTTGGATCCGGCCGAATCCGAATCCAAAAAATTACAGGATTTTTTGTCACACAAACAAGAAATTCAAATATTTCTTAACCATGTGCTGCATTCTTGGTTCTCTTTCCACCTTTCCCCCTTAACATATGTAAATATTTGGTTCGGTATTCAGCCAAATCTTTGACAAAATATTTGGGATTCGGGCAAATCCTAAAATAGTGGATTCGGTACATCCCTAATTAAAACAACGAAACATAACAATAATCATAAAAATGAACTTTTAAAAGGCAGAACACATCTTGACATCTTAAGCTCAACAGTATCCTCTTATGTCTTTTAAACTCCTCAGCATTTCTTTACTCTGTACTGTATTTCTTACCTGTTCACATCTTCACATTCCACTCTTCTTTTCCTCAGACTATATTTTTTACCTTTTTTTAAGCCCAACAGTATGCTCTTACACCCATCTCTTCTGCCTGCTTCTTACTTCCTATGTTTTCTCCCTGTTTTCAGCCTCAATTTCTCTTGTGGCTTTCTATACTTTCCTTCTATTCAGTTTAGTATTACCACTTTTCTTAATATGATATTGTTTTGCCTGTACTCAATTCTTTTTTTACACCTTTCATATTTTTTTCCCTTTCTCTAGGCAGCATAGTATCCAGTGGAATATGGGCCCTGCCTAATTAAATAGGGCAAGTCAATAAGTCATATTTCCTATAATTGTTTACTTGATTTAATTCTCAAATGTGTTTACCTGTTGGCTAAAATAGCCTAGCTTTTGAATCAAACTTGTTAGTTAGCTCACTTCATGTTAAGATTGTTAAATATTCCTAAAGAAGGAGGGTGGATTACTGAGGCAAGCTAAATAATACACATAAAGTAGTATATTGTTAAGATCTAATCATGTATATATGTTTCTGGACACTGAAGTAAGCGCTGCAGCATATCTTTTTGAAATGAGAGATTATTATCTCTGTGGCTATTGCAGGTCATTGGCCAGATGTCAAAAAGCAGTCCCATCACATTTTGACATCTGGCCAATGGACTGCAATAGTCATCAACCTCTCTGTCCTTCCCTGATTGTTTAATGTTTATTTCCCAGGCTCTGTCCTCACCTCTCACAAACTGGAATTGCAAGTTCAAGGTCTCCCTCTCCAACCACACCATGTATTGGGTAAATCTCTTCAGATTTCCCATAAAATGGAATAGTTCCTAAGCCGCCAAATATTATCAACATTGCAGTCCTCATTTTCTCTGACTCACTCAAATTTTACTTTTCCCTTAAATCTAAGTGTTTTCTTTTTCTATTAAAGTGCCATTCTGGTATACTCTTGCACTTGAGTCTGTCCTCTGCAGATTAGAATGAATAGAAAAGTGAATGGCAAGTGTATAAAAGCCAAATGTAGATTCATAATTTGCAATATCGACAGTTATAGCATGAGATCATATGAACTGCCAAATGACATTGTACCTAAATGCTTTAAGGCAGTGATCCCCAACCAGTAGTCCACGAGCAACATGTTGCTCACCGGCTGATTGGATGTTGCTCCCAGGGACCTCAAAGCAAGTGCTTATTTTTCATTTCCAGGCTTGGAGACAAGTTTTGGTTGCATAAAAAATAGGTGTACTGCCAAATAGAGCCTACTGTAGGCTGCCAGACCACATAGAGACTACCAAATAGCCATCGACAACCCTTATTTGGCATCCCCGGGAACTTTTTTGCATGCCTGTGTTGCTCCCCAACTCTTTTGATTTTTGAATGTGGTTCACAGGTAAAAAAGGTGGGGGGCCCTGGTTTAAGGGTTTATCATGCATCTTATTACTAAAAAAACACACCAATTTTATCAGTTCAGGGCAACAGTACATTATTACTGTTTTTTTTTGTTTTTTTTAAAGCGGCAGATACATGTGTGTTCAACACACACACAGAGCTCCTTGTGAGCTTAACCCTGTTCAATATGACCCAGCACTCTACTGCTGTTAATAGGACACTTTACAAATTACAAATATCAGACCCTCAAGGGCCATAATCTAAAATATTTTTACAAACTTATTAAGCAAACTAAATGATTATAGTGCAAGGGTTGCAGGCTTTCATTTCTGCTTTTGGATGTCGAATTTAAATTCAGATTCTTCCCTTTGTCGCTACTGATAACATGGGATCTGCGAGGCTGCTCACAGACTTTCATGTTCCATCACATTGCTAGACTTAATTATCCAAGCAATTATGCCACAGTTTGGAAGTGAGAGTGGATGATCAATGATAGGTCTTAATAAGAAAGGTAAGCAGTTAAATAAGTAAGTCATAAGTAAAGATGAACCCTGGCAGTCTGTCTCTTATTTGGATGCTGGGGTCAGTGAGCCTGAAAACCCAACCCCCTTTTTGGTCCCTGCCTGCAATGCAGAATAGCACACTATTCAAAAACTAAACATAAGTGGAAAGACAATTTACACTCTCCAGATGTTGGCATTAACAGGCCCTGAAGCACCAAGATGAAGAAAAGCGTTGACCTTGTAGGTTTCTAGAATTGTATGTTTCCCACGTCTTTTATATCAGAAGGGAGCCCCACTTCCTTTCACACTGGAATAAAAGAGGTGATGGTATAAAAGGAACAGTAAGTATGTAGGGATCATTAGTGAGGGACCCTAGAAACCTCATAGTAATCTGGATGTTATGCTTAAGAGTTTCATAAAATGCACACAAAGATCAACCATGAAACAAGCTAGATTACTGATGTTATTTGGAAGGACAGCTTCTCCTATACTGATTTTACTGAAATACTGATTTGAATCAAGTGCATTTTAATTTTAGCACACAGCTTACTTTGGATGCATGTGCTCATAAATCCCAGGTTGTCCCATACCAATCCTTAAAACCAATATTAGTGTACCCTAAGGTTAAATAATTAGTTCCACAAGGGGTCACCAGAGAGTTACAGTTATAAATACTCTTACACACACCCGAAAGAATATGCTATTTCCCCCTAAAAGCTCTATACAGCTTAATGTAATTCTTATGCTTTAAGGCTTGAGGACCATACTCATTATGCACACAACCTCAATCTGCAGTCCTGGCTTTCACATCTGAGATTTGCGTAACACACATCATATAATGAAAGATGCCTGTGCTTCCCCCAGTGTGTTTTATTAATGGTGATACTGCTTGTTTTTAAAGACTGTAGATGTTTCCATTTTAGGCATTTTGCTGTTTTATGTCATTTTGATTGAACTTGCTTGTTCATTTGCTGACGTGATTCCCTTTACTGGGGGCTTTGTTATTTCAGCTGTTTATGTAGATGTGGTCATGGTTATAGCAATAGGTCTCTAACACACAATCCAATTAAGCTGGGACATCATTGATGTAGCTGTGAAACAGTAGTGAGTGGCCATGTTATCTACCTTGTCTAATGCTATAATTCTGGTCTGACCCAAGCAGTGGGGTTAAAAGTCACATCTCCACCCAATTCCAGGTGCATTGCTTTAATGCACATTTAATTATTTAAATGACATCCAGATGAGATGAGCTGTCAACTACAGATGCAATTAATCCAGGATTCAGTTTCAAATCTAGCCAAGTCCCAGAACTTTTTAAAATCTTTACTCTTCAGCAAAATCAAATCTGAACACATGACTTGATAGCTCTGATTATGATAATTTTTATTCAAAGATCATTCCGGTATTTTAATTTCTCAGCTAATTACCGTTCATTGTTAAGACAAATCTTTTATGGAGGATTTGGTATTTAAGTAAATCCCAGCAAAAGCCTAAGGTGCTTCCCTAAATGTAATATCATAATCACACACTGAACAAAGGGAATACAATATTCTGCAGACAGGATAAAGTTGGATTCTCTGTAGTTAGTTAATTGGTTAAACAGGGCCACCCGAGGCTGTGAACTACCGTAGATGCTGAGATCATAGCCTTTACTTTGAGAAGCAGATGAAGTACACATTGGAGGCATAGTCTTTATTGTAGCAGCTTTTGCAGGGTTGGCAATGGTACAGATTTGAGCTTCAGTACACAAGATATACTGTATTAATAAATGTTTCTCTTTCTCTCACACATACATCACTCTCGCGCTCCTTCTCACAAAGTGCCAACTGCAGTGTGTAAGTGCTATTAGCCATTTAAGGGGGACCTTCTCTCTTCTCCGACCTTCCTTCCCTCTGTTTCTCTGTCATTTACAGCACTTCATACTGTGCACAAATCTTTCCCATACTGCATCATTGCAGTACCAGTAGGTCCTAATTAGCCTACAAATTAATGTGCACATCCCTAACAGGGTCCACCTCCAAAACACTAACTCCTCCTTGGGGCCTCAGAGAAGTGGAAGTTCCTGGCTCGTGAATTTCCCTATATAGGCTCCTTAAGGAGGAAATCCCCTAAACACCAACCTGCTGGTCAAACTAAATATTTACTATTTACAATTAAATAAATGTATATTTCACCTCCTTACAAGTATACTATGAAGTTGCTCATTTGCCTCCTTATTTTTTATGGGACTGTTTGTACTGTAGTGCATTTGGTCATTTACAGGGCCTCTGGTTCATATTATCTGACCTGAGTCTCATGGAGTGTCCTGTGCAGCTTTACTCATCATGTAGCGTATGTAAAAGACATGAGCTTCTAAAGATTGTAACTAGTCTCTAGTTGAGATCCCTAGCAGGGTAACTCCAGTTTTGTGTTCCAACCACCGTTTGCAAATGTGTCATCACAACTGGAGTCACATTCTGCATTTTATAAAAATATTTTAGAATGAAAAATCATAAGGAATTGCTTATATAAAAAGTCAAATTAGGGAATCTATTGTGTCTAACTGACCTGAGCTATGTGGCTAAAGACACAGCTAAAATAATCAGGGGGCCTCTTGGTCTTTACTTAGCCCTGTGTTTGTCGTTTCCAACTTTACCACTGACACTTTTACCACCTGGAGGAAACCATGGTGTTTTAGAACAAAAATATATGCATTCACTCTTGTTAAAACTCTGATATTCAAGAGATAATTCAATGTTGTCATTTGATGTCACAAGAGCCTTGCTCTTTCTCTCCCCCCATGCATCAGCCTAGTCTGTTGCTTTCCACTGCATTTTAATTTTAGACTTTTTGGAATGGCTCCTTGTCCCTGTTATAATGCTTAGATACATGTTCCATAAACATTCAATTGGTAATGTTCATGCCAATTTTATTTTTACTTTATATTCTTGTTTCAATTTAGCCTTCTGTTTGGTCAGACTAAAACAAAACAAAAAAATCTCATACAGTTTTCTTTTGTAAAAGAAACAACAAAAACCGCAATATCATCCGTGGTTCATATGCAGTATCTAAAGATTATGAAAAATATATCTTTTGAAGTTTGTATTCAGCAGTTGGGAAGAAGAGTCTTTGTCATAAGCACTTGATTATAATGGGGAACAATTAAAATGGAATATTTATGAAAGAGCAGCGGAACCAAAAACATAATGGCAACCCTTTGTGTTTACTTAAATGTGTCTAGCTAACTGAGTTAAAGAGATACTGACATCCAAAATTAAACCTTTTAAACATTGTCTTTGCATGCTGCTAATAGTTTTGCATAGTTTACATGACCTATAGGTAACTTTTTATGTACTTTAATATATTAGGTATTTTTAGAGTATTTTTTTAGTGTCAGTAATGTTCAATGAGTTTGTTAAGGGAACTGGGAGCCATTGGTAAGGAATGTGTCTGCAGCCGTAAGTTCATAACAGCCTTATACTAACTCAGTGGTCTGACAGAAAATACTATGATGCACCTTTGCAAACATACTATGATGACCCAAAATGTACAGTGGAAGAGAAGCATATAATGGTCCAGCTGACTTTGGAACAATATTACAGGTTTTTTTCAGGTAGTCCATGGGTACAAGAGTAGCCCTACAGATGCAACCAGATTGTTGAAATTTTAAACTGGAGAGCTGCTGAATAAAAAGCTAAATAACTCAAAAAGTATAGATTATGTGTATTCCTAAATTGTGCTGGCAGTCTGTTACAAAAAGTTTATGTTTGCATGTCACTATATTTCCAAGCTACTGTTTTAGGCCCAGGACACATGTGTTTTACCGCGAGAAAGACGTGGAGACATGGCACTGTCTAAAAAAAAGCCGACCGATTCGTAAATACTCTAAGCGGTTTCAAGCTTAAGCAAACATAGGCAAGCTTAGGCAATGGCACACTACATTAGCATATTTACGGGGTGGTTAGCCTTTTTAAAAACGCTTGTGTGTCTTGGGCTTTAAGGTCATAATTCATAGTTTCTCCCGTACTTCTCAATACTGTCAATTAGTAATATTTAGACATTTAAAACTTGATCTGGCAAAACATTACACAAATAAATCAGTACACACAAGCAAGTATTAGTTGGACCTTCTCTCTCATGAGATTTCATAGGCTTACCAAGCAACCAAATTTAAATCTTGGCCTCCCATTCCCAAATCCCAGTACCTTGTCTTATTTAAATTGTCTATTGTATAGGATAATTTTATGAGGACTGACAGAAAAAGAGAATTGCTGTAAGTATGATCATAGTTCTACCTTTTACTGGGTTCCCTTGAGACAACTGTAAATATCAGGGAATAAAGTAAAGAAAATTCAAATATTGGCAGATCACTGTAAGCTCGGTTGGGACCTCCTTCTACTTGTCTCTTTAATACTCAGCACTTAAACGTGTATTGATCTTTTATTTTATTAATGTATAGACACCTGTTTGTTCAATGAATGTATTGTTCTACTGTAATATACTGCATGCACACATACTGTAACTGTTTATAAATAGTGCTTAGTCATAGGCCTAATATGTGTATGTTCCATAGGGTCAATTCCTATGAGTGCTTACACCTATTATTTACATGTTGCTTAAGATCTAGGGCATGAACACCTGGACCCCACATTGCACATGTAAACTTTACATTATTCCATCTCTCCTTTCAAATAATCAAAAACCACTGACCTGTTTCAATGTCTTTAAGACTAGACTAGCATTTCCATTAAAAAAATAGAGATGTAGAGAAACTATTATGCTTCTCCTCTCTCTCTCTTGGCTGAAGGAGCTTGTGAACACATAACTGCTTGGCCTGGAAGGCAGAGTAGAAAATATATAGTGTGAAATTTGTGGTCTTTGATTGAACACTATCCTATAACCTCCCTCTACTACTGAGCAAACCCAGTTGTACAAAAACTGAATTTGCCCAAATTCCAAAAATTAGAATAGCGAGTGTCTACTATTAAGGCTGGGTTGGCTGTTTCTAAGAAAAACTTGTAGCCCTTATCTTCAAAGTTGTTTATCAACTGTTTTTAATCTAAATGGATGATTGTTTTTCTCCCCAGTCTTGAAATGTTCCATATAACTCACAAGGCCTATAATTCTTGTAGTCATACGAGAACAGATCTCTATAATATATTTTTATGGAAGAAGAGAAGCTGCACTTCTATGGGGTGCCGTTTGTCCCAAATACATTCTGTATACAAAACTATCCCTAATACACAGAATGAATGTCTCTCATGTTATATAAGTATTTGTGACCATACACAGAGAAAAAAATATACAAAAGACTTATTTCTATTAAAGAATGAAAACAAAATCTGGTTAGTGCACAAAAGGATGTCATTATATCACAAACTCCATTCTGTACAGTTTAACAAGCAATCTGTCTCACAAATGTATAACCTCCATGTAACGGACACACTTATGTGCAAAGTTACTTACAGAATGAATTATGTAAAAACAAAGTTGGACATAATATATACCGTATATACTCGTGTATAAGCCGACCCGTGTATAAGCCGAGGTACCTAATTTTACCTACAAAAACTGGGAAAACTTATTGACTCGCGTATAAGCCTAGACACAACTACAGCCCTGTCTCCCAGCAGCGCACATTCTGCCAAAGCGACCCCCCCAGCGATCAACCGGACTTCTTTGCAAAGCTGATGGTGACAGAGAATTGCCAAACGGATTACTGTGTGCATTGTCCCACTGTCCCACTACCATGTGCAGAGGGTGCTGTTTGATATTGCCATCACTGTTAATCTTTCATATAACCAACAGAGGGCACTGTGTGATATTGCAGTCACTGTTAATCTTTCATATAACCAACAGAGGGTGCTGTGTGATATTGCAGTCACTGTTATTCTTTCATACAACCAACAGATGGCGCTGTGTGATATTGCAGTCACTGTTAATCTTTCATATAACCAACAGAGGGCGCTGTGTGATATTGCAGTCCCGGTTATTCTTTTATACAACCAACAGATGGCACTGTGTGATATTGCAGTCCCTGTTATTCTTTCATACAACCAACAGATGGCGCTGTGTGATATTGCAGTCCCTGTTATTCTTTCATACAACCAACAGATGGCGCTGTGTGATATTGCAGTCACTGTTAATCTTTCATATAACCAACAGAGGGCGCACTGTTATTCTTTCATATAACCAACAGAGGGCATTGTGGGATATTGCAGTCTCTCCCCAAGTGAACTGTTGGTATAGGAATGATTAAGAGTGACTGCAATCTCAGCTACTCGGGTTGGGTACCGCTGACCCGCGTATAAGCCGAGGTAGACTTTTTCAGCACATTTTGGATGCTGAAAAACTCGGCTTATACGCGGGTATATACGGTAATAGTGTAACTAACTAGTACTTGTCAAGCTAGATTTGACTGACAAAATAGATATTTGTGACAGAAAGCAAGATTTTATAGTACAGAATTCATTATTTCCACAAAATGACAGTTTTGTTTCACAAAACAGATAAAATAACCATTCTGTGAAGCAACACTATCAGTCACATTCCTGAACCAATAAGAACAAAGCTTATTGCCATATACAAACAAGATGAGAAGTGGCCAGCTCGGCTCCACATGGCTAAGGCAAAGTATCTGACCTGCTATAGAGGGCGCCCTCTAATGTCCCCTGTGCTGCATAGTAATAAACATGAACAAACCTTTCCTAAAAGAGCTGCTGTTAAACACTACAGGTTCATAAATGGAAGTTTTTACAAATGGCTGAGAAATATAATGCTGCACTTATAATGATTGTAGAAAAAGAAAAGTATGCAAAACATAAATATGATCATTTTAGGTGATATGGCTATTCTTATTGTAGTAACCTGCTTGTGTGGCCATTTTGGTTAAGGGTATTCCTGCTGTTTTGCCAAAATCTTATGACTCAATCCTGTTCTTCTTCCTGTCTAAGCTGAGAGCAATAATGGGACAGGCCACACCCACCTGCCATCTTCTATTAAATGTACCAGAAGTTACTGTGCTTGTCTGCCTGCTTTGCCTTACTCTCAGAGACAGTTATACATTTTGTATATGATAGTTAGACTCCAATGTCTCCTCCTAGCTGTAATCTTGCACCAATTAGCTTGTAGTAGTCTCTTAATAATGTGCTTACCTATAGTTTAACTACTACATAATAGCTTTAGTCAGAGACTTGGGACTGATCATGCGCACACATACCTCCCAACTAGGGTTGCCGGTAATTTGTAATATCCTTTAAAAAAAGCCCTCGGCCTGCCTCCAGAATTTACAGAACTTACCTTTTTTGTAGTCTTCGCATCGCTGTGATGTTGCCCCTTTTTGTGTTGCGCTACGTAGCCCCGCCCCTTTTTGTGTCATGGCCCCACCTCCTTTTTGTACCCACCGGCTGGTTATTTTTTTTATTAAAGGTGGCAACCCTAGCACTGACTAGGGTTGCCACCTTATCTGGAAAAAAATACCAGCTTTCCTAAATTTTTATCTTTTTCTCCCTATTAATAACATTGGGATCAACCATCATTTTTACCGGCCAGGTGGCAACCCTCGCACTGACTGATTATAAGTTGCATGAAAAAAAAAATGATGGTTGATCCCAATGTTATTAATAGGGAAAATGATAAATATATAGGAAGGCCGGTATTTTTTTCCAGAAAAGGTGGTTACCACAGGCCTCACCTAGAGCCTGACCTGTGAGTACCATGGGTAATGTGTGAAGCTTCCATATTACTGGGCAGTAGAAAATATAGATAAAAAGATAAAATAATAAAAATGAATAATTGCCAGAATAAAAGAAAGACTAACTAATTTACCATTGGGTAATAAGTGAAGGATGCAGAGAGAGGTACAATAGCAGCCAATGGGAATGCCATCTGGAGCAGCAGATCACTGCCCATCAATTTTTTGAATGTAAATCAACAGAGAAATGAAGGGGTTGGTAGATCAGAGGCATCACACAATAGTGGAATGGGCAAGCATTACCTGGTGAGATTTAAAAAAAAAAAGCCTGTCCAAATACAACAGAGAGGAAAAGAAAAGCCAATGAAATTGGAAATTAGGGAATGGAACTTCTAGCCTTTAGTGACTGGCTACATGGTAAGTCTGTGCATTTTATTGAGAGGAAAGATTAAGCTATTACCGATATGGGACCTGTTATCCAGAATGCTCGGGACCTGGGGTTTTCCTGATAAATGATTAATTATATCTTAGTTTGGATCAAGTACAAGGTACTGTTTTATTATTACAGAGAAAAAGGAAATAATTTTTTAACATTTGGGTTATTTGGATCAACTGGAGTCTATGGGAGATGGCCTTTCCTCAATTCAGAGCTCTTTGAATAATGGGTTTCCGGATAATGGATCCCATACCTGTGGTTGCTTCCATAAGAGAACCCAGAAATAGATGCACACTGATAGGTGCATCTGGCAAGGAAAAGAATGGCATATTGACAGGTGCATCTGACAAGGAAGAGAATGGCAAGTTGACAGGTGCATCTGGCAAGGAAGAGAATGGCATATTGACAGGTGTATCTGGCAAGGAAGAGAATGACAAGTTGACAGGCACATCTGACAAGGAAGAGAATGGCAAGTTGACAGGTGCATCTGGCAAGGAAGAGAATGGCATATTGACAGGTGCGTCTGGCAAGGAAGAGAATTGACCAAGGGGTAGAGGATGGCATAATTGAGATAGACACAAAAAAAATTCTAATAAAGGAACACCCTATGACACCAGTTTTTTACACGCTGCCTAAAATAGATAAAGATCCCGCTCATCCACCAGGTAGACCCATAGTGGCAGGCACAGATTCAGTATTTTCTCCTCTAGCAACCTATCTAGATAGGGTTTTACAGCCACTGGTGGTCAACACTAGATCATATCTAAAGGACAATATGCAACTGCTTAATCAACTACATAACATCATTCTACCAAACACAGAGGTTCATTTGGTAAGTTTGGATGTAGGCAGTTTGTATACTTCAATATCACATGAGATAGGGATACAAGCAGTAAGTGACAGTCTCCTATATACTGATCACAGCGAGTCGGAACGATCTTTTCTGATTGATCTTTTAAAAATAGTGTTATATGAGAACTACTTTCTGTTTGGAGACTCATACTATATGCAATGTCGGGGCACAGCCATGGGGAGTAATGTGGCGCCAACCTATGCCAATCTGTACATGGCAAGCTTCGAGGAACAGTATGTATATCCAAATGTTTTGTTTTCTTCACACTGTATCTTCTATCGTCGCTACATAGACAATATCTTTATGATTTGGAATGGTGATAGGGACACCTTACTAGAATTTCACAACTGGCTCAATACAGCGGTACCCACAATCCAATTTACACTCATCTCTGATCAAAAATGTGTCTCTTTTCTAGATTTGAACATATACATTGACAACAACCGTCTGGAGACAGACTGGTATAAAAAACCAACAGACCGTAACACATTACTACACTATAAAACTTGTCACCCTCCAGCTCTTAAGAAATCTCTACCTAAGACACAATTAGCTCGAATCAAAAGGATTGTATCAGATCCAGAGCTATTCCCCCTAAGAGCAGCTGAAATGATCGAACGCTTCAGTGATAGAGGATACCCCAAAGAGGCCCTCACTGAGAGCGATGAACACATGAAAAATATCCCAAGAGAAACTTTGCTTGAAAACAAAAACATACCCAAAACACAAAAGAGATTGGCTTTTGTAAGCCAATATACATCGGCCAGTAAACATATAGCCACGGTTTTACGCAAACACTGGCATATACTACAAAAATGCTCCCCAGACATTGAGGAGTTCACTTCTCCTCCACTGATGGCTTATAGGAGAGGGAGGAATATCAGAGACACCTTAGTAAAAGCAGATATTGGCCCAACTAAAAAAACAGGCCAGCAATACCTAGCTGATATTAAACCGGGAACTTTCCCTTGCTTAAATTGTGCACAGTGCAACAGTGTGACCAAAGGACAAAGCTTCACACATCCCCACACTGGGAAAAGATTCACTATTAAGCAATTTTTTACATGTGAATCTACATATGTCATCTATTTAATCAAATGCCCATGTGGACTAGGATATGTGGGAGAAACAACTCAGAAAGTGAAAGACAGAATTTCATAAATCAACCATAAGATGCGAAGACCTGGAACTCCCTATACCTGCACACTTCCATACAGCAAAACACACACCAAGTCAGCTGAGATTTCAGATTATTGATGGTGTCCCCAAATTAAGAAGAGAGGGCGATCGGTTAAAAGTCCTCAAAAGAAAAGAAATGTATTGGATAAACAAATTGGGTACGCTTTGGCCCAAGGGCCTCAATAGGGAATATACACCTATGTGCTTTATTTAAGTTATAATACCCTTTTTAATTCCACCTAGGTCAGACAACACCTTCTTTTGTTCTGATTGGTTTTAACCTTTTACTGTATGTTTACAATTTTCTGAACATGATTTTTGTCTTTTAAGGTTATCAACATTTATGAAGAATGGGTACATGATCCCGGACTGCATCGAGGAGATTCCATTTGGAACTATCCTCTCCGGGTAAAAGGTACTGCAGTCTCTATAACCTTATATATTGTTTTATTTTTATCACTTAGTGTCACTATTAAATTTCTGTCTTATAAGTACAACTAAATACCTAGTATGGAATTGGACTAACAAGACACACGGAAAATGCATAACGCTTGGACTTTACTGGACTTTCATGATGTCCTCACTTGATGGGTTAAACTTAATTGGGGGTGGGTCCTGATATTGTGCACTCCCCCAATGTGGGGGATAAATGTTTGTATCACACACTATCAGGCAGGCTTGAGAAAGGGCAAGACAAGGCCCAAAACGTTGCCTGTTACTGACCAACTGTAATAAATTTTTCACATTTTTCAAACAAGAGGTGCTGCAGTTTTTCCTGTTTTGCTGTACAATTGGCCTATGGCAAGGGCCTATACACTGCTTTGCACTCTGCCCGAAAGGAACCTTTACGAGGTGGTTGAAGCACACACACCTGTATACTTGGCAAGGAAGAGAATGGCATATTGACAGGTGCATCTGAGAAGGAAGAGAATGGCATATTGACAGGTGCATCTGAGAAGGAAGAGAATGGCATATTGACAGGTGCATCTGGCAAGGAAGAGAATGGCATATTGACAGGTGCATCTGAGAAGGAAGAGAATGGCATATTGACAGGTGCATCTGACAAGGAAGAGAATGGCATATTGACAGGTGCATCTGAGAAGGAAGAGAATGGCATATTGACAGGTGCATCTGGCAAGGAAGAGAATGGCAAGTTGACAGGTGTATCTGGCAAGGAAGAGAATGGCATATTGACAGGTGTATCTGGCAAGGAAGAGAATGGCATATTGACAGGTGTATCTGGCAATTAAGAGAATGGCATATTGACAGGTGCATCTGGCAAGGAAGAGAATGGCAAGTTGACAGGCACATCTGAGAAGGAAGAGAATGGCATATTGACAGGTGCATCTGGCAAGGAAGAGAATGGCATATTGACAGGTGCATCTGAGAAGGAAGAGAATGACAAGTTGACAGGCACATCTGACAAGGAAGAGAATGGAAAGTTGACAGCTGCATCTGGCAAGGAAGAGAATGGCATATTGACAGGTGCATCTGGCAAGGAAAAGAATGGCATATTGACAGGTGCATCTGAGAAGGAAGAGAATGGCATATTGACAGGTGTGTCTGGCAAGGAAGAGAATGGCATATTGACAGGTGCATCTGAGAAGGAAGAGAATGGCATATTGACAGGTGCATCTGGCAAGGAAGAGAATGGCAAGTTGACAGGTGTATCTGACAAGGAAGAGAATGACATATTGACAGGTGTATCTGGCAAGGAAGAGAATGGCATATTGACAGGTGTATCTGGCAATTAAGAGAATGGCATATTGACAGGTGCATCTGGCAAGGAAGAGAATGGCAAGTTGACAGGCACATCTGAGAAGGAAGAGAATGGCATATTGACAGGTGCATCTGGCAAGGAAGAGAATGGCATATTGACAGGTGCATCTGAGAAGGAAGAGAATGGCAAGTTGACAGGTGCATCTGACAAGGAAGAGAATGGCATGTTGACAGGTGTATCCGGCAAGGAAGAGAATGGCATATTGACTGGTGCATCTGGCAAGGAAGAGAATGGCATATTGACAGGTGCATCTGGCAAGGAAGAGAATGGCAAGTTGACAGGTGCATCTGGCAAGGAAGAGAATGTCATATTGACAGGTGTATCTGAGAAGGAAGAGAATGGCATATTGACTGGTGCATCTGGCAAGGAAGAGAATGGCATATTGACTGGTGCATCTGGCAAGGAAGAGAATGGCATATTGACAGGTGTATCTGGCAAGAAAGAGAATGGCATATTGACTGGTGCATCTGGCAAGGAAGAGAATGGCATATTGACAGGTGTATCTGAGAAGGAAGAGAATGGCATATTGACTGTTGCATCTGGCAAGGAAGAGAATGGCATATTGACTGGTGCATCTGGCAATTAAGAGAATGGCATATTGGCAGGTGCATCTGAGAAGGAAGAGAATGGCATATTGACAGGTGCATCTGGCAAGGAAGAGAATGGCAAGTTGACAGGTGCATCTGGCAAGGAAGAGAATGGCAAGTTGACAGGTGCATCTGACAAGGAAGAGAATGACATATTGACAGGTGTATCTGGCAAGGAAGAGAATGGCATATTGACAGGTGTATCTGGCAATTAAGAGAATGGCATATTGACAGGTGCATCTGGCAAGGAAGAGAATGGCAAGTTGACAGGCACATCTGAGAAGGAAGAGAATGGCATATTGACAGGTGCATCTGGCAAGGAAGAGAATGGCATATTGACAGGTGCATCTGAGAAGGAAGAGAATGGCAAGTTGACAGGTGCATCTGACAAGGAAGAGAATGGCATGTTGACAGGTGTATCCGGCAAGGAAGAGAATGGCATATTGACTGGTGCATCTGGCAAGGAAGAGAATGGCATATTGACAGGTGCATCTGGCAAGGAAGAGAATGGCAAGTTGACAGGTGCATCTGGCAAGGAAGAGAATGTCATATTGACAGGTGTATCTGAGAAGGAAGAGAATGGCATATTGACTGGTCCATCTGGCAAGGAAGAGAATGGCATATTGACTGGTCCATCTGGCAAGGAAGAGAATGGCATATTGACTGGTGCATCTGGCAAGGAAGAGAATGGCATATTGACAGGTGTATCTGGCAAGAAAGAGAATGGCATATTGACAGGTGTATCTGAGAAGGAAGAGAATGGCATATTGACTGGTGCATCTGGCAAGGAAGAGAATGGCATATTGACTGGTGCATCTGGCAATTAAGAGAATGGCATATTGGCAGGTGCATCTGAGAAGGAAGAGAATGGCATATTGACAGGTGCATCTGGCAAGGAAGAGAATGGCATATTGACAGGTGCATCTGAGAAGGAAGAGAATGGCAAGTTGACAGGTGCATCTGACAAGGAAGAGAATGGCATGTTGACAGGTGTATCTGGCAAGGAAGAGAATGGCATATTGACAGGTGTATCTGGCAATTAAGAGAATGGCATATTGACAGGTGCATCTGGCAAGGAAGAGAATGGCAAGTTGACAGGCACATCTGAGAAGGAAGAGAATGGCATATTGACAGGTGCATCTGGCAAGGAAGAGAATGGCATATTGACAGGTGCATCTGAGAAGGAAGAGAATGACAAGTTGACAGGCACATCTGACAAGGAAGAGAATGGAAAGTTGACAGCTGCATCTGGCAAGGAAGAGAATGGCATATTGACAGGTGCATCTGGCAAGGAAAAGAATGGCATATTGACAGGTGCATCTGAGAAGGAAGAGAATGGCATATTGACAGGTGTGTCTGGCAAGGAAGAGAATGGCATATTGACAGGTGCATCTGAGAAGGAAGAGAATGGCATATTGACAGGTGCATCTGGCAAGGAAGAGAATGGCAAGTTGACAGGTGTATCTGACAAGGAAGAGAATGACATATTGACAGGTGTATCTGGCAAGGAAGAGAATGGCATATTGACAGGTGTATCTGGCAATTAAGAGAATGGCATATTGACAGGTGCATCTGGCAAGGAAGAGAATGGCAAGTTGACAGGCACATCTGAGAAGGAAGAGAATGGCATATTGACAGGTGCATCTGGCAAGGAAGAGAATGGCATATTGACAGGTGCATCTGAGAAGGAAGAGAATGGCAAGTTGACAGGTGCATCTGACAAGGAAGAGAATGGCATGTTGACAGGTGTATCCGGCAAGGAAGAGAATGGCATATTGACTGGTGCATCTGGCAAGGAAGAGAATGGCATATTGACTGGTGCATCTGGCAATTAAGAGAATGGCATATTGGCAGGTGCATCTGAGAAGGAAGAGAATGGCATATTGACAGGTGCATCTGGCAAGGAAGAGAATGGCAAGTTGACTGGTGCATCTGGCAAGGAAGAGAATGTCATATTGACAGTTGTATCTGAGAAGGAAGAGAATGGCATATTGACTGGTGCATCTGGCAAGGAAGAGAATGGCATATTGACTGGTGCATCTGGCAAGGAAGAGAATGGCATATTGACAGGTGTATCTGGCAAGAAAGAGAATGGCATATTGACTGGTGCATCTGGCAAGGAAGAGAATGGCATATTGACAGGTGTATCTGAGAAGGAAGAGAATGGCATATTGACAGGTGTATCTGGCAAGAAAGAGAATGGCATATTGACTGGTGCATCTGGCAAGGAAGAGAATGGCATATTGACAGGTGCATCTGAGAAGGAAGAGAATGGCATATTGACAGGTGCATCTGGCAAGGAAGAGAATGGCAAGTTGACAGGTGCATCTGGCAAGGAAGAGAATGGCAAGTTGACAGGTGCATCTGACAAGGAAGAGAATGACATATTGACAGGTGTATCTGGCAAGGAAGAGAATGGCATATTGACAGGTGTATCTGGCAATTAAGAGAATGGCATATTGACAGGTGCATCTGGCAAGGAAGAGAATGGCAAGTTGACAGGCACATCTGAGAAGGAAGAGAATGGCATATTGACAGGTGCATCTGGCAAGGAAGAGAATGGCATATTGACAGGTGCATCTGAGAAGGAAGAGAATGGCAAGTTGACAGGTGCATCTGACAAGGAAGAGAATGGCATGTTGACAGGTGTATCCGGCAAGGAAGAGAATGGCATATTGACTGGTGCATCTGGCAAGGAAGAGAATGGCATATTGACAGGTGCATCTGGCAAGGAAGAGAATGGCAAGTTGACAGGTGCATCTGGCAAGGAAGAGAATGTCATATTGACAGGTGTATCTGAGAAGGAAGAGAATGGCATATTGACTGGTCCATCTGGCAAGGAAGAGAATGGCATATTGACTGGTCCATCTGGCAAGGAAGAGAATGGCATATTGACTGGTGCATCTGGCAAGGAAGAGAATGGCATATTGACAGGTGTATCTGGCAAGAAAGAGAATGGCATATTGACTGGTGCATCTGGCAAGGAAGAGAATGGCATATTGACAGGTGTATCTGAGAAGGAAGAGAATGGCATATTGACTGGTGCATCTGGCAAGGAAGAGAATGGCATATTGACTGGTGCATCTGGCAAGGAAGAGAATGGCATATTGACAGGTGTATCTGGCAAGAAAGAGAATGGCATATTGACTGGTGCATCTGGCAAGGAAGAGAATGGCATATTGACAGGTGTATCTGAGAAGGAAGAGAATGGCATATTGACTGGTGCATCTGGCAATTAAGAGAATGGCATATTGGCAGGTGCATCTGAGAAGGAAGAGAATGGCATATTGACAGGTACATCTGGCAAGGAAGAGAATGGCAAGTTGACAGGTGCATCTGGCAAGGAAGAGAATGGCATATTGACTGGTGCATCTGGCAATTAAGAGAATGGCATATTGGCAGGTGCATCTGAGAAGGAAGAGAATGGCATATTGACAGGTGCATCTGGCAAGGAAGAGAATGGCAAGTTGACAGGTGCATCTGGCAAGGAAGAGAATGGCAAGTTGACAGGTGCATCTGACAAGGAAGAGAATGACATATTGACAGGTGTATCTGGCAAGGAAGAGAATGGCATATTGACAGGTGTATCTGGCAATTAAGAGAATGGCATATTGACAGGTGCATCTGGCAAGGAAGAGAATGGCAAGTTGACAGGTGCATCTGACAAGGAAGAGAATGGCATATTGACAGGTGCATCTGAGAAGGAAGAGAATGGTAAGTTGACAGGTGTATCTGGCAAGGAAGAGAATGGCATATTGACAGGTGCATCTGAGAAGGAAGAGAATGGCAAGTTGACAGGTGTATCTGGCAAGGAAGAGAATGGCATATTGACAGGTGCATCTGAGAAGGAAGAGAATGGAAAGTTGACAGGTGCATCTGACAAGGAAGAGAATGACATATTGACAGGTGTATCTGGCAAGGAAGAGAATGGCATATTGACAGGTGTATCTGGCAATTAAGAGAATGGCATATTGACAGGTGCATCTGGCAAGGAAGAGAATGGCAAGTTGACAGGCACATCTGAGAAGAAAGAGAATGGCATATTGACAGGTGCATCTGGCAAGGAAGAGAATGGCATATTGACTGGTGCATCTGGCAAGGAAGAGAATGGCATATTGACAGGTGCATCTGGCAAGGAAGAGAATGGCAAGTTGACAGGTGCATCTGGCAAGGAAGAGAATGTCATATTGACAGGTGTATCTGAGAAGGAAGAGAATGGCATATTGACTGGTCCATCTGGCAAGGAAGAGAATGGCATATTGACTGGTGCATCTGGCAAGGAAGAGAATGGCATATTGACAGGTGTATCTGGCAAGAAAGAGAATGGCATATTGACTGGTGCATCTGGCAAGGAAGAGAATGGCATATTGACAGGTGTATCTGAGAAGGAAGAGAATGGCATATTGACTGGTGCATCTGGCAAGGAAGAGAATGGCATATTGACTGGTGCATCTGGCAATTAAGAGAATGGCATATTGGCAGGTGCATCTGAGAAGGAAGAGAATGGCATATTGACAGGTGCATCTGGCAAGGAAGAGAATGGCATATTGACAGGTGCATCTGAGAAGGAAGAGAATGGCAAGTTGACAGGTGCATCTGACAAGGAAGAGAATGGCATGTTGACAGGTGTATCCAGCAAGGAAGAGAATGGCAAATTGACAGGTGCATCTGGCAAGGAAGAGAATGGCATATTGACTGGTGCATCTGGCAAGGAAGAGAATGGCATATTGACAGGTGTATCTGGCAAGAAAGAGAATGGCATATTGACTGGTGCATCTGGCAAGGAAGAGAATGGCATATTGACAGGTGTATCTGAGAAGGAAGAGAATGGCATATTGACTGGTGCATCTGGCAATTAAGAGAATGGCATATTGGCAGGTGCATCTGAGAAGGAAGAGAATGGCATATTGACAGGTGCATCTGGCAAGGAAGAGAATGGCAAGTTGACAGGTGCATCTGGCAAGGAAGAGAATGGCAAGTTGACAGGTGCATCTGACAAGGAAGAGAATGACATATTGACAGGTGTATCTGGCAAGGAAGAGAATGGCATATTGACAGGTGTATCTGGCAATTAAGAGAATGGCATATTGACAGGTGCATCTGGCAAGGAAGAGAATGGCAAGTTGACAGGTGCATCTGACAAGGAAGAGAATGGCATATTGACAGGTGCATCTGAGAAGGAAGAGAATGGTAAGTTGACAGGTGTATCTGGCAAGGAAGAGAATGGCATATTGACAGGTGCATCTGAGAAGGAAGAGAATGGCAAGTTGACAGGTGTATCTGGCAAGGAAGAGAATGGCATATTGACAGGTGCATCTGAGAAGGAAGAGAATGGAAAGTTGACAGGTGCATCTGACAAGGAAGAGAATGACATATTGACAGGTGTATCTGGCAAGGAAGAGAATGGCAAGTTGACAGGCACATCTGAGAAGAAAGAGAATGGCATATTGACAGGTGCATCTGGCAAGGAAGAGAATGGCAAGTTGACAGGCACATCTGAGAAGAAAGAGAATGGCATATTGACAGGTGCATCTGGCAAGGAAGAGAATGGCATATTGACAGGTGCATCTGGCAAGGAAGAGAATGGCAAGTTGACAGGTGCATCTGGCAAGGAAGAGAATGTCATATTGACAGGTGTATCTGAGAAGGAAGAGAATGGCATATTGACTGGTCCATCTGGCAAGGAAGAGAATGGCATATTGACAGGTGTATCTGAGAAGGAAGAGAATGGCATATTGACTGGTCCATCTGGCAAGGAAGAGAATGGCATATTGACTGGTGCATCTGGCAAGGAAGAGAATGGCATATTGACAGGTGTATCTGGCAAGAAAGAGAATGGCATATTGACTGGTGCATCTGGCAAGGAAGAGAATGGCATATTGACAGGTGTATCTGAGAAGGAAGAGAATGGCATATTGACTGGTGCATCTGGCAAGGAAGAGAATGGCATATTGACTGGTGCATCTGGCAAGGAAGAGAATGGCATATTGACAGGTGTATCTGGCAAGAAAGAGAATGGCATATTGACTGGTGCATCTGGCAAGGAAGAGAATGGCATATTGACAGGTGTATCTGAGAAGGAAGAGAATGGCATATTGACTGGTGCATCTGGCAATTAAGAGAATGGCATATTGGCAGGTGCATCTGAGAAGGAAGAGAATGGCATATTGACAGGTGCATCTGGCAAGGAAGAGAATGGCAAGTTGACAGGTGCATCTGGCAAGGAAGAGAATGGCATATTGACTGGTGCATCTGGCAATTAAGAGAATGGCATATTGGCAGGTGCATCTGAGAAGGAAGAGAATGGCATATTGACAGGTGCATCTTGCAAGGAAGAGAATGGCAAGTTGACAGGTGCATCTGACAAGGAAGAGAATGACATATTGACAGGTGTATCTGGCAATTAAGAGAATGGCATATTGACAGGTGCATCTGGCAAGGAAGAGAATGGCAAGTTGACAGGTGCATCTGACAAGGAAGAGAATGGCATATTGACAGGTGCATCTGAGAAGGAAGAGAATGGAAAGTTGACAGGTGCATCTGACAAGGAAGAGAATGACATATTGACAGGTGTATCTGGCAAGGAAGAGAATGGCATATTGACAGGTGTATCTGGCAATTAAGAGAATGGCATATTGACAGGTGCATCTGGCAAGGAAGAGAATGGCAAGTTGACAGGCACATCTGAGAAGAAAGAGAATGGCATATTGACAGGTGCATCTGGCAAGGAAGAGAATGGCATATTGACTGGTGCATCTGGCAAGGAAGAGAATGGCATATTGACAGGGGCATCTGGCAAGGAAGAGAATGGCAAGTTGACAGGTGCATCTGGCAAGGAAGAGAATGTCATATTGACAGGTGTATCTGAGAAGGAAGAGAATGGCATATTGACTGGTCCATCTGGCAAGGAAGAGAATGGCATATTGACTGGTGCATCTGGCAAGGAAGAGAATGGCATATTGACAGGTGTATCTGGCAAGAAAGAGAATGGCATATTGACTGGTGCATCTGGCAAGGAAGAGAATGGCATATTGACAGGTGTATCTGAGAAGGAAGAGAATGGCATATTGACTGGTGCATCTGGCAAGGAAGAGAATGGCATATTGACTGGTGCATCTGGCAATTAAGAGAATGGCATATTGGCAGGTGCATCTGAGAAGGAAGAGAATGGCATATTGACTGGTGCATCTGGCAAGGAAGAGAATGGCATATTGACAGGTGCATCTGGCAATTAAGAGAATGGCATATTGACAGGTGCATCTGAGAAGGAAGAGAATGGCAAGTTGACAGGTGCATCTGACAAGGAAGAGAATGGCATGTTGACAGGTGTATCCAGCAAGGAAGAGAATGGCATATTGACTGGTGCATCTGGCAAGGAAGAGAATGGCAAGTTGACAGGTGCATCTGGAAAGAATTGGAAAGGTTTACACTGACAGGTGCATCTGGGATGGACGTCAGACACTGACAAGTGCGGATGAAAAAGAGCAAAAAAGCTCATACTGGCAGTGGCAAGTGCAGTTGAGAAGGAGGTGAAAGACACACTGGCAGGTGAACTTGACTTGGGAAAGAAAAGAAATGCCCATATGGCCTGGTGCAGTTGTTATCATGGAGTATAAAGGTGCATCCACACAGCAGCAGCCGTTTGACAGAACTAGAATAGAATATGCAGGCAATAGCTAAGGGTCCCAAGCCTGCTGCAAGGAGCTGCCTATATCAGTAACAGGAAGGATTTGCCAGCTGGGCAGTGCTGAAAAACAATCATGAGTACATGAGGGGAGAATTTTTTTATTAATTGAATACAGCTTTTAAACTGCTTTGAGCTGTCTCTCCAGTGCATCATGGACTCGGAAAGCTTTTCATACCCCCTGGATGAAACATGCCCTCCAGTTCAGAAGTGTTTTGCACGCAGTGTGTGTGTTAGTGTGTTTGTATATGACAAGCATTGTGCTCCCTCCCTCCTCACATTCCTCTTCTCCACCCTCACTTGCTCCCCCCATTCTCTGTTTACCAAACCCCAAGGCTGTTACCGTGGTAATCCCCTTCTCTCCTATGCATGACATCAGAAGCTTTCCGCTAACCTCACCCCGAACTTTTCATAACCGGAATTTTATTGTTAGATTAACCCGTCTGATGGCAGGGGGATAGTAGACAGCCTTGAATAATTAACACATCACTTGCCTGGCTGTTCTTTAACATTAACTGGACTGAGCTATGTAATGCAAAGGCTATAACTTGAGGTCAGACTATTGCCTCAAAATAACACCCTCCTCTGCCCTGTGGTATTTATGTCTATTATTGCTTTTATTATGCTTACCTTGCCGCCCACCCTGCAGTATTGCTCTTTATTACTCTTTATTACTCATTTGTTAAGCCTTACCTTGCCTGCCACCCTGGATTCCTTTGTCTGAATTATGCCTTCAGTAACCCTTCCTTTGCCTAACACCAGCACCAGCATTCATTTGTCTCTATCATGACTTCAGTAAATATTTCTAGCCAAACAAAGTTCAGTATTCCACTCTTATCAAGCTGAGATGTCTCCAGAATGGCAGTGCTAATTCATAAATGCCGTACAATGAATTACTCATGCTTAGTACATGAAATAAAAAACATTACTCTACTTCAACTATGTATTTCTTCATATCCAGTCATGCAAAGCATTATTCTATTTTCAGAGAAACCATGCAGATCATTATTAATCGCCAATTCAGAGCATTACTTCCTATCTAGAGCATTACTCCATCTTCAGAGGGACTATGCAGAGCATTACTTTATTTCCACAAAGGCCCAGAAAACCATTACTCCATCTTCAATGATGCCATGTAGAGTAAAGCATTACTCCATCTTCAGATATAGGTCATGGAGAGCATTGCACCATCTTCATACAGGCCACACAACAGAGCATTGCTTCACCTCTGCAAAGCCATGCAGAACATTACTTTAGAGCAGAGCATTATCCAGTTGGCATTCCTTTCATCATATCTTTTAGATTTGTGGGGAAAAATTTGGACAGTGATTAGAGAGCTATGATTTCATTATTAAAAGGAGGAGAGCAAATTGGAGCCAAATTAATGGATGAAAACAAAGGCAGTAATAAAAAAAACACCAAGAGCAATAGAAGAGGAGAGGGAGGAATAATTGTCTCCCATAGTCAAAGAGAATGAAAACACTACAGGTTTATTTGTTGAAAATGAGAGTGCTGCCTTCGATTTATACATTTTAACTAGTCTATTATACGAAGTGCCCCAAATGCTACTGGAGAATTTTACTATCCATTCCACCCATGTTCTCACAGTGCAAGATGGAAAATGTTTGTCATACTCTCTGTTACATCCTGTAAAAAGGAATACAGATCTGTGAGTATATGACTGTCTTAAAGGCAACATAATGATAGACATGTGAAAGGAAAGTATGAGGTCAGTGTAGTGTAACCAGAGTAGAAGCAGGAGGCATATTAAGAAGAATGGGGTATGACAGCACACCGCTAGACTGAAGGATAAATATTTTGATCCTGATCAGTCTTGTATACATGAGGGATATTCCATGTTGTATGCTGTAAAAAGCTGCAATTCATGACATGGACTGGCATTTATTACAGTGGTCTCAAAGCAGGTGCTTATTTTTCAATTCCCTGCTTGAAGGCAAACTTTAGTTGCATAAAAACCATGTGTACTGCCAAACTGCCAATGTGTACTGCCAAACATAGCATCCTGTAGGCTGCCAGTCTACAACAGTGCTACCAATACCCTATCAGAAACCATATTTGGAACCCCCAAAATACATTCAAAGCTCACAGGAAAAAGGGTGGGGTGGGGACCCCGCCCTGGGGACCCCGCCCTGGGGACCCCGCCCTAAAAGGGTGGGGGGGGGTGGGGACATCGCCCTACCGCCCTACTGCGTAAAGTGTAACTTATGCTCTGTTGGAGATCTGTTATTTCATTGGTGTAGAGGAATTATGAGTATTCTCTAGTCTATAGAAAAGAAAAGGCAACAGCCAAGAAAATTGTGGAGCCTTTTGATGGAAATGTAGGGCTTGAGGAGATAGGTTGGGGAAGCCACAGCAGAATCTATTCCCTGTTTGTCTTTAGAATAGTGAGGCTGCACTGCCCTCTGTGTCTCATGCAGTGTCCGCCTGGCCCATCGGGATACCAGGAAAACTCCCGGTGGGCCCAGGTGTCAGTGGGCCTCTTGCTTCTAACCAATTGGCCTATTTCATGGTCATTCCCTATTTCTTAGGTTTAATAGTGGAAGAATAGAGTATAGTAAGTAGATATAAAAGACTAGGAGAATAAAGAGGTAAAGTGATGAGAGGATAAATAATAGTTTGGAAAGTGGGCCCGTGGTCTAAGGTTTTCTGATGGGCCCCTAGCATCCCAGTCCAACACTGGTCTCATGCAAATATTGCAGTCAGTGCTACAGGATATTTTTACAAACATTTAATATGACTAGACAAGTACAAAAGATGGGATCCTGCTTGGAAAATAAAGGGGCTGCTACTCAAAGAGTAGCAAAGGGAGGGATAGAGAGACATATGAAAGAGGAAACAAAAAGTGGCATAGATGTATGCAAAGCTGGCAAGAGCCAAGATGCATGAGGGGGATAGGTGAAAAGAAAATAGAACTGTGAGAAAAGTCTTGCAGTTCCGTACTAGTATGGGGTACAGGGGTGGTATCACTTAGTCCCTGAAGGGGGTGTTGTTTGGACTATACAATAAGCTCTGAGTTCTTCTTGGGAGTCTTGTGGGCTAATGGGATGCTGTGTAGACTATGGGATGCACGTAATGTAGGTGGTGGCTACAGGGGTTCTACATAGACTAGGCAAAACACTTGCTGGCATTTTGGCCTCTGAGCATACCATTATGGTTAATACACTTCATTAGGAGAATATAGGCTAGGTAATATACAGTATTGCATGATTTGTGAGTTATAATACACTTGTTTAGGGGCATTGCGGACTGTGTAATGATTTTTACTATTCACTGTCTGTAGCAAAATAAATATAGCTATTGGATTCATGTAGTTTCCAGTTGAGACAGAATTACTATCATTTTCATGGGACATCTTCATGTTTTGAAGATAAAATATTACAATATTTTCTTTTACAAGACAATATAAAATTGTCATTTGTAGTATGTAACAAATTGAAGCCTGGCTGTGAAAAAGTTCCAAAATTGGATTCTATTACTGGACCCCAGAGGGGAGACAAGAGAGAAACTGAATTGGCTATATAATCTAGATGACAACTAACAGAAAAAGAAAGGATGAGAGAGGTAACAGGAGGGATAGCAAGGAAAAGAGAGGTGTCAGAGGCAGCAAGGAATGGGAAGAGAGGGAGTGTGAAAACAGCAAGAAAAATGCAGTAGGGAGCGGTGGAGAAGAACTAAATCTATCTACCAGCACAGTAGAGACCGATGGAGCCAACCTCACTCATAATATTTCACACCTTGTATGCCAAGGACTGGAGACAGACTGTGTATGTACATGTGTGGGTGTGTGAGTGAGTGCATGTGTGTGAAATGGCAGGGATATACATATGTAATAAAACATATTCACAAAAGACAATGTGTGTTTTCTGGTGTGTGTGTATACTGCTGCCTTTAATCCTTGCCCCACTTTCTGCCTTGTGCCATCTCCCCATTGTCTCCTCACCCTCTGTCCTTTCAGTCACCTCTCCTTTTTTTCTCATCTAGCCTTCGCTCTCAAAGGGTTTTATGGTCTTGGTTTCCTCTACTGCATTCTGCTCAGTCCCCCCATATGTTATTTGCCCATATCTCCTTTAATTTCTTTCCCGCGTGACACACCTCACCCCACCCTATTCTTTTTTTTTTGTTCTCTACTGTCTGTTTCCCAGACAGCAGGGAACAACCCAGAATTTGATTAGATTAAAGGGAAATGAAGGGGCTACAGTTCATATCCTTTGTCAGAAGGACAGAAAGGTTTAAGCACAGAGAATGGAACTTCAGAACATGCATGCAGATTTGATGCTTATTAATGGAAAAGGGAATCAAAACAGCTCTGTGGAGATAATATATAGGCTTTGGTGACTTAGTAGCAGAGGTCTCTGGGCTTTGGTTCCAGAACAGAAGAAGCAAAGGGAAAGAAAGCAGTGGCATAACTCGATAATATACTAGAACTTAGCTGCAGGACCTACTGCCCTTAATATACTCATGTGTGGGTTTAGGGTAGACTGGTCAATTCATGTGAAATGCTGTGTGGCGCTTCAATATTTGTGTATTCAGGGCATAATAGAGTCACAGTCCCATGTGTGGGCTCAGGGCAGGGGGAGAGTGTTGTTCATAAACAGCAGGCCTCATGTATTATTGGAGCAATGTGGCAAGGAGTTACCTGACAGTGCTCATAGCAACGGTAAATGATCCCTAGTGACAATTGTATGTGGCTTCCTGATAGGGTTGCCAGCTGGCCAGTAAAAATGATGCTTGGTGCCAATGATAAAAGGTGAAAAACTTAGTGCATTTACTATATAACCCCATTAGAGTGCTGTGCATGTAGAGAGCAGGGTAAAGTCATAGTTGCCTGGGTACAGGGTTTAGGGGTGCATAGAGGCAGCCAAAGATCCATGTATTATAGGAAGAGTGACACATATATTTTGTTGTATGACTTATTTCTCCATTCTTTATTTTGCAACAGCCACCCCCTTTTTGCACCAGTCCTGTTCCCTTTGTAATGTTGTAATGTTTTCACATGCACATCTGTTAATGACACATCCTCTGTTCCTCTGTCCAACTCCTCTCAACTCCCTCCCTCTGTCTTGACGATTCCCTCATTCCTCAGTCATCTCTTCCTTACACCTCTCCTCTTCTCCATTCACTTCTTCCGTCAGTGTCGCTGGCAGGCAGAAGAGAGAACAATTTAGAATGTGTGCTTTGGGGGGGGGGAGGTGTTGGAATAAGGGTGCAATATAAAAGAAGGGAAAGTTGAAAGAGGGAGATGGAGAGAAGAAGGAAATAAAGAGAAAGAGTGAATAGGGAATAATGCATTCCATTTCAGTTTTTCATCTTTTTTGTCCCCCCCCCTTCCTCTAGCTTCAAATTCCTGACCTCTCCCCTGTGAATATACTTATGGCTGTCCCATACACACAGGTGCACTCTCTTCTAGAGGTTCAGTTATTCCCACTTCCTTCCATGCCTCCACCTTTTCATGGAGATTTTGGGGTTAGTTGTTTCTAGGAATGATGTCACTCTGCTTCTATGCTAAATGTTTATTTATACTCTGGAGCAGTGGTCCCCAACCTTTTTAACCCGTGAGCCTCATTCAAATGTAAAAATAGTTGGGGAGCAACAAGAGCGTGAAAAAAGTCCCTTGGGGTGCCAAACAAGGGCTGTGATTGGCTATTTGGTAGCCCCTATGTGGACTGGCAGCCTACAAGAAGCTCTACTTGGGACTGTAATTAGTTTTTATGCAATTAAAACTTCATTTCAAGCTTGAAATTCAAAAATAAGCCCCTTCTTTGAGGACCCTGAGAGCAACATACAAGGCGTCGGAGAGCAGCATGTTGCTCACGAGCTACTGGTTGGGGATCACTGCTCTGGAGTATGAACCTAAACAGAGATCTATTCCCAACCTGTCATTAGCCACTGACCCTATCCGGGAGCAATAAAATAGCCATAATTTAATTGAGAACCATCATCTGTGGAGTTTGGACTTTTCTTGTCCTGCTCTGCTGCTCAGCTTGTTGGATGTACTTATACCATAATGTAAATGTCCCAGTACAATCACTTTCCTATAGACACCATTCTGTTCTGCCACTGGCATAATCCCTGAAGTTGTACAATGAGCTGCCCCTATTTCCAGTGGGCTGCTGCTGATTCATTTGTTACTTGGACAAGCTTTCCCTCCCTCCCCTGTTGCTGCATAGCTGATATATAAACAAATAGATACGTGTCAACTGGCCCACCCAGTCTGCTCTTTCTGTTCTAATATTAATACAACTTTATATCTGCCAATACATATTTGACTGCTAAAAGCTCTTCGGTAAATAAGTGCTCTTCCCTAATGTCCACACAGTCATAACACATGACCCTTTGGAATGGCACACCAGATTACACACATTCATCACACCTTTTGTTCTGTTTAAGATCTACTCCAGAAAAATATGAGAAAACCCTATTTCATTTGATAGATCTAATCTGACACTTATCGACCAAGATCATCTAGATTCCACTATGATGGATTTAGTTCTGCATAATTTTGTGACATTGTTTTCAATGCCCTTCTCCAAATCATTAATAAACAGGTTAAATAAAAGTGGAAACAATACAGAACCCTGCTGCATACCATATAGAACCAAAAATATTAATAGCTGTATATATACAAATAATCATTTTAGTCAATGGTCTGCTTAATGCACTCAGTGTGGAGCAACCTATAGAAGACAAAATGGCCCAATATTTTATTGGGTAACACTACGGGGCTCACTCATCTACAAAAACGTACAAATAGGAATTTCATAAGTTACCTTGTGCAGGACTGAATGTGAACTGGGATGCTATACTGAACCTGGCTTAATATTATAAATCTGTCGCAATACAATCCAGAACTTTTCTTGCAGCTTATGTACCAAAGGCATTAAACATGGTAAAATACTAGTACTTTCAGTTAAAAAAGATGTCCACCAATTTCAACGTTTACAAACCACTCTACTAATTAATCCACCAGAAAATAAACATACCCACCAGTAAATCAAATGCAAACTCAGCCTTAATTAAACATTCCTCTTGTTCCCTGACATTGCACTAGTCACTGGAATATTTACTATTGATTGTTTTAATAACCTTATAGCAAATGAACTGTTCATCTGCTGATGGTAAAATCTCTTTCACTCTAGTCTTGTTGGCTGTGTAATGAATACCTTAACTTTCCAATGGAAAAAGGTTCTTATGTGGAATCATTATGAAATTTTCAATATACTTTGGTCCCTCCTAAGTGAACTAGCCACAAATTTTGTCAGCCACAGCCTGAAATATATCTGCTTTAGTCACCTTTGTCTGGGGTAAAAAATAGCAGTTGGTATTTTTAAACTACTACTGAACTGTACATAAATTATTGGTTTTTCTCATAAATTATTTTTGTAGTTAAATACTCAAGATACAATGCAATTACACCAATTCTAGCATTTTTAGATCCTAGTGTTGGACATCTTCGTACAGGGAAATCATATACTGTATATGTCTCTATTATTTAAACCTGGGGTTTTATAGACTTTTAGTTTTCAGATGCACAGGTACCAAAGAGATAAAAAGCAATGAGAATGAATTATAAAACAGAGAGAGAGAGAGAGAGAGAGATAGGATAAATATATGGCAACTGCACGCAAAAGGGTATCTAAAAACTTGGGTATGCCGTAACTCTATAACTTCCAATTTACCATGGAACCCAGTAATTTAATTAAGGCTTTAATAGCAACATAGTAACATTTTTATACTTCAAATAAATGATTTATCTACACTGAATCTCAACTGCCACTTTGGTTGCCCAAACATCCAATTTTACTGTAGGTAGCTGTGTGCACATGGCAACCATTCAATGATCATGTTCCAACCAACACAGGGAGCACTCTATGGCCCTGTACAAAAAAATGGGGACCGACATGGCTTCCTGGAAGTGAAAAACTCACGATTACACTGTATTGCTGTGAAATAACACAGAGTTAAAACAATAGATGGTAATTTGCTTTCATTTTTGGGCAGTTATTAAATGGGTTAGTAAATGAGCCCTATCATGTCCAAAAGGAACCTAATATAGGGAATGGTATGAAAGAAGGTGCCTAGTGGCAACCATGAAAACAGTTAGTTAAAGATGTTGAAGAAAATAAATGCTTTCTTGTATGTTTACACTAGAGTTACAAACAAATGTGCAATACATCATTGGCTGACTTAATACCTGCTACCGAAATCTGGGAGATGGGTTTTCTATATATTATTTTTAATAACACATGTTTAAGTACCAAAATATTCCACAGTGCTGTACAATCAATGGGTGTATACATGGGCCATAATAAGAAACAGGCGACCACTAAACAATACATGTGGATTGCTTGCTATAGGTTTTTAGACTTGCAGAAAACTTGTAGCCTAACAGAGCAAACATTTTTTGGCTTTATCGACCCCCCATGTGAAAGCTGGAAAGAGGCAGGAAAGGAAGGCGATTCATTCTAAAACTATACATTTTTTTTTTAAAGAATCACATGTATGGCACTCTGTCCCTTTAGGTGCATGGATGCTGCATTTTTGGAAGAAAACATAGAAGTTGCTTGATTTCTTTATAATAGGAAAGTAATTGTATGAAATGATCTATTTTCAGTTGTTTTATATGTATATTTACCATTGTATTTTGTCATTAAGAAATTTTGCTGTTAGGGTTAGCTACACAGATCTAATGAGCCCCTCCCTATTTATACATCCCAAGTATGGATCAGGGGGAGAATATCAGCTTGATTAGAATTGGCTTATAAGAAGCTTTGGTTTGACAAAAGCTTTCCCTTGTTCAAACATATATGTATTGGTGTATACAGTGAGGTTAAGGGTAGTTCCTTAACTAAGTGGAACTTGGAGTTGCTTCTCTTTGGACTGGAAAAATATTAATTTGCCCACCTGATGTTTCATTAGACTTTGTGCCAATAACTGCCAATGTAGGCACTCATTCTTTCAACCAATTCTGTTTCTCTGTGTACATATAGAAATACTAAAACATCTTGGATATTAGAGGATATTCTTGCATCACAAATGTTTTTATACAGTAATCAATTATGTGGTGCAGGTATATAATCTATTATACAGGATGTTTGAAACCTGGAGTTTTCTGGTCTTTCATCACCATACGTAAAATCTGCTAGAAATCATTTATACATGAAATAAACCCAATAGGATGGTGTTACCACCAATATGCATGTATGCAGCTTATTTGCCATCAAGTACAGTCTACTGTTTTATTATTACAGAGAAAATTAAATATTTTTTAGAATTATTGCTTAACATGGAGACTATAGAAGATGTCTGTCCTTTAATTCAGAGCTTTATGGATAATGGGTTTCTGGTGAAGCTACCCATACCTGTACTGTATCAAAAGCTATTTCAAGATTTAGGTAGATCACATCCAGCATAATACTACTGTTCTGATTCCTACTAACTCCATAAAGTGTGACTAAATTTGTTTGACATTATCTCTTTCTCATGCAATTATTATTCACTGCTCATTCATGCAAATCATCTGCAAAGCCAATAACAACATCATATGTTTTCATATTAGGCCATAACCTCAAGAAACCCAGATTTTCCTTTCACACTCCTTGCATTAGAAAACATATATTTAAGCAAGCTAGGGCTCTGAACCCTCAGTAAGAAGTATTGTATGCCCTTGTAGCCCTCCATATTATAGTCTGGATATTATTAATGCTAAACCTACTCCACGTTCTGCTGGCAATATCCCTAACTATATATTTTATCTTAATTAAACTTTTTAACCCAATATTGTTTTCTGCTGTATCATTTTAGCTGTGCTAATGACTCTTGCCTTACGTAACATAACATTACAATGACCTGATGCTAACATTCTAGGTGTTTCCCAGTAAGAGAATAAACTCTGCCTGATATTTCTGCATGTAGAAATACATTCAATGAGTTTCTGGTATGTTCGGCAGATGGGGCATGGGAGTTACTATACCACGTAGGCACATAGATCACTTACTTCACACCATTTAACTATGGTGAGACTGCTTAGGATCAAAACTTAGAAGAAGAACCCTTTGAATGCAGAGTGGATTTGTTAAAAGTCAGATCAGATACCTTAAATGTACCACTATATGATCCCCCCTTTTGGCCATAATGTTGTGAACCAAGAACCAAGAATTGCTTTTGAATTCAGCGCAATTCTCTTCTACCTCTCTGTGTGGCAGAAACCTTTCACTTTACAGAGAGCAATATCTGGGGTCAATAGGTAGATGCCAACTTGTAATCGAGCTACATTTCTTATAACCAGTAAGCAGGCTGAACTACCATGTCCTCTTAAAAACAAGCAATGCACTGTAATCTGTAGCATCCCATACAAAGCATCCAACCAAAATCACACAGGTCAGTTCAGTTGTCTAGTTCTTTAACTCCAAAGGTTCCGATTCGGTTCAACCAAGCACTACGGATCCAGTCATATGCAATCCTTGAAAAAAGTTCCCGATAAATTCTGCATGCGTTCCCTATTTTAAATTGCAAATAAAATCTTTGTTTTGGTTAGCATGATATATTACTGAGCACAGTCATGGGTCCTGCCTCAACCTGCCCTTTGCTTTATTATTGTTAACAACTGCACTCCTACCAACGTAACAAAGCACCTATGTGGAAGTCTTTTTTAAATAGTGCAGGTTGCTATAATATACCCTAGTCCTCCAGAATAGTTTGGCCATTAGGAAACAACTAACTGTTTCTCACAATTAATTCCAGCTATGCTTACATCTAAATGCTTATCCACTCTTTGCCCAGACATGACTAGACTGACCAAGTCTAAACTATGAAGCAGGATTTATAGAATTCTCTGTAATGAATATGACAAATTGTGGCAAACTCTATTTTCATCCATTGATCACTCACCTACTGCAGAGGAACAGTTTGACACCTCTCCAGGTGTACATTAGGCCCTGGCGTTTCAAGTACATTTAGTCCCAAATAGCCCCCAGAGGTCCAATAAATGAAAGAGTGAATTGTTATGCAGCCCCGCTGACATTTGCCAGAATCCATAGTCCAGGCCTGCACCACTCCTACCATTGTGCATGCTTGCTCTGCTCTTCCAATTCAATGGCCTTTTACTCATATAGCAAGGCCAAATATATATTTCCATGCTAGCAGTTGTTTCACTGCAACTTCACTTATCACCCCCAATCCTCTAACAATATATACCATAGCAAGCCCTAATACAGACATTTAAGCCACAAAATGTACTCAGCCCTAACTTGGATCATACCATAGCCCCTGTGTAGAACAATCCCTTAGTCAATACATTTAACGTTCTACATTCATTCAATTTTTATTTTACTTTTCCCATGTCACCACATTCTGAACCTTTCTCCTCTCTTTTTCAACTCAAGGCCTCACTATCTCCTTACCGCCTCCTCTATTTTCCTTCTAATTATGGTAATTTAAATGTCAAACAACAATCATCTCCTCTTTTGTGTAAAGCCCATTTTTTCAATACACCCTCCTTCCTGCTGATCCTCCAGGGAAAGGGGTGGGTTTATGAAATTTTCCCTTAAGACCAAATCAACTTGCAGCTTTTTTGCTCATGCAACATGTATTTTAACCCACTATTCAATTGCCAGCTGTTTTTGTTCCTTTTTATTAAACATGACCCACAGTGCAGTGATGGATGCAATGGAATCCTAAATTAACCATAAATAGAGACAGTGTTGGAAAATTAAGAGGGAAGAGACAGCAAAAAAAAAAATATAGCGGATGAATAAAACAGACAAGAAGAGGAAAACATACTAGCTACTTTTATTAAAGGGTTCATTATTGCTTCTTTAAGTAACATTTGCATAGAATAGCACTATTATAAGAAATGTTTGCTCCTTATTGTTGTTTAAGTGTAGAAGTTTGGATAAATGACAAAGACATTGTTAATGGGAAAATTAGAAGAAATCAGCTTTTGATTCTAATCATGAAGGCAACTCTTTGCATGGTTGCATTTGGGGGAGAGGATTCTGGGAATTGCAGTTCAAAGACATCTGGAAGATTCCTGAAAGCAGAGCCTTTTTAATGTGTTGCGCTTGTATTTTGTTAGAACACAACAGAAAAATCCTAAAATTGTAAGATTCAGAGCATTGACAGAGCAACTACATAAATGTTATTCATAGCACCTTTACCTGAGCAGGCTGCCATCTTACATGAAAGAATGTTGTTATACTTATACATATGGTTTAGAATCACAATGTGATTCAGAATAGCCCATGTACATAAACAAACTAGGGGAGAACCTCAATGTTCTCTACAGAGAAAATTCTAAGAAGAGGATAACAATGAAATTACCACAAAAATAACTGGGGAGGTTTTCAAGAGAAAATATTTGCATGAATGGGTATGAGAGAATAAATGAGAGTGGAAGGCAGAGCAGATGCTAAATGAAAGTAATGCTAAGGGCAATGAGTATATTATAGAATGAAAATGAAGGAGTGTATTACAGTATATTAAAATATAATTTTATATATATTTCATTAAATAGCTGAGAAGAAGTAGACATGTTTAGGAAGACATGGTGGCAGTGCCAGGAATTACACTGAAAAGTGAGAATAATCATATTTTATAGGAATGAAAATATTGGAGAATAAAAAAAGACAACATGTTGCATTTTTGAGAGCAACAGTATTGACAGGATATAAACTGTAACATATCTATTGAAAATAGGAAGAACAGCTAAAATAAAGGATAAATGAGTAAACATTTTAAAGATGACACACAAGTACTGAAAAGGGACCAATAGAAGCTAAGAAAGGCAACAAAATATATAAATGAGAAGGAATGGCTAAATATGCCACACACAACAATGAGAACTAAGAGTTTACAGGACAGAAATGTGGGCTGAGAATGAAAGAAAGACTGAAAAGCAAGACTTAAAAATAACAAAGAGGCTGCAAAATATTTAATAATCATGAGAATAATATATATATATAGATGATAGAATATGTACAATGAAAATGATATAAAAACATTATACAATAGGTGAGAATAAAAGAAAATATACCATTCTGAAAAAAGAGTGAACACATTTGATATTGAAATAGTAAAGATTGTGTGAGATTGAGAGAAATAGTGACAGGGTGAGTCTAAAACATGTTATATACAATACAATAGGTATGAAAGATAGCGTAAATATGTAAGAATGACAGAATATAGAATATGTGATAATTTGAGAAATGAGAATGAGAATAATAATAATAACGACTCAAGTAATATAATAGGTAGCAATGGTAGAGAAAGAGTATAGAATAAAGAGAAAGAGAGAACATGATAGATAAGATAGGTAAAAATGACAACAAGTTACAATGAGGGAGTAGAATAAGTGAGACTAATAGAGAAACTGTATTGAATATTGTAGAATGAAAAAAGAGTAAAAAGATATGTGTTTGAAGGGGAGAGTGTAGAATAAGTGATAGTGACAACGTTATGACAGTACATCTAACATAGATGGGGATGACATCGTAATACAGAATATGTGAAAATGACAGAATGTAGAACGGGTAGTAAAGACAGTTAAAGAGAGAGTATAGGATAGGTTAGGCAATGAGAAGTAGGAATATGTGAAGAATATAGAACAGATAAGAATGGCAGAGATATTCAGGTGGAAATGTAATATTTTGTAATAAAAGAAAGTAAGAGTAAGATGAGGTTATTGTGGAGCAAATAAAGATTAAGTCATAATAAGTACTGTATATAATAAATAGAATAGATTATAACAACAGAGATAGTATATAATAGTATAGAATAGGTGGAATTATTTGATAAAAAAAAAGAGGTGAGAATGACAGTTCAGTATACGTGAAAACACCAGACAGTATAGAATATTTTAGAATGAGAGATGGTGTAATAGAAGTGAGAATAAAAATTGGTAGAGAATAGGTGAGAATAACAGCCCATATAGAATAGTTGAGAATGACAGTATAGAATCGGTGAGAATAAAAGACAGCATAGAATAGGTAAGCATGACAGTATAGAATCAGTGAGAATAAAAGACAGCATAGAATAGGTAAGCATGACAGTATAGAATCAGTGAGAATAAAAGACAGTATAAAAAAGGGAAGATGACATAGAAGTATAGAATAGATAAGAACGACAGACAGTATAAAAAAGATGAGCATAACAGACAATATAGAACAGGGGAGAATGGCAGTATAGGATAGGTAAGAATGACAGACAGTATAAAATAGGTGAGAATAACGGACAGTATAGAATAGGTGACAATGAAGGACAGTATAGAATAGACGATAATAATAGAATAAGTGAAAATGACGAACCATATAGAATAAGTGAGAATAATAGACAGTATAAAATAGGTGTGAATGATGGACAATATAGAATAGGTGACAAAAACTGTGTAGTAGAGGGAGGAATGCCATAAAGGAGTACTGAATAGGTGAGCTTGACAGATGCTGTAGAATAGCTGAGAGTAGAGGTGCCAATGACAGACAGTATAGAATTAGTGAGAATAAAAGTATAGAATAGGTGAGGATGGCAGTATAGTAGAGGTGGGAATTTATAGAAGTACTGAATATGTGAAAATGAAAGACATTATAGAGAGAATGACAGCAAGCATAGAAAAGGAAAGAGAAGAAAGTATTCCATAGAAAGTTGAGAATAGCTGTAGGGGACATAGATAATGAAAAGAAAAGGAAGAACAATATGTGAACAAGAGAATATTTGAATGGCAAGAAAACAGGTCAAAAGAAGAAGAGGGAAAGAATGAAAGTTTGATCTAAAAGAACTAAAAACCTGACTAATAAAAGTTGGAAAAGCTGAAAATTGCAGATAAAGGCAAGAATGGAAGTAAATAAGAATTCAGCTCTCAGATATCACAGAGTGGGGCTGGGGCACCAACAATGGAAAGATCTCACCAGGGGGACAGAAAGAAAGTTTTTAGAAAAAAAATACTGTAGATGTTGTTGAAAGAAAACAGAACAAAATAAGGATTGTTGTGGGCAGTAAACAAAAGATGAAAGGCTGAAAGAAGAAACTGAGAAGGAAAATGTAATGAGAAATAAATTGGACAAACAGAGAAAAGTTAAAAGGGAAGGGAGGGGGTGAAGGAAAAGGGTGAGAAAAAAAGAAAGTGTAGTGGAAGATGAATTCATGTCATTACAGATGTATATCTGCATTTTACCATGACATCATCATTTGGACATATCTCTCCCTCCCTTCTCTCTGTTTCACTCTCTCCATCTGCCAGTTACCCCAGAGCAGCTCTGAGCAAGAGGAGACGGGCTGACACTGGGCAGAATCTCACAGACAAATGAAGGAAGAGCAACGTGCTTGAAGTCTTGTGAATTAGGTTGATGGCTACGAATGACTGAGAGAGTTAAAGGGCAAGGAAAGACTGAGTCAAGGAATAAAGTACAGACTGTTTGAAAGTGAGGAGGGCTTATCCTGTAGGAGCAAGGAAGAAATACAGCATAGACCCAAGGAGCAAAGAGGGATAGAACCAGAACAAATTAAAGAGAGAGAGACCACATTGGAGCAGGCTGCAAGCAGCTATCCCTGATACTTCACTGGAGAGGTAAGAGTTTAACCTTTCTTGCCAACCATGTCTACAAGGGGGTGGGTTTTCTATGAGCTTCAGGTAAATGTTATTTTGATGATAGTGGAGAAAAGAATAATGAAAAATATCCAGTGAGCGGAATACTTTTTGTGAAGTTCCTTACATGCCGGTTCTCTGTTGTACAGTACTACACTTTATGTTGGTGCTTTATAATAAAATGTAACATTTAAAATACTGTACTAGATCTATTGTAGTAAACCAATATGCAAAGTTTAGTTTTTGTAATTACTTTTTTTCACAATTTATAAAGTCATATGAGTATTTTGGGTCATTCAATAATGATAATCCAGAAATAATAGTTTTGGTGCATTCCTTATATATATATATTCATATGTATATGATACATATATGGTGTGTGTTATTATCAAGAGACTCTGCAGTTAATTAGATATTAATGTATAGGTCAGTTTATTTGAAGGTCATTTTAGGTCATTTTATTTGAAAAAAACTTAATGGGAGCATTTGTCCTGGCGTGGTACTGTATTGCTAGGCTGCATATTGTTTGTCCTATTATATTTGTCTCCTGGATAATGTAATATAGGTCTGTACACCAAAAATTAAAACTGGGAATAAAGGCAGGTGTTCTAATTAGTTTTGACCCAAAAGCTTAATAAAGCAACTCTGGAGCAAGGTAATCTTTGCAAACATATTAAACTGAGATTTCAAATTGCTTTCCATATTATAAATGGTTTTCAACTGCATATGTGTATATATATATATATATATATATTTATATTTCAAAACAAATTATTATACATATATTTATATATAACCATTTTGCATTATTAAATATATTCTACTGTCTAAGCCAGGGTGCCAACATGAATACTATATCAACTAATATTTTACAGGCTCTTTGGATAAAATCATGAAATGGCTACTTAAGACATTTGAATGGACAGTATAATCGTATATAGAGGATATTGCAAGTTGTAAACTCAAATACATTTACATGTCTTCTAGGTACAATGTACAGCGACTTGCTCTCTTGCCTATAGCTGAGTGGTGGAAAAAGGTTGATATTTATTGTTGGATAATTTGAATTATTCTACATGTGTAAAATAGAAGGAACAGTTTTGTTTAAAGAAGGGACTACATATCTAGTAGAATCGTACATAAAGGAAAAAAACATTTATTTGACATGTCATTGGTTCTGTTTTTGCGTAACTGAAACATTTTTAAAGGGGTGGTTCACCTTTAAGTGAACTTTTAGTATATTATAGAATGGCTAATTCTAAGCAAATTTTCAATTGGTCTTCATTTTTTTTTATATAGGTTTTTAATTATTTGCCTTCTTCTTCTGACTCTTTCCAGCTTTAAGATGGGGGTCACTGACCCTATCTAAAAACAAATGCACTGTAAGCTTACAAATGTATTGCTATTGCTACTTTTCAGTACTCGGATTTCTATTCAGGCCTCTTCTATTCATATTCCAGTCTCTTATTCAAATTAATGCATTGTTGCTAGGGTAATTTGGACCCTAGCAACCAGATTGCTGGAGAGCTGCTGAATAAAAAGACAAATAACTCAACAAATAATAAAAAATGAAAACCAATTACAAAATGTCTCAGAAAATAACTCTTTACATATTTAAATGTAATTTAAAGTCGCCCAACAGGTTGTACCTGGCTCTGGAAGGGTTAATACAAACATTTATAGCAAGGTTCTGTAGAGGGTTATTGGAATAGCAATGTCATGGTGCAATGGTACTTTTAGAATGGAAATCACTTATCTCAAAGACTGATATTTTCACTGATATTGCACAGTATAACATATCCATATGGCTCTGATATAATGAAATCATTTATATAATGACAAATCCTAATATTGTGCCTATTTAACCCCCATACACTTGTCTTTTCTCACATCTGTCTTTGCTTTTTGGCAACATGGCCTTTTCTTTAACTTACTTTTTTTCACACCCTTCTTCATTCCCTCTCTCTTTTCTAACTTTTTATTCCAACTTCATCACCTTGACTTTTCCCTTATACTTTTTCCTTTCTATCCTTAACTTTTTGTTTTCTGGTTCTTCCTTTCTCACTTGCTGTATCTTAGGGATTCAGCTGCCTTCATCATGCCCTCTTTCCTGCCTCTGCTCTTCTTTATTTTATTTTTGAAGGGTTGTCTGGCCCCTCCATCCACATCGACTCCGTGTCCAGATGCAGGGGGGGTGAGAGCTCTCCTCAAACGGCTGGAAATTTTGGAAAAGTTGGTTCGGGATTTAAAAGGACAGTGTAAAACCCCATGTTGTGCAAATGTACAGACTGGAGCTGGTAAGTGTACCTGGGTTGATGCATCTCTCCCTCTCTAACTCATAGGTTGCCAAACAGTGGGAAAAGTTCCAAATTTGCTGAATATTCTGACATGATTACCTACCCCAATTTATAAATGTTACTATCAACAACACTATTATACAGAACAGGCTGTGTTTAATGAGCAATTAATAATAGCAATCTATATACAACAATATGGTAGTCATGAAACATTTAGGGGCCTATATATTAAACTTCGGGTTTTTTTCTGGTTGAATTTTTTAGAGGAAAAACTTGAATTTTCTGTGGAAAAATAGAAATTTAGATTTTTAGAGATTTATTAAACCTCAAAGCTTCTAAAAATCTGAAAATACTCAATCTAAAAACCCCTCGAGGTCATGTAGAAGTAAATGGCAGATGTCCCTGAAGTTGTTTCTTAAAAGAGAACTAAACCCCACATTGTGATAAGTCCCCATTGGCCCCCCTCCGCTGGCCCCCTCCTTGCTCTCCCCAAAGCACAATCTTACCCCTGAATTCATTTACCTCTAGAAATAGCGACCACACATGCAGAGTGAGCGCAGCGGAGCTCACGGGCGCCATCTTCTTCTTTTCAGTAATCCTTGTGTCTTCTTCCTCCCCTTTGGGCACATCTCTTTCGGCACATACGCAGTTGTTCCGTACCGGAAGATTGCTCCAACTACGCATGCGCCAATACACCACTTACTTCACGAAGATTACCAAAGAGAAGAAGATCTCCATATGCAGGGGGATGATTGATAAATGAGCTAAATTTGTGGAAGGGAGTTTAGTCGACTTTGTTTTAAGAAAAAACCCTCTTAGAGTGCAGGTGCTCATATTCAAAGTCTTTAGTGCAAGGATAATATTTGGTTATTTGGTTGCCTTGGAACTCCTACTTATTGATAGTATTAATGCTACTTATTGGCACAAAATATGCTTATAGTAAGTGGATCATAGTTACAGCAATTTTCTGTAATTGGGTATCATTGTTGGTCATGACATGGAACAGACTGGGGACATTTAGGATTGTGGTACAGTACCAACTATTTTATTGTTGCAAGTCTCTAGTATGGGTTCAGAGTGTGAAGGTGGTATCTGAGTTATAAGTATCACAGTGGTTATGGTCCTACTATTAAGAATGAGTTGTCGATGTATATAATCACGTAATATCTTATAATATAGGGCAGAGTATAAATATCACAGGTATATGACTGGCCATTATTATTATATAGGACAGCCTGTTTTTATCTAGGGAACAGAAAGTCTTCAAGTTCACTCGGTGAAGAGTTAAAAATCTACGTGATGAGCAAAACAGCAATGGAGAGAATTAAGTAAACAATTTTATAGGCTTTTCATGCAAGCAGAAAATAAAATAATAAAATGAAATATTTTTTCCAATTTTTTTATTCACTAAAGTGCGCAGGCTTCCAGGTGCAAAAACAATTTATTTGAATCATAGTGTCACTTTACACTAACACTGCTGAGTTTGAGCAAAGCCAGTGCACTCTGGCTGCCACATGCCTCTAACTGGTGCCACGTTTGCTGCCTTGCAAATGGCTGTACTGCTCCTTGCATGGATTTTTATAAGAAGGAATGGCTGGTCTCAGAATCCTGGGTCCCTGGACTTGTACAAAGAGTCAGAGTTTAAAGATATGTTGCACCCATAGTTTTCACCTATTCGCAGTGAACTGGAGTTGGACCTTTTCTATACAATGTGCTAGATATTGCTAGAAAACCTTATTATTTAAGTCCCTACATTAGTTCTTGTTGATTACTTTAAATTAGTGATGTTTTTAAGCGCTGGGAATTATTCATTGTTTCCTTCTTGCTTTCCAGCCTGGGCTTCAGTTCTCAATAAAATCTGGCTAAGAATGACTTGTGAAAGGGTGGTGACAAGCTCCCGTATTTTGTTTATTTGGCTGTACCAGAGCAATTCACATGAAATGGCTCTTGCTTGGTGCAGGCACATAGATAAAACTGTACCCTACAACAAAATCTTTTTAGGGCATCACATACCATGGTCTGTCTCTCTTACACATCAGCCTAGACATTCACTGGGCTCTAGTTTAAGGTACCCTAAGAGACCCTAAATCTGCTATATGCTAACAACCACAACTATATGATAGAAAGCATTTCATTTGGCTCCTTCGCTTTTCCTGTATTATATCTATTGTTAGAATTGGGAGTAGTAGTTCAACAGCTAAAAATGTACTGGTAGGAAACTCTCTAAGGGGTTCATTCTGCACCAAGTACATTACTATTAATAGCTCTCCTTATTCTTATGATATCAGAATGCAGCTAACCAACATTCTTTAAGGAGCAGTATTTTCCTTATCAACATAAGCACCCAATATTACAGTGCTGTTAAAATAAGGGAGAGAACTTCCAGCTGTTTCTGAACTATATCTTGTACCCCCTGCAATCAGGCTTTTAGAGGATACTGGGAGTGGTAGCTGAGGAAAAGCTGGAGGACCACACGTTGCCTTATTTGTTTCATTTCTACAAAAAGAGTGCTTTGCATTTCTTAGGTATGAGAAGGCTGGCTTCAGTCACTTTCTGGCTCACATCACTTACAATCGTTGTGCTCCCAGTGGACTCGTAAAACTCTGTTTATCCAAATGCACAGACTGAAGAAATACTCTTGTTTCTGGACAAATTTCAGAGATTTTTCTGTAGGAGGAGAAGATAAAACTAATATTTAAACGCCTGCCAATTTCAACTTCCCCCATTTATAATTGTCTTTAGATGTTGGACTTTTGTTTGTCAGATCCATTGTTGATTACATTTAATTGCTCTGCATTTTTGTATAAAAATTACACTTAAACTGGTTTAAACTAAAATAAAACTTGGCATTAGGATAGCAAATATAATTCTGACAAACTTTCAAGATTATCTAGTAATTTATTAATAATTATTAATAATGTAATTATTATTATTTGGAAAAATAACTGTGCCTGTGTGGGGCTTCTCCGGTTTCCTCCCACACCTAAAAACAGACAAGCAGGTTAACCTGCTTCTCATGAAGTTGACCCTAGTAAATGTGATAGGGACCTTAGCTTCACTGGGGCATGGAGTGATGTTATTGATGAACGCTCTGTCAGCTATAGAAATAACTATATTAAACTATAATTATAGCTTCAATTCAGAAATAATTTCTGTAAAATGTATTGAAGCTGCTTGTGCATGCTTGTGTTAAAGGAAAAGGTTACAACAAATATGGAGGTACTTTATGTGCATTTGCAAAAGGGCACAGGTTAAAGAGCTGATAACAGATAAGTTCTGTAGAACACAATAGTAAGCCTTTAAATGTGAAAAGAGCATTTACATGGATTATTGTGCACCTTCAAGCTGACATTAGGTATTTTGTATTAGGGGTATTCATAGTAAATTTCTCTGATTAATGTAGAGTATAAACCTTACATGGATATTATCACTTTGACTTAATATGTGTACACTGAGTTTTCAGTAGAATGAAACTGCTGTATGGTGCTGTAGTCTAGAATAAAATCAGCTTCTCTAAATTAGAAGAAGCTCACTGACTGTCCAGCTTGAAGTCAAATATATATGCTTGGCATATCTCTTTTGCACCAACCTAATGCCATTCTATTTAGGTATAAGCTCTATATTTAATACAATGATACTTTATAATAATTGTCATTGAAGTCAAGTATTATTTAATTTGTATAAAGCTTACAAACAGAAAATGTACCACTTTTTAAATTCCGTTTTCTTTATTTTCAGATGACCCTGCCAGTCACAAATCTCCCTCGTGTCCTCAGCCCATTGAATCTTGCCCTGGGGGTTGTGGAGGGGAAGAACAAGGAATCTGCATTGATGGACAATGTCAGTGCAAAGATGGATACATGGGAGAACATTGCCAGCTGAAAACCTGTCCTGAAGATTGTAATGACCAAGGTCGATGCAAAGATGGTCAATGCGTCTGCTTTCCTGGATACTTTGGAGTTGATTGTGGCTCAAAGTCCTGTCCTAATAATTGTCAAAATCATGGACGCTGTGAAAAAGGAGTTTGTATTTGTGATTCTGGTTATTCTGGAGTTGACTGTAGTTCCAGAACCTGCCCCAAAAACTGTTTCAATAGAGGTCGATGTAAAAATGGAGTTTGTATATGTGATCCTGATTATACTGGTCTAGACTGCAGCATGAAAACTTGCCTCAACGACTGTCAAGACCATGGTCGTTGTGAAGATGGAATGTGTGTGTGTTATCCTGGATTCACTGGAGTGGATTGTAGTTCCAGAACTTGTCTCAATGACTGCCAGAATAATGGCAGATGTGAAGATGGAGTTTGTGTTTGTGATTCTGGGTTTTCTGGACCAGATTGTGGGTTTATGAGCTGCCCAGAAGATTGTAATGAGCAGGGCCGATGTGTGTCAGGAGTCTGTATATGTGATAGTGGTTTTATTGGGCCAGACTGTGGAACTAGGGTCTGTTCTCCTGAATGTGAGAGGCGTGGACGTTGTGAGGATGGTGAGTGCATCTGTAACCCTGGATTTACTGGGCCAGACTGTGAGATAAAAACATGTCCTAATGATTGTCATAAACAAGGAATATGTGTTGATGGAAAATGTGTCTGTGATTCTGAATATACAGGATTAGACTGCCAGTTTAAAAGTTGCCCGAATAAATGCCACAACCGGGGTAGGTGTGAAGATGGAATCTGCATTTGTAATTCTGGATATTTCGGGTCAGATTGTGGGTCAAAAACTTGCCCAAAGAACTGCAGTGGGAATGGGCAGTGTGTAAAGGGCAAATGTATATGTGATCCCGGATTTATTGGGCCAGTTTGTGGAACCAGAGCCTGTTCAGCTGATTGTAGCAATCATGGGCGCTGTGTGAGAGGGATCTGTGTCTGCTCTCCAGGGTACACTGGGGTGGATTGTGCATCCAGGCTATGCCCCAAAAACTGCAATAACCGAGGCAGGTGTGAAAATGGAGTATGTATATGTGATCCTGAATATATAGGCCTTGATTGTGGATCTAGGAATTGCCCCAACAACTGCAACAGTAAGGGGCAATGTGATGATGGTGTCTGCATTTGTGATCTGGGATATACTGGCCTTGATTGTGCAACTAAATCCTGCTTTAATGATTGCCACCATAGGGGAAGATGTGTAGATGGTGTGTGTATTTGTGAGGCTGGATATACAGGTCTGGATTGTGGCACTCTAAGCTGCCCTGAAGACTGCCACAACAGAGGTCAGTGTGAAAATGGAGTCTGTGTCTGTGATCCTGGCTTTACTGGGTTAGATTGTGGTTCAAGGAGTTGTCCCAATAATTGTAATTACCATGGTCAGTGTGAAGATGGAGAGTGCATTTGTGATTCTGGATATACTGATCATGACTGTGGCTCAAAAACATGTCCTAATAATTGTCAAAACCATGGACGTTGCCATAATGGGGAGTGCATCTGTGATTCTGGATATGCTGGTACAGACTGTGGATTGAGAACCTGTCCAAACAACTGCCACAACCAGGGACAGTGTGTAGATGGAGTTTGCATTTGTAACTCTGGATACACCGATCTAGACTGTGGGTTGAAAACCTGTCCATATGACTGCCATGACAGAGGTCAATGTGTAAATGGTATATGTATATGTGATTCTGGATATAGTGGTCTAGATTGTGGTTCTGCCTCATGCCCAAATTATTGTCAGAATCATGGAAAATGTGATAATGGAGAGTGTGTTTGTGATTCTGGGTATACTGGTGTGGACTGTGGGACTAAAGCCTGTCCAGAAAACTGTCATATACATGGCCGATGTGAGCAAGGGGTCTGTATCTGCCAGCTTGGATATACAGGGTTGGATTGTAGTTCTAAATCCTGTCCAAAGAACTGTAATGGCAATGGGCAGTGTATAAACGGAAAATGTAACTGTGACTTTGGATTTGCTGGACCGGTTTGTGGAAGCAGAACTTGCCCAGGGAACTGTGGCGGACGAGGAAAATGCATAAATGGGGTCTGTGTGTGCAAAAAAGGATATGAAGGAGCTGACTGCAGCATGGGTAAGTAGCCAGCTCTATTTAACTTAAATAATTAGGCTTAGAGTCTCCCACTATGACATACAGTAAAACTATGTTGATTATACATTGGTAGTATTTATTTGGCCTTTCCTCTAACATCTTCCAAGGTCTGCATTATTATCCTTTATGGCTAGGCTTCTTTTGCATTTATTTATTTCCAACCATAATGTATCACACACAAATCTACATGTTCTATTTTGATGCAATTTCTTGGGGTTTTTAAGCCAACGATTCTCTCTTGTAGTTGTCACAGAACTTGTAGCAGTTACTGGGCTACATGTAACATCGGTGGAAGAATCTTCAGTAACCATCGAATGGGACCTCCCACAGACTCCTCCAGATTTATATGTCATATCATTTAAAGCAAAGGTATGTTACTACATGTTATCATTCTTTCAGTGTTGTAGCCTTGTACAGATGGCAAAAAAGATAAATCATAGTGGGTTGGATAGAATTTTCTTTGTAGTTTTTGGATATAAATAAGAATAATAGTGGTCAGATTCCATTTCTAGGTTTTTTCAAGTATTACTAGTGTCATACTAGTTAAAGGATGTGCTGCCTGAAATTATTTGAATTGTTCTTGTACTCTTTTTGTCCAACAGAAGGAGAATGGCCTATTAAACAACACAGTGGATGGCTCTCTCACTTCATTTGTTCAGACTGGTCTGGCCTCAGGAGAGGAGTATCTTGTGTCTATACAACCCCAGAAGGGCCTAAGTGTTGGGCCTGATACCACTGTAACTGCTACTACAAGTAAGTATGTAGGCATACAAATTATATTCCAGTTGCCAAGTCCCACATTTCATATTCTGCATGGACACAAGCTTAATATTTTTTCTCTAAATCTATTTGCAGAGTGTTACAATTGACTATGATCATCCACTGCCTCTCAGTATGAAATACTGACAGAGCAGACTTTATTCTGACTTCATTTGGCTCACACGACTTAGTACAACACATCAGGACATAACACTGCATTTATTTCATTGAAAAAAGATGTGATGATCAATTTCAATGGAGGGACATATTACAACATCTGTGTCAAATGTCTAGATAAAATGTTCTCCGTCTGTAAATGAACCTCTGTCATCTATAAAATATGCATTTTTTATCAAAAACATAATATCTTTTTCGCAGTGAAAGATATAATGTTTCATATTTATTTTTTTTATGTTTCTTTTCAGCAGCACTTTGCCTTCTTATTCTGCATTTTTAAAAGCACTACTTTTTCCATAATGCATCTGTAGGGTCAAATTTGTATTGTAGTTTTCTTTCTGAAAATTAGGTTTGTCAGAATTCCTGCTAGCCTTTAATTTATTTAGCAATGTTTATATTCTTTAGGCATTGAGACTCCTCAGGGACTCCGAGTGACAGAAATCACCACCACCTCTTTCCTTTTAAGATGGGAACGGCCCCAGTCTTTCCCTGATCGGTACATAGTGACACTAGTGTCCCCAAGCGGAAAGGAGAAAAGGCTGAAAGCCCCTGGGAAGGGTGATAGGGTGAGGGTTACTGGACTGGAAGAGGGGACAATTTACAAAGTGATATTGAGAGCAGAAAGGGGACAGGAACCAAGCAGAGGGATGGAAACCACTGCAAATACAGGTAACACGAGGAGGAGAGAAAGGGGCGTGAAAGAAGAAAGTGGCATGAAATGAATGAGGGGGTGAATTGTGTTTGGATTGTGATGGTGAAAAAGTAGTGAGACTATTTGGATGTGAGTTGAGGTCATGTAAGTTCTCTGGAACAGTTGTTAGAATGATTAGTTATGATTTTGCATGAATTGTACAATGTTGTTTGCAGGGGAAATCCTACCATTATCTGCTGCAGTGCCATATATAAACATCTGCCCAGGGGTTGCACATGTACTTCCGTTTCCAAACTGGTAATCTCCTACCAGAACCTCAACTCCTCGGCTTTGAATTGTTTTTAGATTAAAGGAGAACTAAAACACAACAATAATCAAGTAGGACAGAAATGCTGCATTTCAGGCTTCTGTATGAGTCCAATTAGCAGTAAAGATCTGTGCCTCTCAATATGCCTCCAGTAGCTCAACATCTTCTTTTCTGCTGATTTATTGCACATGATCTGTGCTGCTATAAGCTTAGGTGCTAATTTACAATGTATAATATATAAAGAAATGTAAACATTACAGTAGTGATTAGAAATTAATTCAGACCACATACAACTAGTGTGACTTGCGTCAGCCCTTTAGCATCCCTTATGTGACAGGTGAACAAATAGAAGTAGTCCTGTATATCTAGGTAACTCACCAAATAAAGAAGAGGCCCAGGTGTGCTGCCCTGAACCTTCAGCAAGGTGAGCGGTTCAAACCAGAAAATAGTAGAGCAGGCACTCAGGTAAAGTTTCTGTAGCCTTTAAATTTATATACATTTAGAATTAATGTTGCACAATGACTGGTTCATATTTTGACTTCATACATTTTATTTCTGGGAGTATGCAGCATATAATAATAGGGCTTCCTTGGCAGTAGAACATCATACTGGTGAACCACGTGATCCAACAGTTGGTGTTCTCATACATCACACCAAAGGTCAGGAAAGCAAACGAAAACAAGGATAATGAGATGAAAAAATGGAGAATGTGAATAATAGATTGGCTCTTCTATGTTTTTAGTTACAGGAGGGAGAATTTCGATCCAGTAGTACCTTTTGGACAAGCCTATTATTTATCTTCCTTTAACTCAAACGACTTTGCTTTTCAGATCTGTTCATCATTGGATTTAACATTTATGTTTACTTCTGGTCACTCTAGAATTTGAGAGAAATCATTTTATGTGCATGGTAATTTTAAAAGTGAAGATAAATGAGCCAAATAAAATGTATGAGGTAAAAACCCTAGAATTGTGATCCCAAATTATTTAAATGAATTCTTAGTATTGTAGGATATACCAGATGATTTCAGTGTATTAATATTTAGGGGCAGATTTATCAAGCATCAAATTGAAAATTTAAATTTTTAAATTCGAAATCGAGTTTATCTTAGTGTAATTCGACTAGGGAATTCGATTCGAGTATAAAAAAAAATTCTAAATTCGAATTTTGAAGTTTATGTAATTTATTCAAATTCGACTACTCGCCATCTAAAACCTGGCAAATTGGTGTTTTAGCCAATGGGGGGCCACCTACAATCAATTTGGAGTCATTTGGTGGACTTTTGAAAATCTATTTTTTTTTTTGGTCGTTTTTTTTCTGAATTTCAAGTCAATGGGAGTTTATGGGAGTTTTTATAAACGCCTATAAACTCTAAATTCTACCCTTGATAAATATGCCCCTTAAAGTTAATTTTGATCTTTTATAAAAACCCTATTTCAGTTACCATACTGCGTATGGTACACTTGGGGGTCTATTTAAAAAAGGTTGGATTTTAGTGGTTTTAAAAGTTTTTGAAACCACGACTAAACACACAAACTCTAAAATGACAAATGTCATGACATTTATTAAAAAATTTGAATCAATAAAGTATGAACGGAAAATTTTGCTGAACGATATGCTAACAAATATGAATACCTTGAAAAACAGTTCCTATTGAAAAAAATGTTTACTTTGATTTGAAACAGTCTAATTGGATCAGCGCAGCTCCCTTTGGCTTCTATAAGACCTCAACAACTTTAACCTGGCAAAGTTTTGTACTAGAGGTTTTCATGGCTTTTACACTTAATAAATCTCAAATTTTTAGAGCTTTTTTTTTTTTAAAAAAAAAATAGAAAACCCACACATTTTTTGAGATTCTTGGAAAAAATCTAATTCAATTGTTAGTAAATGGGCCCCTTAATTATTAAAATATATGTAAAAATCCATGCTTGTTAATATCCTAGGGAAGACTAACATGTATCTCTAAATTCAGCTTATATCACACGATAATGTATTTCCAGTATGTATTTCATATTTTTTTGCTATGCTACCCTCTTAGATTCTTCCCAATTGTTGACTATTAGGGGTTAATTCTTATTTTCTTAATTTGGTGCTTTATTAGCTATTGACAGGGAGCGAAAAAATATAGATGATGAAGAGGCCCGCAAGAAGAAAGGAAAGGTAGTGACCCCCCAACAGGGCGGTCAACTTGAAAAGCCACGATTTTCCGAAGATCATTACGGTACTGCAACAACTGGGCAAGTTCATACTGGAGGTGGAGAAGGCAGTTCAAAAACAAGGGAGATAACAGAGTATATTGCTGAAGACCAAACACAAAAGGGCATACTAAACACCACTAGAAGAACTATCAAAACCACCATTATTACTACATACCACATTCAGAATCAAAAGGAAGGAGGTGTGGTGGATATATTTGATGATACTAAAGATATCAAATATTCACAGCAAAGGACAAAGCATCTAACAGATAGGGAAAAAATAAGCAGCGAATTGGAGGGTGATTTAGGAGAGATTACAGAAAAGACTGATACAACAAGGGCTGATGTTAAAAAGCTTGTACCTGAGAGCAAAGTGCAAAGTTGGATCACCAGAGGAAAAATTATAGATGCATCTTCTGGAGAGAGACCTCCAATCCATCTGATACAGGAGAGTAATATAACATCAGTTAATTTAGATAATACGCAGGGAGCTGGACAAGTTGGTTTCTTTCAAACTGACACCATGAGGAAAAAAACAAGTGATCAATCTGTGGAGGTGGTCACTGGGATCCAAGTTAATTTAGAGAGTACAGAGTCAAAAACATTCTCCCATGACAAATTACCTTTCACTATAAATGAGAAGCTAAAGAATGAGAGAGGTTCAGGCGGTGCACCAGATAATAGATATGAAATGAGCGCATCTCAAGAATATAGTGATATATCAACAAAAGCACATACGGAGGGCAGAAACTCTAGAAAAGATAATATAGGGTGGGAGGAAGAGAAATTATTTAATCAGACAGTGGAAGAGAAAAGTGGGAAAAGAAGGCTAGAAGCAGGAATAAAAGATCAGAAACAAAATAAGATGGAAAAGGCATTTTCTGGAGGTTTACACATAAAGGCCGTAATTGAGAACTTACCAACAAAACTATCAGTTTACAATGGGACCTTCATACAACGTCTCGAAAGTTACCTGCGTTCGACTTCTTACCCACTAAGAATTAATCAAACAGTGGAATCTGTGGCTAGAGCAATCTTCCTTTACTTAGTGAAGTATAAACCCAATAGTTTTACAGGAATGGTATATGATCTTCTTCCAGAAAAGACTCCAGGTGCACCAGGAAATATGGATCCTTTTGGAGCAAGTAGACTTCAGGGTAATATGGGGAGTGTTATGGTGGGTAACAAATCAGATCAAACAAAAGAGGTAGAAGTTCTCAAACCAAAGGATAGAAGTGAGTATAGTTCTTCATCTGATCTTCATGAAGTTAATATGAAAGTCCTGAGAGAAGACCTTCTGAAAGCCAAAATTACTCATATGGACAATGAAGACATGCAGGTTGAAAATCCCATTCCAACTAATGACAAAGAAATTACCCCTCAAAAGCAACATTTCCACAGTAAAAAAATTCCACCAAACCAGCTAAGACCAGAGAACGAGAGATCTGAAATAAAGGAGGGGGAGATAAAAAATGAACACCACATTTCAAGAAGTAAGATTGATGACAGAGTGTCTTTACTGCAAGTGAGAGAGGGTGAGGGAAAAGAAAATAAAGAAAAGGCAACAATATTTAACCATACACATGGGTTTGCTGGTCGATCACCACATCCTACATCGATTAAAATTTCTGGTCCAGGCATTTATGACAGACCAACTATTCTACAGAGTACTCCTACTAGTCTTGTTGTATCCCTAGATGGTCTTGGGATTCTATCTGACAAGGTGATGATTCATTATCGTCCATTTCAAACCATCATGACTGATATTCCACACCAAATGGAGGTTGGTAAAGGAGTTGGAAAAGTGGTGATCAGGGATCTAGAACCAGGGACCACCTACCGCCTTGACATTCATGGGCTATTGAGGGGGCGGTCTTCCAAGTCCTACACATTGATAGCTGACACAGGTACCAACTGGATCACCAACTATAGCTGTCTAGAAATGGGGTCCTTTTAAGAGGCTGTATAAAATGTGCCTGTTCACAAGCTTTCTTGCTTTTCACCCTCTGTGTTTCCTACTAAAATCCCCAAATTCCTTGATTGCTGTCTCACAGTGGGAATATTATGGGAGGATTGATTGATGAACTCACTGTCTCTTCTTTATTCTTGTAGGATTCTGTAAAATTTTTACCTTTTTCCTCTTTCCATATCAATGAAACTCATATTTTTTTTAAATATTTCATCTATTTATACTTTTTTGCAGTTATTCAGTCATCATTACTCATTCCTATTTTACTGTGTATAGTTACATAGCAGATGAGGTTGAAAAATGACACTCATTCATCAACTTTTTTCTAAATAAAACTTGCCTAAATTGAGGGGGTGTTTAAAATCACCTCCAAATTGCACCAGGGAGTGAAAAATCTTTCTGAATCCAAAAGACAAAAAAACAGTGGTTTAGCTGAATTAATTATGTTTTCCTATATCCATGATCTTATTTTGAGTCAACGGGAGCCCTGGCCAAAAGTTGATCGTCCAAGAGGACTTGAATAGAAAAAGCCTGACAACCATTATACTAAAAATGGATGCTAGTGACCTTCTATTTTGCTTCAATTCTTGTAGACCACTTTTCCTGTACATTGTCTCTTTGCCACATTTCCCACTGAAGGTTCTCATTTTGTTATATCTTCAATCTTAAGTTTTATACCAAGTTTTATCATTCAATCACTCTTTTCTTTTGTAAGTATTCCCTATTTGCTCCTTTTAAAAATTGAATAACCTCACAGTTTTACCTCACAGGCCTTCTCTCTTCCTTTGCTGCTCGTTGTCTTCTGATGGTTTGGCAATAAGACACCGCATCTGACCTGCTGATTACACCTTTACTCTTCAGGCAATGTGAAAGCACAAATATATATATCATATTGTACAAGTATGGCATGTTTGTGTATATGGGAAGTGTGTGTGCCAGTGTTTTCATGGCCTATTTGTATGATATATGCATTTGTTTGTGCTTGTTTTGGCAAGGCCAAACAAGAATGTCCACACTGTTCAATACATAGTAATGGAAATATATGCCCCCATTTATACGTTGCATTGCTCCACCTCAGTTAAAATAAAAAATATGCAAAAATACAAAATATGAATGCACCTGTGTATACAGATGCATGTATAGTATATAATATATTTTCTTGAAAAACTTAATTGCCTGGTAATCATGAACGTATGTAAATGTGTTGATGCAACATTAAGCTGTGTGTGTGATCTATGTTAAAGCTGTAAAAAATGCATAGGTTTGTATGATATATATATCAATGAAACAACTTTGCTTTCTTGCAATGATACATTTATTCTGTGTGTATTCAAAATTAAAACAAAAACTGTATATATAAATATGTGTGACTATATATATATATATATATATATATATATATATATATATATATGTGTGTATATATGCATACCATATTTAATTAAATTAATCTATAATATACATACATACATCTAGAATTCAAATATATATATATACATATTAATGAGCAGGTGAAATACATTTTTTTTTTTTTTGCAAGTGTGGTTTGCATATATGCCCAAAATATATATATATACACAGTACATATATCAAATATTGATATGTGTGTGCATACAGACTCACATGCTTATGCCCTACATATGTTCACAGCTTTAATGCATGAAATTGTGCACAAAAATGCATGTGATGCATCCTGTGGGGGTTTAGAAGGACATGTATAATTGGGAAAGGAATAAGGTTGAGGGATATAAAAACAATGGGTTGTAAAAATGGGGCATGCCAAAAAATAAGAGAAAGGGATTAAGTCTAGAAAACTCTGTTATTCTGAATACTTTAAATTCCAGAGCAGGTCTAAATAGACTATGTAACACTAATTTCACTTTCACAAACAGCACAAAGATCGACAAAGTTGCCCACTGTGGTGACCACGCAACCAACAATATCCCAAAAAGAGGACATTATAACTACCACGACTTTATCAGGTAACAATAATATCCTTATTCTTCTGGCACTCAAACTAATCAGTAAGAAAAGTAAATTAATTGCAGGAACGCTAACTGCAAGAAAGTCTAATTCACTCTAAAATAGTATCATCGAAGGGCAAAGTAGCAGCTTGATGAGTAAACACATCTACTTAAAAAAATGAAACCCAAATGTAAGTCTAGTTCCATAGCAAAACATCAATGTATAGTCCATCCATTGTCAGATTGGGACTGATTTTGTTAGGAATAAAATATAGGCAATTTTCTAACAGATTTATCAACCTCCTTCTCTTTTCTTTGTCTCCAGTTTCTCCGCGGCCCCGTGTACCAGCTCAAATGGGAGCACTGCAAGTTCGGAATGTTACAAGTGAAAGTATCACGTTAGTTTGGAAGGCCAAGATTAGGGTTTATGATTCATTCTTAGTGCGCTACGAGGAGGTAACCGAGGGTGTCAGTCCACAAGAAATATCTGTTCCAGGAGATCAACGGGAGGTGACTTTAAGAGGACTTACTCAAGATACCAGATATGCAGTATTGCTCTATGGAATAAAGGGAGGAAAGTTGTCACGGCCATTGAGAGAGGAAGTAACAACAGGTATTTACTACTTACACAAATAAAACTTAAATTCACAGACAGCAATAATTTACACATGCAAGAGGTTTTATGTGAAGGTTCCTAATTTCTATACAGAAAGGATCAGACTGAGTCTATAACTAAAAAAGAAATACTCAAGACATTAAAATTAGGCCATACATAGGAAATATGAGTGGGAACATGTACATTAAAATTAAGGAGAAGTGATTTGGAGGCAAAGGAGAGGTGATAAGAACAGATGTGAAAATTGAGGACATTGGGAGTCAGCTTATCATGCTAGATGCTATACATGACTAGATCATGTTCATTGCAAATATTATGGAGGTAACTATTAGATGTTGAGAGATGACAGAATAGTGGAATGGGTAATGTGATTTTTAAGGGGATCATTATAATTTTAAGTTTTGAGGAAGCTAAGGAAAGGTTTTGCAGAGGGAAAATACGTTTGTGGAGAAAGGAAAGTAAAATGTTTGGGATGCATAGGTATGAGTATGGTCTTCGTCTGATAAAATCTACAAACAGTAAAATAAACTGCATTGGAGATGAAAGTTGGTGGGTATGTCACTGGGAAATTGTCCAAAATGCCAAAATTGTTCTTAGGCAATTCTTGTTGGGACCAGGCTACAAACTTCATAATCTCATACAGAGTGCTGGATACTCCGATCATCAATTAATTCCCTTTTTTACCTGACAAAATTGAGTTTTTACTGAAACTAGGCTCGAAAACTAAAAATTTTCTGTAAAAACACAACTCTTAAATAACCCCCTTAAAGTTACCAGGAGAGACTTTTTGGTCCCCCTGGTAACTTGTGAGACACTGCTGCCTGACATAAGGTTCTCCGATTGCCTTATAGCAGGAGCGCCCCTAAATATATCAAGTATTCCAAATAGCACTCAACCCACAATGCAATATGCAAAAAATCTAATGGCTTTTATTGAAGTGAGAGTTCACTTATTCAAAGCACATCTGTTTCACCAGATGTATTCATTTAATTATATAATTAAATTATCCATTCAGTCAGTAACGTGGTGACAGTCCTTATTTAAACCTCACCACTCGAATATAGCCAGATAATCAATCAGCTAATTGTTAAAGACACCAGTGCTCTGTCAAAATCACTTACTGTGATTATCTGAAATCTCTAAATTTCCCATAGGGAGGAAGCACACCTGAAACTTCGCAATGCCTTTAAATCATTTATTTCTGTAGAAAATGGCACAAGCTTTCGGGGTCAACCCCTTCCTCAGTAAGTGGTGTGCCGAAGAAATTGTGTATTATCTGAAATCTCCTCTGGAACTTAAAAGTGCAAGTATTGAATGGGTTAAAAATATGACGTTGTTTGTTGCAATTCATACATTAACACAACAGGATGGAGTTTCATGAAATAAACCATTCTGTACAAGCTACAGGTATTTGTTTGCAAAGGTTGGGATGCAAGTTAGGTTGCACCTGCCTAGAGGCTGAGCTGGTAAGTGTTGCAGGGCTTAGGGGTGTACTACAGTAGTAAGGATAAGAATTACATAGCCATCATCCACTCTTTTGTACAGCAAACGTGAATAGAGTGTTTCCTCTACCTGATCTAATTTATGGTTTTCAAAGGATTGTAGAAGCAGGTTTGTTTTTCTCCTTTAAAACATCAGAAGTATCAGGATCAAGAAAGAGCTGCCCTATTGTCTAGCTCTGGACTAAATCTAAAATGTATTAGAAATACAGTATATATTCATTGTTTTTAGCAGTTCAGCAAACAAACCAACAGGCAATAAATTGTACTGAAGGACCTGTATAATATGGCTCTTTTTTTCTGCTTTATAATAATGTATGTATGTTCCAGATTCAGGGTACAGAGGGATTCTGCTACAGCAGTAGGAGAGGTAATTAGAATAACTGTTATTTCAGTGATGTAATTAATTTGATAGATTTAGATGGAAACATGTGGTTAAGCTTTGGGAGGAGCAGTAACAAAGTTATTGATTAAATAATTCCCTGATGTCTCTGAGTGACCACAGTTGCTGGAAACAGATGCGCTCAGATATTTTCCTAAGGTTTGATTTGGCTTACACCTAGGTTAAGGGTTATGCTTGTTTTTGTGATGCTTCTTGTTTGCAGCGATTGTGTCACATGTAAGACTTTTTTTCATCTTGTGCACTGACTCCACAGTATATCATTGTACTGAGAAAGGCAACTGTCAGTATGAATACGTATGTGTTTATGTCGGCTTGTACCTTTCAGTAAAAGACACCATAATAAAAAATTGTTATTTAGAAAACATTTGCTAATGCCACAGAGTATACTGCATGTGTTTATATAGCATCAATGTACTCACTGCAAAATCACAAGCAGATATGTAAATCCTTTAAATAACAAAAAAAGCAGGCCCTGTCTTATCATGTATGGCAGAGATTCCCAAACACTGGGGCTGGAGCAGTGGCAGGTTTATAAGGCTATTTGGGTGAGATTTAGGGAGAACACCCACTTGCTCTGCTAGATACTCAGTTACAGTGAGATATAGGGGAGCATTTATTAGTTGTACTTGTCCTAGACAACTATTGCTGTAGGCTGAATGACTGATACACAAATGTTTTTCTGTACCTGTAATTTTGTTATTAACTTAGGTGGGTTTCTGACCCAAGGAGAGCTTGGGCAATGTGCTGCAATACTGCATCCTCTGAATATAAGGAACTAATATAGTAAACAGAAGGAACTAATATAGTAAACAGTCTAAAGTTTGTTACTTGTCTAGTAATCCATAGCAACCAACAGGCAGTCAGCTGTTTGAAAACACAAATCTGATTGGGCAGCTTTTAGACCTTTTACTACACAACCCCATATTTGTGCAGGTTGCATAGTTGTCACGAATAACAAACCCAAACCCCAGAAGAAGTCACTGGATTCCAGTCTAGGCTTGATCTTCTGCCTATAACAGCCATCTTTGGCCTTTGGCCAAACACCTGTGGTCAAATTAAACACAGGTGTATTCACTATGCCTACCTGGAAACTAAAGGTGACCAAAGGAAAAATTATGAGCCTGCCTGCTCAGATGGAACAGTGGCAAGTAGATTACATAGACATCAGCAGATTACCAGTTCAAATCCAGGCAGGATGTGACAATGGTACAGCAATTCAATCCATGGCTTTCAATACAAAAACAGGTCATGGTGCATTCACAGTTTGTATCATCTAGAGAAGAGCATTTACCCCCAACACAGTTAATAGTTTCTATGTGTATCTATTCACGATCACCAAGGCTTCTGGCCAGACAGGGATCAGTTCTCAGGATGCTAGTAAATACCCACTACAAGTGTGTGAACTGCTTCGTACATGAGCAATGCCTTATTTTGAATTCTTTGTTGCCCAAGTGTGGTAGTAGAACAACATAAACAACAAAAGTTTGTTTGTATGACTTTAATTACTCACTGCATAGAGCAATGGAACATGTCTGAGCTATTTTATTTGTATTATCTTCTCTATATTTACAAACAGTTAAGATTACACCAAGTAACAGTTAACATATTTTATACTAATGGGACTTTAATCAAAACCATGTGTGTCTGTATCCCAATAACATCAATTCTTTTGGTCTGTCTTTACTGTCATTTTAATGTATCTCTATTTAGCATGCAGCTGCATGTTATATTTACTCTTATAGTTACTGTATCATAGTATCCATGCATTTCTAAAGAAGTACTCTCTCTGGAGGACTTGTGTTTTGGCTATGTTAGGCAGAAGGTTTAGAGATGTAAAAAAAATCAGTATAGTATGGGAATTATTAGTTGATGCCTTTACTGACCCAGAACCAGTGTCTTGTGCTCAGGTCAGTTGTCCAACATAATCTGTTTTTGTTTAAATGTTATCCTACAGTGTAGTTTTGTGGAAAGTCTATTCCATGCAAAAATAACTGGAACAATTTACTGATTTATATGGAATAATGATGATAAAAAAGCATGCTGAATGCCAGCAGTGGTCCTTTAATATCATGGACTAGAGATGAGCACATTTATTTGATTCATCATTCACTACAGCACAGAGCTTTGTGATGCTGAATTAATCAGTGAATATGTTTTTATGCCAAGTCAAAATTTGTCCCTACCCAAAATCAAGTTGCAAATCCAAGTCACAATTAATACAACCCTAGCAGTGAAATGATGGTGTGCGGGGCATTCTTTGACTTGTAGGTGTTCTATAAACAATACAATATGCAGTAACTGCACATGTACTTGTGTTTTTTAGGTATTGAATATAATGCTCTAATCGGTTGTTAAATTTAGAATTTAGATATTTAAGTTTGAGTCTATCACTGTTGTTGGCACATTTATACTTTTTGGCACATTTTGCAAAGGCAACAGATGGAAGTAATCAAATCAAGACACATGACTAGACTATTATTCAGTTATTAGACTTGCAGAACCCTGTTTCCTGCTGTTTATGATATAGTTATATCTAATATTTTAGAGAAATATATATTTTTTAACAATGTTTTCGTAAATTTTTCTACCATATTACTGTAAGATTTTTGAATAGGATTCTATAGCTGGGCAACTAAAAAATGAACTGAAAAGTTTTAACATTTAATATACAGTGGATGCTTGGTTTATTCTTTATTTGTTAGATATACAAATACACAAGGCAGACAGCCCCAAAGAATACCATAAATCAATATCTAATATTAAAGTTACTTGTCTCTTTTTTTGAAGGTGCATTTGATAAAAATGTAATGCTAAATATAAATGCAGTAACTTCACTGTCCTCAAAGCCCAAAATGCTCTGCCATAACTATATACTGTATTCCCAGGAAGGTGTTATCATTGGACTCAAAGTACCCTGTCTCAACACCATCAAAACACTTATTAACCAGCACACAGTTTCTTGAAATAGCACTAAAGCATTGCAATAGGCTTGGACTGATTTGGCTGCACAACAAGCGTGCATTTAAATTGATAACAGCTGTTCTTTTTATTGTCCCATAAACCTAATTAGACTGTAAGCTTTTTTTAGGGGTCCCCTCCTTCGTTATCTAGCTACTGCAGTTGTTTTAAATTCTAAACTGTAATTATTTCCCACTGTTCTGCAGACCTGGTAACCACAGGAACTACTGCTTGTAAGTTAGTATTATATTAATTAATAATAAATCAACACAGAAACAAAGTATATTATCTTTCTAAACTAGTTATGGTTCCTTGACCCTGGGTGATGAGAAAATACAGAAACAGAATATGCAAATGATTATTATATTATTATTATTATTGTGATAATTTACCCTTCTAATTGTTTATTGACTGTACAGTGGCTTGGGTGATTATCTTCCTTAAAGGCCTATAACTAACATAGCTAGTCGGTTACGGTATTGACTTAAAATTTTTTCTTCCCATCTGGCTTGTAGCCATGTTACCATAAGTTTTGTTTATGCATCGGCTATCACTCACTCGTGCCATGCATGTAGTGGAGCTGGCCCACCTATCAGTTGTGATTTAGGGTTTAAGGCTTAATGTTGTCTGGGATCTTCCACAAACGATAGCAGAGTGACTGTTATAACCATATTTCCATATCTGTATCCTTGTTGGGAGTTGAAAGGGCTAACAAAATATTAGACTGCAAAATTGATTGGCCTAAAATCCCAATTCCATAGACTAGATTCCATAACAAGATTTTAAAATCTGACTGGGATAAAATTGACCATAAAACAAACCATAGAAACCGTGACAATGGCCTAATAGAAATATTACATATAAAGTGGATCAATTGGAGATTTATATTAATAAAAGTTGCAATTAGCTAGATTAATTTTTTTGCGTTGAATCTATTCCTACACTGAATTACATTTACACTGAAATGGTGCAGTCTGGCTGTAATTCCACACTCACATGACAATATCCTAAACTTTAGCTACCCAATAGAAATACTGTAAATAGCAGTGGAAAGTAGTCCACATTTATGTGTTTTACAAAATAAATTGGATTATAAATAATGGGTACATGGATGCTTCATCGGCAATGGTACACAAAAAGGTAGATTTTCTTTGTTTTCCAAGGCATTTTTCTCTGCTTATAAATCAACAATATTGAAAAGCAAATTATCCTAGTCCATGCCTCCCAGCTGGCTCTCCTACGGCTGGATAGCATCAGATTTTTATTTTGAAAAATGGCTGGAAGGTAGATAGTGGTTTTAGGCATAACAGGGTGGTGGATTAAATGAAACTATACCCCTGAACATATTGCTTTAAACGGTCCATATGTAAAATACTGCTTTATCTAAATAAACCATTTTCTTAAAATTATACTCTTCTAGTAGTATGTGCCATTGGGTAATAAGAGAACTGCCATTTTAAGTACTAAGGCCCGCTCACCTTGGATCATATGGTGCACACACACAAACCATGGGCACACATACATGTAAGGTCACATGAGCCAATTAATGGACAATGTTTTGTCTTTTGCACCCATACTTCTTCCTGTTACAGTTAGAGCTGCAGTATTTCTGGTCAGGTGATCACACAAACCATCATGAAATGGTGGCAGAAGACAAAAGATGTAAAAGGGCAATATTTACTGATATATCCATGTCATTATGGTATCTGTCTATCTAAATAGATCTGTTGGTTAAGTTTTAATTTAGAAGTTATAGTTTTCCTTTAAAATATTATGATTTTCTCCAAGGGAAATTTGGAAGTTATGAAAATGATTTTATATTGTAAGATCTTACATGCAGAGTTCTCAGTTTCATTCTAAGAGCCTTCCTATTTGATCAGATAATAATAATAATAATAATAATATTTTGATGATGATAACGCACAATAACAATGCTATGTTGTACTCCTGGTACAGTTAAGTAATCCTGTTTTTTGATTGTTATAGCCTTTTATTTTTGCTGAAATTAAATAATTATGCTCCTGGAGACTCGCTAATGCAAATAATATTCTCTTTCTCTCCAACAGAACCGCTCCCTGATAGAGGCACTCCGCCTCGCCTCTCTCCTCTCTTGGTGTCTGAAGTCCACACAAACTCTGCACTTTTATCATGGGAACCTCTAGATGGTGATTTTGATGCATATATATTGCGGTATGGACCTCCTGAGGGCCCCATGCAAGAGGAAACCCTGAGAGGAGACCAGACATCTTTCCTTATTGATGGATTGGTTGCAGGAGTTAATTACTCAGTTGAGCTGCTTGGCATTTGGGGAGAAAGCTACACAGAGCCTCAGGTTACGAATGTGCTGACAGGTAATGGAGACTGATGTGTTAACAAATGTGACCACAAGTAAGAGGTAGCTACACAAGAAGCACGTGGTTAGTGTAAATGGTCTTATTTTGCATTTACTGAAATGTTAAGACTATAGCTAGAGCAGAGAACAGTACCTGACTTATAAAATCCTCGTTAAAAATGCCTGTTTAGTCCTACGCTAAAACCAGCCCTGAGTCACTGGATTAGTACCATGTCATACAAATGAATTAAAATGTGTCATCGTTTTTTTGGATAAAGTTTTATAAAACTAATATATTTCCACCCACTGTAATTGTTATTTTTTTCATTTAGAAAAACCTCAACCTCCTCGCTTGGAGTCCCTCACTCTATCTGATGTGCGAAGTGAATCTCTACATCTCTCTTGGGATGTCCAGGGTGGAGAGTTTGATTCCTTTCTCCTTTTGTACCGAGATGGAGAGGGAAAACAACAGGAAATAACTCTAGATAAAGATTTGCGTGCTTTCTCTGTCAGAGACTTGAAGCCTGGAAAAAAGTATAAATTTGCCTTGTATGGCATGTCAGGGGAGAAGAGAAGCAAACCAGTGTCAGCAGAGGGGAGCACAGGTAAAAGTAGAGAATGACAGTCCATAAAACACAATAACAATTAAAAATATAGTTTATTATTTGATTATTATAGATATATTTTATTATATATAATATTAGGCAACATACTAACTACATATCTCATTTCAAAAGGATTAATAATGAATCTCAAAAGATGGTACCACAAAAACAGAGAAACTATTGGAGCTTTCATGAGACAGGAGCATTTTGGGCACCTCTTATTTGCTTTTTAGTGAAATCATGTTAGCAATTGGATACAAGAACACTATTTCACTGATCACAAAGTTCTAGCACATTGGGAAGGTGCTGATCCTTTTTGTGTCACATTCTAAACATTATCTCCAATTCCATCCCAATGCAACCACAATGCAATTCCGTTGTGCAGTATATCACAGGTATAAAATTGCAAAAACTGCAATTGTTTCTAGATTGCAGTATTTTTAAATGAAATACACAGTGAGATAGGGTACAGTATTATGAAAATAGCATTTGGGGATGAGAAAGCAGTTTAATTAAGTCTAGAAATATTAACTGATTCACTTTATATTTCACACTTTTTAAGTCATTACAAAAGTACTGCACATCAAGTTTAGTTTAAAGGAAGTAACCAGACCACTGTAATAATGACTATAGGCCTCACAATCTGGAAGTAGACTCCAACATGCACTAATCATACATTTAATTCAAACTGATACTTAGGGGCACATTTACTCTGGGTCGAATATCGAGGGTTAATTAACCCTCGATATTTGACCATTGAAGTAAAATCCTTCGACTTCGAATATCGTAGTCGAAGGATTTACCGCATTTCATTTGTTCGATCGATCGTAGGAATGATTAGAAGGATTTTAATCCATCGATCGAACGATTTTCCTTCGATCCCATATTGACAGGAAAGCCTATGGGGACTTTCCCCATAGGCTAACATTGATGTTCGGTAGGTTTTAGTTGGCGAAGTAGGGGGGTCGAAGTTTTTTTAAAGAGACAGTACTTTGACTATCGAATTGTGGAATAGTCGAACGATTTTTAGTTCGAATCGTTCGATTCAAAGTCAAAGTCGAACTAGCCAAAAAAAACTTTCGAAATTCGAAGTATTTTTTATTCTATTCATTCACTCGAGGTAAGTAAATGTGCCCCTAAATGTGATCGTAAACAAATTAATTATGTTTCAGAGACGAACCAACACACTAAACTTACTGCCCCCCCCCCGCAAGAAACTACATGAGATGAAAATGTCATTCGGAATTTTTGTTTCCTCAGAAAAACTTCAACCACCTAGACTAGAGTCTCTGTCTGTGTCTGATGTCCACAGTCACTCTGTACTACTTTCGTGGGTGGTTCAGGGTGGTAAATTTGACTCATTTCTTCTAAATTATCGGGATGCTGAGGGCAAACCCAAGGAGGTTGCTTTGGAAGGGGAACAGCGCAGTGTCCCAGTCGGGGAACTGAAACCTGGAAAGAAATATAAATTTGTCCTGTATGGGATATCAGGAGGAAAGAAAAGCAAAGCAGTGATAGCAGAGGCCACCACAAGTAAGAACCACCAGAGGTCACAGTCACTACATAACATTTTGGAATCGTCTGGACTCCATATTAACTTTTTTGTAGAGGGAGGAACATAACAGCCTTAACAAATAATTATCACTCTTTACAATGATATATTGAAAAAAATCATGATGTTTAATCCACTTATTGTAGCTTATAATTGCATAGGTATAAGATCTATTATCATTACATAGTTGGAATCACCATAACTATTAAAAATCATTTAAACATTAAACAAGCAAAAAAATGGGTTGTTTTGCCACCAATATGTATTTTTGCAGCATAGTTAGGATCAAGGTACTGTTTTATTATAATAAAATAAGCAAATCATTTATACAAATTATAAATTTTCCCTTAAAATTAACTCTATGGGAGATATACTTCCAATAATTTGGAGCTTTCTGGATTATTCCATTCACTCTCTGAATGTCATATTAGAATTCCAGTTAAGTTTCTGAAATTTACAATTAAGGTGCATGGCCAGATCAAAACTTTTGTACATTGTTGCTTGTATTATTCTGCTAGGAGATTCTAGTACAGGTATGTGATCCATTATCTGATATCTAAACTAGTTATGGAACCTTGACCCTGGGTGATGAGAAAATACAGAAACAGAATATACAAATGATGATTAGATTATTATTATTATTATTATTATTGTGCTAATTTACCATTCTAAATGTTTATTGACTACTGTACAGTGGCTTGGGTGATTATCCTCCTTACAGGCCTATAACTCACATAGCTTAGTTACGGTTTTGACTTTAAATTTTTGTTTCCCATCCTGCTTGTAGTGTTGTTACCATAAATTTCGTTCATGCATCGGCTATCACTCAGTTGTGCCACACCTGTAGAGAAACTGGCCAACCTATCAGATGCCAAAGCAATAGATGAGGGGGCATTATTGTGTGATTTAGGGTTTAAGGCTTAATGCTGTCTGGGATCTTCCACAAACTATAGCAGAGTGACTGTTAGAAAATATTTCCATATCTGTATTCTTGTTGGGAGTTGAAAGGGATAACAAAATATTAGAATGCAAAGATAATTGGCCTAAAATCCCAATTCCATAGACTAATTTCAAAAGGGAATGTTTTTAAAATCTGCCTGGGATAAAGTTAACCATAACACAAAGCATAGAATCCATGAGAATGGCAATGGCCTAATAGAAATATTAAATATAAAGTGGAGTAACTGGAGATTTGAATTAATAAAAGTTGCAATTCGCTAAATACTTTCTTTGGATTTAATCTATTCCTACACTGAATTACATTTACATAGAAATAGTGCAGTGCGGCTGGAATTCCACACCCCCATGACAATATTCTAAAGATATCCGTTGGTTAAGTATTCATTTAGAAGTTATAGTTTTCCTTTAAAATATTATGATTTTCTCCGAAGGAAATTTGGAAGTTATGAAAATGATTGTATATTGTAAGATCTTACATGCAGAGTTCTCAGTTTTCCTATTTCATCAATTTCAAATTTACATTTTGTAACAATTTTATTGTAAAACTATGGTATAATACACAACAATAATAATAATAATAATAATATGATGATGATGATAACGCACACTAACAGTGCTATGTTGTACTTCTGGTACATCAAGTAATCCTGTTTTTTTAAAGGCAATAGCCTTTTATTTGTTGAAAATTAAATAATTATGCACCTGGAGACTCGCTAATGTCATGCAAATAATATTCTCTTTCACTCCAACAGAACCACTCCCTGAGAAAGGTACTCTGCCTCGCCTCTCTCCTCTCTTGGTGTCTGAAGTCCACACAAACTCTGCGCTTCTATCATGGCAAGCGCTAGATGGTAATTTTGATGCATATATATTGCGGTATGGACCTCCTGAGGGCCCCATGCAAGAGGAAACCCTGAGAGGAGACCAGACATCTTTCCTTATTGATGGATTGGTTGCAGGAGTTAATTACTCAGTGGAGCTGCTTGGCATTTGGGGAGAAAGTTACACAGAGCCTCAGGTTACGAATGTGCTGACAGGTAATTGAAAAATGTTAAGACTAGATGGATTAGATGATTCTACTAAGCAAATAATGTATTAATTTACTATATCTTGCACTGTATACTCACACATATTTTTGTTTTACAACTGTGCTTTCCCACTCTTGTCCTGCTTTGGGTTAACATACTGTCAGGAACAGCAGAGTCTATTAAACGAAGCATCCAAGCAGCGATGGCTACTGAAGTGTAGACAGAGATTCGTAGAGAAATAGCAAGTGTAGTCGAGGACGGGAAGAGGCCGGTAGGCAGGCTGAAGTTACACGTAGTCGGGACAGGCAGAGGTCGGTAGGCAGGTAGAAGATCAGAAGTATCCGTGGGCAGGCCGAGTCAAAGCAAGAATAGTTCACAAGTTCAGGATCACAAAGCCAGGAAAATAACCAAGCGCCGTTACTCCACTTATTGTAGTTTATAATTGCATAGGTATAAGATCTATTATCTTTACACAGTTCGAATCACCATAACTATTATAAATCATTTAAACATTAAACAACCAAAACAATTTGTTGTTTTTCCACCAATATGTATGTTTGCAGCATAGTTAGGATCAAGGTACTGTTTTATTATAATAAAATAAGCAAATCATTTAATGTCATGCAAATAATATTCTCTTTCACTCCAACAGAACCACTCCCTGAGAAAGGTACTCTGCCTCGCCTCTCTCCTCTCTTGGTGTCTGAAGTCCACACAAACTCTGCGCTTCTATCATGGCAAGCGCTAGATGGTAATTTTGATGCATATATATTGCGGTATGGACCTCCTGAGGGCCCCATGCAAGAGGAAACCCTGAGAGGAGACCAGACATCTTTCCTTATTGATGAATTGGTTGCAGCAGTTAATTACTCAGTTGAGCTGCTTGGCATTTGGGGAGAACGTTACACTGCACCTCAGGTTACGAATGTGCTGACAGGTAATTGAGAAATGTTAAGACTAGATGGATTAGTTGATTCTACTATGCAACTAATGTATTAATTTACTATATCTTGCACTGTATACTCACACATATTTTTGTTTTACAACTGTGCTTTCCCACTCTTGTCCTGCTTTGGGTTAACATACTGTCAGGAACAGCAGAGTCTATTAAGCAAAGAGTCCAAGCAGCAATGGCTACTGAAGTGTAGACAGAGATTTGTAGAGAAATAGCAAGCGTAGTCGAGGACGGGCAGAGGCCTGTAGCCAGGCTGAAGTTACACGTAGTCGGGACAGGCAGAGGTCGGTAGGCAGGTAGAAGATCAGAAGTATCCGTGGGCAGGCCGAGTCAAAGTAAGAATGGTTCACAAGTTCAGGATCACAAAGCCAGGAAAATAACCAAGCGCCGTTTACTTCCTTAGACGTCTATTTAAAGGGACGATTTTGGCGTCAAACGTCAGGGCACAGTGATGATGCTGAGCATCAAACATAGCGTGTCCGCATGTGACGCGACACGGGGCATCCGAATAAATGGTCATACACCCATTTCAGTCTGCACACCCCTGCGCACAGACAACTACTTTGCTGCTTCCAGTGGTGACTTACACATACTTGTTTTAAATCTGTTCCATTCTGACAGACAGGCAGCTCTGAAAGGAGGGCACACATTTTCCAGCTTGTCCTGCACCACTAGTTCCTCATCCATAACTTGGGTCACCATCAGAAATTTTAGTTCCCTGTACAGATTATTTGTCTGCCCCCCCCCCCTTGAACACCACACCACTTTTTAACAACTGCCCTGAGTGACTGGATTAGTACCATGTCATAAAATGAATTAAAATGTGTCATTGTTTTTTTAGATAAAGCTTTATATAACTAATCCATGTCCAACAACTGTAATTTTATTTTTTTCTTCCTGCTTTGATTTAGAAAAACGACAACCTCCTCGCTTGGAGTCCCTCACTCTGTCTGATGTGCGAAGTGAATCTTTACATCTCTCTTGGGATGTCCAGGGTGGAGAGTTTGATTCCTTTCTCCTTTTGTACCGTGATGGAGAGGGAAAACCACAGGAAATAACTCTAGATAAAGAGTTGCGCTCTTTCAGCGTCAGAGACTTGAAGCCTGGGAAAAAGTATAAATTTGTCTTGTATGGCATGTCAGGGGAGAAGAGAAGCAAACCAGTGTCAGCAGAGGGGGGCACAGGTAAAAGCAGAGGATTATAGTCCATAAAAACACAATAAACATTAAATATATACGGTTATTATATGATTATTCTAGATAAATATATTATAGATATTAGGCAACATTCTTACTACATATCTCATTTTAAAAGGATTAATGAATTTAAAAAGATGAGAAAAGAAACTATTGGACCTGGCATGTTGGGCCCTCTTGGGCCCCTGTTATTTGCTTTTTATTGAAATCATGTTATCAATTGGATTCAATAACACTATTTAACTCATAAAGTTCTAGCACATTAGGTGCTGATACTTTCTGTGTCATTTTCTCAACATAAACTTCAATCACACCTGCAATACACTAATAATGCATTTCCGTAGTGCAGTATATAACAGGTGTACAATTGCAAAAATTGCAATAGATTCTAGATTGCAGTAGATTTGAAATTAAATACACAGTGAGATAGGGTACAGTTTTATGAAAATAACATAGAGGGGATGAAAAAGCAGTTTGCTCCATGTCAAAACAGGTAATTAAGTCTAGAAATATTAAGTGATTCACTTTATATTTTGCTCTTTTTAAGGCGTTACAAAAGAACTGAACACCAGTTTCAGTTTACTGGAAGTAACCAGACCACTGTAATTATGACTATGGGCCTCAAAATCTGGAAGTAGACTCAGCTCTCCAACATGCACTAATCTTACATTTAGTTCAAATTGATTCCTAATTTGATCCTAATCAAAACATTTAAATATCAGGTATATACTGTATATCATTACCGAGTAGCAAATGATTTCAAGTTATGTCGGGAAAAAAGCTGTTCACTATATGAACTCATTCTGGTTCAGAGACGAACCAACACACTAAACTTATTGTGTCCCCCCTCAAGAAATTACATGATAATTTCTGCATTTTTTTTGTTCCGACAGAAAAACTTCAACCACCACAACTAGAGTCTCTGTCTGTGTCTGATGTCCACAGTCACTCTGTACTACTTTCGTGGGTGGTTCAGGGTGGTAAATTTGACTCATTTCTTCTAAATTATCGGGATGCTGAGGGCAAACCCAAGGAGGTTGCTTTGGAAGGGGAACAGCGCAGTGTCCCAGTCGGGGAACTGAAACCTGGAAAAAAATATAAATTTGTGTTGTATGGGATATCAGGAGGAAAGAAAAGCAAAGCAGCGATAGCAGAGACCACCACAAGTAAGAACCACCAGAGGTCACAGTCACTACACAACATTTTGGAATAATCTGGATTTCATATTTTTTTTGTAGAGAGAATAATGGCCTTAACAAATAATTAGCACTCTTTACAATTTAATAGAACATGTTAAGATAAACAAAGGTCTGGACCAGATGGTATTCATCCCAGGGTACTTAGAGAGCTTAGCTATGTGATTGCCAAACCTCTTTAATCAGGATTCATTGAGGTCTGGCATGGCGCCGAGAGACTGGCGATCATAATCATAATACTATGAGTTTGTGCCAGCATCAGTTTATGCGTAATAGATCTTGCCAGACAAATTTAATTTCTTTTTATGAGAAAATGAGCAGGGACCTTGATTCTGGGATGGCAGTGGATGTGATTTACTTTGCTAAAGCTTTTGATACAGTACCACACAGAAGGTTACTGGTTACATTAAGGAATGTTGGCGTGGAACATAGTATTTGTACCTGGATAGGGAACTGGCTAAAATATAGATTACAAAGAGTGGTGGTAAATGGAACATTTTCTAATTGGACCAGTGTTGTTAGTGGAGTACCCCAGGGCTCTGTACTAGGTCCTTTGCTTTTCAACTTGTTTATTAATGACCTGGAGGAGGGCATTGAAAGTACTGTTTCTGTTGCTGTTTCTGCTGATGATACTAAATTGTACAGAACTATAGGTTCCATGCAGGATGCTGCCACTTTGCAGAGTGATTTGTCTAAGTTGGAAAACTGGGCATCAAACTGGAAAAATAATATAAATGCAAGTTATACACTAAATGGCAGTGTGTTGGGAGTTTCCTTAAATGAGAATGATCTAGAGGTTTTTGTAGATAGCAAATGGTCCAGGCAGTGTCATTCTGTGACCACTAAAGCAAATAAAGTTCTGTCTTCCATAAAAAGGGCATTAACTCAAGGAATGAAAATATAAATATGCATCTTTATAGGTCCCTGGTAAGGCCTCACCTGGAGTATGCAGTGCAGTTTTGGACTCCAGTCATTAAGAGGGATAGAAATGAGCTGGAGAGAGTGCAGAGATGTGCAGCCAAATTGGTTAGATGGATGGAAGATTTCAATTATGAGGGTAGACTGTCACGGTTGGGGTTGTTTTTCTCTGGAAAAAAGGCGCTTGCGAGGGGACATGATTACACTTTACAAGTACATTAGAGGACATTATAGACAAATGGCAGGGGACCTTTTTACCCATAAAGTGGATCACTGTACCAGAGGCCACCCCTTTCAGACTAGAAGAAAAGAACTTTCATTTGAAGCAACGTAGGCGGTTCTTCATAGTGAGGTCAGGGTTGTGGAATGCACTGTGAGTGATGTGATGGCTGATTCTGTTAATGCCTTTAAGAATGGCTTGGATGATTTCTTGGACAGACATAATATCAAAGGCTATTGTGATACTAAGCTCTATAGTTAGTATAGATATGGGTATATAGAATTTATGTCAACGGGAGGGGGTGTACATGGATGCTGGGTTACATTTGGAGGGGTTGAACTTGATGGTTGTCTTTTTTCAACCCCATTTAACTATGTAACTACATAAAATAAGATGATGTTTAAATCTACTTATTGTAGCTTTATAATTGCATAGGCATGGGATCTTTTATCTTTACACCATTTGAATCACCATATCTATTAGAAAACATTTCAATATTAAATAAGCAATAAAATGGGTTGTATTGCCACCAATATATATTTATGCAGAGTAGTTTGGATCAAGGTACTGCTTTATTATAACAGTTAATAAACAAATCATTTATACAAATTCGAATTTTTCCTTAAAATGAACTCTATGGGAGATAAGCTCTATTCTGCTGTGAGATTCTAGTACAGGTATGGGATCTGTTATCTGGAAACCCGCTATCCAGAAAGTTCTGTATTACGGAAAGGCCATTTCCTATAGACTCCATTTTATCCAAATACTGAATTTTTTTTTAAATTATTTCCTTTTTCTCTGTATTAACAAAACTTTGTGTAAATAATAAATAAAACATATTTTCATAATAATATACTTTTTTAGCAGTATGTGTCATTGGGTAATCCTAAATAGAAAATTGCCAGTTTGAGTACTAAGGGTCGCCCAACTGATTATATGATTCACGGTGCACACAAACAAACCAAGGGTTCACCTACATGTTAGGTGACATGAGCCAATTACTGGACAAAGTTTTGTCTTTAACTTGCACACTTCTTCCTGTTACAGTTAGAGCTTGATTATTTCTGGTCAGGTGATCCCTGGGGCAGCACACAGACCATCACGAAATGGTGGTTAAGGGTAAAAGATATAAAGGGCAATATTTATTGATATATTCCAGTTTGGTAAGATTCTTTAATAGGCTACTGAATATGATATTAACTTTCTGTTAGTTAAGTAGTCACTCTAGGAGTGTAGTTTTTCTTTAAAGGAATGTGTTAGTTGGTACTCATTTATAGTACTGCTTCTGTAATTCTGTAGGTTCCATATGATTAAACCGAATCTGGACCATTGTGTTGATGCATCATGTTTATCATATTTCTTTTTATACACCTTGCATCACCACTTTAGGAAGTGTCTGGGTATCAGTTTGGTCTTTTCACTTTAAAGAAGAAGGAAAGTGTTCTTGCACTTAGGGGTGCCAAATTTTAGGCACCCTCAAGTGATTGTATTGACTTACCTGAAACCCTGGGCCGGTGCTCCTATCAGCAGAAAACTGCACCGGCCCGGGGGTTATACCAGCAAGCTCCACGGAGTGATTCTCTTCCGTCTTTCTTTGCGTGGCACAGTAGAGGGAAAAGTCGAACTTTAACTAAAAAGTCAGCTATTTTGTTCTACTGCGCATGCAGTTGCCCCGGGAAATCTGAAGAAAGAAGAAGCCGGAAGAGGATCGCTCCATGGTGCTCGCTGGTATAACCCCGTGCCGGTGCAATTTTCTGCTGATAGGAGCACCGGCCCGGGGTTTCAGGTTAGTAAATACATTCAATTTGGGGTGCCTAACATTTGGCACCCCCGAGTGCAAAAAGACTTTCCTTCTCCTTTAAATAAATAACACATTGAAGATTGCACTAAGGTCTGATAAATGTTTGAGCTTTTCCAGATATGCAGTATATGTATTATGCCCTTTGAAGGATATACAGTAACTATAAATACTTTACATATGGTAATAGCAAAGGTCTGTTTGCAATCTTTACACTGTAAGCTTTTCTGTTGTTTTGCAGAACCACATGAAAAATTAGTGCCCTCTTCTCCTGCAACTCCCACTATGCCTCGTCTGATTGACCTGCAAGCCAATGAAATAGGAAAAGATTCAGTAAATTTGTCATGGAAAGTGGAGGGTGAGTCTTCTTTTGACTGGATCGTGGTACAGTATGGGGAGCCTGATGGTAGAGTGAGAGAGGAGCAGGTTCCAGGAGGGGACACGAGCACCACAGTCACAGGACTGCTGCCATCCAGGCGATACAAGTTCAATCTATATGGCATCAAAGGGGAGAGACAAAGCAAACCTTTATCCATTGAGATTGAAACAGGTAAATTCCAAATACATGTAAGTTACAATTGAAATAACATAAAACAAAATACCTCATGATTTATAGTTGCAGCTTACACATAAGTGAGCTTAATTTCCCATAAAAATCTATTTCTAAACTTCTTGAAACTTTATTTCTGAAAAATGTTTGTGTTTTGCCAGTGTTTTTAATTTTTTTCTGAAATTATTCCCCTAATGACACCCTTAGCATTTTTACAATGTAAAACATCTCATTCTGTAACACAGTTTTCTTTTTCCTTAATTTTTCCTCTTAGATTTCCTGGAGGCTATTGGTCAACCTACTTCTTTCCTGAATGATCTTTATGTTTCTCCACGTGGTCCTCATTCCATCTTACTTTCTTGGGAAGCTCCAGAAGGCTTTGACTCATTTGTTATTAATTATAGCATTGAGGGTCATGAGAAGCCTCAGAAAAAGGCATCTGTAGATGGAACTGCACGTACTCTCTTGCTTACTGACCTCCAGCCTGACACCCTTTATAAAGTAATACTACATGGAATTAGAAAAGGGAAGGAGCAGAACAGTCTGAAAGCCACTGGACGTACAGGATCTCTGGGTAATAAATTATTCTATAGCCAAAGTTTGTCAAAAAAAAAACTCTAATGGCTATTAAACCTTAATCTCAATAAGTCTCTTAAAGCATGTGCTAGGCATTATATAATGTCCTTTCAATCTCCATTTAGACCTTGAACCCCCTAAAAACTTGAGATTTAATGATGTAGAAGAAACATCTTTCACTGTCATTTGGGATCCCCCCAACCCTGAAACCACCACATTCAAAGTATCATATCAACTTGCAAAGGGGGGTGAGTTACTTAACCATCTCTTTAACCTTTACATTCTCCTGTTTTATTTTGCTAAATATTATTTTATGCTATTGCTTCAATGTTTAGTCTCTTTTCTTCGTATCTCCTCCTTTGGGATTTACTCACCTTACATTTTTCTTCTAGCACAGTCTGTTGCTGTTAGTTCTTTCACTTGCTTACTCTGCCTCTCTCAAATCCCTTTCCATAGTTTACCATTCATTTCCCATTACAGGAGAACCTGAAAGTGTCAGTGTAGTTGGAGACAGCAAATCTCTGCAGAGACTTAACTCTGGAACACGTTATGAAGTTACTGTGGTATCTGTACGGGGGTTTGAGGAAAGTCAACCGCTGACAGGCTACATCACTACAGGTGCTGATTTGATAAAATATAAAAATACAGAATATTTAAACATACATTGTTAAAGCCTGATTTAACATGAATAGTTTCTCTAATTAAAATACAAGTTTGTAAAGCATCACAGAACCCAGTATATACAGTAATTCATAACTAGCCCATACAGTACTTTTCAAGTTAAAATGGTCTTGTTTTCTCTATATGGCAACATTGCTTGTTTTCTTGCAGGTGGAGGTGGTCCACGTTCTCTGCATGCTCTTGATGTGACTGAAGAATCAGCACTTTTACGGTGGGAACCAGAAATGGGATCCGTAGACAGATATTTAGTGACATACAGGGCAGAGAATGGTAAGAGCAATGCAATTACCCATTGGACAAGAAATTGAAGACAGTCAGAAGTGGCTGCACAAAATCAGGCAATTTGTAAGAACCTCAACTTAAGATACAGCTAGGTGAATGCTGTACATGTGAAACTATATTTTAGGCAGTATATAATACCCTTCTCTTCAGATTTGGTTTTGCCAAAATATATATTGCTACATCCTTTTCAGAAGCAAGACAAAAACTGGCAAACATGAGTAGATACATAGTAACATAGTAAGTAAGGTTGAAAAAAGACACATGTCCATCGAGTTCAAACTTTTTTTTTTTTTATTAACTACCTATCTGCCAGTTGATCCAGAGGAAGGCAAAAAACCCATCTGAAGCCTCTCCAATTTGCCTTAGAGGAGGAAACATTCCTTCCTGACTCCAAAATGGCAATCGGACTAGTCCTTGAATCAATTTGTACTATGAGCTATTTCCCATAACCCTGTATTCCCTTACTTGCTAAAAAGCTATCCAACCCCTTCTTAAAGCTATCTAATGTATCAGCCTGTACAACTGATTCAGGGAGAGAATTCCACATCTTCACAGATCTCACTTTAAAAAACCCCTTCCGAATATTTAGGCGGAACCTCTTTTGTTCTAATCGGAATGGGTGACCTCGTGTCAGCTGGAAAGACCTACTGGTAAATAAAGCATTAGAGAGATTATTATATGATCCCCTTATATATTTATACATAGTTATCATATCACCCCTTAAGCGCCTCTTCTCCAGCGTGAACATCCACAATTTGGCCAGTCTTTCCTCATAGCTAAGATTTGCAATACCTTTTACCAGCTTAGTTGCCCTTCTCTGTACCCTCTCTAATACAATAATGTCCTGTTTTGCATGATGGAGACCAAAACTGTACGGCATATTCTAGATGGGGCCTTACAAGTGCTCTATACAGTGGAAGAATGACCCCCTCCTCCCTTGACTCTATGCCCCTTTTAATACAGCTCAAGACCTTATTTGCCCTTGATGCTGCTGACTGGCATTGCTTGCTACAGCCAAGTTTATCATCTACAAGGACTCCAAGGTCCTTTTCCATAATGGATTTGCCTAGTGCAGTCCCATTAAGGGTATAAGTGGCTTGGATAAATAGATAGTTACATTTACCATCACGGTCAGTATTATATTGCCGCCTCAAGGGGAACTTCAATTATCAACTATTGTTTTTGATTTCAGTAAAAACATTTAATCCCGTGATTCTATATATGTTGGTTCCCCCCTTAAATAAATAGTCCCACAAAGTGGCACTTTGTGGGACTATTTATTTAAGGGGGGAACCAACATATATAGAATCACGTGATTAAATGGTTTAACTGAAATCAAATCATATAGTGATAACATATATTTTTTGTGTGTTTTTTCTGATCAAAAAGACGGGGATACCTTCCCTCTTTTCTCCTATATAAAAATTCAGTACTGACAGAAGTCAGATCCCCTCTTTTTAATCCATTTTACATATCTGAAGATAGATCATTCCTTTTTATTGAAACTATTGTGGTTTGCTTTGTTTTTTTTCTTCCTGGAGCTTCAGAATTTTAGCATCCAAGGATCAACCCCAAAATTCAAGTGCTTTAGTTAACTTCATGCCAAGGGTATTTGTGCTAAACATCTAATTCCACATAGTCTAGCATGGCCAATTTGTACTTAAGCGAAGAAGCTAACAACTGAAGAAAGCTGAACTGATAATGAATGCCATAAGGAATATCTGGGCACAATTTGGAGAATGTAGTTTTCTAAAAACTTTCAGAAATAGAAATGTAGTCAGCTTGTCATGCAGCAGAAGAAAACGGAACTTTTAAGAAATGGGAGAGGTAGAAGCTATTAATAAAGGAAGAAAATCGGGAGTGGAGAATAGACATGATACAAACTGCAAGGGTGCTTTAGATACAGGAAATAATGATGATGGATTTAGTATTCATTTATTAAAAAAAAAAAAAAAAATAGGAAAAGAAGAGACACAAAAAGTTCATATGAATAAGATTTAAATGCAATAATTTAAGAAGACTTAAGGGAATTATTGTGTCTATTGCATTATCTGACTTGTTTCTTTTCTCCACTACATCCTATCTTATTTAGTGCTTTCAGTGACCTTAGAAGTTCCAAGTGATCAGACTGAGCTTCCTATATCTGGTTTGAACCCACACACTGAATACTATGCAAGTGTGCAAAGCCTCCATGGATCAAAGCTGAGCTCACCAACCTCTACCTCTTTCACTACTGGTATGTCACATTCAACAACTGCTTTGATGGTTACCATATGTCTTTTTAATATATCATATATATATAGATACTCTACCCATGGCTTACACAATAGGCCAATAATTTTTGTACGAGCTGTCCTGTATATAAAGGTACCTTTGTATTAGTGATGTGCGGATTGACCTGAAACTGCCAGTTGAGTGGATTAGAGTTGTGTGCAGGTAGGAGGAGTGATATAATTCTACCAATTTACAAAGCCTTTGTACAACAATATGCAGAGGTCTGCAATACTGCAATCACAATACAATTGTGGGAAGCATAACTGTGACAATTGCAATTTTACATAATGGGAAGTGTCAGAAACTGTATAAACGTTGTCGTGGCTAAATATTTTAGCTACTAAACATTGATACATCTCATAGGTGCAAGGATATTGCTTCATTATCTTTAACTAAAATGTTCTACTAGCAATAGTATGACAATTTAGCACTAACAGAAAAAGTAGGGATTGCCAGGCACAGATCAACTGCACCAACTAAATAAACGTAGCTGTCATATAACGCTACCTTGTTTTACTATTGATATTCTCTTCACTTGTGATTTGGAATGCAGAATATCTCTGTGCTATCATACGCAGGTGCTGATACTCCACGGGAGCTCCTTGCCAATAAGATCACAGCTCATAGTGCCCTGTTGACGTGGAAACCACCTCAGGCTGTTCCTGATGCATATCGACTTATATATCAAACACAAGATGGTGAAATGAAGGTATTTTTGTTGTTAATAGTATGCACATTTGTTTGATAAGATCTTTTTTACTGCATGGACAAGCAGAAGTCTTTGGTTACCAAGTATTTACCACACAAATAAAGCCATCTGGCAGGTCTAATCAGGCAATACCTATTAGGGGTCATTTATTTAAACTCCCCTTACCAGAAAAGCTCCCCCCCCTTCAACTGTCTGGCATTGCCCCAACTCTCCCTATATGCACCGTGCATTAGTCAAAAAAAAACCTTAAAAAAATCTGACCCTAAAATGCAGAGCAGCGCAATGGAGCTCCAGGCCACCGCTTTGTATTTTTTCAGGATTTAATGCCGATTCCTGACTTGGCCCAACGGTGCATGCTCCTGCAGGTTTCATGTCGCCTTTGAGTCCTGAAAGAATACGTACCAGACGGTTCTCAGCTGTGCTGCTCTGCATTTTGTCAGATTTTTAAGGTTTTTCTACTAATGCACATTGCGTGGAGAGGAGACAATGCCAGCCAGTTAAGGGGGGCTTTTTTGGTACAAGGGGTTTAGTTCTCCTTTAAAGCAGTTGCGGGCACAAAAGATCCTATTCATTAGGTACTTATATCAACATGTGCTCCTTGCACTTCAATATATTGTGCTGGGTGGTATTGTGTGTTCCTGTTGTGCCTATTTATACAAGTTGCTGCAAAAACAACCCTGGAGTTACTGCAGATGCTCCAAACAAATAGGCGCACATGTCAGATATCTTGCCATTTAGCTCAATTGCTTCTGATTTGCATTTAAGTGTAAGTTCAATTGTGTCAGTTTTAATGCATTGGCCACGGTTGCGTCTGGTGCATCTCCCCCGGCACCCACAATTATGCTGTATTCATGGAATAAAATGCTTAGTTGTGGGGAAAAATCCAAGGCACATAGCCCTCTGCTGTAAGTAAATGACCTCTATCATGTTCTAAATATAATATATAATTTATAATACAGGTATTGGCTCCATTATCCAGAAACCCATTATCTAGAAAGCTCTGAATTACGGAAAGGACATCTTGCATAGACACCATTTTATCCGAACAATCCAAATTTTTAAAAAATGATTTCCTTTCTTAACAGAAAGATCCATTATCCGGAAAACCCAAGGTCCTGAGCATTCTGGATGACAGGTCCCATACCTGTATAATTATTAATTAGCAATTTCTCCAGAACAAGTCTCTCTTTTGCCTTCTTCCATATCTGTATTCGTCTTTTTTCCTGTTTCTATTTTATTTGTGCATTTATGTTTAATTCATCATTGTTTTGTTTTCAGGAGTTCATTTTACCAGCCAACATGTCCTCCTTTACTCTGAGTCATCTCACACCATCCACCCCATATAAAGTTCAGCTTCATGCCTTGCGTGGTGCTTCCAGTTCTGCACCCATTTCCACCTCCTTCACTACAGGTGAGAAATAAAATAGTGCTTAATAATCAGCTCACTAGGTCAGTTCTCGAATATTCCTAGCTGTTGTGTCACTTGCCCCTTGATTTAATCATATTTTGTTCATTCTTTGACCTGAAAAACCATAAAGAGTCTGGTATAAGAAAATATGGCACTTCAGTGCACAGAGGTGCTGAATCTGGAAGGCAGCTTGCATATGTCAGTTTTCAAAAGGCTAAACATTTCATGCTTCCCTTGGCTAAAAAACATTAAAAAGAAACCTTTATCATTTTTATAAAGGAAAAACAATCTCAAAATGGAAAAAGAACATCCATTACTGGAAACATTCAACATAGATAGCAACATAAATTTCTCAGAAACGGCATATTTAAATCAAAATAAGGAAGGCAACACATCGAAGAAATTATCACACCTAATAGAATGGAGCCTTAAATTAGATTTGGGCAGAAATCACATGAAAACTAAACTAAACTGAAACAGGACCTAATAGTTTATTGGCTAATAAATTCAGATGCCATCACATCTGGTAGAACTGGTATGCTGTGTGAACAGTAAATAAGCTTTCTTTAAAGAAAAATATACCCTCAAATCTGAATTTCTAATACATATTCTATGCTTCAAAGTTCATAGCACTTTAACTAATGTTTATATGGACAGTATCATATTTATGGCCATTCATCCTCTAGTTTTACCTTTGATGGTATAGCAAGTAGCTTGTTCCATGACATATGACATCAATCATGTTAGGGAAGCATGTTAAGAGGTTTGATAGCAGCAATGCATACACACAGCAAGTTTGCACCTGGTCTAGTAACCCATAGCAACTAGAGAGACGTTTGTTGTAAAAAAGGTGACGACTAAATACTATTTGCTATAGGTGACTAGACCTGTATCAGATTGCAGTTCACAGTTTCTCAAAAAGCCTTTAGTGATGTGGGGGAATTTATAATATATTTGCAATACTGATTCTTTGGGCCTCAGCATGAAAAGAATCCACACCCCTGGGTATTGCCGCTTCACAGCATCATACTATATTCTCCTTGCTGGAGAAGCACACATGATTTTCAAATGATTGATCATTTTAATGCAGTCTGGATTAACTTTTAACATCAACCAAAAAGTAACCCTGGGCACTACAAAATTTGCATATGAAAATATTTTTTTATTACATAGCAAAGAATATAATTTAATTTTAATTTAATTTCAACCCACCTACTTTTTCTGAGGACTCAAAAAAAACACTAAGTAAAATACTGTAGTTTTAAAATATAACATTTATATAATATAACATTTATCATTATAGTTTGGCTTAATAGAGAAATCCCTACCTTTACAACCAAACAAATTGGGAATGCAAAAAACTCTCTTGATGTCAGTGCCAAATTCATTAGGGGTTATACATAGATTGGAACATTTTACACAGCTGAACATCCTAGGTGTCTCAAGCCAGTGCTTGTGAGAGTATAACAGGTGACAATTCTCATGACGGTTTTTAATTTCCAATTTTATTTTACGTTTTATCACAGGACGGATAAGATTTCCATTCCCCCAAAATTGCTGGGAAAAGCTGATGAATGGAGAAGTGCAGAGTGGTCTTTTCACAATATATATGGGAGGATCAAAGGATGATCCATTGCTGGTGTACTGTGACATGGAGACTGATGGAGGTGGCTGGATAGTAAGTGACGTGTATCTATGCACTTAGAAACGCAAAATGCCTTCTCTGAATCACTTATTATCTTTTTATAATCAAGACTGCAAATAAACATTCCAGATTGCTGCAATTAGGACTTATGTTCAAAGATAATATTTTAACATGTACAAGACAAAAATGAATGGTCCAGATAGAAAAAAAAGGTATATCATTTCTAATTTTGTTGTGGTGTTACTTGTCCTTTAATTAGAGCTACTATCTATCTCCTGCTGCTTCAGTACCTTAACTTAATAATTTAGCACAACTCACAACACATGGGATTTCTAAAACTTAATTAAACAAGAGGCTTTTGACAGAGAGCATAGAATACTCAGCACCTTCACTTAGATACATTTGTAACAATTTAAGATGAGCAAATATAAAATTGTATCTATTTAAGATAAACAAGTCTCTTTGGAGAAATGAGACTTACAGCTTAAAGGTCAATTCAACTTTAATAGCACATAAAAAATCGCCCTAAAACCTGCAGAAATATGTTAAAACTTCCCCAAACCCACTTGCTATCTTCTGCATTGGGGAAACCATGATACTAGCAAATGGAGCACTAATGTATTTGCACAGGGAGAAGTTATTACTTATCCCTCTGTTTGTTTTGAAAACCTATAGAAAGACTGTTCTTTGGTTTGTTGCTTTTGCTGATTGGCACTATATTTTATTTTATCAGGAAAACATATTTTGATTATAAGCTTACTGCCAATTTTTGGGTGATATGTTAGCTATGCATGCAGGAGACTGGATTCTTCTAGGTATTTAATAAGAATATGTTTTAGCGATGACATTGTTAATGGAGACAGTTTTCCTCATGGACCAAAATGGGATTACAATTTCTGTTTGTGGCAATATCGTGTTATGACCATGGCATGTTTTACTAGGTTTTTCAGAGGAGAATGGATGGAAAAACTAATTTTTGGAGAGACTGGAATGAATATAAGATGGGATTTGGTAACTTTACTTCAGAGTTCTGGCTGGGTAAGTTATTTCTTTGCATATCATGGTTTGTCTACATAACTTCCAATATGGAAGGAACATTGCTGGGTACCCAAATACCTATATTTGGCTGTGTTATCTTGGAAAACATCCTAACTTATCTACAGCTCTATATATAACTCTATATCTACTGTAAATATATGTATTGGAAGAAATGTTTCCCCCCTCAGTACAAACAATGCCATGAAAACTAGTCTGAGCAAAGATTATGGTCGGTTTTAAAAGATATCTATGCAAATCGTATGCATCTAGTTTACAGTGTTTAGGTCACTCTCAAAGCATCTTCAACTCTTTTTGTGTAGGTAACACTGCTCTGCATCGTCTCTCATCTTTGGCACCTTATGAGTTACGTGTAGATCTCCGGGCAGGAGCTGAGTCTGCCCATGCTGTGTATGAAGATTTTCGTATTGAGCCTGAAGATAAACACTTTAGGCTGCGAATTGGAGAATACAGAGGAACTGCAGGTCAGTGATGCTAAATGCTAATTAGGATTAGGATAATGGTAAATGGAGAGCACAATAACGTGGTCTAGTGTTAAACTGCAGGTATCGGGATTCTTAGATGGCACCGATGAGTAATAGCCTCCCCTATGCCTCTCACTGGAACTCAGAGCCCAAAATGCAAACAGGAGTAAGCCCAGATGCAGAGTTACAGAGGTGCCAAAATACAGTTTGTAGGCACTTAACTGTAACCGAAGGCAAGATAGCAGAGAGGGATTCAGAGGTGAAGTGGAGTCAGTCAGGCCAGGATCAGTATCAGAATCAGTACTACCAGGGAAAATCCAAAGATTAGTCAAATAACAAGCCATGGTCAACCAGGAATCTCAATCAGGATATAACGCTCAGTGTCATTCTGTAAGGCGATCACCTCTCAATGGAGTGAGGGCCTTGCCATCTATTTATCAAAGCTTGCACCCCATGATGTCAGAACGTGTTGAAGGAGCTGCTTTCCTTGTATTGGCTATCTGTTTGTTGATATTTATTTCTATTCCAGGGGACTCTCTGAGCTATCACAACAACATGATTTTCTCTACAAGGGATCGAGATGCCCAGAAAAGAATATTACCTTGTGCCATTTCATATCGTGGAGCTTGGTGGTATAAAAACTGCCACTATGCCAATCTTAATGGTATATATGGCAACAACAAAGACCATCAAGTAAGACTTTCTCATATATCTATCATATGAACTCCTCTTCTGATAAAATTCCTCTTTTAACCCATCCTCTGTTTCCTGACAGGGTATGAACTGGTACACATGGAAAGGCTTTGAATTTTCTATTCCATTCACTGAGATGAAGATGCGGCCACAGAGAGCAGGCAACTGGCGCCGTCTCTAGAGCTCTGACAGTCTGGAACCACTAAACTTAAAACTGGAAGCAATGTGGCACCTTTGGAAACCTTACCCATAAGTCATTTCTGCTAGGTCCATGCAATGAAAAAAAAAGACTAAAAAACTGTATCTGGTTGTGATCGTTTTTAACTCCAGAAACACAGATGGAAGCGAAAATCTAGAAACACTGGCCTCTAGAACTGGAGTCTAGAACCCAAGCGATGGAAACAGAAATAACCTAGAAAAGAAAAAATAGCTATGTGCAGGCGATATACATGGTCTATATATACAAAAATGCAATGCAGCTAAAATCTAGCAGTTCCAGGTTTTAGAAATCTAAAACCAGAAGCTATAATGTATTAATATAATATAGTGTAAATCTAGAGGAGAATTCTGCAAAATACTTCAAAGGGTCTACCTGGGAGGAGTTCACCCTCAAAGGGTAGGGGAGAATAAAAGGTTTGTCACAGCCACAAAATGGGGAGGGGCAGTGGGGAGGATGTGATGGAGCCCCACTAAATAAATATAAATATATATATATAGCAAACAGATACACGGTCTATTTTTATAAAAGCACAGTATGAAGAGGTAATGGAAAAGATGGAGGATTTGTGTTCTGTAAACTGCTTCTAATAAACCGATGGGATATCACCTTGCAATCTGTGTGTTTTGTATTGGTATACATGCTTAAAAGTTTTAACTGCCCAAGAATTTACATATCTTGCCTTCTGGACAAAAAATCAGGAAACCCTTAAAATATATAGCCACATAAAGATACCAAAGCCCACAGAAGCAGTGTTCTGAACTTGCAGAATTATTTGTTTTGGATAAACAGCATTATTTGCGTTTTTTTGTAAATTGTTACAAGAAATAGTAAAAGACATAGTTGGATCTGAGCTGTAGTACATGTAGATGTATTTTATACACACCAAACAGTACTGAGAATTCCAGAATAACTTTTCCATGATATACTGGTATTTCAGATGATCTAATATGGGAGGCACAAGAAATTAGTTAAGAAAGCACTTAACTAATTGGGATAATAGCAATGTCACAGGTTTGCTTACTGCCGTACAATGCATACTAAATGACCATGGACATGCTTCTCGTTCAAATGCAAATCTTATAAGAAAAACAGAAGGTGTAAGAAGGAGGAATTTAACATTGGCTGAGAGAATGGTAAACACAAAAACAGATGGCGGAAATAAGGATGAAGAAAAATCGCATTGAACACTTTGGTTCAGGGTTTACTATTAATACTTTGATACACAAGTTATATCAAACAGGAGAAACATCTGCCAGATGGTTTACCGTTTTCCTGTTTTGAAATAAACAAGTATAGAACCATAACTCTGTGTGATAATCAACACTGATACATTTTCCAACCTGTGCTGATTTCTGTGCAGCCTTAAAGGACTAAGATCAGGCACTATGATTTCAAGGGATAAGACTACTTAGGGGTCATTTATGAATGTAAGTGCATTTGTGGCACCTCTAAATTGGCTGCAGTCAGTTGTGCAAAAAAATTCATTAAAGGTACGTGTGCACCTTGCTCCCCGTATAATTGTGCTAGGCTCTTCTGCCTTCATCTTTTTCCTGTTCTGAAATAAGAGCAAGTCGACCCATTGATGCATGCTTCCAACAGGTGCCTGAGTTAATCACAGCAAGGCAGATGCACTTGTAACTTTCATGTTGAACATTGGAATTGGCACCAGCTGGACTTAGAAAATGTCCAGTGCAATTGTGTCAGATTCTGATGCACTGGCCACTAGTCAACATCAATGATGCTGGAATTATATGATAATGCTGAAAAAAAAAACATGAAACATGAAACTAACATGAATATAAATACACATGGTGCATGGCTGGTTACAAATTGGTTCAGCATAAAATTCTCCCAAGGATTTCTACCAAAGTGGATAATGGTCTTCTTGATAGCTGATACATGAACCTACCGGCCAAGCGAGTTGGGTTTGTTTTGAAAGGTGGCCACAAAAAGTGGTCCCTTAAAGCTATGGTACCTGCAATTGTGTTGTAACTATTGCTGGGCTGTCTGCATGTGAAATGAGAGTGATGAATGTGGTTTGTATATATAACTGGACAGTCTAACCAAAATGAAAAGATGCTGATACAAATATGGAAGTCAGGCATATATGCTTTCCATTCAGTAATTCATCAATGGACTTTTCCATCTCCAGCACTGTACTCGGCATTTGGTAAATACAAAAACCTGGCAGCACACCTAATTTGAAAGTGTTGCCATTTATAAGCACGGAGCAAATGCGCACCTGAGTAGAATCCTATAGCAGCCAATCAGTGATTCGCTTTTTTCTGTTGACTGCAGGAGTTAAAACAATTAAAGCAAATATATGATTGGTTGCCATGGGTTACTGCACTGGTGCAATTTTGCCCAGTTTATAAATGACTCCATCATGGTTTGGTCAATTCCACATAGCACTGATATTATCCATTTGCCTGCCCCTCTACTTGTACCTAATACTGCCCCTGGGAATGGCTTGAATCCTGCAGTTACTGGCTACCTTAATCAGCTGGTACTTACAGAAAACTCTGGGGTGCTCTGTGCATTCTGCTGGTAAACTGCAAAGCAGGGATCATTCTAGTTACCGACAAGCAAAAAGCTGAGCAGATATATTCCACAACCCTCTCTGAGAAATATTTGTCACATAATGATTATAAACGAAACCCCCTTACCCTGGTTATGCTTGATGATAAAAAAATAACTGTAAATATTAACATTGAAGTCTCTCAAGTGGATGGGGCACTTTAAAATATTTTTTTTTCAAATAAGCACTACAATTACACCAGAAAAATGAGTGTAGATTATATTATTATTATTATTAACATGTATTTATATAGCGCCAACATATTTCGCAACGCTATTTGTGTATTATAAACTGTGCTTAGTAATGTCATTTCTGTCACATGACTCACGGAAACTTGTGTATTATAATAAATAAAGTACCCCCTGTTGCAAAATATGAGGATATTAGAAGTCACCTCAGAGGTCCATGACCTGTATATACAAGATGGGCTAATTTATTCATTATATAACGGCATACACAGCCCAGACATAGAATCAGCTTTTTTTATCAGTGCAAATATCAACAAAATGATCCTTTAATATTTTAACTACTTTTTACTAGAACCCTTCTGTTTATTATGCCCGCCCACTGTTAATATTCTCCTTATCAAACAACATTTCCATCCTCATTCACAGTTTAATAGGATGGAGTAGGGCACGGCTTGTGAGCTTTTCATTTGATTTCATTGTTAAAGGGGTTGTAAATATTCACCACTGCCTATTTCCCAAGTGAATCTATCTACATTATTCTTATTTATAAGCAGCCTGTATGTTAAAAAAAATAAAAATCTTCTTCTTCAGATCCAGTCTAAATAAACAAAAAAAAGGGAAACCAACTGACTTGAGTCACAAATGATGTCACCTCCTCTACAACAGGAGATTCTTTAAACACAGGCCTGTTCCAGTCCTTAAGATCCAGATTCAGAAACGTTCAGCTTATATCCCAATGTAAAACATATGCTTTCATATAACCACAACCACATTTTGCATAAATCATATGAGTAAAATACATTCCATAATGTCATAATCACATCTAAAACTGTATCTTCCTCTTATTCATTGCTCATTTTACATATTCACATGTCCAAAATCTGTACTTTTCTCCCAGTACCTTTTAAACTGGTCAATAAACTCTGTATAGCAATCTCTGCTGGTCATGGTCACCATCCAGATTCTGTCTATATTTCTTCTCATTTGTGAGTATTTGCTTGTCTGACCTTTCTGCATTTATGAAAGACAATACTTAGAATCTTGCTAAGGCAGCATTAGAGAATTGATATATGATAAGTAATATAAACAGTCTTCCACTCACTTGCTTCTCACGCTTACCATAATAGTCCATATGGACTCTACCCTGTCACTATTTGTGCTGTATTGTTTCTGTGTTCATAGTAAATTGTTATCTTAGTGGTTTATAAAAACATATTCAACATATTTCACAAAGGCTGCAACCTTGGCAGACATTTTTGTTTACAAACCCCAGCCGTGTGACAAAATTATTCCGCCCTCTGCCATGCGCCAAAGCACATTGTGTCTCCTATCAGCTCCTGTTTAATAAATACAAATCTCTTGTTTAATGTGTATTTTATGGGTTTCTTTTAGAGAGCCAGGCTATTACATCTCACAGGCTCCATGTATGGTCCTGGGTTACCACAATGGAGCAGAAAAGAACAACCAGGCATCAATAGTCTGGCTACATTATGTGTTGCTGGTGACATCTTTGCATCTATGAGCTACAGAATGTTAACCATAAATCTCTCTTGAAGTAATACTTTGCGCATTGTCCAACATATAACATTGGCCCCGATAAAGACATTTAGTAAAAATAATCAGCAGCACGAAACCCCAGACTCTGGCTCTTGTGAATAGCTCCTGGGATCATGTTGGCTGTTGTAGTACGGCAGCTGCTGGAGAGCCAAAGTATGAAATAATACATGAGTTTTAGTGTCCATGAGAAGAAGTGATATAAATGACTTTTCTCGTTTAGAAACCAGATGCATTTACTTTACTTCTGTGGGGAAGAATGAAAATAACAGGAAGTCATAAACAGTCCTTAGTAGGAGTGAAGTCTTTGTGGCAACACAGCAGAGTACATACCATACATAAAGAGTAAAGCACAGGTATAACTGCAAGTTACAGGGCCCCACAGCAGAAATAAACAATTAAATAAATAAATATGGGGACTCTTCCATCCCCAAAGCTCTGGGGAAAATTACATTTTTCTACTTGGTGCTGTTTGTCAAGTTGGAATCCTCTCCATGCGATACACATCAAGGCCCACATGCAGCTGTAGTGCCCCTGTATTTGCTATTGCACCCCTAGGCTAAGGACATGGAATAAAAGTGGCATACTGGGTAGGAATAACATAGTATACAAAACTGTATTTACTGTACTTGCTGGCAGCTTTAGAGGGGTGGCCGTTGAGTGCCTATATGGTGAATACAAATCTTCTCAGTAAAAAAAGGTTCTCTCTGGTAACTTCCTGACTAAATCCAGTGGCAGAGGGTAGGGGGGTACCTGACTAGCCCATGCATATATGGAAGTGATGTACAGCACAGTGCCAGTGGGGTGCACTGATAATATATAGTATGTGCAGGTGAACTAGGTCAGTTACTTACTTAAGAGGCCAGTAACCAGTTCATTAAACTGAGAAAGTTTAAAGGAATGTTCAACATAAAACAAACTTTAGTATGATGTAGACAGTGATATTCTTGGACAATCTGCAGTTGGTCTTCCTTATTCTTTTTTATTGTTCTGTAGTTCTCCACCTTGGAGTGTATGCTGCTATGTTGCTAGGGTTTATAATAATAGAAGATGGACTGAAGAGAGAAGTGGGACTAAACTAACATTTAGGATAATTACAAAATAATGTAAAAGAACATTATAATAATATAAGAATACTTTTGTCTATAGCCCATTAAAACTGCACTGCACTGATTTTCTAATTCAGACAGACAGACGGCACTTCTGGAATGTGGTTTATTAGGGTTGCTGCTGTTAGACACCTAACGCGTTTTGGGAATGTATCCCTTAGTCATAGGGATACATTCCCGAAACGCGTTAGGTGTCTAAAAGCAGCAACCCTAATAAACCACATTCCAGAAGTGCCGTCTGTCTGTCTGAGTTATATGTACCTACAGTGGGGACACTGTCGACTGAGCACCTGGAGGAGGGGAGGTTCGGTGAGCTGAAGCGGTCTTTACTTTTATTTTAGTCTTAACTGATTTTCTAACTTGTGTTGCCTCTGGCTTTATACAAACCAACATTTCTGGATGAAAACATAGAGACAACAGATCCATTTAATTTTTTTATGTAATTTTTTTTAATGTGAGTTTTGTACATTCAGCTTGCATTTGTCTATATTATTGTACTTTGAACCAGTGGTGTACTAACCTGGCACTGGGCTCCCCCACGTAAAAAAATCGAGGGCTGGCACTTGCAGCATCCTACCTGCCCCAATGCACGTTGACACACACACATTTCTACTTGCTACAGGGGCCCACTAATCTCCAAGGATGAAAGCCGCTATAGAGGAGGCAAACCTTGTGGACCAGGCCCCCCTTTTCCCTGGTAAAAAAGGGGGGTTGTCTGCTTCAACTATAGTTATGCCACTGATCACACACACAAATGCAGCATTTAGTGGTTTATAAAAGAGAATTGAATATAAATGTACTCAAACACAGACATACTAATAAAAAAAAATAGCTTATGCATTTAGGTGTGCATAAAGTACAAAGGGAATACAGGTGGAACTCATTGGTCCCAAGGAGAAGCCAAATCCCTGGATCAGACCTGGAAGGGCCAATAAAACTGGAGACTGAATAAGCACAAAGAAGCTTTTAAATAAAAACATCAATCCTTTGCAACGTTTTATTCTTTTCCTACACCGTTCCATGATAATAAAAGCACAGATGACAATGTTAAATATAAGACTCTAAACTGCAGCTCTTGTTATCAACAGAAAAAATATGCAGAACTGCGGTGGAAAACACGGTAATGGAAACATTGCATAGGAACATACAAAGAATAGAGTTCAGTAACAGTATGCTCAGAATCATGTTTCTGTGTCAATTTCTATAACAATTTCTTTTATACTGTATTTACTCAAACTAATATACATGACACTGCAGGGATTCTTTTAGCAGGGGGAATAGGTTTATCTCCTTTTTTACTTGTCCCCTCTCTGCTCTGCTAGCTGTTTGCCTTGCCTCTCACGGCCTCCCCATATCCACCTGCTGCACTGCTTGGAATTGCTCAGAGGTGCAAAGACTGGCAGCCAGGATGAAAGTAGCAGGCACGTATGTTTGGCCTTACCACAGGTAGAAACCTAATAATATAATAATAAATTGACAGTCTGTATACTACTTCAAAGCAATGCAGCTGGGCCCACCCCAGCAAGTGGGAACAAGTAGGAATGTGATGCAAAAGAAATACATTAGTGACCTGATTAAAAAAGTTGAAACTGGGTTACTGTTTCTATTTTACATTCTCTTTAAATATTAAATGCCTTCTTTAAAAGCTTTTTCAAAAGCCTGTGCTTCATCTGCCCTTTTTTCTTCTGCCCAGACAATTCATATGGTCATATAAAAGTCATGTTTCCTTATTAAAGTCCAGTATTTTGGGTGTGTTTTCTCGGGGTGATATACAGACCATAAATGGGTGGCACTTGAGGTTGATTCCAAACATCCCACTGAGTTGAGGCAAAAGTTTAGGTGAAGGGGGCAGGAGGCGATAATCCCTCAGGAGGTGAGACAAGAAGAAAAAGACCTCCATTCGTGCCAAGGTCTCACCAATACAAAGCCTTGCACCCACACTGAATGGAAGGAGAGCGCGGGCAGAATTTGAGCTTTCTGATGGGGAGAGGAAGCGATCTGCACAGTGAAAGAGAAACGGATAACTATACCTGCAGTATATGACAACTAACATAAGTACCTACAGAAAACACACATACCTGGACAGAACTGTGCAGGATTGTCCCATATTGTCTCATCAAGGTGAGCAGCATAAATATTTGGGATTACAGTGGTGCCCTTAGGGATGGTATATCCTGCAATGCTGAAGGTAAAGTATTGTGTTAGTTATACTCCCATGGTAGTACTGTGGTTTATACTCCCTGCACTGAAAATAACTGAGGTTCTCTTTTGTAGATCTTTGTTATTACATGGATATTTCTAAAGGTACAACCCAGTACTGGGGATTCCAAAAAGAACTGTATGTTTGGTAGATAACGTGTTAATTTAGTTCCTGTACAGATGAATAATATCACTGTCATAATATTACTGGTTAATATATCTTTAATAAGGCACTGACTTTATGATGTAACTGGATCTGATCAGTTAATATGACACCCCCCCCCCAGTCTATAAATTCTATAGTAGTTTTTCCAGCTGGGATTACTGTGGATTATCCCGTTTCAGTAAATCTTACCTTGTATCCTTAATAGTACAGTGTGGCACCGCTAGGGGAACCACAGGTCGAAGTCTGAGCATCTCAGAAATAGTGGCATTAAGGTAGGGCATTCTGTTACGGTCTGTATATGTTGGGTATCTCTCTGTACCCACTGCTCCTGTGATTTCCTGGTGAATTCTCTCTTGTGCCTAAGATAACAAGATGAAATCATTCAATAAGAAAGGTGATTTGTAAGAGTTGGTTTTGGAGTAAACTGTGTGTCTCATCAAAACTTATTCCAGAACCATTCACAGTTAATCTTACAAAGTGGCTGAATTGGAAAGATTGCATTTGCAATATTCTGCTGTTTTTTTGTTTTTGTTTTGAGTTCTGTTTTTACTTTTGACACCCAATTGGGTTTCATTGGATACTTAACTTTGTTCAATTAAGACTTAATGGTATATTAACCAATCAGCAAGATTATTGCATGAAATCAAGTTTTCAATGAGATCTGTAATAGCAATTTTTTACTCAGGATGATACCACAGAGGGACTGCACACTATAACATAGGAATAGAGAACAGCTGTCTAAATAGTTTATATGAGTATCTGTCTCTGACAGAGATATACAGTAGTTACCAAACCAAGAGGGATGCATGTTCTATCATTGTATTATAGAAATGTCATACAGTTTATCTCTAGTTAATCACTCAGGATCACACAGTGAAGCTCGTAACTCTGTATCAGTGTTATAGAGAGACTGCAGAAATATAGTGTATTACACTACAGAGAAGAGTGATGCAACAGGAAGGGAGCAGAGATGATTATCCATGATAAATATATATATATGTACTTCTGGGTAATGCATGAGGTAGGCCACTGTCCAGGTTAATAAGGATGCGGTGGTTTCTGTCCCTCCTATAAAGAGATCAACAACAGCCATATGAAGATGATCTTCAGAAAATTCTGACATTCCGTTGCTGTCATCTCCAGATTTTTCTCGAATTAAGCGAATCATTCCATCTAAAATGTCTTCATTATATTTACTGGATGGGAGATGTGCCTAAAAGAACAGAATATATTCAGGTACAAGGTCAAAAGAGTAGCAACATTGTGGAAATTTAATATTAGCAGAGCAAGTAATATTAATAGCATATTTACCAACCTTGTGGGCTTCTACTTGGCTCTTTATAAAGGAATCTCTTTGTTTTGCAGTCTCCAGCAGAAGGTTTAAGGTTTGATTCGGGAACTTCTAAGAGGTGAAGATATATTCTTGTAAATAATTCACTTGTTTTATAAGTCCCTCCAGATTTCACCATACAGTTCATTCTGTGTCACAGGTTCATCCGCAGGAGAGGGCAGAATTTCAGATACTTCTGTCATTGTCATTGTATTGATGTTGAATAAGGCCGCACAGGCAAAATATGTTAAAAAAATAACTTTCTTTTAGACAATACTTGAGTCTGGAGCAATAAACAAATGCAGGGGCCAAGATGCAAAGTACAAAATATAGGCACATGGGCAGCTTGTGTCTGTCAATGGATTTCAATCAGGTGCAAGTGCAGGGAAGACTGCAGCACAGAAGTGCAAATATCATAAAAACCCCATTTTTATAGCTCTTACCATTGCATGGTGACCCACAGTTTCTTCTTTTCCACAAGTGTCATGTCAGTTTCTGTCCATGTAAATGTTACATTACAAGAGCATCTATTTCTCACCTGCAGAAATGGTATAAAATCCAGAGCAGTGACACTTGGTGACTCCCATAACTTAATGATATCAATAATGCATTTGTGAATCTTCTGGAAACTGGGGTCTGTAAAATCATACTAGGAAGGAAAGATAACAAGTTTAAACAATGGGAGTTAGTAACAGTATGAGAAGAAATAGAACTGATACAGAGATAGCAGGATGATGAAAATAGAAAACACAAGTGTAAAACAATTAAGGTTAATGTACATGCAGTATTTGCTTCATTAGTATATAGCTGACATTAAAAAGAACAACAGGGCTCATGTATGTCTGCAAGTGCAGTTGTGGTTCCTGCAATTCTCTAGTCAGTTGGTGTAAAAGCACTTTCATTAAAGCTACTTGAGTCATAATACACAACTTGTACTGTGATATAGTTGTGCACGGCACCATTCCTGCGTTTAGTTACAAATTAAAATTGTTGTTAAGTGGGTGGTGGAGAACAAGTAAGACCAAACATTCTCAAACAAGGTTTCTTTCTCTTTCTCTCCTTTTTAATTATAAATTAAACTGCTGCAGAACCCAGTGGTAGCTCCAGGATTTGCTGAAGTTCAGTTGCAACTAAAATAATAGGGCATATACATCACTCTCACACTGAACACTAGAAATGGCGCCAGACAGACATGTCAAATATTGAGCCTGATTTACAATTAAGCATATGCACAATTGCATTAATTTTGGCAAATCTGTCAATCTGCAATGGCTTCAAGCATATCACTCCCTTATGACTGCAATTATACTGGAATTTTGGGAAAAACACTGCATTGTGGCAAAATAACATTTGTAAACTTAAATATCACCTTATGTATTTTGGCCCCAAATCACTTATGTCTGTATGTTTTTACATAGATGACCTAATATACACAATTTCATGTATTGAATAATTGTGCCTTGATGTGGATTGTAAACTTCATGCTCTAATACTCTTTTGCCATATGGAGTGGGTAAAACCCTTGTGTTTATAAATCAAATGCTGCCATTAGATAATTGAAGTGTGCTACTATGGTTATCATTTGTTTATTATTAATTTAGTCACACTAGCATCATTCCTCATAAATCAAGTTTGCTTGGATGAATTGTTCAATTGTCGGAATGTTTGGAAGGTTGTCAATACTTTTGCGTACCTCCTAGCACTACGCCCATGATTGCTCAGTTTATCATGGTATCTACTTCCAAATTACACAATAATTCTATTTCCATATAAGAAGAGAAGACAAATCCTTACTCCGTTAATAGTACTTTGTTAGGAACTCATCTAACAGAGGTGACATGACTGTTAAACTCAGCAGCAATTAAGGGGATGTATATTTGAGCCTGCACTAAATAAGGGGTTGGTGCCAGTTCATTCACATGGGAAAAAGATGTAGGTAGACAGTGAGAAATAAAATGTATAGAAACAAAGACACAGTTGATAGATTTAAAGTATCATGAAAGCAAATAAAGCAAAAATAAAACATGTTCACACGCCCAGTGGTTTCTCACCGTGGTGCCAAATGTCAGCTCTGCTATGATCCTGCAGGTTCTTAGAGAAAATGATCTAGATATATCCACTGGTTCCCCATTCAGGTCTAGACAATCCTATGGATATAGTATTAATTAACACTGATTGTCCTCTCTCTCTCAAAACATTTTTTTTATTTTGTCTCCTATGTACCACACTCATTTTACCCTGTGCTAGTTGATCACCCATTACACCACATGTTCAGTTCTCCCTGAATTGCTTTCAGATGTGTTAAATTTATAAGAAATCTAAACCACCAAAACAAATTAATATAAAATTGCTCAGAGCACTCTTCTATGCACGTTTACAATCTACATTAAGAATAATGATATTTTAACAACAGTACCACCTGCTGGAAATTTTGGCCTACTGAATACATACACTGATGCTTAGAACTGGCCAGAGAACACCAGAGGACTATTCTAACTTAATTTTCTAAGCACAAGGCATTTGTTTCCTTTCATTGTGTAAAAAAATGCCCTTTAATCTTGTACCTGCACAGAATGTTCCCCAACAGACCTAGGTAGTGCAACAGACTGTGGTTGATTGATCAGTATTTATCAGAGAGGTATTTATGCCTTTTACCAATTATAAGCAATTAAAGAGAGAAAACCTCCCTTCTTGCTTGCAAAATCTAGATTTAGTGTAAATGAGGTAAGACATAGCAGGAACCTGTTCCTCCTCTCACCTGGCACAGTAACCTAGCTTCTCGGATGAGCACTTTCTCTAGGTCATTGCGCATGCAGTTCTGCAGGGATGTGTGGGTGAGACGTCTCTGCACCTTCCACACTGGAGTGTAGTCTCCAAGAGACAGATCCTTCCCACCCAGGGAAATCAGATCACCTGTGTAAAGAAATATATTAAATTGTTAGTGCTTATATTACCATAATGACCTATACCTGTCCCCTGTAAATCCCTGATGTTACATCTCTAAATACCAAATGCACGACATTAGAATGCCTTTACCATACATCTGGAATAAAAGAGGCATGCAAAGTAAAAAGAACTAAGTGGCACAGCAAGATAAAAATACACCGGGCATTTAAGTATTAGGACCCCAATTGAACTGCTATATGTGTGTTAATTCCACACTTGTAACTGAGCAACTTTTTTTTTTGACACCAATCAATCCTACCTTCTGTGGAGAACTGAAGCTTGATGACATGCAGAGAAGCTACCATGTGTTAATTCCGTATATGCTATTTGTTTCATTTTTTTCCCTTAAATGTGTAAAATAAGGATCAATTGCAAGTAGCCAAAGAATACTATTTTCTACATCATACAAAGGTTAAATTCAAGTTGAACTGTGTTACCCTTAAAAGGCTAGTTCACAACTTTTAGTCTGTTATAGACTGGTCAATTATAAGAAACTTTTCAATTGGTCTTCATTATTTATTTTTTTATAGTTTTTCAAGTATTTGCTTTCTTCTTGTGACTTCAAATGGGGTTCAATGACCCCATCTAAAAAAACAAATGCTCTGAAAGGCTACAAATGTATTGTTATTGCTCTCTCCTATTCATATTCCAGTCTCTTATTCAAATCAATACCTGGTTGCTAGGTGAATCTGGACCATAGCAACCAGAGTGCTAAAATTGCAATCTGGGGAGCTGCTGAATAAAAAGCTAAATGAGTCAAAAACCACAAATAATAAAAAATAAAAACCAACTGCAAATTGTCTCAGAATATCACTCTCTACATGATACTAAAAGATAACTCAGAGGTGAACAACCCTTTTAAAATATTTATAATCCATTGTGTTATTAAGAGGCTGCGTGGGAACAGTGTTCAGATGCCACATTTGTGTCTGAGGGTACATTCCTTCCCCATTAGGATTGGAAACTACTGTAGGTTCAGCTGCACTCAAAATATTAACTTTTATATGTAGACTGTGTATTTTAATGTACTTGTCTTGCAGTCTTTAGAGGCCATGCGATGTTTGAGTGTACAACAATGTGTGTAGGCCTCTGTGCTGCTGTTACTGGAGAACGGGAACCACTAACTGTCCGATCCACCTGTTCTACTACTGTATGTAGAGATCTGCAAAATATGTACCAGGAATAAGTGGGTTTGAAACATTTTGGTGGTTTGCATAAACTTATAACAGGGTTATGCATTTACCACTGTACAGTTGGCAAGAGCTGAGGCCAGATATGTGTGTAAGGGATTGTAATGTAAAGAACACTAAATACTGCACACTTTGGCTTATCTGGGAACAGCAACAAACACTTTCCCACCAGGACATAGAATTAATTATAAGCTTGCAATAAGTAGTTAGCTACAAACCATACATAGAAAAACACACTTTACATCATCTATATCCCAAGCAAAAGTACCTATATAACTCTGGGGTCTTCCTGCAAAATCTGCCCACTTCTTAAGCAGAGCTTCACGGATCAGGTCGGAACTATTTAACACAACAAAATCTGTGGAGAGGAATAATAAAATCATAAATATATGATAGCAGTATTATAAGTCTGTCCCAGCAGCCCAGGCCAGTGTGGAAGAGTTATTTTTTTGGATTTAATATAGCTGTATGCTGTCCCATAATTCCAGGAACAGTCCACCACCCCCTCCTTTCCCCTCTGTCCCAGGAAATTAAGTGCATTTGCAAATGTCCAAGGCTTTAAAAAAGTGTTTAACCTTTCCTATACCCAGAAAGCATTTCTACACATCTGCTCATACTGAGTAAATATGAGTTGTTAAGAGGGTTTACATTATAAGCTCTTGTGAGTAGAACCCTCTGATCCTATTTTAATCCGTTTGTTAAATTATTGTAAGGTTCTGTTCATTATGATGTAATGTATTGCGCTATGTAATTAGTCGTCTCTCTCTCTCTATATATATAAATGATGATGATGATGAGAGTGATCAGAATTCTGCCAGTATAGTGAACAATGAGCCCAGTGCCATTTAGCAGCATGATTCACGGGAGCCACATATTCCAGGAAATTTGGTTTAACCCATGGAGGGTGCACACTGATTTGACATTAGTACAGGTATTGAAAACATTATCAGGAAACCCGTTATCCAGAAAGCTCCGAATTACAGAAAGGCTGGCTCCCATAGACTCCGTTATAATTAAATAATCCAATTTTTTCAAAATAATTACCTTTTTCTCTGTAAAAATAAAACAGTACATTCTACTTGATCCCAACTAAGATATAATTATTCGTTATTAGAAGCAGAACCAGCCTATTGGGTTTATTTCATGTTTTTAAACTCTATTCAGATTTATTCCCTTTTATTTTAAAGCACAGCTGTGTTGTAGTAAATATCATGAAAATCTACTGAGCTACAATGAAAGGATGTCAGGGATGGGAATAAATGTCACATTGTTTGGCATTGCATTTCCATTAGAGGAGGGTGCTGGGAACTGTAGTTCCAAAACAGTTGCAGTTCTATACACTGCCTATGCCTAGGATTTTCCATAAGGAAGACACACAGACATACTCACCTTTCCCCCAAAAGCTTAGACGATAGATAGGCCCATATTTTTTGGAGAGATGCAGCAAGTGAATTGGCAGATCTTTGTGTGCCAGGTGAAATAGGTTGCCAAGAAATGGTAAGGGGGGAGGGCAAGGTGGGTAATGTACATGAGGGTTAGAGAATCCCTGGAAATACTTCTTTGCCCATTGCAGGGAGAGGAGTCCGAGGAAGAGAAGTATGAGTAGAAGAAGAGCCATGCTGACACTGTGAGCAGGCATGAGAAGGCTGCTGTTTTTGTAAATGAGGCATATATAACCTTGAACCAAAAGGGTGGAGGCAAGGGAAAGACAGATGAAAAGGGATAGTAGACAGAGGAAAATAACAAACAGTGCTACATAGCCATAACTGGAGATTAGAGCAGTAGGTGCTGCTCTGGGCTTTACAGGTCCTGGGCATTAAAAAAGAATGGAATGTGCAGGGAGTTGAGATCTAGAGGGCTGCAGGCTCCCATTTCTATCAGTATATTAACTATACTTCTCTTTAAAGGGATTCTGTCATGATTTTTATGGTGTTGTTTTTATTTTACACTGCAAATGATTCACTCTACAATATAAAATTTCATTCCTGAACCTATAAGTGGATTTATTGGTTGAAATATTGGTATATGTAGGCAGCCATCTCCGGCCATTTTACCTGGTCATGTGCTTTCAGAAAGAGCCAGCACTTTAGCATGGAACTGATTTCTGGCAGGCTGTTGTTTCTCCTACGCAATGTAACTGAATGTGTCGCAGTGGGACCTGGGATTTTACTACTGTTCATATATCTACCAGACAGCTGTTATCTAATTACCTTCCCATTGTTCTTTTGTTAGGCTGTTGGGAAAGGGAGGGGGTGATATCACTCCAACTTGCAGTACAGCAGTTACTGAAGTTTATCAAAGCACAAGTCACATGACTGGGGGTAGCTGGGAAACTGGTAATATGTCTAGCCCCATGTCAGATTTCAAAATTAAATATAAAAAAATGTGTTTGCTCTTTTGAGAAACAGATTTCGGTGCAGAATTCTGCTGGAGCAGCACTATTAACTGATGCGTTTTCAAAAGAAAAAAAAATGCATACCTCCCAACTGTCCCGTTATTAGAGGGACAGTCCCTCTTTTGACAGCTCAACCTTCAGTCCCTTGTTTCTAATGGAAAGTCACGTTTTTCTCTGCACTAAACAGGCAGGAAAAAAAAACAATGTTTCTAACTTAATTGGCTTTCGGCAGAAAGCCCAGAACAGCCCCAGCGCAAGATAAGATACTTCTGTAACAATTTCGAGATAAGCAAATAAGTAATTGTAACAATATAAGATAACAGGTCCCTTGGGAGAAGTTAGACTTACAGCTTAAAGGGCATCATTAGCAAAACTGTAATCACGGGGAAAAAAAACACAGAAATATGTTCAAACTTTCATAACCTGCCAAATCGAACATGGTAATTAGGGGGTGTGGCTACAAAAGGGCATGGTCAATAAATTTTTGGTGTGGCAACTTTTTTGTCCCTCTTTCTATTTTCAAAATGTTGGGAGGTATGAAAATGTTACCATGACAGTATCCCTTTAAAGAGTAAGAGTTTACAGACAATTCATACAGATACACACTAGGGTGATGAATGCTATGCACACGAATGCTATGCACATTCATCTGTGGCCTTCCACCTGTTGCTGAACTGAAGCTCCCAGGCATAAGCTATAGTTCAAAATTTGCTGGGGCGATTTTGGACACCTCCGATTTCGAAGGCTTATTTCTACAGATAACTCTGCTAATTGATCGGCCACAGCAGGAGTTTGTAGCAATACAGTAATGGCACTATATTTTTTTGAAAATAGTATCCTAAAGACTTCATTTGGCTTAAATTGGTTCAATTACTTAATTCAGGAATGTATAGAAATATGTGTTGTATTAAAACCTAGGTTATTGGGGGCACAAACTCTTGGTTGGGGGTAATGTAGTTAGGGTGAGATTTTTGTAGAAGAATGTCTATTAGCTCTTTTAAAAACATGCGGAAACACTGCTTGAAGGTCAGTTATGATTTGTTTAGCTATATATTTGTAGGTATTGTCAATTAATATGTGATATATTAATGTTTTTACTGGTCTGTATGTGAGGCCCTGACCATTGGTTGTACCAAAAGTAAAGGCTTGAATTAAAAAAATAATCAGAAAACTACTGCACTAAGCAGAAAAGACACATGCAAGGAGCCATACACCACCCAGCCCTATTTCTATGCAACTTGCTACACAGCTACCACTTATTTACTATGCAGTAGTTACAGTGCTATATAATCTGCTGGCCCTATAGTGTTGCACTAAATAGCACAGAAATGCTGCACTTTCAGTTCATATTTCATTGCTTTGGGGTTATTTACTAAACTCCGAAAGCAAAAACCACAAAGAATTCGTGATTTTTCTTATAAAACCCTGAACTTATTAAACCCTGAGGATGGAAAAGTCAGAATCTGAAAACCCGCATGTCAGACCTGTCGAGGTTACATATAAGTCAATGGGAGAAGTCCCAATGATTTTTTTGATGTGCGCTACCCCGTGCAATACCCCGAAGTTGTCGGGTGAAAATTCTGAAAAAATCTTGAAAATCGGATGAAAAAACTGTGAAAATCAGATTTTTTCCCAGCAAAGCAAATTTTCGGGAAAACATAATAATAAATAAGCGTAAAAAACCTTAGTGGATTTGATCAGAGTGTTTAGCAGAAAATATTGACATAAATTCGGACTTTGATAAATAACCCTCCCTTAAAGTCCCCCACTTGTACACGGTATATTCTCATTTTATTAGGCTAATTCATCAAAGAGAAAACATTTTTTAATTTGCAAGGGCATTGCTGGAGATCTAGGCGCCACATACCAACAATTCAGACTTTTTGTGCTCACAACCTTTTTTTTTGCCATAAGGTGGCTCATAGATACCCTCAACTCCCTACCTGTCTGTAAATCTGCATCATCATTAAGACGTGCAAGTTAGGGAGCAGTGGCCCTATGGCAGGCAGTAAAGGCAGGAGAAGCTTAAATACCTCATGTACCTCATGCCAGATATCTTATACAGAGTAAGGTGCAAGTGCAAGAGATGAGGATGTAATGCAAGACATTTGATAATTAGTGATGAATCAAGGCTACAGAGGCTCTTCAAAATAACTTTGAAATCAGAATTTATTACATAAAGTAGAAAATAAAATGAACTATAGTACCCAGAATGCAATACATGACATTTATTTATGGGTTACCCTGACCTACTGCAAAGCCTTATCATTTGATCTGTTGGTAGGAGTGATGTGACGCCAGTACAGGGACCTTGGTGATGAAGTGACAGTGTGGCTTTTTATCAGTGAAAAGTCAAGGAGAGATGGAGAGATAGAAGAAGAGAATACAGCAGTTAGTAGAAAATAACAAATATAATCCCCTATATTGGATTGCAAATCATACAAAGACAGCACAAATCTTGAAAATGAGATTAGTTTCAGAAAAATATATCCTCAGTTAGAATTTGATGCCAGCAACACATTTTAAAAAAGTTGGGCGAGCAGCATGTTTCTCACTGTGTTGCATCACCTCTCCTTTTAACAACTATCTGTAACTGTTTGGGAACTGAGGAGACCAACTGATGTTGTTTTGAAAGTGAAATGTCCCATTCTTGCCTGATATAGGATTTCAGTGGCTCATTATTCGGGGCCTCCTTTGTCATACTTTCCCTTTCATAATGTGCCAAATGTTTGAACTGTGCACTGATAATAAGACATATGGTCCTTATTCTCTTTAGCCTAGAGGGCACCGTGTCCATCATTTCCAAATAGAATTTGATATTTTGATTTGTCAGACCACTGAGCAGTTTTCCACTTTGACTCACTTTTAAATGACCTTGGACCCATAGAAGGAAGGGGTGTTTTTGGATCATATTTATACATGGTTTCTTCTTTGCTTAGTAGAGTTGTAACTTGCATTTGTGGATGTTGTGATGAACTACAGTATATGGGCAAGCAAGTTATATATAGATTTGCAGAAAGAGAGGTCATTCATGGTAAAGCCCCATTTGGAATATGCAGCACAGTTTTGGTCTCCAGAGCTCACATGGGATATTATTGAATTAGAGTCCAGAGTAGGAAGACTAAGCTGATAAAAGGTATGGAAAGTTTCAGCTATGAGAAAAGACTGGCCCAGTTGCTAATGTTTATTTTAAAGAAGAGGCATTAAAGGGGGATGTGATAGCTATATATAAATATATAAGGGGGTCATATAATAATAATCTCTCTACCAGTCTACGTCCTTCCAGCAGACATGAAGGCACCTATTCTCTCCCTAAATCAGTTGTAATGGCTGATGATATATCAGATAGCTTCAATATAGGGTTGGATTGCTTTTTGGCAAGTTAGAAAATACCGGATTACTGAACGTTAGGCAGGTATTTTTTACCTAAATTACTATGTTACTTTTGAAAACTGAAGTTGGTTTATTTATTATTTATTTATTGTCAAATTTAGCTATGATGAATGCACTAAACACTTACTCAGTGTCTTTGATACCTTTCTGTTAGTATTACTATGGATATCGAATTAATATAGGCACTTAAAGTTTTGTAATGTATTTATTGATTTATTTATTATGTTAGAGAAATTTATGGTACATGGACTAGATAGGCCATTCCACATATAATCTTTTTAAGTGGGAGTCAGTTCTCTCTAGGTTTTTTATACAGGGATCTAGTTTTGTTCTTGATGTACAAATTGTTTATTGTTTTGTGTTTTTAGAGCGCTCACTCCATAATCCATTTTAACAGTTACATTTAAAATTACTATCATAGGATGTTTTTGGGGGTTTTCATCCCATTTTCAAATTCTTTGCTGTGTTTGAGGTTTGCTTGTATGTAACATAGCCAGTATCAGAACCTACAGACCCCAAGCAATGAAACATATAAAAGGTAAAATATTTTTCATTTGATAGGTCTGGGGCATACACTCCCTATGCCTCCCATGACCTGGATAAAGCCTAATGGAGGAGCTGCCCAAAAGTTTCACAGGGACCACTTCCCAAAGGTGCCTCTTCCCTATCTCTCCTGTGTACTCAGCTCTACCTTGTACAATATTTCTCTTTGTTTCACTAGCAGTCCTGTAGGTTCCCACACACTTACCTACCCCCCCCTGTTTTACCTAACTAGTACAGGATTGGCTAAGCATTTACCCCACAACATTATCCTCCTTGACAGCACTACAGTCACCCTTGCTAACCAAGCTAGCTTCCTCTCACACCTGAGGTGAGTTATTAACTTAACTTATCTCTAGCTAGTCTGCTCAGTACAGATCTGGGGAACCACCTGCTTCAAGGGTTTCTTATGTCCACTCGGTGTTGAGCCCAACACTGTATTAAAGGTTACCAGGATATAGAACCTCCCCTTTATAGAAACATTGCAAAAAATTACTAAACAGAGCAAACATTTAAGCATTGCTGCCATCTACTGACCAAATTAAAAACACTTAACTATTTAAAAAAATTATGCTTGCTACCAATGTTATCAGGGGAATATTAAGATAATGCCTATGCTAGGAAGCCTTCGGGTGGTAGAAGACGTGAAGTTTCGGGGGGAGATTAGTCGCCCATCTAACAAAATCTCCTATTCTTCGAGCGACTAATCTTCCTGAAATGCCTTCCTGCTGGCAAGAATGTGAATCGCCGGCAGTATGGCATACGGGTCGCTTCAGTTTTCCCGGAGTCGCCTCGTGAGGCATTTAGTGGAAATAAGTTGCCCAAAGAAGAGGAGATTTGTCGCTGGGCAACTAATCTTCCCGAAATCCTCACGCCTGCCACCACCATTAAGCCTCTAATTTATTTATTCTAGAACAGTGCGGTGTGTGTGTAGCATGAGGCATTTGAATACCTTGTTTTATAGTTACATAGTTAGTTACATAGTTAAAATTGGGTTGAAAAAAGACAAAGTCCATCAAGTTCAACCCCTCCAAATGAAAACCCAGCATCCATACATACACCCCTCTACTTTTAATTAAATTCTATATACCCATACTAACTATAGAGCTTAGTATCACAATAGCCTTTGATATTATGTCTGTCCAAAAAATCATCCAAGCCATTCTTAAAGGCATTAACTGAATCAGCCATCACAACATCACCCGGCAGTGCATTCCACAACCTCACTGTCCTGACTGTGAAGAACCCCCTACGTTGCTTCAAATGAAAGTTCTTTTCTTCTAGTCTAAAGGGGTGGCCTCTGGTACGGTGATCCACTTTATGGGTAAAAAGGTCCCCTGCCATTTGTCTATAATGTCCTCTAATGTACTTGTAAAGTGTAATCATGTCCCCTCGCAAGCGCCTTTTTTCCAGAGAAAACAACCCCAACCTTGACAGTCTACCCTCATAATTTAAGTCTTCCGTCCCTCTAACCAATTTAGTTGCACGTCTCTGCACTCTCTCCAGCTCATTTATATCCCTCTTAAGGACTGGATTCCAAAACTGCACTGCATACTCCAGATGAGGCCTTACCAGGGACCTATAAAGAGGCATAATTATGTTTTCATCCCTTGAGTTAATGCCCTTTTTTATGCAAGACAGAACTTTATTTGCTTTAGTAGCCACAGAATGACACTGCCCAGAATTAGACAACATGTTATCTACAAAGACCCCTAGATCCTTCTCATTTAAGGAAACTCCCAATACACTGCCATTTAGTGTATAACTTGCATTTATATTATTTTTGCCAAAGTGCATAACCTTGCATTTATCAACATTGAACCTCATTTTCCAGTTTTCTGCCCAGTTTTCCAGTTTAGACAAATCACTCTGCAAAGTGGCAGCATCCTGCATGGAACCTATAGTTCTGCACAATTTAGTATCATCTGCAAAAATAGAAACAGTACTTTCAATGCCCACCTCCAGGTCATTAATAAACAAGTTGAAAAGCAAGGGACCTAGTACAGAGCCCTGCGGTACTCCACTAACAACATTGGTCCAATTAGAAAATGTTCCATTTACCACCACTCTTTGTAGTCTATCTTTTAGCCAGTTCTCTATCCAAGTACAAATACTATGTTCCAGGCCAACATTCCTTAATTTAACCAGTAACCTTTTGTGTGGCACTGTATCAAATGCTTTAGCAAAATCTAAGTAAATCACATCCACTGCCATCCCAGAATCGAGGTGTCTACTTACATTCTCATAAAAAGAAATTAAGTTAGTCTGGCAAGATCTATTACGCATAAAACCATGCTGGCACAAACTCATAGTATTATGATTTGCTATGAAGTCCAGTATCTTATCCTTTATTAACCCTTCGAAAAGCTTTCCTACCACTGACGTCAGACTAACTGGCCTATAGTTTTGAGGCTGAGAACGGGATCCTTTTTTGAATAGAGGCACCACATTAGCAATTCGCCAGTCTCTCGGCACTATGCCAGATCTCAATGAATCCTGAAAAATTAAGTAAAGAGGTTTGGCAATCACAGAGCTAAGCTCGCTAATTACCCTGGGATGAATACCATCTGGCCCTGGACCTTTGTTAATCTTAACATGTTCTAGTCTCTTTTGAATTTCATCATGTGTGAACCATGCATCATTAGTTGTATTACTAGAATTGGGACTGTTAAGAAGGAAACCTTCACTTACTGATTCCTCATTTGTGTAGACAGATGAAAAATATGAATTCAGAATCTGCGCTTTTAATTTGTTTTCATCAACCAGCTGACCCCCCTCTGATAGTAAGGGACCCACCCCTTCCTGCTTCATTTTTTTACTATTAACATATTTAAAAAATAATTTTGGATTTTTTTTACTGCTTACTGCAATATCCTTTTCTATAGCAATTTTAGCTTGCCTTATAGCTTCTTTGCATGATTTATTGGCCTCCTTGTACCTTATAAATGATTCGGCTGTACCAGCTAACTTGAAAGTTTTAAAAGCACGTCTTTTCTTACCCACCTCAACACCAACGCTTCTATTGAACCAAAAAGGTTTTGCTTTGCAACAACGTTCCTTGCTTACAAGTGGAATATACTGACAAGTATATTTATTAAGCAGCATTTTAAAGACTTCCCATTTTTGTTCTGTGTTTAACCCTGTGAAAAGCATTTCCCACTTAATATGTTGCAGAGATGCCCTTATACTGTCAAAGTTTGCACGTCTGAAATTTAGTGTTTTAGTTACTCCCTTATAGAATTGCTTCTGCAACAGAATCTCAAAGGAGACCATGTTATGATCACTATTCCCTAAATGCTCACCCACACAAATGTTAGAGATGAGTTCAGTATTGTTAGTTATTACAAGGTCCAAAAGAGAGTTATTCCTAGTAGGTTCTTGAACGAGCTGGAATAAAAAGTTGTCATTCAGCATATTTACAAACCTACTAGCTTTTTCTGTCTTAGCAACCCCATTACCCCAGTCAATGTCTGGATAATTGAAGTCACCCATAGCAACAACTTGACCCAGCTGTGAAGCCGCTTGTATCTGCAAGAGTAGCTGGGCTTCATACTCGACACTTATACGAGGTGGTTTATAGCATACACCAATGATAATTCTTTTTGATACCTTTTGCCCAGTCGAAATCTCTACCCAGAGTGATTCTACACCCTCACCAGTGCCAGCTATTTTTATTTCTTTAGCGCATGGCTTTAATTCAGGCTTTACATACAAACACACTCCTCCACCCTTTTTAATCCCTCTATCCCTCCTAAAAAGGGTGTAACCATTTAAATTCACAATCCAGTCACATGTTTCATCCCACCAGGTCTCAGTGATACCAATTATATCATAATTTTTAGAGCATGCAATTAATTCTAGGTCTCCCATTTTACCTGACAAACTCCGTGCATTTGCCAGCATACAGCGGAGGTTATTACTTATACTTTTGAAATGTGCATTACTTGGTAAAGAATTATACGTTAAGTTAGTATTATTCTGTTTTCCTTGTAACAGAGGGACCTGCTTAGCTGGTAAACTGTATGCCCCCCTCACTCCTCCCCCATGACCCCTTACTAACCCCACTGCCCCGTCTACACTAGCTTCCCCATAATCCTTTCTCTCACCCACCCCCCCCTTGCCTAGTTTAAACACTCCTCCAACCTCTTAGCCATTCTTTCCCCTAGCACCGCGGACCCCCTTCCATTGAGGTGCAAACCGTCACGGCTGTATAAGTTGTACCCCAACGAAAAGTCAGCCCAGTGCTCTATGAACCCAAACCCTTCCTTCCTGCACCAAGACTTTAGCCACGCATTAAGCTCCCTAAGCTCCCGCTGTTTTCCTAAACTTGCACGTGGCACAGGCAAAATTTCAGAAAAGATTACATTGGAAGACCTTTCCTTGATCTTAGAGCCTAGATCCCTGAAATCATTCTTTAAGGTCTTCCATCTACCATTTATTTTGTCATTAGTACCGATATGTACTAAGACAGCTGGGTCGTGCCCAGCCCCACCCAATAATTTGTCTATCCGATCAACCACATGCCGAACCCTGGCACCAGGTAGACAGCAAACTGTTCGGTTGTAGCGATCCGGACGACAAATTACCCTATCCACTTTCCTAATAATTGAGTCCCCTACAACCACAATCTGCTTAGGCCTGACTCTACTCTCCCCCCCACCACTACTAGAGAAACTGGTCTCCCGGCTGTTAGAGAGATCAGCCCCATCTAGAATTGCCAATCCAGAGTTCATACTCCCATCATCTTCACACAATCTGGCAAATTTGTTGCGATGTATAATCTCCGGATCAGCCTCCATTTTCCTTTTGCCCACCTTAGATTTTCTAACTGTCACCCAGCTAGCTGCCTCAACATCCTGCTGCTGTTCTGTTCCCCCCAAACTATCTGACCCCGCTAGGTCCTGCTCAGTGAGCAAAAGACTCCTTTCAAGATTGTCAATTGACCGCAGTGTTGCAATTTGTTGCTCTAGTGCTCTAACTTGAGCCTCCAAAGTGGCAATTTGCTCACAACCACCACAGAGGTAAGCATTTTGGATCTCTTGTTCCAAATCTGCATACATATGGCAGACTGTGCACTGAGTCAGACCTTCAATCTTGCTAGCACTCATTATCCCAGTTACAGATCAAAACAGGAAAAAATATAAATAAATATATAAAATAAAAATGAGGGTTTAGAACAAAACTTTTGACCTAGTTTGAACCTCCTTTAGTTTTAAACTCCGGTGTTTGTAACTCCACTTACAGAACCCCCACTTAAAGAGCAAACACTTAAGAGAAGCTAACACTAGAGCAAGCTCCACTGGAGTCCCAGGGGTTCTATTTATACAGTCTGTTCAGGTGCAACTAATCAAACCCCACCCCCTCAAACGGAGGGAAAACTGCAAAGTAAAGCAGGTTGTGACAAACTTGCTGTAAGCACACTAGCACACCAAACTTTGTTGTTTAGCACCCAAGACAGAAAAAAAAAAAACCTTTTAAAAAAAAAAATTAAACCACAGTAGTTAAATATAAACCTTAATATAAAAAAGCAGTTAAGAAATACTTATCCTTTTCAGATGATTTGTTTGCTTTAAGTTGCTTTAAACCTGTCAGCAGCCTGATTCAAACAGACTCACTGGAGTCCCAGGGGTTCTATTTATACAGTCTGTTCAGGTGCAACTAATCAAACCCCACCCCCTCAAACGGAGGGAAAACTGCAAAGTAAAGCAGGTTGTGACAAACTTGCTGTAAGCACACTAGCACACCAAACTTTGTTGTTTAGCACCCAAGACAGAAAAAAAAAAAAACCTTTTAAAAAAAAAATTAAACCACAGTAGTTAAATATAAACCTTAATATAAAAAAGCAGTTAAGAAATACTTATCCTTTTCAGATGATTTGTTTGCTTTAAGTTGCTTTAAACCTGTCAGCAGCCTGATTCAAACAGACTCACTGGAGTCCCAGGGGTTCTATTTATACAGTCTGTTCAGGTGCAACTAATCAAACCCCACCCCCTCAAACGGAGGGAAAACTGCAAAGTAAAGCAGGTTGTGACAAACTTGCTGTAAGCACACTAGCACACCAAACTTTGTTGTTTAGCACCCAAGACAGAAAAAAAAAAAAACCTTTTAAAAAAAAAATTAAACCACAGTAGTTAAATATAAACCTTAATATAAAAAAGCAGTTAAGAAATACTTATCCTTTTCAGATGATTTGTTTGCTTTAAGTTGCTTTAAACCTGTCAGCAGCCTGATTCAAACAGCAAGGCTTCTCATTGCATGTCTTCTACTATGAAGGTCTTTTTGGCTTTCAGTCCTTCTCAAACTAACCATGATTGTGCCTTTAAATATATGCAAACACACTTAACTTTTGTTTTGGATGATTGCAGATTTTTGTAGGCCTAGAATAAGGTTACCAGATTGGGACCATTGGCCAATAAATTAAATGAAAAGCAAAGTGCTAAAAACTACACTGTTCCTGTTTCTCTTCAATATTGCTACATGATGTTGTCCAGCCAAAGCTGGAAATTCTACATATGCTCAAAATATGGCACAAAAGTTGGAACAATCTAGAGGTCTTTTTCTGAAAAAGACATGGGAAAAGATAAAGGGACTTAACTAATCTTAGAGTGCAAACAAGGATGTTTCCCTGGCACAGTTTTACCTGGGGACCAAGGTCCTGAAACAGAGCTGTTGCCCAGGAAACTGGGATGGATGGTACCCCTAGCATAGAAACTAACAAGAAACTAGTAATATTTATGCTTGCTTTCCATGAAAGCACCCGTTTGCTTTTTAAGCAAGAGTGGCGCTTATAACTGGTTTTAGGATATGATGTACTGTTATTATTTAAATATAAAGTACTGTTAGGAAAATAAATACATATGTCAATAATGGCTCTCCACAGGACACTTTTTTTTATAATACAGAACATTTATTGGTGCTAGAGACAAACGTTAAATGTAAGAAAAAGAAAAGTATTAAGGCAGCTGAAAAAGCCTAGTTAGCTCCTCGAAGGAGAAAACTGTGAAGGTTACATGACTGCAAGGTCAGGACATTTATCTATTGTTAACGCCTAAGCAAAGCTGTGTACAGGCTCAGCAAGAATTAAAGGCCTTAGAATTGTGGATATAGAACTGCCCAGAGGGAAGGGGTGAAAATGCCGGCATCAAATACATTTAACCCCCAGTGCTTACATTTGAAAGAATAGATTTCTCTTAAAAACTCCTTTACAGAGGAACGCATTATATAATAATGTCACACACAACAGAAGAGCATTACTAAATAGCGCTCACACTTGCACTTCTGCGTTGCTTCCCATTCAATTAAACGTGAGCCAATCGGGAGTGCTTTTCAGGAGGTTAAAGAGTGTGCCTTGTGACATCAGCCTAAGACTTGGCTTTAGAGGAATAATATACAGGTTGTATGTTTGTCTTTAAAAACTTTATTACATTTAATAAAAATATCACATTTTAAACAGTACAAAACTAATAACGAATTATTGCTGCATTTGTATGACAGATAAAATATACATCTTTATGTAAAATACTTCCCCCCCCCCCCCAAAAAAAGAGAAAGTCATAAACTATGCCTTAAATGTAATATTCTGTCTTCGGATCTGAATTTAGACAGCTCATTGAATACATTTGCAATAGTGATATTATGCATGGTCTGGCACATGTAAACAAAATATACTCGACATAGGAATGACCGATTGAATTTTTCCCCAGCTAGAATCATTCTATAGGTTATTGCTGTGACAGTTAATATTTTTTTGTGTGTGTGTATGGTAATGTAGGATAATGTGTGTATGTATGATGTGTGAGTGTGCTTGTATGATATCTGTGTAATTAAAGCATACAAAGAATGAATGTCTGATGCAGATGGAACAAAGAGTTGCTATGTTTATATATTTGCCCTTTAATGTGCCAATGAGAGATCTCTCAGCTTCATAGCAAGTGGTGCCAGAAAAAATCCAGTATATTTACATTTATTAAAATGAATGACATTTATTAAGACTCATTCCTGTTCAGATAAGGCTTCACACTATGTTTTATCTAAAGGTATGCAGGCACTTATTGGTACGTGAATACTTCAGACACAATACACCGCTAGTCTTTTTAGGAGTCTGTCGTTATACACCATGCATAATTATCAGTATGCATTTGCTTAATTTGTAGAAATTCATGTCACATGGTACAAAAAGCTTTGCATATCCCCCCAAAAAATCCCAAAGGTGGTTACAATTACCCCAGTCCCTCATTAACCCCACGTATCCGTCTGGCTAACTGGATGTCCTGCACATAAAGTGTGACCCGCTTGGCATGTAAACTGCAGAGGTAAGAGTCTTCAAATAATCGGACAAGGAATGCCTCCGAAGCCTAAGAGAATTAATGTTTGAGAAAAAAAAGCAACAAAACAGGGTATGAAATGAAGGTGGAAGATAACTGCAAGAAATAGGATATGTATAAAAACCATTAAGATGCAGAGGGGTTGAGTGGAAGAAACTTTGTAAAAGAAAGCCATCAGGCACAGATTAAGAGCAAAATATATGGGACAAAAAAAAAGGCATGCTACAGGTATGAGATCTGTTATATGGAAACCTGTTATCAAGAAATTTCCAAATTAAGGGAAGGTCATCTCCCATAGACTCCATTTTAATCAAATAATTAAAAAAATGGATTTACTTTTTCTGTTATATAAAAACAAAAACACAGTATGGTACCTTGTACTTGATCCCAAATGAGATAGAATTAATCCTTATTGGTGGCAAAGTAACCCTATAGTGCTTATTTAATGTTTAAATTATTTTTTAGTAGACAAAGTATGGAGATCCAAAATACAGAAAGACCAATTATACTGAAAACCCCAGGTCCCGGGCATTCTGGATAACATGTCCCAATACCTGAAATAAATTAAACTTCCAGGCCTGAACTGCTGATCTAAGCCTGTTTATTATGATTGTTATCTTTTGCGTTAACGTGAATATGCATTTGACCTAATAAATGTTTAACCAAAAAGAAAAAAAAAAAACAAAAACACAAAAAACAAGGTATGGGTAATGTAGAGAGAAAAATGTAAATTTCTTTAGGGCTTTTATGGTTTAAAAATGCTGTTCTTATGAAGACAGTAAATGTCAGTAGCCTGAATCAAGATAATCCAAAATTATAGTTTCTAAACTACAAAGAATGGTTCTCCCCTTCATAAGGTGCAAACAGCTCCTGTACCCATTAAAAACCAAGTTGTACGAGTTATAGAAGACATTCATTATCTGCTATATACTTAGTTCCAACACATTTATGCAGAGATTATACATTATCATTATCAGGAGACAATTAAAGGGACCCGCTTTTCAACATAGTGCAGTTAGAGTGCTCTTATGGTACGAGGAGAAATTGAGACATTCCTCCACATAAAATGAGTTTATTATTGCTTGCTCTCAAGCAAACAGTTTCAAACGATGCTGCTAAATAATATATCTTCCAAGTAATTAACAGGTACAAAATATCAGTTGTCACCAAAACTACATATTGTTTAAAACTGCTAGCACTGCATGCCCACCCTCTATTAAAAATTGGTCAAACTGTATGAACTTTAATTTGTAGTTGCCAATACCACTCTTCTGTCCAGGAATAACTAAAAGATACCGACACCAGAAATTACCTTTATCATAATATTGGCTTTGCATGCTATTCATACTTTTGCCATAAAAGCGTTTGCCTGATTCTTTTACATTACCCATCTGATCCCCCATGTTCCTCTATGAGGAGGCTGCCATATTTATGTATCAGTAGTCCATTAGCAGAAGCCTCAGCAAAAAACAATCATGGCCTATAGGTAACTTTTAATGTTTATCAGCATGTTTATACATGACCTGAAGTATCATTGTAGCATTTACTTAAATTTATATGGTTCCCTTATTTACTTAAGACATCTTTATTTTGACTTTTACCATTTGGCTATGAGATAGAAATTTCACTCTGCTAACCTGGAATGGCCTCATAATGCATTATAAGAACATAAATTAATAAGGGCAGAATGAAATCAGTGAAAGAGAGTGGGAGGCAGTGGAACATGCTTCTGCAGGGAGTTATTAAGCCTCCTATTCCCTTACTTCCAGTAAGCCACAGATGTAGGCTCTGAAAGGACAGGTTTCCATGAAAAAAAAAAACATTTAATAATACACAAACTTTAACCACTTACTAAAATTAATTTGAATATTCCATGGAATAAAATTAATAACTGATACACCACACATTTAAGGGTCAGGTTATAATAAACTCAAAAAAGAAAAAAGGCAATGGACCGTACGAGATGGAGTAGTTAAAAGCAGGGGGTAGGAGTAGGGGCAACCTAACTTAACCCTGTGGCCTAGGTTAGTGAGCGTCTCGTGATAATTGCAAAGCTGTGATGACCCTCGTTGAATTCAACATTCAAGAGCAATGGCCACAAAAGGAAAAAAACTTTTCTTTTCAACAGGGAGAACTTTTGAGCATCGACTTATTTCATAAAAATATATACCAGCTCAATAACATAAAGACACCTGAATGAATAAAACCACTAGATGGGTAACACTCTCCACTGTCAGTATCCAGACCAGACCCAATGTAGCAAACAAAAATGTGCAATAGAAAAAACACAGTTAGGTCTTGATATTGCTTGTTTGCAGAAAGGAAAGGCAAGAATGAAAGAAGATATGGGGGATAAGAGGCTAACGTGTTAATATACTTACCTCTTGCAAAGCCATAAGTGCCATAGACTGCCAGTTGTAATTCATGCCACAAGCATATGTCATACACACTTCTCTAACCTGCATGGAAAATGGGTGATTTTAATCATGTTGTTTTATTGCATAATGTAGGGCAATTAAAGTGTGTCAACAACAGGATACACAGCCAAGTGTATGTGTGTGTCTCTCTCAAGGCAACCATAACCTACACACATAGCCAATAAATCACCAACTAAAGGTGGCCATACACGGAGAGATCCGCTCGTTTGGCGATGTCACCAAACGAGCGGATCTCTCTCAGATATGCCCACCTTGAGGTGGGCAATATCAGGCTGATCCGATCGTGGACCAAATAATCGGATCCTAACAAATGGGAACGGGCGGTCTGATCGCGGGACCGCATCAACGGACAGATGCGGCCACGATCCGCCAGGATTTTTTGTCCCATCCAATCGAGATCTGGCCAACTTTCGGGGGGCCCCATACACGGGCCAATAAGCTGTCGACTCGGTCTGTCGGCAGCTTTTATCGCCCGTGTATGGCCACCTTAAGGAATGGCATCACATTAAAGGATATTCATAAAGCGATTTGTGCAATACATTAGCCAAAGTAGAACTCCTTGTTCATTTGTAAAAATGGCTTGTGCGTATTAAGTTACCATAGTCAATGGTAAAAAATATATATCCAATATAGAATTAAAAATACATCGAATAAATCTACAATCCAATGTTAGCTACTATATATATATATATATATATATATATATATATATATATATATATATATATATATATATACACATACTATATGTCACTATTTACTTGAACACCTTGATGTATGGCGTCAGATTAACACTTTCGCTCCTATGCTAACAATGGAGCCTGATTACATTTTGTTTCTTACACTGATGGGATTTCTGACATGTTTGACACCCAGTGATGACGTCATCCATGGTAAATTGGCGCCATTTTAACCCCTTTATAAGCACGAGCACCATTTTGTATTGTTCACCTTCCTGAAGACGGCACACATGTGGTTGCCGAAACGTTGAATCAATAAAAGTTTTTTCATTTTTTATTTAAAGAAGACCTTGGAGTGCGGCTTTTTTGTATTGCTAATATTTCTCTTTTTGACCTGCACCCAGGCGGTTGGCCATTGGGTTAAGAGTGCACTGGTTATATATATAGCAACGTATACCACATTCACGGTAAACATTGTTAAGAGTAAAAGTATGGACACAGTAAATACCAGAGACAATAATAATTAATAATGCTTTACATGCACAAGTCTTACAATCTGATGTACTTCTGAGAATGTTGGTAAAGCACATGTACATTCAGTATAACCCCCTACCCAGCAAGTTAATGGTGAGAGTTAGTCAACTCCCTATGATCCCATTAACACAGGAACTCACAGAAGGGGCAAACGCATGTATAGATTTTTATTTTACTTTATGTAGCTCCCTTGTACTTTTAAGTCTATAGACATGCACACACATTATTGGTGTACACAAAATGAGTATTTTTATTTTTTAATCTATCACTGTACTGTGGGTATTTGCAGAAGTATCTCGCAAACAGACACCTTGCATTTTTTTAGCTTTTTTTCCATAAAATGGTACACTAACATTTCGGTAGAAATGCCTCAGTTAATAGCGCTACTCCAGCAGAATTCTGCACTGAAATCAATTTCTCAAAAGAGCAAACAGATTTGTTTATATTCAATTTTGAAATCTGACATGGGGCTAGACATTTTGTCAATTTCCCAGCTGCCCCATGTCATGTGCCTGCACTTTAGGAGAGAATGACAATATGTCTAGCCCCATGTCAGATTTCAAAATTGAATATAAAAATAAATCTGTTTGCTCTTTTGAGAAATGGATTTCAGTGCAGAATTCTGCTGGAGCAGCACTATTAACTGATGCATTTTGATTTTTTTCACCATGACAGTATCCTTTAATAAAATTAAACAAGTGATAGCACTAGTATCCTTAGACATTCAGTAAAAGGGCCACGGAAATAAAATGATTTGGTCAATGAGGTATACGGACAGCATTTTGATTATTCTACAGCGCCATCCTCAGAAGTATTTGTGGGCTAATTATCCTGATGAGTCAGAGAGATTTAAAAATACTAGCAAGAGTGGATGATGCAGGCATAGTGCAATAATCAGCTCTAATATAGTATATCTACTCTCTCTTTTTGGAAAACCCTTTCTTTCCCTCTTACCAGTCTGGAGAAGGGAGCCTTTCTGATGAGCAGCTCAGTGGATTTCTGGTATTTGCGAATCTCCATGAGAGCTCTTGTACCCGGGCGGAATCGCTTCTTGGGGCTCGCTCTGGATGCTCTCCTTTGCTGTTGTGCATGTGGTCTTCGTGGACCTACCACAACAAAAAAAAGGAAGAAAAAAAACATTATAAGTCAATATAGATGACCAAAAAAATCATTTCCTTTCAGCTCATTTAATACCCAAACAACCACATCTAAACAAGTCCTGTAACACACTGTGCAATGGAACCATGACCCTTTCTTTTTATAGACTTTCCCCTATAAATACTTTCCCAGGTACACTATATATTTTTTAGCCCCTAACCGCATTGTGTCCAGCAACAAATGTATATTTTCCTCTTCTCTGTGTTTTGTGGTAATCTCTTGAAAATCAGGTATGAAACTAAACGCTCCCCTTCTTACTTGTTGTGGATGTTGTTGGCAAAGGTGGTGACACTCTCCTGGGTGGGCGGGATTTCCTGCGGGATGGAGGAGTGGAGCCCGGTCTCATGATGCCCTGTCACCTTACAAAAGGATGAAAGCAATGACTATAGCAGACACAGACAGGTAAACAGAGAGCAATAAGGCTCACACAGTCCTGTCCAGCTCACATAGGTACAGGAATCTCGCACAAAGTAGATTTGTTGTACATCTATGTTCTAGTTGTTAAATGGAAAAACATAGCCAAAATATTAAGAATGGTTTCCATAAGGGAGGGACAGTTTTCCCAGGTAAAGGAAGTTTGGGATCTAAATGGGGGGTGGGGGCAGCTGTGCTGCACTTACTTCGATTGCCGACCCCTTGTGTCAGTGAGTTACAGAATTGGGAAGGGATAGCGGTCGCTAGAGTGCCTGCATCTTCTTTCCCCTAAACAGCGTTTGTACTGCTTGTTTGTGTTTTAGTCCGGGTAGAGCCGCATGGGGATTGGATAGCATGGGGAGGGGGGAGTTCAAACTAGCCTATCCAATACCTGCAGGTAGTCTATACCCCGCCCTCCCATTCAAATGTGTCAGAGCTCGCAAAATGCGGATGGGCGGCTTATCCAAATAACAGCATACTGCCCAAAATTACCACTTTTACTAACACAGCCGCACTACCGGGTCGGTACTTACAGCTGCCCCAACGCTATGAACACCAAATTCCTCGCCTCTGTTTTACAGAAAAGCCCGACGCCACTCTCATCACGCGAGACTGTGGCGTCACGAAGCAGATTTGTATGAGTGAGAGGCGGAGACAGAGCGCTTCTTGTGAGAGGAGATAGTTCTGCTCTCAACTTGCCTGCGCCTTCTACTTTTGTTCAAAAACAACAAAACCGCACTCTCTTTTTGCTGGTTGCTCGCCATGCTCTCTGCTCTCAACATTACCTCAGGAGTTATTTATACTTCCCGCTCAGAACTCCAATGTGTGTCAGAGAACTAAAACAAGATCATTTTTCATTGGTGCCTATAGCACCTGTTGCCGTAAGAGCTACTCCTCCAAAATGAGCTGCTACTAAAAATGATTTGAAAATGAGTGTTTGTGCAAACTAGGGGGTGGTAAAATGAAGGGACCTTTTAGTATTCTGTTTTTGATGGTTCCATTCGTTTTTAGGAAACTGGCTAATTTAGGTAAAATTGACCACAAGTAACGTTTTACTCATTTTCCATAGTCTCTGACGCCTAAATGGTTGTCTGGGAGACCAGTGCTGAATGATAGGGGAGTTTACCACCTGCCCTCCTCTTTGGTAAGTGTTCCACATGCTTCCAGAGTCTTACACACAAGTATATGTGTGTTTATTGAACACTAGGGATGGGCGAATTTGACCCGTTTCGCTTCGCCAAAAATTCGCCGCCGGCGAAATGTCGCAGACGCCCATTAAAGTCTATGGGCGTCAAAAAAATTTTGTCGCGCGGCGAAACTGTTTTGACGCGCGTCTTTTTTTTTTTACGCACGCCGCCATACAAGTCTATGGGCGTCATTTTTTCGGCGAAACGAGGCGAATATATTCGCCCATCCCTATTGAACACAGTTGCCCTTGCTCCGGTAGAGGTTAGAATCCATAAGCAGGGCCGCCATTTAGACATTGTACAACAACATTTTTGGGCCCTGCCCACCTCAGGCCCAACTCCAGATCCCGCCCACTCCACACAACAGTTAAAAGACCACATGGACATTAGTGCTAAAAAAAGGTAACACCCCCCCCCCCCCACAAACACAGGTTATAAAAAGCTTTTGATGGCCAGGGCCCCCTTATAAGTTAAAAAAAAAACTGGTGCCAGGGTCCCCCTTAAAAGTTTTTTAAAAAATTGGTGACCAGCCCCCCCCTATTCAATTTCAGCTGTTTTCGTGGCTTCGGATCTTTTAGCCGCTTCGGGACTTTGGCTTTTCGGCATTTCGGTTGTTCAGGACTTTAGAAATGGCCATAGGTTTCGGCGCTGTCAAGGCCCGGGACACTCGTACCCCCTGTCCCCCCCTGATGGCGGCCCTGTCCATAAGCTAAGGTCCATATCAAGTTCACACAGATTGCAAGATCATTTACATCAGACACCAGTTAAAGGTGGTCATACACACACTGATTTTATCGAAAGTAACATTTTCGTAAGATATTCTGTGCATGTATGGTGGGAGACAAGCCGACCAATATCGGCAGAAGGCTTGGATATCAGTCGGCTCCTTGATCGGCCCAAACTTTGATTGGGCCTTTGAAGGCACCTGAATGCCGCCCAATGTTAGTGCTGAATCGCCAGGAAACCGGAGTGCCAGACACAGGGAGAACAACAAAGTTGTTGCTCAGGCTGTATCTGATCCCCAATGCAGACAGATTTTTTTTTTTTAAAAAAGAACATTTTAATTATTTTCTGAAAAGTCTTGGTTCTGGTTTAATGCAATTCAAGGAAAATGCCAATATGAAACATTCAGGATGGCAATAAGGAACAATATGCATGTCTGTGGAATGTTTTTTTATTGCTCCAAGCAGGTTTGGCATGAAAACTAGAATTTATCAAGGATAAAGGCCCCAATGCAGGGCGAAACGTTGGATGCACGAGTGGTATGGCAATAAAGAAAATTTGAACACTTGGAAACCTGGTGTGCTGGTCCATTCTGAAGGATATATATATATATATATATATATATATATATATATATATATATATATATCCTTTCCATAGACCCCAATAAGGTGCTCCTTTTCGCTACAAAGTGCACCGGCCAGGGTAAAATACATTAAGCATCAGACTCTGCCTGTGTCCTAGGGATCCTTTGCCCTATCCTGAATACTCTCCGGTGTATGCAGGGTTTCTGGGACAGCAAAAAGGATACAGCAACATCAGCAGAGATGGTAGTGTGGTGCCTGAAGGATTACAGTCCAGTCCAGTGCACTTTTAAGCAAATAGGAGCACTAGCTCAAGGTCAAAGGTAAGTAATTGTATTAACTGTAGGGCCGCTAACATATTGGTACCCCAAGTGAATTTGCATAGACTTGTTCTATAACATGATTCTATTATTTCTAGAATGTTTCATCAGTTTCCATGATCTGAACGGATTCTTCTACCAACTCCAGTTGTGTGATGGTTTCTCCCAGCACAGGGGTTGTCCCACGAGCATAACGATAAGAAGCCAACCTGAACAACAAAGGGAGCGGTCATTAAATGCATGAATATATACAGATTATTAAATAACCCCACCAGATCAAATAATGCACACTTATGTTTTTATAACACTGACCTGTGTACCCAAAATTATGCACGTATGAACTTACATTCATACTTGTAAGTGTTTAATACGACAAACTTGTCTGGATATACAGTATATCTGTTTTATATTTAAAATCTTTATGTAGGACCAATGTAAATGTTTAGAAAGAGTTGGTTGATGACTCCAGCCAGCTGTGTGGGGTCCTGAAACAATCTTGAAATTCACTATATCTTAATGCTTGTGCATAAATTTGGGAACAAGAGTAGATGGAAGATTAGATGAAAGAAAGACCCTAAGAATTTGTATTTGGATAAAGCTGCTCCTCACAACAATAAATCTGGGCATTGTAAAGGAATGTCATCACTTTATTGAGGCTAGGGTTGCCACCTGGCCGGTAAAAATGATGGTCGATCCCAATGTTATTAAAAAGATAAATATATAGAAAGGCTGGTATTTTTTTCCAGAAAAAGTGGCAACCCTAATTGAGGCCTAGATTTAATATTTTGACTGACAATCTTAAAAATATATTCAATATTGAGAAGAAAATGCATATTAAAAACACTCAGACTCATCACATATAGCTTTTGCTTTGCATAACCAGGTTCTCAGATGTGGGCACTTACCTCTTTCCCCGGGTCTCAGTGTTTGTGTGGCCTCTTAGGACACGGGCCTCTTCTTTGGTAATTATACATAGATCCACTCCACTCCCTGAACCCAGGTCACACATAATTCCTGCAGTGATAGCCTCAGTGACAAGACGCTTCCCCTCTTCCAGCTGTTAAGTCAGACCAGGAGAATAAGAAATGGCATAATTAAATCCTATATTTAGCAACTCATTTAGAGCTTTAGAGTGATATGTTAAAAGGGGATTGAATATGGAGCATGGAGGAAATACTGGAGAGCAGGAGATCGCAGGACAATAACTTGTAATGTTCATTTCAAGTAGCGACTGTGAGATGGATACATTTTTTATTTTAAATCCCTTCCAGATACTCTGTAAATGCATGGGAAGGAGTTCCAATGTCAGTCTGCACATGAAGAATATCATAACAAGACATTTTAATGTAAATATTTTTTGTTCAGTTTGCTATCTCCGGAAAAATGTATAATGAAGCAATAGAATTCTTAATGAATCAGATTAAAGTGATCGTAGCACTGGCCTTATTGGGGATGACTTTGACGTAGTTGGCCAGCTTAAATATATTGCAATAAATGGACAAACAATCCCAGTTTTTTAAAAGGTAAGGCATTTTTAGTAGCTCAAGGTACAAAATGTTTCAATGTCCTTAATATATCGAGTGCAGAGGACCTCTTGTCTTTGTCTGTATGAATTTTGTGGTCACAGCCTCATTGCACCCTCGCCTAATGTTTTAAAGTTGTTTAGTATTCAACACACTTTTCCCTTTTGTTGCTATTGTTCAAGTCAAATGTAGAAACCAGTCAGCGGGTAGTAAACACCAGATTAGTTGCTATATGAATTACTACACCTGGGCTAACTTTGTAACTTTTATTACATGTGGGGTTAAGGCTTTTACAGTGCAAAATAATACTACAGTACCTCCATATTAGGTTTGAAGCGGTCCTCTAAAACAGCTATAGCTGCAGCGGATCCAGATCCTTAAAATATTACAGAAAGAATATTAAGAAAAGTGAAGAATTGAAACATATAAACACATAACAATATAGAATGAGAATAGTGACTGAACAGTGTAAGCAATATCTTGTGCTATGTTACATTATTTTGTACAAACCAAGATACGCCAGATTCTTTTTTTTCTTTTTTGGAAAGGACTGACATTTAAGTTAAAGGAGAATATATTTAGAACATTTGTAACATTAATATGATGCTGGCTGTTGAATACATAAAAACACCAAATTATTTGTTTCAGAATTTTTTTTTTTTTATAAGAAAATGAAATGTAAAAATCATATCTATTAATTCAGCCATTGCTACTTCATACAGCCAAAGACATGCGCAAGGCTGAGCAAAATTGCTGACGCAGTCAACAGTAGCACCAACCTATGCTAGTAATGCTTTTCTGTGGACAATGTTATTGTGAGGCTGTCAGTAAAGCTGGCCATAGACGCAAAGATCTGATCGTACGAATCCTCGATTCGTACGATTTTCGAACTGTGTGTGTAGAGTCCCGACATTTTTCGTCCGGTGGAGATCGTTTGTTTGGTCGATCGGACAGGTTAGAAAATTTCTGTCGGCTGCCGATAATATCTCAGCGTGTATTGCGGATCGTACGATTTTCAGTGGGAGACTGTCACTAGCTTTGGTTGGACATAGATATCGTACGATTGCTGTCAGGGGCAGAACATTGCTGATCTGTTCTTTAACTAATCTGACTGGTAAGACTTTGATCTGAATGGTTAGTGGCGGGTCGGGAGATGGGAAAGTCCGATCGTACGATGATTCGTACGATCGGATCTTTGCATCTATGGCCAGCTTAACACTTATTGGCTTGGAATGGTATCCACAGAATGACATCTGTGCTATAGGAAAGGCATAAATAAATATAAATGTTACCTCTTGCTTTTTACTAATTAAGAGCAGAACAGGCATAATGCAGAACATTTAAATAAAAAGTGAGTCACAAAGAGCGTATTTATAAAAGTGTTATCCAGAATGAACATTAACACAACAAAATACCTTGTGTTAAGAGATAATGGGAGAAGCTTAAAATGTGCAAATTATATTATACCTACTGTATAATTACATAATGTAAATCTACAGATATAAATTGTATTTCTGCATTTTATAAATACGCCCAGTAGTGTTATAGACTGCCTTTGTATTCTCACCAAGTGCAGTGAACGGAACTGCATCAGTTGATCCATGTGGGTATATACTGTAGAGATGGGGACCTTTGATATCCACTCCCCCTACTATAATAGATGCCCCGATGTGGCCCTGGTATCTGAGTGTACAGAGAAAGATGATATGATTGAAAGGTTGGAGTTAAAATAATACATTTTACAGGTTTTATTTATTGGTCTACTGTCTGAAAACAAACATCGGAGGGTCCATTTATAAAGGGCAACTGCAGAAATTCCGACACTACTGCATAATTATGTCCTTTAGAACTCCTAGTACTTTTTGTATTAAAGGGGCTGGTACTGTCCTCTGAAGTACCTGTGAAGCACAAGGGACACCTTGTTTCTATGCCTGTTGCATGTTCTCAAATGACATGCAAGCTAGGGACATGGGGCCCATGTGCTTCTTACTTCTCATTCCTCTATGCAGTGGTACCTAAAGAGAGAGAGAGAGAGGCAACTCCTTGCGCTTAATGCTAATAGTTCAAAGAGTTGCCTTCATTTTGCCAAAGAGTGCAAATTAAGTTTGGGCAAAGTGAGAAAAACTGGAAGCTTTCTTCTCATTCTTTGCACTTGGCCCCATTTTATTGTCATGACATAGCTCACTTGCAGAGTCTGACCCACCATGGGTACACTCAATCCTTAAACATGGAGGGAATTACTTACTAACGTAGGTACTAAATTGCACTGTTGGCATTACTAGTAGCAACTAATTAGCCACTAATTTTGATCAGTATGCTTCAAGTTAGAAAATCAAGATCTGAGGCTTCCTGCACAATATGTCAGTATTGAGCCATGAAATCTGTGTCGGCTTCTATATCTCTCAGCCTGTAATATGTTTCGCAGATGTTACTGCTAACCTGTGCTTAGCGATAATGAACAATGTTATATTCGCCAGCGAATGATTTTCATTGCGAGCAGCACTGAACATTAACAAAAATGTGATTTTACACACCTCTTGTGGTTTTTATTACATTCCACCTTAAGAGCGCAATATTTTGCTCACATTTAAGCATTCCGAGCTGCGATTGCATTAGTAAATAACCATTATGCAGTGTTTTTCCCTGATAAAAAATGTGAGGCAAATTTTTCAAAGTTTCAAAATCAAAACTTTTAATGAATTTCCTCCAGAATGGAAAAAAGTCTAAAGAATCTGGCTCATTTTACCATTTTATTGCACAGCCCAAAAACTTCCAAGTATGCAACTAATTGTATAAGTCAGCTGTGGAGAACAGTTGGGCACATTATTTCTCGTTGTGGGAGAAAACAAATCTATGGGAAATTTCTGCAACTCATTAAAAACATTTACAACCTTTCACTTAGATAATTTTGCTAGGGAACAATGATATTTATTATTGATGATACTGTAATTAAAACCACATCTGTATAAGTATATTTTAATCCGATTAACAACAACAAAATAGTATGATTTTAATTTTTTTTTAATTACTTTAAGGAAACGTACAGAGTTCTGTGTAAATACTGCTTCCCCCACATCAAATGAAATAGAACGAGGCATATGCTAATGACCAATGCTCTGCTGTACACACAATTGCCATGCCTACTCCAAAAGTCTATGGTAATTCTAAACAATTTATTAGTTGATTTTAGATTTTTATGGTTTTGATTAACCTTTTGATTCTGCAAAGTGTGGATTGCACTTTTTATCCTACAGGTAGTAAAGGTAGAAGTCATAGAAGTAGTAGTAAATCCTGCAGGGCCCTAAAGTCTCTTGGCAAAGTCTCATCAATCAATGCTTTAGAGCTCTGCACTGCTACTGACAAAATGAATCCATTGGAGAGGAGCACATTGATAAATCAGAGATGCACTGCAGTGACATGTGTAGGCCAGATGTGCCTGAAAGCAGGTGTGTCCCTGAAAACATATTGCTTTAATAAACATTAGCAGTACATCCCTGCTTTACCAATGTGCTCCTCTCTAACAGAATCATTTTAGCTTCAATTTATCTTCTGTTGACACACCTGCATGGCTGCTCTGTTGCAAAAAGTTATATAAAAAAAAACCTAAAAGTAAAACCAAAAGTTTTACAACTGAAAATTGGCCTTGGATGATATTATGTACATTATACTAAAAGTTTATTTTATGGTGAAGTGCCCCTTTCTTTATTTCCCATTTCTACTTCTTCTATATTAAAGCTTTCACTGTTCCCTTTTATAATATTCACCTGTACAGCATCTGTTTCAGAATTCTGTTAGCAGTGCAGACTCGTGGCTGTCTTCCAGTGCTCATTGCATGAATATGGAGGTTTGAGGACAGGAGCTGAGTCACATTTTCTGCATCAGCAGCCACCCCTGCTCCACAGCAGCTGAGTATATATACAAAAGCATTGTTGATATACAGTATGGATATACATTCTTATAGTTCTGTGTGTGCAACTGAGGGTTAATCATTGGATGGTTCCTTCTGAATAACCCAGTAATGCTACTTATCAATTCTCCTTCATTAGCATACAGTATAGTTATCGTCTAAAGCTCCTCATAGACGCGACGATCCTTCTTGCCGAAGGACTGATTTTAGCGAAATCCGACCAATCCTTCGAAATTATCGTGCGGTTAGTGGGATTCGAACGATTGTACATCTTACGATTTTTCGGCCGACATCTGTCAGTGTACCCAGTGCAATCTATCTATGTTTGCAGGGCCAATCAGGCAGCTCCCCTTTGTTTTCCTGGCAAATTGGTCTTTTTAGTTGATGGTCAATTCATATGACCGTACGAATCGATCGTACGATCGCGATGAGGATCGGATCTTTTAAAAATCGCAACATCTATGGCCAGCTTAAGATGCCTGGGGTTGCAATCTTGTTACTGGAGTAATTGTGTTACTACAGAGGTTGCTATCAGTAAAAGGAGAGCAATATCAGGACACAAAGACAGGTAGCCTGTTGACTTTTGTAAGGCAGTAAAGTGACCACCATCTGCCCAATTAATTGCCAGTTTTGAAAATCTTATTAAATCAGGACTATATGAGCCTCATTGCTGTAGTTTGTTTCCAAGAGGTCTCCTTAGGCTCTTATTATCCAGTCGGATACCAAATGAGTGTATACATTGGTGTATTACTAGCATGCAGATGCTTGGCAAATACTTATGCACAGATACTCAGAGAAGGGATCATCACTATAAGAATGGAAAGATAAATGTGTAGAGATTGGTTCACGAAGACAAACAATAAAAGAAAATGAATACGGATAAAAGCAAAGTGTATGGATGTGTTATACTTATACAAAATGACAAAAAATTAATCATATTAGCAAAACAATGATAGCAGATCTAAAAAGCTGGATACTCACTATATATTGTCAGTGATGTAATGAATTTTGGCACAGTTTTTATCAGCAACTACCATATCATCGGTAGCTCTTCTGTCTGCTCCTAAAATCACTCCATCCTGTATATACATAAAACAGACATGAATACCAGTGATTGTTCATAAAAAACATCAAGCACATACTATGGAGAATGCTGGGAGTTCTTCAGCATCAGCTGATTAGCTGCAGGACACAACAGTATATCATTTATGTGCCATTATTATGTGCCCCACTTTACTGGAAAGGCTCAGCCTTTGTAACGGGTGATCAGATAATGATCTGTACACATATTTATTACAAGTTGACCTTTGGTTTCAGTATAATAGTTGCCAGGAAACACGAGTCTTCAGCTTTTTATTCTTGACAAAACCTGATTGTGTAAAAAAAAAAAATCTCCACTATCAAAAAGAACAAATAAATCGTTGGTTGTTTTCTGGCATAGATCATCCTGAACTCAAATATCGACAGGTAATAAACATTTATTATTTTTTCTTCCAGTCAATTATAGAATTAACAATATCAACCTGACATTTTTTTGCAGCTGCAACAAGACACCATGTAAGTGGCTGGCAGAATCCCTTTGCTTGACTGCATCCACTACAGCTTGAGGCATGTTTAAATCATGCGGAATGACAGTCCTATACACAGACAAATGGGTATATTTAATCTGCTTTTAGTGATCACTAGTGAAGCCTCAAATGATGCATATAGATAATGTTTTAACTTTATTTAGCATGCTCAGTATTTCTATTTGTCCTATACAAATGTTGCCAGTAATAACAATAGTTTAGCCTGTGAAGTCTATGAAAACTGCATGGGAGCCTAACGGCAGGTTTCTTATTCTTTGGTTGCACTGATATTGATTGGTAAAATGTTAAGAGTAGCATTATAAGCTAACTGCATCCCTCCATCTAGTAAGTAAGCTAGTTCTGCCATGAAATGGAGAACTAAGGACAGATTATTTTATTAACTGTAATTATCTACTAATAAATAACATGAATTGCAGCATTTGTACTAACATCTCTTCTCAGCAGATAAAAGTATATAGTGAAAAATGAATAAAAGTGATTTCTTTCCATTCTGGTAATCCCTGGATAATAAATTGTAATAGTTTGTATTATCTCCCCCTTTCTATATGGGTTTGTCCGGTGTCCACCAAAAATATACAGGAGTCAGGCAGGTTAACTGGCTCGTGATAAACGTGGCCCTACTGTGTGTAAGTGTGATAGGAATTTAAGATTATAAAATACACTGCGGCAGGGACAGATGTGAATGATGTATAACCTTTGTATAGTGCTGTGTAAATGTGTCGGCCCCTGTGTAAATAAAGTTCCAAAAATCATCATGTTTATGCCGTCTCTGTATTTGGTGTGAATTCTTTAGTAATCAACTCTTTTTTGCTTCCCATTATCCAGAGTTCCATACTAATGCTTGGTGTTCACTTGGGGGCAGATTTATTATTATTATTTGAGTTGTTTGCATCCTTCCTGACATTTGAGTTGAGAAAAAACTTGAATCGAGTTTTTAAAATTTGAATCGAATTCGATTTAAATTCGATTCGAGTTTTCAGGTTTATTACATTCATCCAAATTCAGTTTTGTAAATAAATTTCAAATGGTCAAATTTAAGGGAGTTTTTAAAATCAATTTGAAATTTGACCTTTGATAAATGTGCCTCTTTTATGGTTGATTGCATTAAACTCAGTTTATACTTCCTGATTGACGGCCATTTTCCTGGCTTGGTTGACAATTATTTAGTGAAGTTTCCTGCACATGCTTTTGTTTGGTATATAATTAAGCCCACTTAAGTCCTTAAATGTAATGAAACACTATGCTCTACTCACATAGAACACCCCTACAAGAACTGGTATAGCAATATTACATTCAAACCAGACAAGATACTGAGATGTGCATGTACAGTATTTTCACACACAAATACACATACATACAGGTCAACCTTATAATCAGATTTCCTTTCTTCAGTACCTTATATATAATTCCAGCAATAGTGGTCCCTGTCTTCCTGGCTTTTGGTGGTTGAAGGCCAAGTTGAGGTCCCTGGTCCTGGAGAAAGGTGTTCCTACGAGCAGCACAAGTTCATTTAGTATAAAGGTCCATACTATAAATATGGCTCCTACAATTGGCTACGTGTAATATTGAGAAGGACAGCACCTTATAGAGGATTAAAAAGTCTTTATTGTTTCATGGCTTAGAGCAAGGTACAGCAACGTTTTAGTAGGTGCATGTATGAAAAACAGACTGGAGCCAATTCCTGCAGTGTTGTTTTAAAGTCTTGTCTTCAAAATGGCTGCACCAGCCTACACATGATCAAAAATATCTAGCAAGTAGCTAAAAGCATTTTGTTTTATACAGCACAAGTAGTAAGCATGGTAGACGTGCTTTAAATTGTTATTACTCGGCAGGGAGCTGAAACCGTAGACTATAGGTAAGTATACAGATCTATGTGTTAATCTGTTTTGTCCTGGCAAGCTCTTACCTTATATTATATGTGCTCGGAAATAAACTTTTTCAGGTAACGATCATTAAGAGGCCCTATGATCCTATTATTAATGCTGCACATAGATATTTCATGTGTAAAATAATAAACTGTTTAGTGGTCAATGCTCATGCAAAGAACAAGATAAAATACAAATTATAATAGAAACGACAAGGTAACTGGTGCCACCTATGCAAATATTGTTGCCAGTATATTGCCTGTAACATGAATTCCTGCAAGGAAGATAAGCTTTAATCATTTCTGTATTGCTGACGTAAGCATATATAGTTCTAATTCAGCAATATTTATATTACACATTAATACAATATACGTGTAATAGTTAACAGCACAAGGTAGGTAGAAAGTAGTTGCTCATCACATTAAATACTTTTTTTTGAGCTTTGGAAATATGTAAGTCCCTTACCTGGGGCAGTTCTCAAAACTAAAGCCTCCACATGGGGGATCATATGTAGAGAGTGTTGGCAGCATGATGTGTTCGTTGGGGTGCGGTCCCTTAAGTGAGGCGATTTCAAGGACACGATATGTCTACCTGGGGTTCCTTTAATGCAGACTAGTCGCACCCTGTTCCCTTTAGAAGTGTATGATCCTCTTCTATCTTCAGCTATATGAAATCTTTTCTTCTTTCTTTCTTTATAACTCACTTTTTGTAGCTTTTCTCATTTATTTCCTCTCTTTATCTACCTCTCTCTTTATTCTCTCTCCCTGTCTCTCTTCTTCTATAAAGCTTATGTTGCTTTCACTTTCATCTTCTTTATATGCACCATGTGACACACACAGACTCACACACACACACGCTTATTATTTTACAGAGAAACTGTCGTATCACAAGCGTTACCTAAGCAATGCCAACTAACCCTTTCATTGGAGCAACTCAGAGAATGATTGCTAACATTTCCCCCTAATGGCAACTCTAATGTATTTCCCAGGAAAGAGAAGAATATATCTGTTACATTCTAAAATGTTAAGCATATATAATAACTTTCCTCAATAGTAGGTTTCTATCCCAATATGTAAAAACAATATATATAGAGAATTTAGAGTCTAAAGATCTATTTGTAGTTCAACAACTCCTACAGCCTAGGGGATTTCCAGGGTTGAAAAGAAATTACTTTCGATTTGATCTTGTGTCTGCAGATAAAGAGGAACTGGAAGCTGGGCAGGGCATGCTGTGTGTGTGTGAATAAAGAAACATGTTTATAATAATATTCTTATTTACAATAATTGAAGGGCACAGCATAATAATACTGATAATAATAAAAGTCATTCAGATAAAATACATTGACATTCTGTAGATGAGTGACTGCAAGGTGAAAATGGCACTTGAAGCAATATGTTAGAATGGGAGAAAATCATTTACAGATCCCAACTAAGCAATCAGACCAGTCCCTATATAATAAGATTATGAATATCAGTAACATTGTGTTTTCTCACATGCTAAAAAAGGACCCAAAACGTTATTGAATGTATACATAGTGTATCCCTTCACAAAGGCTTTTAGGATCAACTTATTTATATGCACACTTCATTTTGCATAAAGGACAGGGAAATACACTCTCAGCGATGCTACCATTCATTGTCCAATAAAACTTTTTCTGCACCAAAAAATAAAACCTCCTTTCTTTTCCTTAAGACGTGCCCTTCTTTTCTGTGTATACAATTTTCCTGTACAATTATATACCGCAATAGTCTCTTTTTGAGTGTAAACAACCCAAGCATGTCCAGCATATCTTGATGTTTAGATTTAAAATGAAAGTATACTTTATAAAGAGGCAATTTAATGGTCACTGCTGGATTTTACAGCTCTAGATTGGCAGTTACAGTTAAGTCTCAAAGTAGAAGTAAATGTTATGTACAGTATGTTAATGATGGACCTATTCTAAGCAAACTTTTCAGATGGCTTAATGTTTTTACTCTTAAGGCGCCATCCTTGACCTGGGGGTGACACAAGTGTAAGAGCACAGGGGAGCATCACCCTTAATGTTTATTGTGGGAGCACTTGGGCCCCTTGCACCTGAGTGTCAGATGAAACGAAGCGCAGAGGCTGATGCCATTTGCAGAGAGCTGAATGTAGGGTCAAGGGCTGCAGCCTTCTTTTGCATTTTGCATGCTGAGTTCGCTTTGCAATTTTTTTTTATAACCTTATAACTTTCCTTTCTGCCTCTTCCTTTTCTTCTATGTTGGTTGTCCCTGACCCTGGCAACCCTGCAGCTTAATTTTAATTGCCATTCTTAGTTTGCTTGCTTTTTATTTCAGGCTCTCTACTTTTCTTCTATTTATAGATACTGTACAGTACCTTCTATTTAGATTGCAAAACTGCTCCCTAAGGTAAGTGACCCTTAGCAACTGGATAACTATTAAATCCAACACCTGAAGTGCAAAATAAATAACTTAAAAGCTAGGGTCAAGACCCCCCTTGTAAAGGCCTCCCGTAGCTCATAAAATAATTAGAATTACATACAATTTTGTCACAAGAACTATCCTGCAATAATGATCCAAGAGTAACCAAAACTGCAAATGTTCAACCCAAATTATCTGCTAATGTCATACATAGATTAGAAGCCCTATAGGAGGGCCAGCATCACAGTTTTGGCATTATGTCCAATGAATCAGCAGCAATTCTGTCCCACAGCATAGAAAAAAAAGCTCCATCACTTTGCTTCAACCTCCATACCTTGAAATTGGGAAAGGAATTAAAGGGGTGGTTTGCCTCTAAATTAAGCTTTAGCATGATATAGAATGACTAATTCTAAGCAACTTTTCAGTTAATTTTCATTATTTTTTTTATAGTTTTTGAATTATTTGCCTTCTTCTGACCCTTTCCAGCTTTCAAAAGGGGTCACTAATCATGAGAGCTGATCATTACAGCCACATTTTCTTAATATCCACAGGTCCCAGTTTTAAGTTAAGTACTTGAGTTAACTATGGGCTGAATGGATCTAGCAGGGATATTTGTGCACTAATAAATAAATAAATAATGACTCTCTCCCCATGTGGATGTCCAGCCTGCAGCACCCTCAGTGTGATTGCAAGTTTGTGATTTCAACTTCCAACACTTGTCTTAGAGCTAGGAATTGAATGGGGGAATCATATGGGGTGGGGAGTAACATCTTCCTCATGAACCACTGATTGGGGATCACTGGTTAAGACAGTCCTGGATCTAGTCCTGGATATTTTAGAATTTAACTTGTTTTTGCTCTAAATGGAAAAATGGAATAAGGTCTTAAAAAGGGCCAGTGTAGACATGAATTTCTTCAAGAAGTTCTTCAGGGGAACAGGTAAAAGTTATGGTGGCCATACATGGCCTGATGAGGTTTTGATAATGGGTTGAGTGCAGAGGACTCTTGTGTTTGACTGATGAGGTTTGGAGTCAGTCCATAGGCTAAATGTACAGAGGAAATACAAGAGGCACACTTGGTATAGCTGACTTTCTATTGTTGCAATCATTTTCTGCAAATAGCATGAAGAATCAGAGCATAAGAAGTGGAAAGGAGCTCTGGTTGGTCAACATGGTGTATCAGAAGATGATCTAAAAATCACCAACAATCATACAAAACATCAGTATGTATATCACCAGCTATTTAAATTTACCATTTCATGCCAGAAACCTACCAAAACGTTGCTATAATAAAACTGTAAAACTTGTACATCATTCTTATTCCTACACATGTTCCCAGTTATAGACTTGATGTTTATGGTAGTGAGGATTGTGACTTGCACAGAGACTCTCATGAGTATCTTCTGTAAATACCTGAGGAAGGATTAGTGCAACCTGAAACTGGTGCAACACATCTCTGAGTAACATAATCTATTTTTATAAAGCTTGCCAGTCAATTTTGCTTGATATTATAAATAAATGAGTGCCCACCAATGGAAAAATGTAAAGGCTCTAAATGCAAACAAGTTTAAAAGGTAAAGTTCAGTATAATGTTTTCACTTTATTTTTTATAAAAATCAAGTAAAAATCCCCTATCCCCAATTCTTGCATTGTATGTGCAACTGTAACTATACACATATATTATAAATATATGTGTATATAGTCGTCAGTATTATTTTTTCCCCTAAAAGCACATATTTATTTTGCAGTAGAGAAGCTTCAGTAGCTAGCAGCTAGTACGGGCTTGTTGATCCCCTTAACTTTTAATATGATGCAGAGAGTGATATTTTGAGACAGTCTGCAGTTGGTCTTAATTTTTTATTTGTGGTTTTTGAATCATTTAGCTTCTTGTTCAGCTTTTCAGTTTGGCTTTTCAGCACCTATGTGGTTGCTAGGTTCTAATTTACCCTAGAAATCCAGGCAGTGGTTTGAATGAGAGACTGGAATATGAATAGGCGAGGGCCTGTATTGAAAGATAAGTAATAAAAAGTAACAATAGCAATAGTTTTTCAGAGACCCCCATTTGAAAGCTGGAAAGAGTCAGAAAGGGAAGGCAAAAAAAACTATGCAAAATTAAAAATGAAGACCAACTATATAACATATAAGTTAATTTAAAGATGAACTACCCCTTAAATATATATTTCAGTTGGATGGCACAAATATAAGACTGATCCCTTTGAATAAGTGACACGTTGCTATGCCAATTACTAAAAGGCCATGTTTGATAAATATACAAATAAAATTAAAACCTGGAACCAAATACATATTAAGACAGAAGATGAGCCCATGATCAGGTTTCACTGTATATATTTTTATTAGACAGTTACAGTTAATACAGATGATTCAGGTGGTATGCATAGAAAAACAATATAGTATAGGTAGAAGCATGATATTTAAAGGTACAGGGAGTTCAGGATCACACCATGCAACCATTCTCCTTGTATTTGTCCATAAAAGTCCTGGCATCAGTGCAGAAGTTGCGATATCGAGTGGCAGCACACTTCTGCTCTCCTGGCAACTCTTCCACCCAAAAATTTTTCTCCAGAATGTACCGTATGCTAAAAAAAAAAAATGGGTAAATTAAAGGAGAATACTGTATATAAATATAAAGAAGATACAGGTATGGGATCCGTTATCCGGAAACCCGTTATCCAGAAAGCTCCAAATTACGGAATGCCTGTCTCTCATAGACTCCATTTTATCAAAATAATCCAAATATTTAAAAACTATTTCCTTTTTCTCTGTAGTAATAAAACAGTGCCTTGTACTTCATACAAACTAAGATCTAATTAATCCTTATTGGAGGCAAAACCAGCCTATTGGGTTTATTTAATGTTTATATGATTTTCTAGTAGACTTAAGATATGAAGATCCAAAAGGGGGAACATAAAAACTCCTTGTAGTGCAGAAGCTGCAACTGAACAGTTCTCTTCATATAGCTTTATGACTAAATACAAATTATTTTATACTGAGCACATAGGAAAGGCATAGAAATGGGATTTCATGGGCACACCTTATACCTATATAAAGGTAAAGAAGCTTTTTCTTCGAGTATTGCAAATTCCTGAATTATGTCCAAGTCAGTGATTCCAGAATGCAAGAAAAGAAGGTGGCCCAGCATACCCCTATGTCCACTAGGTTAGCTTTCACATTGTGTTATCTTAAAGGGGTGGTTCACCTTAAGTTAACTTTTAGTATGAGTAGTATTAATAGAATGGCTAATTCTAAGCAACTTCTCAATTGGCCTTCATTTTTTTCTTACTTATAGTTTTTGAATTATTTGCCTTCTTTTTCTAAATCTTTCTCACGTTCAAATGGGGGGTTACTATCGCCATCTGAAGATCAAATTCTCTGTAAGGTTACAAAGCTATAATTATACCTACTTTTTAATAATCGTCTTTCTATTCAGGCCCCTTCCAGTCTTTTGTTCAAATCACTGCAACCAGATTGCAGAAATTGCAAACTGGAGAGCTGCAGAATAAAAAGCTAAATAACTCGAAACCACAAATGATTAAAAATTAAAACCAGTTGCAAAGTGTCTCAGAACATTAATCTCTACAGCATACTTAAAGTTAATTTAAAGGTGAACAACCCCTTTAATAACATGAATCACAAACTGTAGCCCAGCCCTGTTCTCCTTCTCTTACTGTCCATGTTCATTCTTGGTGACTCCATCCTGTCCCATGATTAGATATTCTGTTTCTTTGGCCAAGCGCATTTTGCATGACATGCGCTGGTAGAAAAGCCGCGTGTCTTCAGCTTTAATATCCTCATCAGAATCTGCAGAAAGACAAACAGATAACAAAAAGTGAAGAAATGAGGAGGTAACAAAGGGACTCTCTCTCATTTCTCTGCAATGAATGGATTATACATCATCAACACTGGAAGTACGGGCATAGCAGAAGAGCAGGGATGGGCGAATTTGACCCGTTTCGCTTCGCCAAAAATTCGCCGCCGGCGAAATGTCACAGACGGCCATTAAAGTCTATGGGCGTCAAAAAAATTTTGTCGTGCGGCGAAACTGTTTTGACGCGCGTTTTTTTTTTTGACGCATGCTGCCATACGAGTCTATGGGCGTCTTTTTTCCGGCGAAACGAGGAGAAAAAATTCGCCCATCCCTACAGAAGAGTGTTTCTTAGTCCATTATAAAGGAAACTTTACATGAAAAGAAGCACTGCAATAATACATTACTTCTTCAACCTCCTCAACCATGAAGTTCATGGTTTAACAGAGGTATTATATAATTGACTCAGACCATACATTTGACTGTATCGAACACATCCACATAGAATAATAATTGAGAGAAATGGCATACTCCTTTGCAGAACTTCCAGAATCCTGGCAGTATAGACTATAAATGCATCTTGTTCTGCAATGTTCTCCACCATCACACGGTACCCTGCACACAAGCAAAAAAAAGGGCATTATCTATAATGTTTTGCAATTTAAAAAACTTATTTAAAAAAGGTTAATACAAGTTATTACATTTGTACTAGCTAAAATATATTTGCTTACAATATACCAGTGTTATACATGTAATACACATGCTTAACTAAAACAAAAATAAGATTTTATAATGACTATGAAGATATTCATTCATCCAGGTCATGGTATATCTACTATAGGTCAATCTAAAAACAACTGGACTTGCTGAGTAATCATTGAATAGATTTCACTACTCATCCGAGCAGCTTCTTCAGTTCAACTGACAATTGGGGCAATTACTCTGTGTTGCTGCCTGCCTCCTGCTTCAAACTTTACTAGGCTGCACCTATTGATACAGGGAAACCCTGGACCGACCACTACCACCTAACCAGGTATCAGCTCCAGGGACCCCACATTGGCCTGTGTCAATTCCTGCAACACAGCTGCAAGGAAAGGAATGAGGGTGCAGAAAATGATACAAACCTGAACATTTTTAATGGTTATTGCTTTATATTGCTTTATATACAGTATTATCTCATATGGAGAGTTTATCATCGAGTCCTTGTTTTCTTTCATGTTTTTTTGTGAATATGTTAAATAAGTTAATTTTATAATATTTTCTTTATTCTCTTTATCTTATTCTTTCTGCAAGGTATTTTTCAGCCACAAATCAGATTCAAATTAAATTAGATTCATGGATTAGATTCATTTCTGGCTATTAGCACTTAAAATGTAATAGAATAAATAATGCTTGACCCCTGGCAACATTGGCAATAAAACAGTGAGGGTGGATGTTTTCACTGATGCAGCTCTCCCTAACAACACTGATACATCTCTTTCTATATGTTTCCTGGTTAATTCTTACTGAGACAATTATTAAGTAAAATACTGGAATATCTTCTCTAAGAGCCCCCAAAACCCCAATTTGAACTTCCAGACCTGACTCTCTCTCTGGAGGTTGACTTGCTTCCCATTTTCCTATATACATGTGTGTAGCCACTTCGCTTTCTAAGAGCTCCTTTTTTGAGTTGGCCTATTAATCCCCAGAATTTCCTTGGGATGACATGCTAGTGAGTTGTTATTAAAAAAAGTTACAGAATGCCTAAAAGTGGTTATATCGTGGCAAAAATGGAAAGAAAAAAAAACGTACTCCTTTGTACTCCTTCAATAAGTTGCTATAATTGCTAAAATAAGTAACTGACTTAATTGTTTATGCCTAAATGGGGGTTGAGCAATAAACCTTACTTACACTATATAAATGATTGGAGTCTTATTTTTGTCAGTCTTCGTATTACACAATCCCAGCAAGCAGGCAGCTGCCATTTTGTAAACACTGTTATTAAGGAAAGCTTTGCATCATGCCAAGATCTTGTTTATGTACCAGAATGGGGGACCTGATGACCATTCCCATGCAGTGGTTACACAATTATAGGCAGTAAGAAAGTAATTGCCTGCCCCACCTCTATGCTTCAGGCATCAAGGAAGGACAGGCAATGTATGATTTCTAAATACGTTTATAGCAGGTATGAATGTTTTAATTAAAAAAAAAAAGAATTTTGGTTTTATGTTTAATCTGCACATTACTTTTATTATACAGCTTTTTATGTCTTGGTGACAGGTCCCCTTTAAAAGTATAAAAAGAAACATCATTTGCTACAATATTTGAACAGCTATTGCAAAAGATGTAAACAATTAAAGGTGATCTCACGCAAACAATGGTATTTTTGCCCATAATAATGAATTGTAATCACAAGAAATGTTCCAATCTACCTTCATTTAAAAGGGTTTTAATGATTTTAAAAGTTACTTGTAAATGTAATTGCTTCTGAGGCGGTATCTGTCGGCCTTTTGCTGTTCTCTGCAGTGCTTGCCTGACCACAGAAACAATATAGCAATATAGCCAGTGTATACAATGCTTTATATGTATCTGTTCCTCCCTTTTCTTAGGTCTGTTAATCATGTAAGACACTGAGGGAACTGGAGTACTGGCTATATAGTCACCACCAATACTGTGTAACAAAGGTACAAGAAGTCATCCCCACTGTCATTTTCCCCTTCTATTGAGTTTCACTTACCAAACACAACCCTTGGACTGTAGCATGCAAATGTTTGACGTTCTGTCTCTGTTGACTTAAATGACCTTATATTTTTTGGACATAGACCTGTGAATAAAACAGACGCCAATTCCTTAAATAAATTTCACAATTTCCTAGACTGTGTCTAAATCAAATTAAATCAAATAACCAGTGGGTTCATATAATGTATTTCAGGCTTCTGTCAACAACAACCACATGATGCTTTCAGGCAAAAAAGTATATTTTGGCACAAGGTCTAGTAAATAATAGCAACCAATCATTAGGTATCATTTACTGGTCACCTGGAGAGCTATGCAAAACATGTGGATTTTAGTAAAATTATCATAAGGGTGTCTTATTTACATCTATACCTCCCCAAGCTTAAAGGGGCCGTTCACCTTCAAACAACTAGTTGTTTTCAGATTGATCACCATAAATAACGACTTTTTCCAATTACTTTCTATTTTTCACCTTCTAAAGCAGCTCTGGGAGGGTGACCCTGTAAACTGTTTTAAATTGATACCTGTAGTTGATACATTTCTTATCTTTGTCCCTGCTGAGCAGAATCCCTGAGTTTCATTAAAGGCAGCTGTTAGAATCAACTAAGGGTAAGGGCACACACTAAGATTCGGGGGGAGATTTAGTCGCCCAGCTATAAATAGCCTCTCGTGAGACACCTTCGGACGACTTTGGAAAACAAAGCGATCCGAGTGCCATCCCGCTTTCGATTTACATTCTAGCTGCCGGGCAGGCAGTTCGGGGAGATTAGTCACCCTCAGAAGAATCGATTTGTTGCTGGGCGACTAATATCCCGAAATAGCTGCCTGTGCCTTTTTTCTTTTTTCCAAATTGAATGGCTGCCCCCATGGCTACACAGCAGTGTATTTATATAAACTATAGTAGTCTTTCTGAAGTAAACACAGAACTATTACAGTGCAGGACAACAGCAGATTATATTTAATTACCTTAATACACTTCATTTTTTTGGTGTTACTGTTCCTTTGATAATGATAACATGACGTTTTGCTGAGGTATGGCATAATGCTAGTGACACAAAAGATAAATAGGCCTTATAATTCAGCCATTATAAAATTTGTATTATGAATTTGTATAATGAATCGTTCATATGCTGGGACTTCTAATCGTTGTTTAGCCGATCCATCTGTGCTGCTATTGCACCAGGGTTGATCTCAGAAAATTGGAAAGACAGGTCAACTAACAGCCCCTTGAATAATTGCTCACCCCAGCCCACAAAGCCTTTGGTTTAAAGATCCTGAGATTGGGAAGTCAGGTGACAAGTGCCTTGTCATTATTATATATATCAAAATATTATTAATTGATTAATAAAAAATACAAGTCTGTATATGTATAACCAGAGCATTCCAATTTTTGCTTGTAAATTAAGTATATAACGTGTCTCTTACCTTCTGCACACTGGCAGACATCTCCTGAGCACAAGGTACTAACAAAGTTTGGCTTTGATGGGGCTCCATAGAATACTGTACATTTAATGTCTTTTGGGAGAAAGAAACACACTGGTAATATTTGGAACTAAATATATAGATAGGATACATAAGCCTAAAAGCAAGGTTTTTAAAATTGTATATAATAAGGTGCATTGCTGTTATATATCGACCACCAGGACCAACTGCACAATTTCTGGACAACTTTGCTGCCTGGCTTCCTTACTTTCTTTCATCTAACATCCCATCCATCATATTAGGTGACTTTAATATACCTGTTAACAACATTAACAACTCTTCTGTCTCTAAACTTCTTTCACTAACCTCCTCCCTAGGCTTATCTTTGTGCTCAGACTCCCCCTCTCACTCCAGTGGTAACACTCTGGATCTCATATTTACCAGACTCTGTTCAACCACCAATTTTACTAACTCACCATTTCCCCTCTCTGATCACAATATGCTCACATTTCAACTCTCACTAACTCCCTCCTCACCCCCTGCTATTCCCCAAACACGTACTTACCGTGACCTGCAAGCTGTAGACGTGTCACATCTCTCTTCTTCCTTTGACTCTCTTCACTCTAATATCTCAGCCATCTCTTGTCCTAATGTGGCTACCTCTGTCTACTATAGTACTCTCACCACTGCCCTAAATGAGCTTGCTCCTATAAAAACGAAACGTTCTAGACCCAAACCACTTCAACCTTGGCATACTGCTCATACTAAAGCGCTCCAAAGACACTCACGTGCACTTGAGCGTCGCTGGCGCAAATCCCGTTCAGAATCAGACTTTTGGAGCTACAAATCTGCCCTGCGCTCCTTTAACACCAGCCTCTTCCAAGCCAAACAAACATACTTTACTTCACTCATTAACTCCCTTTCTAAAAAACCAGCACAACTTTTCTCCACCTTTAACACTCTCCTTTCCCCTTCTCCACCCCCTCCATGCACATCTGTCTCTGCTCAAGATATTGCTGAGCACTTCAAAAACAAAATTGACACTATTAGAAGGGACATTACACTACTCAACCCCCCTAGACTTCCACCACCCTCCCTTCACACTCCCCAGTCTCTCCTGTGCTCCTTCACCCCTGTCACTGATGAGGAAGTCTCAAAGCTTCTGGCCTCTTCTCACCTTACCACCTGCCCGCTTGATCCAATTCCCTCAAAACTTCTCCGCAATACCAATCCTGGTCTAATCAAAGCCTTAACTCACCTATTTAATCTTTCGCTCTCAACTGGACTGTTTCCTTCTCAACTAAAACATGCTCTTGTCACCCCCATTCTGAAAAAACCCTCTCTTGATCCCTCCAATCTTGACAACCTCCGACCTATCTCTCTGCTACCTTTCATCTCTAAACTACTTGAGCGCCTAGTCTACAACCGACTTACCTCATTCCTCTCTGACAATAACCTGCTGGACCCCCTACAATCTGGTTTTAAGCCACAACACTCCACGGAAACTGCCCTGACTCGACTAACTAATGACCTTTTAACCGCAAAAGCCAACAATCATTTCTCACTACTAATACTGCTTGATCTCTCAGCCGCATTTGACACTGTAGATCACCCTCTCCTCCTCCAGTCCCTCCAGTCGCTTGGCCTTCGTGACACAGCCCTATCCTGGTTCTCTTCTTACATCACCAATCGTTCCTTCAGTGTCTCCTACAATGGAGCATCATCTTCTCCCCTACCTCTTTTTGTTGGAGTTCCTCAAGGCTCTGTCCTAGGACCATTACTATTCTCCCTCTACACTTCCTCCCTTGGCAAATTAATAAATTCGTACGGTTTCCACTACCACCTCTATGCTGACGATACTCAGATCTATCTCTCATCTCCTGATCTCAACCCAGAACTCCTAATCTCGCGTCTCCTCCTGCCTGTCCGCTATCTCTACCTGGATGTCGCAACGCTACCTTAAATTAAACCTCTCCAAAACTGAAATGGTTCTCTTTCCTCCAAATAACACCAGTAGCATCCCCGAAGTATCCATCATAGTTAACAATTCCACTATCACCCCCTCTCCCCAGGCCCGGTGCCTTGGGGTTATCCTAGATTCTGCCCTGTCATTCACTCCTCATATCCAGTCACTTATCAAATCATGTCACTTCCACCTAAAGAACATATCCAAAATACGATCATTTATCACCCAAGACGCTGCCAAAATTCTTATTCACTCTCTCATCATATCGCGTCTAGACTACTGTAACTCGCTTTTAATTGGTCTCCCCCTCCAGAGACTGTCACCTCTCCAGTCCATAATGAACACTGCTGCGAGGCTCATACACCTCAGCAACCGCTCCTCCTCTGCCTCGCCATTCTGTCAATCCCTGCACTGGCTTCCGTTACCTTTCAGAATCAAATTCAAATTAATGACACTGACTTTCAAAGCACTTCACAACTCTGCTCCACCCTACATCTCTGAACTCATCTCTATATACTCACCCACTCGCTTACTACGCTCCTCTACTGACCTCCTACTCAACTCTTCTCTCATTACCTCCTCACATGCTCGCATTCAAGACTTTGCAAGGGCTGCACCCCTCCTCTGGAACGCTCTCCCACGGTCTGTCCGACTTTCTCCCACCCTTTCTACTTTCAAAAAATCTCTGAAAACGCACTTCTTTCGAGAAGCCTACCCTCACTCCGCTTAACTACCAAACGCAACACCACATACAATACCACATTTCTCACCCACTTACTTCGATCTTGCCCACTCCCACACCTTGTGTATTACTCCCTCCCCTTTAGACTGTATGCATATGCATAGGGCCTTCCTCACCTTTTTGTACCTGTATTGATTGTGACGTTTGTTACTCCATATATTCTATATATGTAATTTGTGTGATGTAGTTGTATAATCACATTTACTTTACAGTGCTGCGCAATATGTTGGCGCTATATAAATACATGTTAATAATAATAATAATAATAATAAAAGGTACAAAGTTCAAGTGCAAGTGAAAATCATGGGCACAGATGCAGTAACTCTTTTTATGTTGTTGTAATTTTGCATCCACAAGTGACGTGAAAGGAAGTGGTGGAATCGTCATGCAGTTAAATACTAAATGTAATGTAATAAACTTTAAAAAAACAGTTTAACCCTCTTTGTACTTTTTCCCCATTCTGTACATGGTCATAGGGTAGGACTGGCCTGCCAGGGCACCGGGAAAAAACCTGGTGGGCCCCGGCATTGGTGGGCCCTAGGCTCTCTAGTTGCATGAGTAGTGTTATGTACCAGAGGACCCAGCTGCTAAGTACCAATGGACCCACTCACCACCCACCCGGCCCTCCCGCCAACATCACTCTACTCTTGCTAAGTGCGGTGCTTGTAGGAGCAATGTAACACCCTGAAACATCTGTGGCTGCCCAGCCAAGACTGTATTGAGAGCGGAGCGGACCCGGAAGTGGATGCTGATGGCTGATGTGCAGCGTCTGCTCACACGTAACCTGAACCCGTCATCCTGGCGTGATGAAATGCATCGCCGGCCCGGAACCCGCTACACAGAGCCTGACCTCCTCCACTCCTGACCTCCGCCCCCCTGCCCGATCACATAAAAATTATGACGTGAAGCAGGTATGTCACGACAAGGGGGGGGCAGGAGAGGGGTTTTTTTTGACCGGGGAAGGGGGTTTGCGACTGGGGAGAGGGGCCCTTGGAGGTGTGGGGGCCCTGATGTGGCAGCCCGGTGGGCCCTGACCCCCCCAGTCCGACCCTGCATGGCCAGCCCTTATAAGTAATGAAATCTGCTCACATCTCAGCCCTCACCACCTGAAAAAGAACACTATGGGGCAGTTACGCCCCTAATGGAATTTAGAGAAGAGAAGAGACAGACAAACACAAGAAAAACTCACCCACTCTCTATTCATTCCTATGGGATTTTTAGAAGTGTATTTATCAGTGAGTTAGAGATCACCGTTTGATAAATATGATTTTGAAAATCCCATAGGAATGAATAGAAAGTGGGTGAGTTTTTTTGTGAGGAGCTCAAATCTCACATTTTGATAAATCCGCCCTTTAAAATGTTGCTGTATGTGCTTGCATAGAGTTATTCAAGTCAACAACATCCAAGGGCACACAGGTCTACAGGAAATCTTCCACAAATTCTTTATTTTACGGATTGCAAATGCAACGTTTCGGGGAACAGAAATCGGGGAACAGAAATCCCCTTTGTCAAGCCTTGCTTGACAAAGGGGATTTCTGTTCTCCGAAACGTTGCATTTGCAATCCGTAAAATAAAGAATTTGTGGAAGATTTCCTGTAGACCTGTGTGCCCTTGGATGTTGTTGACTTGAATCCTGCTGTGAGGTCGCCGAACCTCTACCATCGTGCACCAGGCATCTCTTAATTCCCTACAGGGTGTGCGGGGTCCTACATTGCTGTTTACTTGCATAGAGTTATGCCATATGACATTTTCTAAACATTACTCTTACTTGGCTCATAGAAATCATATATGACAGCAGATGCCGGCTGTAGGAGAGAGACCTTGACTGTCTGAACTGCTTCAAAAGCCACACAATCCATAGTGTCAGGAACCTGCAAAGTAGAGATGAGAAATTATTCAAAGGATTCTGCACCCAAAAACAGTTTTTTATCATAATTATAATAATATTCTAAGCAACTTCACAATATAAATACATTAAAGATGTTTGTACATGTAATTGTTATTGTAAAAAGTGTTTATCGTTTTTTTCCCTCTGGGTCTGACTCTGGGGGCCTTATTTATCAAAAATATGAATTTAATTTAAAAAAGTCAGAGCAAATGAGAATACACAATTTGACCTTATTTATTATTTAAAAAGCACAATTTAATAGAATCACAATAAAACTCGATAAAATCAATTGTATGTTTTTTTCCCCAAATCGCTTGGTTATTTCTGGCTTTTTTTCCAAAAAGCCAGAATTTTTTGGATATTTGCTCAAAAAAGTCTGAAATTCCAGTGCAGACCACAGAAAGTACTTTATAGAATAGGGACCTTTCCCGTTGACTTATATACAACCTCGGCAGGTCTGAGATTTTTGGATTATGACTTTTTCCATCCTCTGGGTTAAATAATTTTTCGGGTTTCGACATTCGTACTTTGATAAATAATCCCCTAAAAATAAAGTAACAGGAGTCATTTCTCCTTGAGAACTTTAATTAGCTTGCTTGCAACATTGTTTCAGGAGTCAGAGCTAGGAGTGCAGAGATACTTCTTGTAATTACATTTACAAATAACTATAAAACTGAAAATGTTTCCTGTCTATTTGAAAGTTGCTTACAGTAAATATTATTATTATTCTTTTTATTAATATGACTGGTTTTTAATTACAGTATAATTCTGCTGCTGGGGAAGTCTGTTTTGCAGTGACATTAACTGCACATGAGAGTGGTGACTGCAGTCACAACATGCTAAAATTGTTATTCTCTGTTTCTTATTAAATGTAACTTTGTGGCCATGTCCTTGAATGGTTGTAGTCAAGGAGAAGTAAGGTAGATGTAGCATTAATGAGCATTTGCATGATACACCAGACTTTTTATTGGTGTCCTCAGATTTCACTTTGAAAATCTGGAAAACTTAAACCAGACTAAGTAGTCAAAGTGGTGTATGTATAACCAAAGACTAGTAGAAGAGAACACAGAAAAAGATGGGGCATTAAATACTGACAGATCATGTGCAGAGACAGTAGCAGCTGTACTGCGCTCAATTATTGTGTTAATGATGAAAATAAGAGCAAGTACAAGTTAAGGAATTAAGTGTCCTTGGAAATAGATAAAGCAAAAAGAATGTGGGCAATTGTGAGGGACAACATAGAAAATAGGGGTATTCTGTTATAAGAAAAACCATTGACCAGATTTCTGCTACTATTCCCTTTATACCTGATTTTGCCAATGCCCAGTTTTCCTGACCACATTTTAGTACTTACTTTGTCAAAATACAAGAGGAGTCTTCCAGGCTGGTATTCATAATGACTGATATACCGCTCTGAGCTCTCTGCAAGCTGATACAATAAAAGCAGAAGTGAGTGAAGTTCAAGAAAAATTAGTGAAACAGAGAAAATTTACCGAAATGCATTGAAGTCTATGGACGACAATGTTTTTCTTGATGCGTGTCATGCATGTCAAAATTTTGAAGCTCAAAAAACGTTTTCACCCATTATAGTTTACGGACGTCATTTTCACATGAAACTTGGCAGAAAAATTTCGCTCATCACTACAGTCATACTACATCATCCAGTATCAGCAATGTGCAAGAAAGTCACCTTTTTTAGATCATCAATAACAGGTTCAATACCACTAAGCAAAGTGATATCTACAATGGCCATTCCAGAGAGGTGAACGTTGGAGGACTTTTTCCTGCAATATAGAGAACCATCGAGAAGTACTAAGTAGAAGGATGGGCAGAGTCTGTGATGTTACAAAACAGCAGGGCTTTGGAATATAAAACAAGTTGACAAACATTACAAAGGGCTGGCATAATTAAAAGTGAACATATATTCTTTTTGTAATTCTTCCATTAAGTTTTCTTTATCCAGGGCCAAATAGTCAAAAAAAACGTGCTGGCACCATTTTATGAAGCAATCCTAGTTCTTGGGGTAATCCAAAGGTCAGTCAAGGTACCAAAGTTAATGGGAAATTTGCTGGTTCCCAAGGCACACTTCACAAATATTAGTATATGGGGTCAGTATGAATGAATGAAATGTTTTTAATATACATTTTTGAATAAATTGGAATTTTTATCATTTTGAGTTATGGGAATTTTTTGAACCATCTGATGAAGGTTGATAAAGATCACTGTTCCAAAACATTGTTTCAATAAATGTTTTTTTTTTGCTAATCACTAAAGACCTGTGAGTACAATTTTACACACAGACTCATGCACCCAGGTATGCAACCTTTTTAAATGGAGAGCACACTTTTGGCTGTTATATATATACTGTATGTCCTGGTAGTCATTTGGAGGTGGTATATCATTTGGGGTTGTTTGTTTTGTATCACTTTCCATCTTTCACTTACCACAGACACACTTCATATAACAACTTGACCTCTTTCTCCTTTGTAAATGTGGCTTCTCGCCGTGATCTGCGACGGAGGTCATGCCAAACAATAGGCTCTCTGGGTTCATCAGCCATCTCTTCATCATAGTCATAATCATCATCTTCATTCGTTCCTGGGAAAAATGGACAAAGAATGAAGAAAACCCTAAAAGGGCAACTTTTGCAGTACTTGTTGTGCAAATCTGTACCATTCATGAAAGATACTTGCTACCAAAGCCATTTCTTGCACTTCCAGATACACATAGAGAATATGTTACTTTCCTGCTATAACACAACACCTGCATTTTTTTTCTAAACATTCTGGAATAAATAAGACTAGAAATACTGTATCCTATGCACTGGTCTTATAGTACCAGCCCAGAGGTCCAGTAATTACTGCATGGATACATATAAGTCAGCAATGTTTCCCTATGGGATACAGTTTTGAATGAATTTTCCCGTAAAGGTTGAAAATAAAATGTTGAACTGCTAATCAGCTGGTAGAGTTAAGCAACTAGCTTTGGCACTCTGGGTAGGAGTAAATTGAATCAAAAGAGCTTAACTGTCTGGTTCTTACCTGCTTCATCACATGCATCACTCACAGTCACATCTAATCCCAGCTCTGTACATGATGTGTTCTGCATCTGTAGTATGTTATACATCTTTATAACCTGATAAAGTGTAATATTAATGAAAACATATTAATAACAGGATATTTCACTTGAGGTTGGTCAGCATAAGGATGGTATTAGGACATTAGGAATGTGGCTTTGGAAAGTATGCTTTCACTTCTGCTTCTCAGAGAAATGGAATTGAAATATTCATAAGGATTTACATTTGCCTGAGGATTGCACTTTCCAAATATCACTATTTACTGTACCAAAACAGGGACTTTGTCTGCAAAGAAATTATCATCCGGGGCATCGACTGAAAGTAAACAGTTGTACTATTTGCTGAACTGAAAAGATTCACAGAGTTGCAAGATATTTTGGTGCTATATAAATACATGTTAATAGTAATCCATAGGTCTGTGAGAGTATTGTGAGTACTTTTCTCCAAGAAGGTTACTTACTGTGAGAATCCCTTTGCCTTTTCCAGAAACCTTTATATTAAACTTTGTTCCCATTGATCTCTGTAAATGTAAGACAAATATTACTCTCTCTCTCTCTCTATATATATATATATATATGTTAGAAAATATTGAAAATATTGTTTTATCACATTGATGCTTTAAGATATTCACTTAGCTCAGTACACTTTTTGTTTATTTATATTATCTTTTATGACCAACCCCCTTTGCCCAGTCTTTTCTAATATTTTCTTTATAGTTCATGCTGCTTAGCCATTTCAGTGTTTCCTGGTGCTCCCCCTATTATTATCTTAGACTTAACTGCCTCTATTCAATTAAAACCTGTGTCTTACCAGTTCCTCCTGCAGGTTGTCCTCTTTTCGTAATTTAAATTTCTGGTTGTGCTGTTTTTCCAAAGAGTTGACTTCAATTTCTAAGGTGTTATCATCCTGCTTAAATGTGCGAATCCAGTATTCAGATAGAGCTTCTAGCGCCATCACTGTGTCCTAGAGGTGTGAGAAAACAGAATATACTCCTTTGCATTTTCCACAACCTTCATTCAAATACATTCCCTTCTGGAAAGTCATATATTATAGATTTATTTCCGGTGCCGTTTCTGGGGTGTGGTGAAGTGGAAAAAAGCCACTTCTGGTAACTTTAGGAGGGTTATTTACTAAAATCTGAATTTATCTCATTATTTAAATAACTGTACCTTATTTATTATTAAAATGCTCGATGTAATCGGTTCTTGTAAAAACTTGATAAAACTAAGCAAAAACCCGAATCGTATGTTTTTTTTTAGGTTCTTTCCCGAAAAGCCAGAATTTCTCGCATTTTTGCCAGAAAAGCCAGAAATTGTCAGTTTTTTGGGCTAATTCCAGGGTTGACCACAAAAACCTCAAAATAGAATAGGGACCTCTGCCACTGACTTATACACAACCTCAGCAGGTCTGAGATGGCGGATTTTCAGATTTCAGTTTAATAAATAACTCACTTAAAGTCTAATTTGTCGTCTCCTATGCCTTGTTTGTGCAAGGGTGGGTGCAAGGGGTACCCACAAATAAAATAAGTAAAATAAAAAAAGTAAAATAAGCTGTCTTTCACGCATATATATGGAGACTGAGCCTCTGACACTTATCATGGACTGTTTACTCCTGACCTGCCAAGTGAATGCTGGATCTGTTTCCAATTGTAGCCTCAGCAGTGCAAGTTACACTGTGAAAAAAACATTCACAACTGCTCAAGCAACACAAATCCACTTACTTGCAGGCCCGGACTGGCAATCTGTGGGTTCTGGTAAATACCAGAGGGGTTGCTGTAAGATGCCAGAGACAGTCACTGTTAATTGGGCTGGTGGGGGGGTTTTGGGCCTCTGTATCTGAAATGCCAGGGTCTATTTTGATTCCCAGTCCAGACCTGCTTGCTTGCAAGCGAACATATGAAAAAATGAAGCCACTCTTCAGAGAATATTCTCCACTATTAAATAGCTATGGTAAAACTGATTCAACCATTTTGCTCGTTAATAAAATAGGCCACATTTAAGGGATGATAGCAGAAGAATACAGTTCTTGAAGGAGCAAATGTAAGGGAAAAGCTGTGTTGTTGAACCTTAATCCAAACTTTCACTATAGATTAGGTGTTTATATGTTTAGTAAGGATAGTAAAATAAATTGTAACTTTCTGTAAGTGCAAATCTGATGTTCAGAATCTCCAGGATCTCAATTAAATTTTTACTGTTGTATTAAATTAACATTTGCTAGACAGGTATATGCAAAAATAGGACAAGTTCACTATGTCAATGAGAGAGGCCTAAGTGTGACTCCAATGCTGGAAGCATCTACATTGAATACAAATTGTTGTGCCTTTTAAGGATGGAGCAAAACATCAGCATATGATCAAGCCTGGTTGAGTCTTTCTAGAGTGTGTTGTTCTTCAGGATTACAAGGTGAGTTAGAGAGGCAACACCAACTGAGAAAGGTTCAAGACAAATTGTGTATAACAGCTTGCACAACTAAGATTTCTTTCAGATAGGTATTAGACAAGCCAAGATCAAAAATGATACAAAGTTACATAGTTAAATTGAGTTGAAAAAAGACTAAGTCCATCAAGTTCAACCCCTCCAAATGAAAACCCAGCATCCATACACACACCCCTCCCTACTTTCACATAAATTCTATATACCCATACCTATACTAACTATAGAGCTTAGTATCACAATAGCCTTTGATATTGTCTGTCCAAAAAATCATCCAAGCCATTCTTAAAGGCATTAACTGAATCAGCCATCACAACATCACCCGGCAGTGCATTCCACAACCTCACTGTCCTGACTGTGAAGAACCCCCTACGTTGCTTCAAATGAAAGTTCTTTTCTTCTAGTCTAAAGGTATGGCCTCTGGTACGATGATCCACTTTATGAATAAAAAGGGTAAAAAGGTCTAGTGATACCTTCACTAGAATCTGCTTGACTCCACAATATCAGATAATGTAGCCAAAAAGCATGTGAAATCTAGAAATGTGTACCAGAAAGGTGCAATGAAAGGTAGAAAAAGTTCTACTGACACTTTTGTTATCCCGGGATAATGCTGTTGTTTATGTATCACAGTTATTTTAGAACCAGGAGAGTTACATTCACCTTCCATTGTACTTGTGCTCTCAATAATTTCATATAATAAAGTTTGCCCTCCCCATTCTCTTCCAGATCTATAGCTTGAATGTGTGAAACTGAAAGGTTGTTAAAGAAACGTTTACTATTGGATGAAAAGACAAATAGCAATATTCCCCTTCTCTCCCATCTCCTCATTGACACTCTCTACTGTATAACCATAATCAGTTTGTCTCCCACCAGCCTTATCTTACCTGTGTAGATTTGAAACCTCCTCCATAATTCTGTTGCTCCGATAACCAAGTATACGTTTTTTCAGCATCTTTTATGTTTCCCCGCAGCAGTGTGATCAGCAGAACATATGAGGTTGTTTCCACAGCTAGAGCCGTGCCCTTAGGTCCAAAATATAATTCCTTCTTGTCTACGTGTATGAATGAAAGTAAGAAAGGATAACACTTGTTAGTTGTGAATTAATTCATATCTACCAATCAGTAATTCATTTGATTTGATTGGCTGCTTTTTCTCTCTACTCAGGCCCCATTAGCTTAAAACAGTCTTACAAACATGAAAATATGTCTCATTGTTTGACTTCCAGGAGAATTGGTATCCTGGTAAATGATCTTCCATTTCAGTACAAAAATATAAATCTTTGGTTAGTGTGTGGCACACTTAATAAAAGACACTAGAGTGAATCGTTATAGGCTAAATAGCTGATAACTATACACAAGTGAAATTCCACCACTCTCCATTCATTTCTATGGGATTTTTAAAAGAGTATTTATCAATGGGTGAAAGTGAAAGTTCACCCTTTGATAAATATGCCTTCAAAAATGCTATAGAAATGAAAACAGTGGTGAAATTTCACTCTAGTGGACTGTGGTGAACTCTAAGTTCACTCGTTGATAAATATACCTCAATGACTTGCAGAAATATAGTTTAAAGGGTTACATATAGGGGAAGATTTATTAAGGTTTGTTATTTTTTCAATGAAAATTTAAGTTTTCAAATTATATTTTTTGATCAAAACTCACATTTTTGGATTTAAAAAACCTTGAATTGATTGAGTTTTCTTTTAAAAAAACTTGAATATTTGAGATTTAGGGGCACATTTACTAATGGTTGAATATCGAGGGTTAATTAACCCTCGATATTCGACCCTCGAAGTTAAATCCTTCGACTTCGAATATCGATTGAACGATCAAAGGAATAATCGTTCGATCGAATGATTAAATCCTTCGAAACGAACGATTTGAAGGATTTTAAGCCATCGATCAAACGATTTTCCTTCAATCAGAAATTGCCTACAAAGCCTATGGGGACCTTCCCCATAGGCTAACATTGATGCTCGGTAGGTTTTAGGTGGCGAAGTAGGAGGTCAAAGTTTTTTTTAAAGAGACAGTACTTCGACTATCGAATCGTCGAATAGTCGAATGATTTATAGTTCGAAATGTTCGATTCAAAGTCGTAGTCGAAGGTTGAAGTAGCCAATTAGATGGTCGAAGTAGCCAAAAAAATACTTTGAAATTCGAAGTATTTTTTATTCTATTCCTTCACGCGAGCTAAGTAAATGTGCCCCTTATTGTATCTCTACCCTGGAAATATCTTGAATCTGAAAATACACCACCTAAGACCTGTCGAGGTTCTGTAGAAGTCAATGGCAAAGGTCCCTGGTTAACCGCCTGCTTGATGTTTATGTTTATTTCAGAGGGCTTTGGCTGAAAACTCGAATCGAGAATTCAATTTGATTGATTCAAGTTTTTTTTCGCCGAAAACTCAATCAATTCAAGTTTTCGGGTTTGCCATTCGCGTTTTTTCTTAAATAATATACCATTTGAGTTTTGAGTGCATTCGAGTTCATTCGAGCTTAAAAAAAACCTCTAACCCCCATAATGTCAATCGAAAAAATGTCAGACAAAGTACTTGAGAAAGTTAGAAATATGGCAAAGATCAGGTCAGAATGGAAACTATTAAAAGAGAACTTCGAGAGAAGACTTTACTGCACAAACAGAAAGGAAGATTCCAGATCTATAGCATCTCCATCTCCTAAGCACTAAATTGCTGGATGTAAAAGTATTCTTCAGCAAATCTCTCTAGAAAGTCTAATAGTCAGTGCCCTCTAACCTCACGGCTTGATATATGCTTCTACCAAAGTTTGGAATTGTTTCTTTGTGTTGTCCATATTTCCTTGTACGGTACTTTGCAATATGTTGTCACTTTGTAAATATTTTATAGTAGAAGAGCATAGATCCCACATACATTTATACCTTCTAGTCCCAATATTAGTTCTACTTCTTGACCTTCACTGGACAGTCCTGTTTATATATAGAGAGAAATAACAAGTGGGGCAACGATGCTGAGATTAGTTACTTACTGGGGTCTCCTTGGGCATGAGACATGAGTTTGTTGTAGGCTTTGTCCTTTAGAACAGAATCCTTGGATGTGAGAGTGAGAGCATATGTGGTAAGAGCTAAGGAATATGGGTGTTTGATGGTATCCAGCTTTCCACGAAGGTAATCAACCGCTTTGCTTATTTTGCTCTTCTATGACAGATGAAGAGGACAGTGAAATTCAATGATAGAGATAAGAATACGGGAAATGAGTATACAAAATTATTATGAAATAAAATGATTTTGAAGTTGACTGCTCAGTTACATACCACTGCAACATTATCTTCAGACAGAGAATCCAGTGAATGATAGAGTGACACTGTGACATATGCTGTGATTGAGACCTCAGCATCTATGGTGCTAGAACCTCCCTGCAATGTGATGGAAAGATGAAAAATGAAAAGGGCACAGACATGGCAGAAACATTATTTAAAACTGTATACAAAAATAAAGTCATTTGGAGAGTTGATTTGGATTGAGTGTACAAAACTGGCAAGGAATAGGGTGATAGCCACAAAACAGGCAGTATAGGAGAGGTGAACTCATGTTATACATAAAACACCCTTATTGCACATCTCCACTATTGTTTTTATTATCTTGTACAAATAATGTATTTAATTTATAACAACCATGCATATGAATTTGATTTAGGACACTATACTCAATGGAGTTTATGAGGCTTATAACCTACAAAAGGTGCATAGTTTTTAGCATGGAAACATTCTGCTAACTTGCTGGTTGTATGGAAAAACCAGCATTTTTCAAGTCTTCATCTAATTCAGTTTCTAATCTAAACAGCTGCAGCAACTTCTGCTTGCCAGTGTTGAAAGTGAATATGAGAGATGAAATTATAGTGTAAGAAATTAAGGGGTTTATTTACCAAACCTCGAATTTTTCTGGTTGGGTTTTCTGGTGGCAAAAACTCAAATTTTTTGTTGGAAAAAAAATTACATTTTTCGAGATTTATTATACCCAGATGCTGCAAAAATCCTGAATCTGAAAATCCTCCATCTCAGATGGTCCTGTATAAGTCAATGGGAGAGGCACTATTGAAGTTAAGGCAGTTTGCACTGGGTTTAGCGCGAAAATCCAAAAGATTCTGTGTTTTTGGGCAAAACCCCCAAAAAAATTAGAAATTCAGAAAAAAAGGACGTTTTGGGTTTTAGCTATATTTTATCGGGTTTTTCCCGATCTGATACATTCAAGTTTTTTTATTACTAAATAAGGTCAAATCGGGCATGGGAGTTTGGTCCCGTTTTTTTATAATGAGATAAATTTGGAGTTTAGTAAATAACCCCCTAAGATTTTGGGAAACAATATTTGAGCTTAAGATCCACCAATCAACTTGATAAAAAGAAAATGAGGCAGAAAAAAAACCAATTTGCAAAAAGTCCAAAATAAATGTTGTAGGGCTACTTCTTCTTACAAGCATGTCTTGGTGGATTACAGACACCTTCTCTTGGAAAGCCCCTGTGTCCTTTTGCATTGTGGCGAGATACTGTGCAGAAAGGCGTATGTCTTCCACATTAACATCAATGTAGTTACGACAGAGGGACAGCACCTTAACCACAAAAGCAGTGAGCCTGAATAAAGGAGAAATAATTTGACTAAGAAATGAATTGTGAGGAAAATATTAATAAAAACTAAATGAGTGTGGGGCTTACCAAGTGCTGCTGGTTCTGTGAAGCCAAGCTCCATATGATCCATCTGCTTTCTTAAACTGTAATATTCGCAGATATCCTGTAGGAGGGACAATTTAAATCCATTCTTCATTAGGAATCTCATTTTTGTGTATTGGACTCAAACTATAAGTAAACTGTTGTATAATGTGCAGCTGAGCAAGTCCTCGCAAAGATTTATCAAGTGCCGTGAGTACAGGGTTGACCCCACATATGTATGTTTTTACTAATAGTCCACAAGGGACCCAGTGTAGTGAGGAAACTCACCAAATGTGTGGATCCCACAAACTTACAATACATAATATTGGTCCCTAGGCTTTAATACACTGTAGTGATCTTTATATTTCTGGCTCTGTACCACATTCACGGTGAAATCACTCACCCTGGCGCATATTCTCCAATCCCTCGTCTTTTCTATCCGGAGAGAGAAGGTTCCACTTCTCAGTGTGATCAAGATACCGCAGAGCATACACTCCAGGAGAGGTGGAAATCATGGTTTGTTCAGCACATCCATATGGGACACGAATCAACTTGCTTATTCCATCAGCACCCAGACTGTTGTTTATGGTATTCATTGAGGAGTCCACTTGAAATAACAAAATAATACGACAAGAGAAGATGTGGACGATAGAAATGAAAACTGATTAAGCTCGAATTACAGCAAAGAAAGTTGTGCAACATAAGACCATAATTGAGCAAAGCTTGGGGAACATTAAATAGTAAGTTATATATAAAAAAAAAGACACATACCCTTAAAGTTAAACCTTTTTATATAAATTCTGTATTAATAAAAAGAAGAACCAGCAATACTGTATCATGAACAAGGTTAAATAAAATGTAGTAATAGAGCGAGATAAAGTGAAAAGAGTGAGAAAGAAAAACAAGAAAGACATACATAGTGATGGGCGAATCTGTCCCGTTTCGTTGCCAAAAAAATTGCAAAACGCATTGAAGTCAATGGGCGTCAAAATATTTTTGACGCACGACAATTTTTACACAAGAGTAGCAAATTTTTTCACCGTTGAATTTTTGCAGCAGTTTCGCAAAACAATTCGCAGGTGGCGAAATGAGGAAATTTGCCGCAAATCCAAGCCTGACGAATACATTCGCCCATCACAACTTATAAAACAGACAGGCCTAAATGTGCAGTAACATAATGAGGATTAATACAACGTACTAGTCACTTTTATACTGGAACGGAAATCTCCGTCTGGAATCATGTTGGAAGGGAACTCTTCATCAAAATCAATGGATCTCCTTGTAATGTCTGGAATAAGGAAAATCATTTTGGGAGATGTACTAGTAAAGCAGTACCTCCAGAGGAAAATATATATTTGTATTATACTCTAAAGCTTATCATCAATACCAGCAAAGTTGTTGGGAATGACAAATAGGCAGCAGCTGTAACTTCTCTTTAATGGCAATAAGGAACACAAGCTCAATCCAAATAATTGAGAGGTTCTCACTTAGATACAAACATCTTTAGCTTTTTCATTGTATTCCATTAGTACCTTTTGTGCATACTTAGAGAAAGCAGGTCTTCTGGTCTTGTCACTATATGGTGGGTTATTAGAATGTCTGCAAATGCGATCATTTTTCCTCTTCGTAAAGTGGCTGCATTTATGCACAAAAGTGCATTGTGTCAATTTTAGTTGCAGTTGTATAAAAAAGTGCACTTATTCGGCAATTCCTCTTGATTATTTAATGTATCGCATGTTGTTCTCCCAGTTGTGTCATTTATTTTGATTTAAATGAAACAACATGAGCAGCTATTTTTTCCTAATTACGTTCTGTATTTTATTACAAATGTTCTTACCTTACAACTTTTTCATTCATTTGTATGGTGGAAGGTTTTTTCTGCAGACTGAGCTGTACTAAAATGATCAGTCTACTGCTTGACAGGTGATACCAAATGTGATTTTTAAGGGTGGTTATAATAATAGATAGAATATATTTTAAGAATGATTGCTCCTTTTTTTAATGGGAACTTATGTCAGCATGTGATTTTTTACATGATCCACAAGATTTCTTCAACTGTCAATCTATGACTACTCTTCAAAAATCCACTAGAAAACATTTCTGATTATCAGAGCCACTGTGTCATACTGAGGTTCAACTGCTCAACTCTCTTTGCCTTATCCACTGCCATGGATTTTCATTTCAAGTGTGATTTAACTCTTGTGGATAACAGATAAAACTCAAAAAGTTCTGTTTTCGGCAAAATAAAACTGATTTTTTTTGGTTTTATGTCCGAAATGCTCGAATTTTTTGTGAAAACACTGGAAACCCTCAATTTTTTGGGGATTTTTGGCCAAAACTCAGCGCAGACCATGATATCTTCAAATTTGAAATGGGACCTTTGCCATTGACTTCCACAGGACCCAGACAGCTTGGAGATGCAGTATTTTTGATTTCGGACTTTTAGCAGCCTCAGGGTATAATTAATCATTAATTTTGATTTTATAGTAAAAAAAAAAAAAAAACAAACGTTTTCAAGTTTTTGGTTTTCTGACTTTAATAAATAAGTATCTTCTAAGTGTAGAAGATACTAATGTGTATAGTTCTAGGGGCAGATGTATCAAAGGTCGAGGTGAATTTTCAAATTAAAAAAAATCAGAATTTCGAGCTATAATTTGTGTACTTCGACAAGGGAATAGTCCCAATTCCATTTGAATTTGAAAAAAATGCAAAAATTAGAATATCGAAAGTCATCATGTACTCTCTCTTTAAAAATTCGACTTCGACCATTCGCCATCTAAAACCTGCCAAATTGCTGTTTTAGCCTATGGCGGACCTCCTAGAACCTACTTGGAGTCAATTGGTGGGCTTTTAAAAATCGAAGTTTTTTTTGGAAAAAACTTCGAATCAAATTTGATCCAATGCGCTATTAATTAGATTTGAATGATTCGGATTCGGCCAAATATGGACCTATTCGATTGGAAACTGACCTATGCGACCCCAAAAAAACGGTTGGTCTTTTTGAATTCGAATTTTGAAGTTTTTTCAATTCGAAATACGACCCTTGATAAATATGCCCCCTAATGTAGCCGTGGTATAAATGTTAAACATGTATTTGTATTAACAGATGTTTCTTAAAAACGAATAAAATGGTGTAACAAAGCTAAAATAAAACAATATTTTACACAGGAAACAAAGATCATATTAATAGCTCTGATACAGCTGTGGAAAATATGTGTGAATTCAAATTTCTGGTTATAATATTTTTCTAAATATAAAGACATGTGCTCTTTATTATGCTGTAGATTACATCCAGAGAAGTATAGTGTCAGTCTGTAACAACTGGGTCTCAGAAGACCTAAAAGCACCCCCAAGATAGATATCTGGCAATTACATTTAAGCTGATAGCAATCATGTTTAGTGGTGTAGAGAGAGAGACTCGTGACACTTTCAATTAAACTGAATGGGAAGCAGTCTGAAATGGGTAGCAGCATTTTGATCTCTGTTACACATGGTGCCAATTAAAAGGCTGCATGTACTATGGGTGTAAAGCTTCTTTACATACAATTAGGGGGTTATTTACTAAACTCTAAAAGCAAAAATCACGAAAAAATTAGATTTTTCTTGTTAAAATCGGAAAATCCAGCATCTCAGACCTGTCGAGGTTACATACAAATCAATGGAAGAGGTCCCAAAGATTTTTTTATGTGCGCGTGCAATACCCCGAAGTTTTCGTAAATTTCGGGTGAAAAATCCGAAAAAAACCCGAAAAATCATATGAAAAAACCTGAAAAAAATAAGATTTTTTTACCCGCAATGCATATATTTTCGGGAAAAAAATAAATAAGTGTAAAAAACTCGATTGGATTTCATCGGAGTTTGTAGTTAAATTTGGACTTTGATAAATAACCCCCTGAGAGTGCCAGAATTGTATGTAGGTCTCTGAATGTAGATTTAAAGCAAGAGATGCAACTGTTTAGAACAAAGATTCCCATTTTACTTCTCAAGAAAATTAAAGGAACAGTAACACCAAAAAACAAACACCAAATACTTGGAACTGACATACCATCCATGCATATCCTGTGCAGGTAAAAAGATTTTCTATAACAAAGCCTTAGGGGCATGTTTACTAACATTGGAGATAAATATCTGGAGAGATTTCTGGAGATGTTGCCCATAGCAACCAATCAGATCTTTGCTTTTGTTTTCTAACTTGGCTGTGGCTGTTTAAATCTAATTGCTGATTGGTTGCCTTGGGCAACATCTCCAGAAATCTCTCCAGATATTTATCTCCAATGTTAGTAAACATGCCCCTTAGTATTAATTGTAGTGTGCTTGCTATTATATCTGCTCTGAAAACAAAGCTCTCCCACTCTGCAACTTTACCTAATATATATCGTCTTTCATTATAAGGCCCACAAAGCCCTATTAACAGAAACGGAAAGTATTGTATAAACAAAAATATATATTGCTTTGTAGAAATTATCTAAAAGTTGTTTTGCCTGTAGATATATAAGTAGAACACATATCTCTCTTGTTTTATTTAATTCTTATAAAGACTAAGGGGCCGATTCACTAAATTCGAGTGAAGGAATAGAAGGAAAAAAGCTCGAACTTCGAGTAGTTTTTTGTGTTCCTCGACTATCGAATTGGCGTAAATTTGCCTGAGTAGAATGATTCGAATAGATTGAGCGCAAAAACGCTGCGACTATTCGCCCATTCGATAGTCGAAGTACTGTCTCTTTTAAAAATACTTCGACTGCCTACTTCGCCACCTAAAACCTACCGAATTGCTTTAAAAGCCTATGGGAAAGTCCCATAGGCTTGTTTTCTAAGTTTTTGATCGAATAAAAAGGCATTCGATCGATCATTCGATTGAATGAAAATCCTTCGATCGAATATTCGATCGTGCGACTATTCGCTGGGCGAATATTCGCCCATTCGACTATTCACCGGCGCGTAAATTCGCCCGAATTGCCTATTCGATTCTATTCCCCAGTCGAATTTAGAGGGATTTAACCCCTCGAAATTCGACCCTTGATACATCTGCCCCTAAGATTCAAAATGTATTTGCTTTACTACAAACAAGGTAATGAGAATGAAATACTGGCTAGATAATTAACAAGGCAGTCTGGAGTTGTACACTGCCAACAAAGAACTTACCAGCAGGGTCAATAATGTAGGATTGCTCCTCAAAAATAGAAGCACCTTCTTTCTGGAGAGTAAGATAATGGAATACTGAGTGTAGGAGTGAAATATAAAGCTATTATAACAGAAGCAACATGTGCTGTGGTTGAGGATTTACAAACTATAAGTAATATATAAATTAGATTTAGAGGAAACGCCTGATGTGAAAGCTATACAGTCATCCGTAGGATTATTAGGAATAGAAAGAGAGTTAAAGAAGAGTAACTGATGTGTTTTTTACAGGGTGGTTAGAAGGCCACACTTTCCTGTAAACACAAAGTACTGGAAACAACAATATAAAACAAATATTGTAGGGATGGGTGGTAACATAAGGAAATTGACTTAAAAGTAAGGTAAAAAAAGAAGTATTTGCAGCTTCCTATGAGGAACAACAATGAACTGGTTAGGTAAAGTACCATGCAGTACTGGTGAGTAGGAGGAACATGGAGTATCACTAAATGTAATATGATGACGGCTGAGTACAAGAATTTTAAAGGTCTAATGGAAGTTTGTCTCCCTAAATCATATATACTATTTCATTCTCCACCCTGTCAAGCTACTTCTGTACTCCCTCTGACAAATGAGAGAATTATTCTCATTTATTTACATGGCACCAACAGGTTTACGCTGTTCTTTAGACCTACTGTTCATCCTTGTCATTAGTATGGAATGAAATTGAATACATACTATTAATGAAGCAATGGAAAAACAAATTGTTGGTTAGTAGGAGATGAGCAGTAAGCATAGAATGGTCTACTTATTCAAAGCAGTATACAAGATAATGGCTGTACACTCACCACAATCTTCATTGCTTTCTTTACACCATCAGAAACAAAAGAACTCCCAAGAGCCACCACAGACACCACTGGGTTGGACTTTCCTATTGGGACCACAACAAAAGGGACCGGAAGAGCAGAATTTGCACCTACAGTCACTTCCTTTATTAGTGGTTTGGAGTCTCCAGAGCCTGGACTGCAAATGTCTTCTGTCTGCTCCATGTAAACCTTCACCTAAAAGGACAAAGGTAGAAAGAAGGGATTTTCTCTACCATAGAGATCTGTGTGTGTTGTATGAACATGGCAAAACGTAGGGGTGTTTGTGTGGCTTTTACTTGTTGCTTGGTTTGGAGCATCACATATTTTCCAAGAGCCCCATTATTTAAATAAGAGAGAATGGTCTTATCTAGGACAATTTTGCTGTTATTAAACTAGAAATGTTAGCACACCATGGAAGTATTCATCTGGGGGTGGAAAAACAGCAAACTGCAGGTAGGGCAATTGCTTAATGTTATATACTGGAAAGTTTCAACATGACACTAAGGGGCAGATTTATCAAGGGTCAAATTTAGAGTTCATGAGAGTTTGTAAAAACTCCCATGAACTCAAAATTCAAATAAAAAACTACCAATCTAAAATTTTTGAAAAATTTGAATTCTTCAAACTCGGGTGAATGGGATTGACCCGCAAACTCGAATCGAATTTGAATCGAATTTGATTCCATATAATATAGATTTTTAGGAACGCTGCAAACAACTCCAAATTGATCCCAGGATGTCCCACATAGGCTAAAACAGCAATCCGGCAGGTTTAAGGTGGTGAATAGTCGAATTTGAATTCTTAAAGGGATAGTACTGAAAATTTTAGAAATTCGAATTATTTTAAATAATAGTCGAGTTTCACTGAAATAAGCTTGAAAATTTGAATTTGAATTTGTATTTCAACCCTTGATAAAAAAAAATTGTAATTATAGTGATAAGAAGGGAAGATGCATGAATGTATGGGTTGTTTAAAAGTGCTATTTACTGGTGATTGTTGTGGAGTAGTAGTAGTGATGGGGCTGTTTAGGGTGTGGATGAAGTGGTTTCAGTGCTGTATAGTTGACTGTTGCATAGGCAGACGCTTGCTCACCTCTAAATCTTTATTATTGTAGTTATATAATATAGGCCTCAGCTCCATCTGTTCAAATCGTTTCACAGAGTAGGGGACTCTCAAGTAGATATGAAAATCCTTAAACACTTTTACCTTGATTGGCTCTGCAATGCAGAAACCTGGAGACAAAGAGGTCTATGAGATGATGTATGTCAGCAGAACTGCAGACAGGGCAATATACAGCTGGTGCCTTACCTTTCTCTCGAGACATTCCTATAGCCTGAATCTCCCACGTGGTGATTGAGTCTGGCACATACACAGCTTCACTAAGAGACATATCACACAAATATATTTTTACTGTTCAGTCGAGAAATCAATGTAACTACAAAACCAAGAATGACACCTTAAAACCATAAATCTAAATAACTTTAAAAACAGGGAAAATATAGGGCTGCTAGAATTTCTGTTTTATCAGTTGTTCATGATAAAGAATGCCCAGTTGCCATAGCCAGACTTTTCCTCCTGAATAGAACTTAAAGTGTTATTCTGGAATGTAGAATGTAGAAGGACTGTGTCTAAGGGCACATCCAAAAGTGCAAGGTGGAGAATTAAAATACATGCCCCATTTGCACTTCTGCTTTGGACTTAGCACCTTGCCCTGCCATTAGTAAATGAGCTGTTTTATTTGTATCACTAACAGGCTCTCTCTCTTATGCAGCAATAAACAAACCAACACTGTTTAAAGTAATCTAGCCAGTAATTGAATCATTAGAAATATTTGGAATTAAAATACAATTTATTAAGGTAGTAGACAAAGATTTACCTGAATAATCCATTGTAAACCTTAACTGTCCTCCACAACCAGGTCTCAGGAAAGAAAGAGCGAATCTGAATATCACTTTCATCTGCAAAGTCCTCATCAAATCCATCCACATTCTGAGCTATAAGGCAAAATGTAAGCTATAATAAACCAGTATTCCACTGTTCATGTCTCTTGTTTGTATGTGAGCTTACTGGCTAAAGACCAAACGTTACTTTTATTATGCTGCAGATGGACCTATCCCAAGCAAATTTCCAACTGGTCAGCATTATTGAAATTCTATGTTTTTTTAATTATTACTCTGCCTAATTCCAGCCGACTGAAAATGCAATCTGGTTATCAGGGTCACTGACCCTGGTAACCAGACAACTTAGCAGCTGTGATGGTTTTATTTTATTTGAATTGCTTATCTTTCTTTGCTCACCCTCTTCTAGTTATCTTCTGTTCCAAATTCCAAATTGCTACCTGGTTGCTAGGTTGTTTAAGCAGTAGCAATGAGATAGCAGTTGAAATTCCAGAGACTTGCAAAACAAAAATATTAGTAAAAAAAACATAAAAAGTATGACACAAATCACAGGTTGCATCACCCAGCAAAACAGTAGCCTGTTGCTATTGCTGACTCTCATTCACCATCTCCAGACCCAGCAGGTTAGTGAAAAGTGTGTTTTGAGTGCTCACATGCTAGATAGGGAGATGAGTAAGGCTCAGAAATAGTTACTGTGCAGAAGTTTGGGCTACTCTTTACAAAATATTTATAGTAGGCTTTAATGCCTTTAATATCTCTGACAACACTGGGGGGCAGATTTACATAGGGTCGAATATCGAGGGTTAATTAACCCTCGATATTCGACTGCCGAATGTAAAGCCTTCGAATATTGAAGTCGAAAGGATTTACCGCAAATAGTTAGATGGAACGATCGAACGAAAAATCGTTCAATCGAATGATTAAATCCTTCGAATCATCGATTCGAAGGATTTTAATCTATCAATTGAACGGTTTTTCTTCGACCTAAAAAACATAAGAAAGCCTATGGGGACCTTCCCCATAGGCTAACATTGCACTTCGGTAGGTTTTAGGTGGCGGGGGTTGAAGTTTTTTTAAAGAGACAGTACTTCGACTATCGAATAGACGAATAGTCGAACGATTTTTATTTCGAATCGTTCGAAGTCATAGTCGAAGGTCGAAGTAGCCAATTCATTCGAAATTCGAAGTTTTTTTTATTCTATTCCTTCACTCGAGCAAAGTAAATGGGCCCCTGGAACATTGCAATAAACTGACTCCTTTTTAGTCCACATAAAGGGAACTGTAAATGAGAAATTAAATGAGATGGTTGGTCTTTTATGAAAGAATATAGTGCATTGCTCTTACTCCTTCCAAACCCTTGTGTTTTGCGTTTTTCAAGAGTTATTTGTTTGCGGAGATTCTCAGCGTATTCACAGCAGTCAAGGAAAGCTTTACGGCAGGTGGGGTCAGGGACACGTGCAGCACGCTTAGTGCAGACCCTGGACATCTTTCCTGGTGGAAGTGTCATCCCATGCTGGCAGCAGCGCTGGAGTTCTGTAGTGGTGTATGAGTAGGCTGAAAACAGACAGAATGAAGGAAATTCAATATGTAGAGAGAGAAAGTAACTAAGCATACACAATGTTGGTTTTCTATTTTTAGGACATATTGTCCAGTAGATTGGAAGTGTGGAAAGATAAGATCATGCTGATTACCGCTGTGCTTGGTTTTTAATAACTGATGTTATCCTTAAAGATATACAATGATATAATCAATTAGTAATGCAGTATATAAACCTGACCAATATTGAAGACAGAGTCCAGTGGCCAGCAAACTACAGCTAAATGTTCCAGATACAGTGATTGGCAGGCAAGAGCAGGCACTAGCATCAATTCTTTATATTGACACTGCCTAAAGGATAATGAAATTAAAAGCTATAGATGCTCTTACAAAGCTTGAGCTTTCTTTTGGCAGTTAGCAGTGAGGCTGATAAAAGCAATTCAAAATATCACATACATTATATTATCATTTCCCATTATCTACCTTTCTGTTGTGTAAGAGCTTGGAAATCTATTGCCCGTTTCTTCCTCTGGTGAACTCTGCAACCAAGCTCTGTTATTGAATAGAAGAGAGCAATATATAAACAGCTGCAGACAGACAGAACCATTAGAAAAGCAATTAACATGTATTTGGCCAGTTTAAAGGGGTGATATACAGCTATGTTTAACATGAGCCAAATAAATAGGGATTATATAAAACTGTTGTCTCAAGCATAGATGTAAACTGCAAAAAGTACACAAAATGCAATGTGCATCCTTGTACCACTGAGTTGTCCTTGTAAACATGCTTAGTGTGTCACCAAGTCATTTCCTAAACAGGCTAAATGGAATCATACACATAACTGGCACTTTGTTTATCCTGCCAAGTTCCTTCAAGGGCATTATACATGGAGTATGTACTGTATTTAATACTGCTACATTTCTATGTTATATATTATTGTCATTGCATTTATCCTGCCAAGTGTTCTAGGGCTATTAAATGCAACATTGGCACTGTACATGTATCCACAATGTTTTCTGGGAGATATTATATATGAAATAACCACTGCAATGTTTATGTGGTATTATACATGTCTCATATGTTAAAATTTATTTAAGTTGCCTCTCCAAACAAAAATATCACTCTTCGCCTATGTTTGTCTCTCCCTACTCTTAGGCTCACAGTGTAATGTAACCCCTCTCTCACCTTGTTCCATTGTGAAGTGATGGATTATTGGACTTGAATACCCTCTACTTTCCAGAGAATTTGTGCACCGCTCACTTTGGAAAGCAAATACCAAAATCTATCACATCACAAAGGACAAGGTGAGGGAGGGATTCATGACACTGTGAGCCTGAGGGAAGAACTGTGCGATCACAGACAGTAACAAGTAACATTAATTTGCATGTGTGCAGTTTAATTTGGAAATACAACCATCAGGATGCAAAGAAATCAGACCCTGTTCATCTAACCAATGTAGGAACATAGAGCATGAGTGTTTCCATCCCTTATCTAGGAGGACAGAATTCAAAACTGTTTTAAGGAGAAGATTGTGCTTTATTAGTGATGAGGACATTTTTTTGTTTTTGACACAGAAACTTTTTTGTAGCCAAATGCTAGGGGCGTTTTTTTTATGTGCAACTCTTTTTTTTGATGCGTATCTTATTTTCTTTTGAGGAACAAAGGTAACACATGGCGGATCTTTGTTGCACATCACTACACTTTACCATTTATTTGGCTGTATCCAGCAGAGGACACAAATGCAAGTCCTGCATCAGTAAAGACATTGATGAAATCCTTTCCGCCTCCTGGAGAGCAGCCCAAATCATAAGCATTCATTGCCTTGAACATCTGAGGGGCACAGAAAGAGGGCACAATCATCTCAAGTAAAGATGCCATAGATTAAATAGCAGTTGCTTCTTTTTAAAGGGATACTGTCATGGAAAAAAAATGTTTTTTCAAAACACATCAGTTAATAGTGCTGCTCCAGCAGAATCTTGCACCGGAATCCATTTCTCAAAAGAACAAACATATTTTTTTATATTTGATTTTGAAATCTGGAATGGGGCTAGACATATTGACAATTTCCCAGCTGCCCCCAGTCATATAGTCAATATGTGCTCTGATTATCTTCAGTCACACTTCACTGCTGTACTTCAAATTGGAGTGATATCAACCCCCCAGCAGCCTAACAACAGAACAATGGGAAGGTAACCAGATAGCAGCTCCCTAACGCAAGATAAAAGCTGCATCTAAGAACAGCACTCAATAGTAAAATCCAGGTCCCACTGCAACACATTCAGTTACATTGAGTAGGAGAAACAATATCCTGCCAGAAAGGACTTCCATCCTAAAGTGCTGGCTCTTTCTGAAAGCACATGACCAGGCAAAATGATGGCTGCCTACACACCAATATTACAACTAAAAAAATACACTTGCTTGTTCAGGAATGAAATTTTATATTGTAGAGTGAATTATTTGCAGTATAAACAGTGTAATTTAGAAATAAAAATGACATCATAAAAATCATAACAGAATCCCTTTAACCTTTAAGACAAAGCACCCTTACATGGTACCAGCTTGTTTATTGTTATACGGTATATACTGCATACATTCTATAGTACATTATATGTTGTTTTTTTTAAATAAAAATAAAACAGGTGCTCACCTTCTGTGGTGTCAATTTGTTTTTGGAGTTTAGTATATATACAGCCGTGTCCACTGCAGAAAGAGAAACAGTGGCCGTTCCTTCTGTCCTCACCTCCAGTTTCAATGCTTCTCCTGGTGCAAGAATCTTTTTGCTTGCATGTAATTCCAGCTAGGAATAAAGACACTGCTCAGATCCTGCAATCACAATACTGTATAACATATTCTTATTAATAGTGTCTAAATGGTGCTTTGTTTTATAAAACATGGATTTCCTATGATTCATTGCTTACAGTTAGGATACTGTTAATGTGGAAGTATTATTTATATCTGATTAGTACCACCTGCTTCACACAGACAAAACTTAAAGAAAATGTGTAAAAAGTGAAAAAATCAAATACAAAAATACATAGACAAGAGGAAAAACCATTACACTGTGGATCAATACACATTGATCATGCAATGTATGCTACAGCCCTATGAAATACTCATTTTTACTGTTTTCTTCTGGTGGTGGTAGGTATTACCTTGCCTTCACAGACATCCGTGACATCAACCCAAACTGAATTTGAAATGATTTCAGACCCAAGGTAATAGTAGGCAATGACCCGAAAAGAAGGAATCATGGAAGGCTTGACAGCAATTAACATTTCATTGACTTCAGTCCTTTGAATGGAATCCATAGAGAGAAGCTGACCCTTATTTAACACCTAAATGGGAGAAAATCACAAAGGTAAAAAATAATAATAGTGATGTATAGTGTATTTCACCTCTTTTATTATGATGTAGAGAGTGATATTCTGAGACAATTTGCAGTTTGTTTTCATTTTGTATTACAGGTATAGGATCCCTTATCCGGAAACCCGATATCCAGAAATCTCCGAATTACGGAATGGCTGCCTCCCATAGACTCCATTTTATCCAAATAATCCAAATTTTTAAAAATGATTTCTTTTTTTTCTGTAATAATAAAACAGTAGCTTGTACTTGATCCCAACTAAGATATAATGAATCCTTATTGGAAGCAAAACCAGCCCTTTTGGGTTTATTAAATGTTTAAAGGATTTTCTAGTAGACTTAAATTATGAAGGTCCAAATTACGGAAAGATACGTTATCCAGAAAACTCCAGGTCCCGAGCATTCTGGATAACAGGTCCCATACCTGTATTTGTAGTTTTTTTTTATTTATTTAGCTTTTTATTCAGCAGCTCTGCAGTTTGCAATTTCAGCTATCTGGTTGCTAAGGTCCAAATTACCCTAGCAACTATGCATTGATTTGAATGAGAGACTGGGATATAGGAGAGGGCCTGAATAGAAAGAAATGTAATTAAAAGTAGTGATAACAATAAATTTGTTGTCTTACAGAACATTTGTTCTTTAGATGGGATCAGTGAAACCCCATTTGAAAAATGGAAAAAATCAGAAGAAGAACATTTTTAATGTAATTGCTTCCAATTTGTGTCAAAGTTCAGGCTGCTGTGTTCAAGGAAACTGGAAAATTTTGTGGTTTAGATAAAAACATTGCATCAAACTTTGCATTACTATTTTATCATGCAGGACAAATGTATCAGCCACGATCAGCCCACAATACAGGTACAAAAATTTGTTTTGTTTAATATTATCATAACGTGTATGGGCAGCATTAGATACTTGTTCACCTTCCAAACACTTTTTTCCGTTCAGTTGATTTCAGATTGTTCTCCAGAAATAAAGAATTATTTCAATAGTTTTTTTTACTGTTTTTCCAAAATGTATGTATAAAGTTGAATGTTGATGTCTCTGGTGTTTGAGCCTGACCGCTCAGTAATTCAGGTGCAGATTCTGAACTGTTGCAATTTGCTACATTCAATTGATCCATTTCTCAGCAGCATCTGTGGAATATTAGCAACTATTTTGACAGTTGCCTTTATTGAAACTCAGGGATTCTGCTCAGCAGGGAAAAAGATAAGAAATGTATCAACTAAATGTATCAGTTTAGAACCGTTTACAGAGTCGGTGACCCCCCCCCCCCTTCCAAAGCTGCTTCAGAAACATATGAGAAAAATGTAATTTTACACTTCAATATTAGAAAAACAATCACAAATAGAAAAAAGAAAGTCATTGAAAAAAGCCTTTATTTCTGAAACCAACTAAATTTAAAAGTGTGTTTGAAGGTGAGCAACCCTTTTAATAGTTTTCTGTAAGTATGGAAACATGGAGATCATCGTTGACCGGTTACTCCCATATAAACATAAATGAGAGTTATTGGTCTGCTCAGTATCACTATGTTGCAAAGCACGATTGGATTAGTGCATCAGAGTGTGTTGTTACTGTATGTGTGTAAACACAATGATTTAAATGTTATTTTGAACTTACCATATAATAGATTTTCTCAACATTTTGCTTATTGGATGTTATTGCCTTTAATGTGACTTTAATGCTGCTACCAGGATTCAGCACTTGATTAGGTACATTTAAGTAAAGGTAGCTGCTCGCTTTGGATGTGTATGGAAGAAGTGTTATACTCTCAGTTTCTGAACCTGAATCAGAATTGGCTTTGACCTGTGGCAGATAATGAGAAGGAAAGCATTTGTTTTTAATACTGAGACAAATATTCAACAGGAAGCGCTATTGTCCTGTCTATGGCAAAAGATTACCTTAGACCTGTAACTCATGGCATCTAATCAGAAGTTATATTTTACTGATACACTACAGTAAGAATAAATCTTATTGGTTCCATAGATAGCTCATTATTTGTACCTAACCTTTTTCTGCTTGGCCCATAATAAATGATACTGTCTTAATATTTTAATCTATTATTAACCTATTTTCTTAATGTGTGGATGTATCCAAGGGTGCTGGTATAATTCTAATGAATACTTCATATATTAGCTGTGCACGAAATAATAATAAAGTCAGCCAGTACTGTTCATACTACATAATGGCATTATGTATACAATTCTTATGAGCTATAATTTATTAATATATTATTTTGTGGTGGGCGTGATGAGCTTTTGCCACAGTTACAAATGTGACAGCAACAGATCTAAGGCTGTAGTCATGAAGTTCTCAAACAGATCAAAAAAAATGTAAATGCTCTTGAAAAAGTACAATATATAAAAATAAAAGTATTTAAATTTGACAGATTTGGAAACATGAAAAAAAGAACATTTTTTAAAATAATTATATAACTGCAATTAATAATTAGCCATGGATAAGAAAACATGTAGCGATGTGGAAAGAATAAAAATGTGTATTGATTCTGAGAGCTGCACACTGCTGCTTACATGCTCCAATCAAATTGCCATAGATGATAACGTAAACATGAGTTTTAGCTTTCCTTCTCCTTTTATGAACAAATTAAATATAATTGGGACAAATAGAGAACTGTGGAGCACCCTTCCACGAGCCCAATTCTAAGCAGAGAATTCATGCCCACCAATTTAATAGTAGATAGTATTTCAGATAAAATAAAGGGCTAAGGGGATTTTGGAATATTACCCTGATGTCACATTTTTTCTCATCTGAAGCTGTGTTAACATGAAAGGCTACAACACCATTGTTATCAGTTGTGTATTCAAACAGTTGTGCATTTGACTTGGACAAGCTGACACTGACACCCGCTGCAGGAGAACCATCTATGTGAGATACTTCCACCTGTGTGAGAGAGAGAAAAGAAAATGCAAAGAAAGGTAAAACAAAACAGGTATGATTCATAGTCAAGTCAATCATTTTAAATATATGAAGTAAAAGAATACGGCAACACCACACATTTTCTCAGATATCTGTTTAGTTGGTGTTATTGCAGGTGAGGATCTATAGACTATTAAACTACTGAATTCCTGTTTGAGACCTGGTAGTGGCTTTTTCTGAGAAAAAATATTTTCCATTAACCTGATGAATACCTGGCTGAGTAACTGTAGTTTTATTTATGGGAAATCAAGGCATTAGGTATTTTATGTACAACCCAGAAAAATTGACCTCTCACTGGGTTTTTGTCCAGAGCTGACTTTAAAGGAGAACTACAGCTGAACTAAAGAAGTAGACTAGAAATATTGTACATTGCTTTGTGCATCTATCACAGCCCTTTAGCAGTGAAGATCTGTGTCACCAAAGACACCCCAGTAGCTCTCCATCTTCTTTTCTGTTGATTCACTGCATATGCTCTGTGCTGCTGTCACTTACTGAACTTAGGGACCGACTCAAAATATACAGTACACATAGAATAGAAATATAAAGCTGATCAGTAATTAATATAGATAATTACTACATGGCAGCATAGAAACCAGTGCAACCAGCATGGAATTTAATAATAACGAGCCTTGTAGCATCAGCGTATATCACAGGCCAACCACATTTTCTGCTTGATTATTTATGACGACCCCTAAGCTTAGCCTCTCCACAGCTGCTCAGAGCCCACTGAGCATGTGAGTGTCGCTGACACTTTCCAAGATGGTGACCCCCTGTGACAAGTTTGAAGTTCATGATCATTGCTCCTAATGAGAAACTGAAAATTTAGGCTGGTGCAATATGTTCAGTATATAAAATGTGCCATTTTTAGCCATATTTATTTTTAGGGTTTAGTTCTCCTTTAAACCTTTATAGTCTGCTTTCTTTACCAATTGCCTTGAGTGGTTGAAGCAATTGTGGGTTGAAGTTGAATTAGTTATAGTTTCCCCTTTTTCTGCAGGTCTCCTAGAAGATTTTAATGTAGCTTGTTATCTACATAGATAGTTAAAGCCTTCACAGTGCCAATTCTAGTGAGGGACAGATATGATGTTTGCTCCAGGCCTGAAGCACCACATACACATAGGCCCTTGAGGAATACAAATGTTGTTCAGAATACAAAAGGCATCTGTTGTGTAATCATTTTAGATGTTTTATGTATATGCATCAGGGTGTTCATCCAGCTGTTGTTGTTATAATTCACAGCATCCAATGAAAGCAGTTACGTAATACACTTAGGGGCAGATTTATTATGCGGTATAAAAAAAAGCAGGATAATTCATCACACATCACTAGGCTTCGACGTTTAAAAAACAGCGTCATTTTTTTTACATGTTTTTTCTTCCACCAGAACTTACTTTCATAGGTCTGAAGCAATGTAAAATAACAGTGGCAAATCTGGCATTTGCATGGTGGAAAATAAAACACTTTAATAAATTTGCCATTTATTTTACACAGATTTTTACACCGTTTTTTCAGCAAATTTAGTTTACACCGCATAATGAAAATGCCCCTGGAGAGCCATAGTCTGGCACTGCTGATTTATATTGTTTATTTCCATGTTATTGGGGTTTATCATCCAGAACTCCCTTACCTTACCTGTAATCCTAGCCATGGAACGTCTCATTCATCATGCTGTCACATATCATTGCTTCAAACCAGAATATATTCCAGTAAGACACTGAAAACATTTTACAGAGCTACGATACAACAGAGAATACTGACTCTCCCATTCCTACCACAATTAGTGCTGGAGTTCCTGGGATAAAATATCTCTTGGTTTTGGACAAATCCAACTTGTAGGGAGATGATACAAATTTCACAGAGGTGAACTCCTTTTCTTCTAGAACTCCAGCTAAAAGACAGGGAACAGATAATCCAGGACATGAGTATAGGAAGAATAGTAATAACCAAGGAAAATGTGTGAGGTATACAGTAGGTGCCATAGCAGTTGCTTTGGGTTGTACAAATGTTTGCAGTTTGAAAACTTGACTGCATAATATACACAGTCATATGAAAATTTTTGGGAACCCCTCTCAGCCTGCATAATAATTTACTCCACTTTCAACAAAAACGATAACAGTGGTATGTCTCTCATTTCCCAGAAACATCTGAGTACTGGGTGTTTTCTGAACAAAGAATTTTAGTAAAGCAGTATTCAGTTGTATGTAATTAAATCAAATTTGATAAAAATCTGGCTGTGTAAAAATGTGGGTACCCTTGTGGTTTTGCTAGTTTAAATGCATGTAACTTCTCACTACTGGCAACACCAAATTGGTTGGATTAGCTTGTTAAGCTGTGAACTTCATAGACAGGTGTGTCTAATCATGAGAAATGATACTAAAGGTGGCCAATTGCAAGTTGTGCTTCTGTTTGACTCTCCTCTGAAGAGTGACAGCATGGGATCCTCAAAGCAACTCTCAAAAGATCTGAAAACAAAGATTATTCAGTATCATTGTTTAGGGGAAGGCTACAAAAAGTTGTCTCAGAGGTTTAAGCTGTCAGTTTCAACTGTATGGAATGTAATCAGAAAATGGAAGGCCACAGGCACAGTTGCTGTAAAACCCAGGTCTGGCAGGCCAAGAAAATTACAGGCGCGGCATATGTGGAGGATTGTGAGAAATGTTACTAACATCCTAAAGATCACCTACAAAGACCTGCAAGAACATCTTGCTGCAGATGGTGTATCTGTACATCATTATACGTTCAGCACAATTTACACACAGGACATCTGTATGACAGGGAGAGAAAGAAGCCCTTTCTGCACTCACGCCATAAACAGAGTTGCTTGTTGTATGCAAAAACTCATTAAGTCAAGCCCCAGTCATTTTGGAGACAAAAATGTAGTTATTTGGTCATAACAAAAAGAGCTTTGCATGGTGGAAGAGGGAACACTGCATTCCAAGAAAAACACCTGCTACCTACTGTTAAATTTAGTGGAGGTTCCATCATGCTGTGGGGCTGTGTGACTAGTTCAGGGACTGCGGCCCTTGTTAAAGTCGAGGGTCGGATGAATTCAACCCAATATCAACAAATTCTTCAGGATAATGTTCAAGTATCAGTCACAAAGTTGAAGTTTCGCACAGTTTCGCAGAGGTTGGATATTCCAACTAGACAATGATCCTAAACACACTTCAAAATCTACAAAGGCATTTATGCAGAGGGAGAAGTACAATATTCTGGAATGGCCATCACTGTTCCCTGACTTGAATATCATAGAAAATCTATTGGATTATTTGAAGTCCATGCTCGGCAGCCATCAAATTTAACTGAACTGGAGAGATTTTGTATGGACGAATGGTCAAAAATTCCGGAATCCAGACACTCATCAAAGGCTATAGGAGGCGTCTAGAGGCTGTTACATTTGCAAAAGGAGACTCAACTAAGTATTGATGTAATATTTCTGTTGGGGTGCCCACATTTATGCACCTGTCTAATTTTGTTATGCTACCTATTGCATATTTTATGTTAATACAATAAACTTTATATCACAGCTGAAATACTACTGTTTCCATAAGACATGTTATATATTTAAAGGAAGTTGCTCCAAAGAATTAAGAGGGGTTCCCAAACTTTTTCATATGACTGTATGTATATATATATATATATATATATATGTATATATATATATATATATATATATATATATATATATATATATATATATATATATAGCCAAACTGTAAACTGGTGCACTCCAAAAAATCATAGCAATGCCTGGGTGCTGGTTAGAAGTAGATAAATATCAAACACAGCAAAAAACAGCATAGTTTCAAACATAGTTTCAACGGCCGAAATGTTGAAATAAACTATGTTTTTCTTTCTCTCCAGAAGTCCTGTGAGTGTGGTTTTTGGCTGTGTTTGATATATACTGTATATATATATATATATATATATATATATATATATATATATATATTTGTAGCTGGGTGGTTGCAGGGCCTGATCAAAGGTTAGCCTTCTGAGAGGGCCTTGAAATGAAAAAGTCTGACAATCACTAGGTTAGAGAAATGTTAGAGGAATGACATAGGGGATTATTACTAACATGATACTCACAAGCTTTCTCTACCACACTAGCAGCAAAGTAGAGGCTTGTCCCCAGCAAGTTCCCCATGTCCTGTTGTATCTTCTCTTTGATGTCAGCCATACGTATTGTTACAGTAGTGTCTCCATCAATCAGCTGCAACAATTACAGAAGGATATTAGCCACTATCAAGAATAGATTCCCACACTTTATAGATCTCAGTTCCTAATTTTTCATTGTATCCTTCTTTTCCTGTGAATTGGTTGTTATTCGCATAAATATAGCCTTTTTGTTTTTATTTGATCTTTACTAGAAACTCACACTTATGTTGCTTCATTCACCACAGTTGAGGACACACACAAAGTATGTCTTCTTAAAGCAGGTTTCTGTGAGTTTAAATTAATTTTCATCAAAATAATAAGACATTTGATATTTAATAGATCATTCTATCGTTTGAACTTAAATTGTATCATTATTGCCTGTTTACTGAGCACATTTGACACCTGACTTTGCAACCTTAAATATGATAAAAATATTTTTACTGCTGTATACTGAATTGTGGCATCTGCTAAATGTATTTATTTCATGATATACAACATTACAATAAACAAAATGCTTTCAGTAATTTGTTCATTACTTTCCTTATGTGGATATCTGGGTTGCTGGAATGATATCTATGCAACATTTGGCCTTGGTAACCTGCTGTGGAAGTGAGAGTGTCATTGCCCTCGCCTATAACTTTTCTGATTTGTTAGACTGATAGTTCTTACCGTTGTTTGTTTTTCCAGACCTCTTAGCATGTATCTTTTCCCATTCTGAGCTGTAATCCCCACCCGCATATACGCCACACCGGCTACATGCTCACCATACACATACCTAAACCAATCAAAAAGCATAATTAAATCCTATACAAATGTAATCAAGCATAGAAAATGTTTTTGTAAAGACACAAAACTGTCCAAAATGTGTTAATTTCCAAAACAAACAAAATAAATTAGATGTGCATGAATATATAAATATGCATCTTACCTGGCTTCTACCCTAAAGGTAAAGGAGTCCTTAGTCATAAGGAAATAGGGGACCTCTGGTATTATCTTCACTTCAAAGTTAGGCAGCACTGAATGAAATAGAATGATAGAGAATTCTTAGAATTAAAGATTGTAAATCAAATATTTCCTGACTATAAGGAACATGTGCCTCACAGTCTGGTGAGTGTTAAGAAATGGGAAAATATTGAAGGCATAGTAAATTATTATTATTATTATTATCTCCTTTCACTTTCTGTGGTTGGCATCCTAGGCTTTAAATAGAATATGAGAAAACGAATTTGGCTTTTATTTAATAGAACTGTTTTCTTGGGAACACAGCAAAAACGGTTGGGCTATTCTGCCTGTGAACGTCAGTTAAGCAGAAATTAAGAAGGTTATCACTGTTGACCTGAAGTTCTGCTGAAAATGAAATGTTCCAGTATTTCATTGAATGTTTTTCTGTGAATCGGTGGTTTGCACATAGTACTGTTTATGGGTTATGAAACACCTAGTCATTTGACTATCATAGTCCTTTCAGAATAAATTCTTACCCACCTGCCGGCCCGGACAGGGATTTAAAATAGACCCTGACATTTCACATGCACAGGCTCAAAAAGCCAATAAATAGTAACTGTCTATGGTAGGGAAGATGCCAGAGGTCTCAGGGGACTGGGTTTTTTTAATACAACTTACCGTATGGTTTCACTTCAAACTCAGCAGTAAAATTTGTTTCTGGAGCATCTGTGTAATGGGCAGATATTCTCCACACACCGAGTCTGATTAAGAAACAAAATAAACCTGCTTTTACTTTTTATAATGATACTGATTTTAGTCTTTTGGTTTAAAAAATGGGATGTGATGTGTCTGGACTAAGTATAATACTATAAGTAGTCTGGAGAAGTGTTAGTCAAAGGAGCAATAAAGCTTGAGTACAAATAAGTGGAATACATGATAGCTGTTACTCTCTGTCTTTCTAGATATAGTAGGGTTGCCACCATTTTCATCAAGCAAATAGCATATCTAACATGCAGTTTTAAAAAAGTGATAGTTCAAAAAAACAACTAAAAATCATAACATTTAAAACTACTAAATCATGTTATTCCCTGGGACCTGATTTTCAGCAGGAAACGTGCTTCAACTTCCTAAGCTGATGATTTGTGCATCAGTTTGGTGCCACTTACACAGGTGAATGAGGGCAACACCACTTATGGTTGAGATGGGCCTGGAAGTTATAATGGTTGTAAGGTAGAATCTCCTATGTTTTACATGAAAATAGTCGTTAATCCAGGAAACCGTGTCCTAGGGATGATATATAGTGGAGTTTATACACAGTGTCAAATGGAAATAAAAATTACTTTGGAAAGCCTTGAACTCTTCTAAGGTTGTAAAAAGTATAGATATCTTTGATTATATTTCTTTTCACTTACGTGGAGATATCAGGAATTTGAAGATTATCTGCAACTACCGAGTCCTTAGAAATCTTTTCAACCTTCCTCACTTGAAAACCTTGTGCATTCTGTCCATGATAGAAAGAGAAAATGGTGAGCAATGACAAACAGGGTTCCACATTGAGGTGAATTTAACCTGTTTATTAATGGCTTAGAAGCAATTATTGTTGAAAGTAATGTCAATGCTTTTTATCCTTTTTTTAATTATGCAAGGCAATAGAAACCCCTGCAAGATGTGTTTTTTTCTGAGCAAGTGGTACTCAGCCCTTGTGGGCCCTGAGCAAATGCTTCTTTTGCCATTTTATAAATATGAGGACCTGACTGTATAAGTCTTTCCTGCCTTAAACATATTGTATAACTCTACACCTGATACACTTGATAGAGTTGTGCTACTGGAACATCGTAAAAAGACTCTCAATCTGTGGCATGGCATAACACCATACTGACTACCCATAACTAGTCTGTATGATGTTCCTTACTCAGCCCCTTCTTGCCACTTTAACCTTCACAAATGAGCAAATGCGGGGGTTCAACAGAGGTGGGGGATGTGTGTGCCTGAGGATATGCAATAGGCCCACCAAAGATTTTTTTCTTTGTGGCTATGTCAAGTTACATCTTTGCTTTCAACCTCAATGCATCTGAAATAGATAACATAGTCCACAGTGCCCTCAAGTACTTGGTTATGCAGACCCTTAACCTGAAAGCAATTGCTTAACGCATTAGGATATTTAGAAAATCCCCTTTTAAAGTGAGAGTGTCCCTGAAAGTTTTCATAGAAAGAAAATAACTCCTGTTTAAAAACATTTGTTGCCTGTAGTACATAGTTTTTATATAAGGAGGAGGCACACCGAAGATCCACAAAAAAACAGTCCATCAAAAAGAAGTGGTAATTATGGTAATTATTTATACCATCATTACTACAACCTTACGCATTTCTCTTTAATGGTAAATATTATGTTCAAAAGCAAGACAGTGCAGTAGGAGCTACATTTTCCCTTTATATACCAATTTCTATTTGGCGTGGTGGGAATATTCATACATCTGTAGCAACATCAACCCCTTTAAAGGCTTTATCTGTTTTTTTGGTGCTTCTGTATATAGACAATCTGTTCTTTATATGGCAAGATGGCAAGCAACATTTTGATACTTTTTTTGATAATTTGAAAAATAACCACTTAAATCTGAAATTCACTTTTGAGTTTCATAACAACTGTATATATATTTTTTGGACATTAAGGGGCAGATGTACAAAATTCGAGTGAAGAATTCGAATGAAAAAAATTCGAATTTCGAAGTATTTTTTGGGTACTTTGACCATCGAATTGGTTAAATTCGATCGAATTCGATCGAATTCGAGCAATTTGAACTAAAAATCGTTCGACTATTCGACCATTCGATAGTCAAAGTACTGTCCCTTTAAGAAAAACTTCGACCCCCTAGTTCGGCAGCTAAAAGCTACCGAACTCAATGTTAGCCTATGGGGAAGGTCCCTATAGGCTTGCCTGTGATTTTTTGATCGAAGGATTTTCCTTCGATCATTGGATTAAAATCCTTCGAATCGTACGATTCAAAGAATTAAAATCCTTCGATCGATCGTAGGATTTGCGCAAAATCGTTCGACTTCGATATTCGAAGTCGAAAGATTTTAGTTCCCAGTCGAATATCGAGGGTTAATTAACCCTCGATATTCGACCCATAGTGAATCTGCCCCCAAGTTGGTGGGTACCCATAGGGTTGTGACTTCTTTATATTGAAAGGATTGTGCATCAACACGATCCTAGAGGCGGCATCTTCCTATCCTAAACATTATGTTTGGCTAATTCCTGCTTTATCTTTGAGTCTTGCAATCTATCTTAGAGACAGACTTTTAGTCAGGGGTTATGACATGTATTCACTTACTAAAGCTTTTGAGAAAGGCATGGCAACTCCGTGTCAGTTTATTTTAGGAAGATGCAACTCTAATTGCTTTATAAGATCTACACATGAGTCCAGGCAAAAAGCCTGTTATGTGTTTTTACATATAGCCCTCAATTTCCACACATACTCATAGCAACTACATTCAAACTTAGCACACATACATTTCAGTTTGCCAATAAACAATACAAAGGGCAAAACTATTTTTCTGGACCTAATATTTACACAGTTAGTCATGGTTCACTTGTCCCTATTTACTTGTTCCTGAGAGAGAGACAAATAAATATGACCAGTAGGATACTTGCCAAATGGTCTCAATAGAGAGATATTATATCTGACTAGCGGCTGGCTGGATAGGTGGATTCTGCATGGAATCCTTTCATAGGTTGTATTAACAGATATATATATAAGATATAAACATATTTACCTCTACCTCTATTGTTGCAGATTAGTGATGGGCGAATTTATTCGCCAGGCGCGAATTCGCAGCGAATTCCTGTGATTCGCAGGTGGCGAATAAATTTGCGAAACTGCCGTGAAAATTCACCGGCGTCCGTTTTTTTGGCCGCCAGTGCATTTTCGCTAGCGAATTTGATCCAACGTCCAAAAAACGGACGCCGTCATAAATTTTTGAGAATTTTTCGCCATTTTGCGGGAAATTCACTAATTTTTTCCCGAAACGCCCCAAATTCGCCCATAACTATTGCACATTCAAGAATGTGATATTCATTGCTGAAATTTAACATAGCAGATATATATGAAAACCTTTCTAGTCATCCCAGTGCAGCTTGGTTAGTCAATATAAGGAACCAAAAGTTTTAGCTGAGGACTGCATATAGCGTGTATATGTACAGTTGCAACAAACTCCCCTAGACTCCATTTTAATTTAATAACTACAATTTTTACAGCGTATTTTCTTTTTCTCTGTAATAACATTACAGTAAAATGAATTTTTGGATTCAAAACAATCTTATTGGCTTTAATCAATTTTTAAATGTTTTTTTGTAGACCTGGGGGGTTATTTACTAACAATTAGATTTACAATTATATTTTTTTCCACAAAACATTTGTGGTTTTGTTATTTTGAGGAGATTTATTAAGTATGAAAACCAGTAATGCAAAACTTTGCCAGTGAAAAGTTGTAGAGGTCCTATAGAAGTCAACGGGAGCTGTGCTGATCTTTTTGGATTGCTTAAAATCAATTTGGACTTTTAGAGGTTTTTGAATTTTTTTTCACTAGGAATTGTCTGAAAAACTCAGGTTTTCGAGGTATATTCGTATTTTTTAGTGCTGAGTACAGTGTCATTTTCTATTCATACTTTTTTTATTTGATTCTGTAAATCTCACGACATTCGTAGTTTTAGAGTTAGTGAGTTTAGTCGTGATTTCATGAACCACAAAAATGAGACTGATGATAAATAGGGCCCTTAAAGTAGGAATACTCAAATTACAGAAAGACTCCTTATCCAGAAAACCCAAGGTCCTAATCGTTCTGGATAACAGGCCCCATATACATATAGAATACCTAAAGAATAAAATTCTTACTCACAAACACTGACAATGTGACCTGCTCTTCTGTTGGCCGCAGCACGTGATCCAGAGTGAACGATCTAATGTGAACTGAGGAGGAAAGGAGTTACATTTAAGTGTAGGTATGCATTTACACATTGCATTAACACTATACACAAGTTGTACAGAAATATACTTACCTGTCTCTTTTGGGGTGTATATACTCTTGTCTGTCTGTATAAAAAGGTACCCCCTCTGATAAGCTACAGGAATTGAAACTACCTTCGGCTGCTTTCCAAGAACATCACTTTTTACAACCAGCTGAACATATCGGCCAGATCTTCTCTCATTCAGCTTGCAAGTGATTAATTGCTGAGAAGTAAGCTAAGGAAACAGATACAGTGATCTATGTAAGCACGGGTAGAATAAAGTCAGAAGAAAGAAGAAAGTAAAAAAAACCTGAGAATAGCAAGGCTGTGGCCATAGAGCTATGTCCCAAAATCCATGAATCCATAAAACATGAGTCTTTAGGAAAAGCAACAATATTAAAAGGAATAACCAGTAAGGCTTTCCCCAAAGATTTATGATTCTATTGTAAAGTTAGGAGATTAGATGTGAAATTGTATGAAGAAAGGGAAAATGTTGCACTACTTTCTTGGAGCACAAAGCTGCACTTTGCACCTTGCCTTTTCATTTTATCCCTTTATCTTTTTATGCTCTGCTTTTTCTCCATGCTTTTTCCTTTTTTCTTTTCTATTGCCTGTCTCTTTGCATGTACCTATGTGTTTCCTCACCATTAGATTTGTTAATATAGTATAGCCATTTCTTTTGTTGAGGAAGACCTTTTCTTCGCCCGAGCAGCCAATCATTGATAATTGATTCCGCAAGGAAAGTTCCACCTTGATATCACCTGCTGGGGGTAAGGAGCCTTGTGGCCACTCAAACTGTATCCCGATTACCTCCTTTACACCCACATGCAAGATACGAGGGGCAACCACCAGAAAGCTAAAGGATGAAAAAAAGGGATTTTTTTTAACAATGGGAAAAGGAAATGATCATAGTCGAGAGTGGATGAAAAACAATGTAAAGTAATGAGTGTGAAATATAGATAATTGGAAAAGCAAAGGGAATTAGGGCGGTACCCAAACTATTTATTTTATAACTATGAAGTCAGATTGCTGATGGTTGCTATGGGTTTGAGCATGAGTGCATATATTCATCTTTTTCATTTAAGATCGCCATTAAGACTGAGGAGAGTGAAAGCTAGAGAAATATAACATAACATATATTAGAATAAACAATAAAAGTGGTACAAGATAATTACATTGAATGGGCGGGTAGAGGCCAGGGAAGTATTTTGAGAAAGGGAGACTAGGAACAAAGTAATGGCAAAGAGATATAATTAAAGAGATGTGTGCTACATAAGATAACAATTCAGAGAAGACCACTTACTTTGGCTGCTGTGCTTTGGCCACCATACATACTGCTGCCCATACGAGAGCATACAGGAGAGACGGCGGGCCCATCTGTGCAGTGCTAGTTTGCGAGTGGTACAGAAGGGTAGGGAAAGTGGACTGAGGAATGAATAAAATCAGTAGGATGGTTAAAAAGAGGGGAGGGATTGGTGAAATGGAGATTACTGGAAAACAGAACAGGAATAGAAAATGAAACTGAGTTATTTGGGAATTGCTAAATATTCATTCCAATCAATTTTGCTGCTTACACAAGGTAATCCATGTACACAGAGCATTCTCAGAATGGCAATAAGAAAACTATCTTATCACTGTTATTTATACAATGTTAATATATTCCAGAGGCAGCGCCACAGAGACCGTTCGAAATTTTCATGGGATATAATAGAGCTACCATAAGAAAAGCCGTGTATGTGCTATAGTGTTTGGTTGGTTGGCACCTTCCATATATCTCTGATAATTATTCAATTTTTTAAGCTATGCTGTGCGTGTCGGTGCAGACACAACAGAAGGGAGAGGACAGCAGATCGGCCTTTCTCCACCTGAGTTCCTACATAAGAGAAGAAAATGTGTGGAGTGCACGGCCTTACCCCTTTATCTTCTAATACAGATGATTGAAAGCCACCATAGTTCATAAAAAGTGTGGGGTTTTCTGGCTCAGCAAGTTATACCCCACAACAATGATCTCCAACCAGTGGCTCTTTTTATATTTTGATCACCAACCCCTTGGATGTTGCTCCCAGTGACCTCAAAGCAGGGGATTATTTTTAAATTTCAGGCTTGGTGGCACTTTTTTTGTAGAAAAAACAGATGTACTGCCAAACAGAGCCTGCTATAGACTGCCAGTCCATATAGGGGCTACGAAATTGCCAATCACAGCACTTATTTGGAAGCCTTAGGAACTTTTTTCATGCTGGTGTTGCTCCCCAACTCTTTTTATATATGAATGTGGCTCACAGGTAAAAAGGTTGGGGACCCCTGCCCTATAGGGTTAGCTCTGTAGTGTCAGAAGTACAGGAAAATTAGATAGCTTCCCAGGGACTTGATACTGAAAATTAGGCCCCATTATAACTATGGTGAAAGGAAGGAGGCTCTCTTTCCAAATGATGTCATTTATGATTATGTTATGTGCAGTCATACCAATATGCTTTATTCAATTAGGCCCAATGTTATATAATTAGTAAGTTATGGTTACTTTTCTACAAAACAATTCCCAGATCCGGTATAAATCTAACATCTAGTTGTCATATACATTCTTGTCCAAAACGAATATAATTGTTTTTGTCATTGATCTTGCCCATCCCCCACCCGACCGCTAAATGATCTTTACTTTTTACTGGACACTGCAATGAATAGAACAAATGTATTGTGCATCTGATATGTTGGCACTGTTAGGTAGAATTTTATGCTGCACTGCTCAACGTGCAGTCCCTAAATGTGGAAACTTAACCCTAAAATATAATCATAAAATCAATCACATGCCCACCTACATCATGAATACTTCATAGCAACAATATCTATCTGCAAACATCTGATTAATGCATATACATTGCAAGCCAACGATTTTGTATAACTAATTGTTCATTAGGCTGCTTGCTGTTAACTGACAGAGGTCTGCCCCAAAAATGACACTGGTTAGTGATATTTTCAGTACTACATTTAAAATATCTAACATAAGGAGATTCTATCAAGTCATTATTAATTCATTGTATGCTGATGCAGTCATTGCTTAAATGTATTTACCAACAGTTATTGAAGTTATTGAATCATCACCATCCAGAATGCTAAGGACCTGGGGTCTACTAAAAACATTGAAACTTTACATAAACCTAGGAGGATTTTTTGCCACCAATATGTATTTATGTAGCCCAGTTAGGATCAAGTAAAATGAGTTGTTTTATTATTGCAGGGAAAAGGGCACTTTTTTAAAATTGTAATTATTGGCTTAAAATGGACTCTATGGGAGATGGCCTTCGTATAATTTAGGAGTTTCTGGATATCAGGTTTCCATATAAGTGATCCAATCTCATAGAAATGTGAAGTCATGCCCACAATCTTTCAGGACCAAGTGTGTAATTCTAAGAGGGGTTCTGGCCAAAAATATGACCAAAATGCTCCTTTTATCTGTACAAGTGTAGGAGGGTAAAGTGTTTGCATACCTTTACTTCAGGCAGTCTCCATGAGGGTTAAGCCGAGGGTTTTGCAGTTAGGAGAGGGAGCTGCTTCCCTATCCAGATCAAAGTGTTTCCCTGACAGTTTTGTAACAGAGCAGGGTGACTGGTTTCCCTGGTCTTTAAAAGGGGAAGTCACCATGTGCTCGGTTTCTTTGGACCCCATATGCTGGTGGGGGTGGATGATGCCAGAAGAGCCTATGGTGAAGGTAGGCCTCAGTAGAAGAAGTCAGTGTCAGCAAAGACCTGTAATAGCTCACTAGAGATAGGAAAAGGGTAGTTAGTAGAGCAATTTTTTTACAAGAAGACAAATAAGAGAAGAATTATAATGCGTCGCACCATCCATATGCCGTGATGAAAAAATAATTAGAGAAAGTATATTGAGTAATTTGTGCATAAACAAAGTTTGGTGATTACCACACAGTTCATAGTGTTTCAATTGCAATAAATTAGTTGAATTTCATCATGTGTGTCTCATTAATAAAAAAGGTGAATACCCAAAAATTGTCAGTTGCTTAAATATAAAGTGCTTTAGTGCATACGTTGCCTTATATAATTCATCTCAGTAATTCCCCAAAAAAAATCACATTTCAGCAGCAGCAGTCATGTTTTATAAAGCAGTTAAAACATAACATTTAATTTGTCATATTAAAAAAAGAAAAAGAGAGCACCTAGTTCATGGGTTAAAAACAATTAAAAATAGGTAGTGCTTTGATCTGTGTTATTTCGTGGGGGAACCTGCTTAATAGTAGCAAAAAAATTGGACCCCCTCAGATCCAAGCACCCGACCATACAACCCTTATAATTATGAACTCTAATCCCTAATGCTAGTTCCCAGGCAATCACAGACCGCTTGTACAAAATGGTAACTGGTGGTTATTGCGCATCTAAAGAGTTAAAATTGCATCTTCCGGATCAATGCTTTCTAACAGCATCCAAGCAACTCTAGCCGTCACACTCCCCTTCTCCTCATTCACCTGCCTCCCCCGGCTGCCTCACGCAGCAGAAAAAAAGTTTTTAAACTAAGAGCTCTGCGCCTGACCCACGTTTCGCCCAAAGGCTTTGTCAAACCCATGAACTAGGTGCTCTCTTTTTCTTTTTTTTAATATGATGAATTAAATGTTATGTTTTAACTGCTCTATCAAACATGACTGCTGCTTCTGAAATATTAATTTTTTGGGGAATTACTGAGATGAATTATATAAGGCAACGTATGCACTAAAGCATTTTATATTTAAGTAACTTCCAATTTTTGGGTATTCACCTTTTTTATTAATGAGACACACATGATGAAATTCAACTAATTTATTGCAATTGAAACACTATGAACTGTGTGGTAATCACCAAACAACTTTGTATATGAACAAATCACTCAATATACTTTCTCTAATTATTTTTTCATCACGGCATATGGATGGTGCGACGCATTATAACTCTTCTCTTATTTCTCTTCTTGTAAAACAACGGAGTTGTCTGCACATTCATTGTCAGCTGACATATACAATTCCTTTATAATCTGGCAGTGATGGTCTGTTAGGAGGTGTGGATAAATTACATTATTTAATTTAGTTAGTAGAGCAGCCAGAGGCTCCATTGAGGAGACTGAGATCAGATCGTTGCCTGCAATATCACCTGCCTGTATAGAGGCTTAAAGAGATACTGAAACCAGAAAATAAACTTTTTTTATATCGATCATAACATTGCCTTTGAATAATATTTATAATTTTGGCATAAAAGTATTTGACTGATGTTTTTACATTACCTTTCTTACCCCCATGACCCCCCATGAGGGGGCTGCCATATTTGTGCAGCAGGAGTCTGTTAGCATTAGGAACTCTAACTGACAAACGGAGATGAGAGTCAGGTTGGCAAAAAAGTCAGGTTTAGGAACTTCAAGTAACAATTACTTAGATAAGCAGAACTATCAGCAAAAATGATCAACATGACCTGTAGGTAACTTTACATGCAGATTAATATTTTCATAATAAATTTTTTTTGTGTCAGTATCACTTTAAAGGACCAGTAACATCAAAAAAATTTATAAAAATATAATGCAGTGTTGCCCTGCACTGGTAAAACTGCTGTGTTTGCTTCAGAAACACAACTATTGTTTATATAAATAAGCTGCTGTGTAGCAATGGGGGCAGCCATTCCAAGGAGAAATGGCTCAGGTTACACAGCAGATAGCAGATAAGCTCTGTAGAACATAATGGTGTTATCTGTTATCCACTATTTAACCTGTGCCATATAGACTTTTTAAATTTCCGGCATTTCTACACAGCAGCTTGTTTATATGAACTATAGTAGTGTTTCTGAAGCAAACAGATCTTCATTGCTTCAAAACACTTTTATTTTTAGGTGTTACTATTCCTTTTGATTAGGTGCATGATTCCTGGTGTAAGACACTGTGAACATTTGCTAGTGCAGGGGAATAATCTGCCTGTAATGAGTAAAATCTCTGGGTTGTTGCTAACACTGCAACACAGCAAATAAAGAGTTAAAAGAAACACTGGCACCAAAGTTATTGTGAGATCAAGTTCTGTGTGTGAAATCAGAGCGGTTAACTCTTCTAACTCCAATACAGACAGGGCCCACCTGAGAGAAAGAGTCCCATGTAACACATATTCTACAGGGAGTTGTGCCTTGTCTGGCCAGGTCTGAGTTTCATCATGCTGAAGTAATATAGAGTAACAGAACCCCAGAACTCGAAATAGTGTTACAAATGCAAATCAGGGATGCATCAAATTCAGGGTTTTTAACATACTATATTTCAGCACTTTTCCAAGGTTGTAGGTTTAACCAAATATTACTGATACAATAGTTAGGCAAACTGATTTACTTTCATGTGCAGTTAGAATGTTATTGGAATTCTGGTCCTTGGGACCTGAACATAAAGGTGGTAGCAAGCAGCTGGGTCAAAATATGCCAAATTTACCAACATTATATTTCACTGTTTGCCCAACCTTATTGTAATACATGCATACTATATTTATCATTAGCATACCTATTTTTGCTAGAGGAGATTAATATAGATGACTTCATGACATCATGTCTTGCCCTTCCTGAGTTAATATTTTATTAGCAAGATTTATTCCATACGGACACAATTCTATACAGTCCTATGACAGTCCTGGTCTGGGAAAATACTTCTATATTGGAGTAGTCATATATGTAATAAGTACAGTGCTGTGAATTATTAATGTACAGTTTTTCTTTAAAATTTGTAATCCTCCCACCCCACACCCATATTCAGTTTACAGGAATTTGTCATGTGATTTTGCAGAAGGCAAGTAAAAAACAAAGCTTCACTGCCAGACACAGAGACCTTGCTGGGATTACATAACATTAATCACTTTGCTTAGTGTTTCGTCCAATGTTCAAATCATCTGACAAACAGCAAAATCTATAGCAAAATCTGCCTTTGTGGCACACTTGCTAAAGTAAAGAGACATGCACTATGCATTACCGTACTTTTGAATGCAGTATAATCTTACAATGTTCCCACCTCAATCTCAAACAGAAGAGTTGCATTTTAGCGTTATGATTTCATTCTCCTTAACAGTTGCAAAATATGAAACTTGCATAGAAGAAATGATAAACTATTCATATTCATCCCTACTCAGTTCCCTGGAGCTGGAAGATATACTGGAGTACTGGAGGACAGATGGTTGCAGTCATATCTTTCTTTTTGGAATTTTATTTAGGATTTTTCTGGAGCTCGCCTGTTTAAAGGGGAACTAAAGTCTAAAATAGAATAATGCTAGAAATGCTGCATTTTGTATACTAAACATAAACATGAACTTACTGCACCAGAAGCCTAATTAAACAAATTATTTATACTTTCAACGTTGGCCACAGGGGCTGTCATCTTGTAACTTTGTTGACAATCTTTGCAAGACCAAGACATGTGCACATGCTCAGTGTGGTCTGGGCTTCAGTCGGGAAGTTAAACTTAGGGATTGCCAGAAATTATCAAAACAGCACAAGTCAAATAATTTCTGCCACAGAAGCCGATACAGCAAGACTGATTAATAATCAGAATATACAGACTGCATATTACTGATATGCGGATATGAATCTCTACATGGTTGCCAGCTGCTCTACAGAGAAACAAACAAAGCTGCTTGAGTTCTGGAAACTCCCTCCCGCCTGCCGTTGCAAAGTATGATTGTTTTCCAGCAGAGCAGTTAGCGACCGTCTAAAGTTTCCAATACACAGCAGTCAGAGCAAGTCAATAAAGGGGGGATTTCACTGCATACAGTCAGTTTTGTTATAAAACGGTAGATATTTATTAATTAAAGTATATTGGGAATAGATTTCTTTTTCATGAAAGAAAGTGAAAATGTGATTTTTATTTTTTTTTTTGCCTTTACATCCCCTTTAAAGATGGTCCCAAGATGTGGTTCCTATAACTGCCTATAGCCACCCCCTGGACATTCAGGCTTAGTTAATAGTGTACTGTCTGTCAATGTTATTTATCTATCTGTCTTTGTCTGTCCATCAGTCTAGATATCTTTCTATGTCTCTTAATAGACAGAGAACAGGAAGGCCTGAGTTCCTGTTCCCCATATATACAGCCAGTCCAGCTGCTCATACAATTTGCTCAGGAAAAAGACAAGGTTCTTTTCCGTTCCTTCTATAGCAAATCACTTTTCACTAGAAGAAATGACTGGATAATATCGAGTCATCAAATCATCAAATAAATACTTTATATGAATATAAAATTGCTTGTGAACTTGAAAAAAACCTTCTGCACAACCTGGTGTGACAGTGACTCTTTTGCTGAATATTGTCAGTGTGTATGGCAACACTTGTTCAAGACTAGTCACATACTTTATGTAATGGAGTTAAACTCTTGCTCAAAGCTTTGTATTGAGTGAGAGTTCAGCTGAGACAACTGCTTGCATACAAAACTGGGTGTGATTGCTCACTTGGGCATGCCAAAATCTTATCCGTTGACTTCTGTTGAGCAGATTTCTCTTTCTAAAATAGCACAAGAAGGGCTGCAATTTCACAAGAAGGGCTGCAATCAAGTGCAAAAACAGTTTTTGAATGTCAAAAAAATGTGCACTAAAATCCTAGAGGTTGTTCAAGAGCAGCACATTGCATACCAAACTTTACAAACATTTCATAACTGTGAAATCAGGCATTTGTCAACAATACTTTTATTATACACGTGTTAAATTCAGTACATTATATGGTCAGCAGGTGGAGCAGTAGTAACAGGGCAGAAGAGATGGTGCGACAGAACCCGACAAAAAGTTTACAAACTGCAGTCACATACAGAACTTCTACAATTGATGTTTTCCTGGATAGTTTAATAACACTTCATAGCTGCAATAATGCCAATACAATCAACACATAGGGGCACATTTTCTAAAGGGCGTTCTGAAGTGAAAAATCGACAGCGTCACGTCATTTTGGAACTTCACCGATTTACTAATGGGCGCAGGCGAAAATTTGCTAGAGAAAGAGACATACACTAGCGCTCATTTGCAATCTATCGTCAGGCAAATTTTCACTCTGGCGAATGGATGTAAGTCCGCTTATTCACTAAGATGCGCATTTTACTGAACATGTAACCTATTCGCCAGCTCAGACCATGCGAAGTGCAATAGAATGTATAGGGCTTCCTCAATCTTTTGTTGAAAAATGTTCTAAGTCCCAAAAGACGCTGGCGTCTTTTCCCTTTTCAGGGTGATAGGCTGCAAAAGTCCATCGATTTTTTTTTTTGGGTACCAGGGCTCCCCCCCTACATTTACTATGATATGGCACATAAACTATACAGTGGGCTCATGTGTAGGGCAATATAACAACTCTATTTTATTTTATTAAGGTTCCCTGGGCTTGTGTTATGTAATGTAATTGCTGCATCATATACGTCCATTCAATTTCACTTCCCGTCAAATGCAAATTACCCAACGCTAGCGCAACTTCGCTTTGCTTGCCGAATTAAAGATAGCAAAAATTCGCCAGCATTCAGCGCCCTGGACGCAACTTCGCATTTTAGTAAATTTGCGTTGTCCTAGCGAATGTGGCGATGTGAGCGAAACCGTCACTGGCAAATTTCCGCAGGTTAGTGAATTTGCCCCCTTGTCTTCACGAGGTCTCTGACCCCATGCTGGTTTTACTAAACAGATTATGCTAATTGGTGTAAGATTCTAGGGTATATAACCAGAAATATTTCTGTGCAGGACATTCTGAATTGAGAAAGCCAGTCTGATGACTAGCAAAACATTTTCAAGGAAAAAGAAAATACTGCAAGTTCAGTTGATTTGGCTTATTACTATTACTATTATTAGATATACCATGACCTGGATGAATGACCACCTTCACAGACCTATCCTTAGCAACTTTTTCATTGGTATTTACTTTTATTATAGTTTTTCAATTATTTGCCTACTTTGTCTGCCTCTTTCCAACTTTCAAATGCCAACGGCCATTGCTTTGGACAGCTGCAAGGCTGACTACTGTTCATCTCAAATTAAGTTTGCACTAGATTCTATGGTCTATCTCATAAGTCAGGGTAGCACAGACATTACCAGGACAGGGTCTAATTTTAATGAAGTCAGATCTTACATGAGAAATCACAGGAATACATACTTTTTGTTAGCACTCCCAGGGCCCTATATGAATTTATACAGCGGGTACTAAGCCCACTCCCATCCAAACACCACCCATTCTCATCTTATCCCCATCCTTTGTGGTGTTCATACTTTTGGACTATTTTGGGCCCCCCATTGCACCAGAGCACCTCGCTGAATTCCTACCTATTCCCCACTGCCAGCATTAATATATCAAGAGAGCTCAGTTACAAATCTATGAAAATGTAACTTAATACATAAGAAATGCATGTTATTAGAGCGATAATTACTTCACAAGCCTTGCTATACCTATTTGCTGAGCATTGGCAAGCTTGGGACCTGAAGCAATAAATCCTTCTGTTGCTAATGAGACCTGCTGTGCGCTGCCCTTGCTGTATTGTCCAGTCACTGATGTCATGTCCGTTTTTGGGATTGCTAATAAAAGTTTTCTTAGAATGGTCCATGCATTTCTTTGTTCAGCTTCCTCCTGCTTTTCCTGTCGCACATGTTGGGGCAGTGATGTCACCTTTCCTTGGGGAGTTATAGGGTGATTACTCTGATTACATCATTTTTTCTTTAATTATGTCTGGAGTGTAAATAAATGCACCTTCCTGTCAAGGGGAGCAGGTTGATTCACCTCATTACTACAGTGTCATGGCGCTTGGTGTCCAGCTCTATCCACAATTACTTGCTCTACACTATGTTCCCATGTGACTTGTGACTTTAGTTTTTCAACGTAGTGTCAAAACTGATTGAGTATTGTAAGAAGTGGCTTTACCAGAGAAGCAAAGAATATTAGCAAATCGTTGCCCTTTGTATGATTGCTGGTAATGTACATTGGCTACTACTAGTCTAATATCTATTTGTTTCCACTTCATACAACACCAGTGTGTTATTTTAATACCAGGCAGAAGATAAACAAGAGTTTTAAAATGCTGTTTTCTGTTGGTCACTTCTATGACATCTAATGCCAATTATTCCCAATGGAAAAGAAGACACACACCCATGCAGTATGCATGGATAGCTAAAATAAAATGCCTGAGTTCTCAGGAGGGCTAGGTTTTTAAACTGCTGGGAATACAAATTATATATTTATAGTTTCAGAAGTTTGGTTTTTGTGTGGCCACCTTGCGTCTCCTACTACTAGATTTTGTCTATATCAACTAATGGTCATTTATGATGACCCAGACAAAGGTGCAAGAGTACAGCCCTATGTGCTCATGTAAAGAACATTTCTGCCTTTGGCCTGACTGCGTTCAGCATCTCACATGCAGTGCAGTGTCCTGTGTAGGCCATTTACAGGCAAGTTGAGACAGACACCTAAGAGCCACCCCCTCCCAGCTCTGTATTTATGTGGGCGGGCACAGGTCACTGTGGCGGGTGCAAAATGATAGAGCATGGCACCTGTTTTTTGCACTTTGAACCCTGCCTTCATGTTTGTAAATAGGCCATTCTTATTTTGTATGACTATGTTGTTGTCTTTTTTCTTGCATACCATAGCTTTTTATTGCCTATCATTCTATTGCCTTACTGTTTTTCCTTGTAAACAGAATTTCACAGCTATCTTTCTCTGTCTATATGGGTATTGCTGCCCCTCCATCTGTCTCACTGTATCATAACGGTGCCACACTTTCCATCTGTGTCCCACAAATGACCTGAATATTGTGGGAGAGCTGAGCCCGCTCTCAGTATAATGCACGATTATCACAGCAGACATGAGACACGGCATGCTTGCATTGTGCAACAGACAAAGAGGGAGTTTAATCGAGAGAGATTGACCTTTCCATTAAATAGAGTGGCAGAGTGAAAAGGAGAAAGAGAGGGACGGGGTGAGGGTGAAAGTTGGAAAATGAGATAAATGGTATAGAAAGAGAAGAAAGGCTAGCAAAAGTGGATGAAGTTAATAAAAAAGAGAAAAACTTGTGCAAGAAAGGGAGAGGAACAAAAAGAGGGTAACTGACTGAGTGTCAGCTATGGGAACAGAGAAAAAAGATGAGAGAGGAAATGAACAGGGTGGAAATAGGAGGGGTATAGATATGGCACAAGGCTGTATAGTAAGTAAGATAATCTCGGTTTTTAGGAAAAAACATAACAGCAATGAAAACAGAGAGACATCAGAGGTATAGAATGACATAAAACAGAATGGGATAATGAGAGAAAGATTGGATTTAAATGAGTTAAAAACTAGAAATTAGCAAAACATATCAATCATTTTGGAGAAACAGATGGAGGGGGGGGGCAAACAGGAGAAAGAAGGAATTGGTCCTGTATAGAAAATGCTATAGATCAATTCTATTCAATTTGAGGTAACAGGCTTTAATTGGGCTGCAACCTCAGTCACAGTTGTGCAAAATTGGATGCAGTCATTGTACAAATTGGCACTATTTATCATGAGTAGGTTCCCTTTCAAAGCTGCTCCTTGCATCTTTCTATAGTTGTGCTTCACACCTCTGTGTACCTTTTACCTCCTGTCAAAATCACTTGCAAATACACCTTTGATGTAATGGAAGCTTCAGGTGTCCCATAGGGAGCTGCATCAATATGTGGAGGGCACTTACATCTGATGAATAATGTGCCAATGTCATTTTGACACCAAAAGCAAGAAACTACACTTGCCAAACAACGCCATTGTGTCCACTTCATCAAAACTCACACCACCCACAACTGTGTTGAACAAAACTCCCCCTTGTGGGCACATTTCACTGCATTCTGGATATAAAAAAACATAGCCAATTGCACTTTGCACACTGCACTTGCAGATCATAAATGGCCATTAACGTTAAGCCGGTGAGTCAAGACATGTCAAGATGACCATAAAATGATTCATAAGGGATCATGTATTATGGGATGTTCAAAGCTCCATGTTTTTCCCCACAAGGCACCTGCTTCTGTTTGTATCCCTGCTTGCGCCTGCAAGTTCTGTGTACAGGAGGGGCAGAACATGGGTGGAATATGGGCATCCTCTTGCATGATACTTTCTTAGGTGCAAGGTCTTACTTGATGCCTTTAAACCCACAAATGGTTCGAAGAAGCAGAGCACAGCAACTCTGCAAACTTAGTTTGTTTAATAATTAAGACTACAAAGTAGGATTATTCCTGCATGTTCTTAAATGGTCCCTAAACTCTTCAGATCATGGGAGTTCATACAATGTCCTACTTGAATTAAATCAGTTATATATACTTTTTGGGGCTGTTTTGGTAGTGAAATGCATATACTTGCTTTTTCATGCTTAAAGCATTTTTCTGTTGAAAAGTGTGTATGTGCATTGACATTCTGGTGTCCTGTCTGCCATTGCCTGCCCTTGATGACAGATATGCAATTATTTTTTTAACTGCAACCTATGATGCCATATAGCATATTTAAGTTATGCCCACCTACAGAACTCCTCCGTCCTGGCACATCAATTTCATCAGGATCCTACCAGTCTGTAAAAGAAACTTGTGCACCCAGGAGGGTCCCAACACAATCACCATTTTAATGCATATAAAACAGTCATTAATGAGCTCCATGGCAGATTATTTTCAAAGTCCCTCCCCAATACTATAACAATATCACCTTTTACGAATATTAATAGAAATTGTGCATCAGTCCCACTGGGCCCTCTACATTCCTGGGCCCCGAGCAATTATTGGGTCTAGTGCCTTTCGTTATACCCCTAATGCATAGTATAACATTTCATTCTTTATATGACCCAAAATGCTTGTTCATATAATAACAGCATGCACCTAACTGTTAATGTTCCTTGTTTCCCCATAAATCACCTCCTCTGAAACATCTGCTTACTTTAACGTTTGGAATGTACATCCCTGCTCATCATGTGAAAAAATGAGAATGTGAAATGTCTGCTTCAGGCCAATATGCTGGGGGCACATTTTGGGCTTGGTGCCACAGAGGATACACAACACAGTTCCTTGTTTCCTCTACCCCCGCTCTCATGGGATTCCAGACTGAGGGGGCAGCTCTGGCAGTGACCTGCCCCCTCCCCTCTCCTGACATGCCCATGGCTTGGATTAAAAAGCACTTGCCTGACTCAGGGGAAAAGAACATCAGAACAATGAATGTTACACTGTACAAATCAGCCATCTCTCACAAACATAAAGCACTGGGAATGTGAGAGGTTATAAGGGGCCGCATGAGAAATGGTATGAAAAAGGTTGGAAGGGGAAGACCAGTAAGTGTCACAGAGGAGGGAGACTGGGGAGAAGGGAGAGACAGAGAGCAGTGTGTGGGTATGGGGTCCATTATGGAGAACAAATCATAGCTAGTGCCTGGGGCGCAAAGATAAAAATGGGGCAGCAGAACATGGGAACAAGCAGATACACAAATTAAATCATGAATGAACAGCTCTCAGTATAGAAGCAAGAAAGCTATAACAGTTGTAAAATGTGTGATTCTTTGAGGTATCAATGTCCAAACTTGAAAAGGGTTGTTCACCTTCAAATTAACTGTTGATTGTATGTTGAAGAAATTGATATTCTGAGGCAATCTGCAATTGGTTTCCATTTTTTTATTATTTGTGTTATTTTGCTTATTATTCAGCAGCTCTCCAGTTTGCATATTCAGCAATCAGGGTCCAAATTACCCTAGCAACCATGCATCAATTTGAAGGAGAGACTGGAATATGAACAGGAGATGAAAGATGGGTAATAAAAAATAGCAATAACAATAAATTTGTATCCTTACAGTGCATTTATTTTTAGATGGGGTCAGTGATACCCATATGAAACCTGAAAAGACATAGGCAAAGACAAAGGCATATAATCCAAATACAATGTAGCGCTATAGTAAACTGACTTGTGCTAGGGCAGTTTAGCTACTTTCCTTGGTGGGCTGAGACCACCGATGAGCTCTGTTTCTCAGGGGTAAGCCCTCGCAACGGTGTGGAGGCAAGGGTGTAGTGTAACTGTAACCTGGTGCGATAGCACAATGATGGGCGCCAGTAGTTCTTTAACAGTTGAACAAAGAACAGTATTTATTGAACAAGAGCACATAGATCATTTAGCACATTGATCCACAATGGAGTATAGAACATACACAGCAGCATAAAGGAAGCATATACTCACAACACGTATAGGCTGAATCCCCACAGGCTAGGGAATATACAGCAGAGAGTAAGTTGACAGCATGTGATGGGTATTGCCCAGTTTTCAGGAGATCTTCCAGTGGCAGACTAGGGGAACTCCTGACATCCCTATCTCAACATTTGGTTCCTTACTCTGGGTCAGTAATACCCTGGGATCTTAATCCCTCTAATCTCCTCGGCGGAGCCTTGAGCTGCTCAACTAAATAACCTCTCTATCACTCCTAGAGCGATTTGTAAAACGAGTATAGCTGTCTAATTACTAGGGCCAAGGCGCCTAGGGTCAGCACTACCCATTCCCTTCCAGCCTGCTTGGTTGGGCTAAAGCAATGGACCCAGAGCACATGGTTCCTAAACCTTTTATACTCTGGCACAGTGCCTCTAGAGTACACTGTGTGAACTGCAGGGGTTACATAAGCACAAGGTCCCCATAAGGACCCACTGGGGTGTCCATATTACTAGGGATGTGCCTGTCTGTAAAGTGTAAGGGTGTCTAAGATTTTCACATCCCTACATTTATAAAAAAAAATAAAATAAAATAATGAAGGCCAATTGAAAAGTTGCTTTGAATTAGCCATTCTATAACATACTAAAAGTATGTTAAAGGTGAATCACCCCTTTATGTAACACTATGTAACTTAATATGCTGTTTTGGTTAGAATATGGTTAGAATATGGTACAAACGGGCATATTTTTAAGCAACCATATTGTTCCATGTTATAAGATGTTTCAAAGCTGTGGAACAAGACGCCACAGTGTCATGCACAATAAGTGCAGTGTAATTTTCTTAGCACTCTTTCTAAGCACTCTTAGTTTAGAGTGCTATCCTCATGCTTATTACCCACAATGCAACATTTCCCCCCATGATTCCAGTGTAATTTCAGTGACCAGTTGCACTTGCAATCAAATTCAAAAGCCAGTTTGGCATCATTGGATTGCTGTGAGTGAGAAGTGTCTGCCCAATTCTTTTGGTGCAACTGTACAAAATTGCACCAGACTGATGGAACCTTGAAGCTACCACCTGAGATGACAATGGCTCCAGGGTCCCACAGGATCCTGCATCAATATCCAGTTTTCAGCTGGATTGAGGACCTTGGCTGAGTCATTGCTATCTGGGCAGCTCACCTGGGACACTGGAACATCTGCACTGGAAATACTAGTTGCTAATGGCAGTCAGTAAGTACAAGGCCCTGTGTTATTACCATATGACTGCAAAACCAAACGAGTGCATCTATGCATACTGTGTCTGCTCTGTCTGTAAACCTGTGCCAGACTGTTCCTTGCTTCCTAGTCACAAAGTAAGAGCATCTGGCATTGAGCAAATTTTGACAAGTGCATGTAGGTTAGGGATGCACCGAATCCACTTTTTTGGATTCGGCCGAACCCCTGAATCCTTCACGAAAGATTCGGCCGAATACCGAACCGAATCCGAACCCTAATTTGCATATGCAAATTAGGGGTGGGAAGGGGAAAACATTGTTTACTTCCTTGTTTTCTGACAAAAAGTCACGCAATTTCCCTCCTTGCCCCTAATTTGCATATGCAAATTAGGATTCGGATTCGGTTCGGCCGGGCAGAAGGATTCGGCCGAATCCGAATCCTGCTGAAAAAGGCCGAATCCTGGCCGAATCCCGAACCGAATCCTGGATTCGGTGCATCCCTAATGTAGGTACAAGCATTTTAATGATTTGTATTTTTTGGCTGGCACAATTCAGTGCCATTTCTGCACTATGCTGTAATGAATAAGCCCTACAGTTTGTAAAGCCTCATTTAAACTGTGTCCTTTAAACCACTTACTGCCATCACTATTGAATAGACATCATTGGTACATGAGTCACATAGTGCCAATGATGCAGATTGATGCATGACATCAGTTGATTGATGGCAAACCAATTAGTGTCGCTGAGCTTTTCCACACAGTGTGCCTACATGAATCCTGCAACTGCCACCTGGCAAAAACAGGTAATTCTGGGGAACTCATTTCTACCTGAGGTAGCTGTGGTTTGGTATTGCCCCTTATGCATAAGGTCCCATTTGGGGACAGACAAGTTTATGCTTTGGGGAATATGTTGAATCCAGTGGCAGAAAATTAAATAAAACTCTGTGAGTTGACTTCTGTTAGGTTTCTTGAGATTGGCTGCATGGCAAAACAGGCATCAGACATTCAGTTTGGCTAGAAAACAGAAAGTATTTCTAGCACACTCTTCCATACCAAAAACACTGGAACATAAGTCTGAAATTCATACAGTCATCACCAATACTGATAAACATGTATTCCAGTACCATAGCTCACAAAATGCATACCATAGGAAAAGCAGCTGCATGACCAAGTGCTTTCACTTTTTTTGGTATCCGGCAGACCTTGTGAAGTCTTGAATTGCAGGAAAAGGATGTAGAGTATTTCCAGATAGCGAGTGTTTGGAGAGAGACTGGAGGGGGCTCACAGTAGGGAATTGCAGATAACCCTGTGCTATTGACTTTGTATGGATAGCCGAAGAATTGTGTAGAATGGGATTTGTGCTTTGAGTTTAGCAAAATCTCAACATATACTGTATCATCTAAGTGAAGACTTGAAGGACAAACGCTAAGGTACTTGAAGGACAAATACTAAGGTATTTTTCATTCATTTAAACTCTTTTGCATTGACTTGATTTCAGCCAAGCCTTATATGCCTTTATAGAAAGAATTGGTAGAGTAAATATTTAGGCAACAATACCTCATGTGTATTATTGCTTTATTTTTATTACTCTGGATATGATTTCATTTCTAATCACTAAACTCAAATTCTCATTCTGTTCACATAACTTTTTTTGTTGGTGAATTATTCACTAATCTGATCAAACAGCCAGAAAACATAATGTGAAAACTGCCAATGGGTCTTTGAGAAGTGGAGCCAATGTACACAGGCATATCCGAGCAGTGGAGCTCACTATCTGATACAGATAATGGGAATGTTGATTTTTAGTTTGGAAAAATGGGATTGACCTGTGCACTAAACTTTCTGGACTCAAACAACTCTCATTTAATCAGTGTTGAATTTTGCCCATTGTAGTTTTTAATATAATAATTTGTTATCCTTAATCCCTGCACATAAGCACATGGCGTGTCCAATTAATCACTATGGATAATTCAAAATAATCCTTGTTTGTGCAGTAGGTCAACAAATGGGCATGACGTTTTCAGGGCAAGGCAAATTGGACCTTAGATACAATAATGATGCTGTGATCCAGAATAAATGCTGTATTAAACACTTAGCAACTGTTACAGGAACTCCAATGTTGCAAATGCATTAAGGATTTACTGAAATGGCAGAAAAGCACATGCTGACGTCTGGCATGGAGTCCAGAAAGTATAATGCCCCAAAACGCTCCGCCCGCTTGGTTCAGGAGAAGGGTGCAACTTTCCTCGATCAGGTCACCGGTATCCTGATATCTGTAACTTGTCTGGCATGGAGTCTGAGTAGATAAGCAGAGAGCACCTGTTATCCAGAATTCTCGTGACCTGGGGTTTTCCGGATAACAGATCTTTCCATACCAGATCTTCGTACTTTAAGCTTACTAGAAAATCATGTAAACATGCAATAACCCCAACAGTCTGATTTTGCTTCCAATAAGGATTAATTATATTTTAGTTCGGATCAAGTACAAGGTTTTATTATTACAGAGAAAAAGGAAATAATGTTAAAAAAATTTTTTGGAGTCTATGGGAGACAGCCTTCCTGCAATTCAGAGCTTTCTGTATAACCGGTTTCTGAATAACAGATCCCATACCTGTATTATATATATATATATATATATATATATATATATATATATATTTATTTATTTATTTATTTATTTAAAGACAAATGCCTTGATTATTAGCACACAGTATCTGCAAAGCATGTGCACCATTATATTATTCTTACTGCGTCTAATGTTTCACAATAATTTTATAATTTTCAAGACTGTTGTCAATAACTAACATTACATATCTCTTCTGTGCAACTGGTTCCCAGTGATTTTCCTTTTTTGATAAGACCGCAACTAGATGTTTTTTCTGGTTTATCTGATTTCTTTCTCAATTCCTTTCTCAGTTCCTCAGTCTATCTATAGATATTGGTGGTAACATTCTGCTTGTAACCACTTTCTCTATGACAATCCCTACTTAAGCTTGAGCAATCCTTGGCTTTTTTCTCCACAGGTATTTAGCATTTGTCACTTGAATTCCTCTACTGTAAAGACACCAGAGGGTTACACTGGTTTTATTGGTAAAAGAACTTTAGAAATCTGGAATAAGCAGTAGAAATATCTGCAGGATATTATTATGCCACCGCTTTGCCTCTCAGGCTGGCTGCAATTCTGTTGTATGAGCATTTTAGATACATCAATGTAATTATTACTGCTGTATAGCTCTCAAGTCTCATGCTACCTGTACATCTGTCAATCACACACAAACAGCAAATACTTGATGGAGGGCAGTCTTTGGTTTATTTCGCACTCTCTGCCAGCATATTTCAGCCAGTACAAAAATACTCAATACTGCTGGTGTCGCCTGTCATTGATATGTAAGGAAATTAACTCTTACTGCTCATGACAGGCAGTTTTCAACACTAAAATGCTCCAATGTGCATTTTTGGGAATAATCCTACTTGTCACAAGGGATGACAGGGGCTTCCTTTCATATCAATGACAGGAGGTGGAGGCAGGGTATTGAGGCATTTTCTGTATTACAGGGCTTAGTAAAAAGAAAACTGAAAAAAGATTCCAGGGGAATCAGTGTGATGGAGCCTAGAGTCTGAATTATCTACTAATGCAACTCCCAAGCCGTGCCCCATGGCTCAATGCCATTGAGGTTAAATCTCCTGAGCAATCAAGGCTGCGTCTGCTCATATAAATAAATATACAGAATAATTATTCACCATATGCAGAACAGCCTACTCTAACATTTACAAAACGTAACCAAGCCCCAATGTCATTCTTATCCATTCATTATGCAATATATTTTAAGTGGTTTTCAAATAGTTGTAAATGTAATTGCTATTGAAAGCAGTATCTATCTGTTCATTTCTATTGACCGTACTGCTCATTCTGGGTTTTGAAACAAATTAGCACGATTAACAGACATCGGCTTCACTGTTTTAAGACTTAGGACTGGGAGTGAGTGCAAAGAAAAAGGTGGGTTGTACTGCTTCTGGTAGAAAGTACATACATAATATCTATAATAATTTGACATGAACCAACATGTGTTTCACCTAGTATGGCATTAGCATTGCTTATGCTTGTAATACAATTGGAACTTTGTCATATTATGAATATACATTGTTTGGTGCCCGTATGTGCCACAGGGCTAGTTACTGTATTTTTACATGGTTTTCTTGTTCCTCTATTCTGGTGGCTGAACTTGTCCCCTGGGCTGGAGACTGTGAGTCAGTGCTAGGGGTGACTATGTGCTGGCAGAGGGGTGTCTCTGGGAAAGGAAAGGGGTGTCACAAAGAAAGGAATGATTGTCCCACAAAGCAGAAGTGTCCGATTGTGCTGGAGGGTGTGTTCTCCTCCCTTTCGGTAATTCCGTCTGTGTTCTGAGCATGAGACTCTGTCTATGAGGGGATAGACTCTGATCTGATTTAGTAAGTGAATTTGTGGGTCTCCTGTCTGCAGAGAACATAGAGGTCTGTCTTAAGTCCTTCTGCACTGGACATTCTATTGTGAGGTATTCTGCACAGGGATGGAGTGTGTGCACTCTATAAAATATCTCTTTGGAACAGTTTGAGTCATTTATTTAATTATTATTAATAATTTAATAATAATAGAGCTGAAGTAGATCTGGAACAAGTTGATTACTCCATGTGTACAAATGGCTCAACATTGCACCAGTAATACTCCATCTCCTTGTTTATTTATTGCACCCTGAGTGGCATACAGATAATTATTGTTTGTATAATGTATAGCTGCTCATTACAAATATATTTAAGTGTATTTACAGTTACTGTATACCAAGTGCAAATACTGTACATATTATAGGAGATATCTTGTATTTACAGGTGTATTTTTCTTTGTGCAGAAAGTGCATCCTCTTCTTGAAGAAGCAACCCCTTTAGATGTAAGCTGTTTCAGAGAATATCTGCCTTTATGTATATGTTGGGGCATTTCATCCAGCAATATTCCACTGGGACACTGACAATGTTTTCTTGGGTGTTGATTGTGTTCATAGTGAATGTGGCAACACAAGCAAAAGCTTCCAGAGATAACAGGTAAGCTTTAACATGGTTTGTACTATAGGATTCTAGAACATATGTTGAATGGTGTGATGTTTGTTTAAAAGGCATTGTTTATGAGAGGGGAGTTTTTGGTCCATCTAACTCAAAGTTGGCAGTTACTGTCATTGGGGCCCTTATAAACATAGAAAAAACTCAATGTTTGGTCACAGTGTACTATTTAACTCATTCAATTATTTATAAATGGAAACTTATTTTATTCTACAAACAGATATATGACATGTGTACACATGAGATACATCATTGGAACATTTGTAGTTTTGCATTGCGTATTGTATTCTTTTGAGCACATACTTTACAAGTCTAATATGAATTATTCAGTTACAGAACTTTTTAGTAGCTCCCTGATTGAAAACAGAAGTCAGAAGAAACCATAAAATAAGCCCAGTTCAGATGACCAGAGCAGAGGTTAGGTGTCGGCTGTGTTATGAGTTATGAAGTTGGATACATCGGTGTGAACGTAGCATGTAGATCTACAAAAAAATAGGCATAAACATGAACAATCATAACATTTCCAGTGGAATCTTGAAGGGTGCAAATTATATTTATATTATTTTGCAATGGATATAAATATTTTGGAAGTTTATCTTAATGATGTATTCTACAAACAGCTTATTTAGTGGTCAGTTCAATAAGAATATTTCTATTATACATTATTGATATTCTGTATTTATCTTCCCCATTCACAGGGGAGTTTGCTCCAGGCAAGTGGAAAAAGTCCCAGTTGTGCACAATGAGACATTTATTCAACAAAAGTATCAGCCCTATCTGACCACTTGCCAAGGATACCGAGCCTGCAGCAAATACAGGTGAGAGAGAAAAGATCAATGATTAGCTGACAATGGACAAGATTCAAATCCACGAGAAAACCTTATTTTATGGTTTATCATGTGGAAACGTATGGGCGGGATTCAATTTGAATGGGCCAGATTCAAATCAATGAGAAATGGTTATTTTATGGTTTATCACATGGATACTTATCTGCATTCATTTTGAGGAGAAAAAACTTTCATCCTAATTCAGTTCCAGTTTTTCCCATAGACTTCAATAGAGTTTTCATGCAATATGAGACTTGTTCTTATTGAATTGCATCACCAGCAGATTACATAAGGCTTTACATTAATTTATAACAAATAATTTAACGAGCAAGGGGTGTAGAGTAAAAAAAAAAATAGGATCAGTGGGCCCTGCTCACAAGGTTAAGGGCACATTTGAAACATAAGGAAGATTAAGGAAAAGTAATATCACCATACAAAAAATGGATCATGATCATACATTTTATCACTCTTGTAATAACTGCACTTGAATAACTTACATGGCACTAAAAACCTGGGCAGACAGTTCAAATCAACATGACCACTGTCCTACAGTCACCATGGGAGCTCTGTAAATAACCTGCAAGCAAATTCCATGATTTACTACAGGTGAGGTCAGGTTCTCTCTGATAACTATTGAAACTTAATATATGTGCACCTCTATGTTCCCTGCTTAGGACAGTGTACACAGTATCTGTTAGGCAAGTGAAGAATGAGCTTCTGAGGGTTAAAACAGTGTGTTGCTCCGGCTGGAGAAAGAAGGATCCAACTTCAGAGGATTGTGAGGAAGGTGAGCAATAAGGACGAACCCTTTCAGGATTTTTCTTAATGTTTCTGCACCCGTCTTGGTTTTTTCATTTTGTGTCATCCTATACTTATAAACCATTAGCATATAACTTTCCCACCTGTTATAGAAGGATAAAACATGCTGACACTCCCTATTCTGTTAACTGGATGATAATGATCATCCTATTCAGTCTCTCTTATAATCTTCTCTATTAATAACACTGGCAGCAGATTTAAATATTACTGCTTGCAGGTGAGCCCCCTACTAGTAGCATAAAATGGCACAGAAGGGAAGAAACTTCCACTGAAATCGGATTCCATGATATGAATTCCTGGATTCTCATTTGTTTTTCTGCCTGTTTAAAGCATTTGGCTTTCTTCAGTTGACATCAATCCTTATAAATCTGTGTATTTATATTTAATCATTGCACTGTTTGTCCTCCTTGTTTGTACTTTTACTGTACTGTAAAAATGTATGGTGTTGTGTAACTACAAGTAATGCTATATAAATAAAATATTATACATAAAGGACAGGACTAAAAATTAAAGGAGGAGCTTGAACATGGCACATAAGTGATGCAAAGTCAACAAAGACAATGTACAGAGGGAAAGAGCTAAAAAAAAAGGGGGGGGCGGTGCTATTGCATTTTTGGAAGCTTTATTAAATGTATTATTTTTTTCTTCTCCAATATTTTGCATAAAGCTTTGTGCCACAAGCCGTGCCAAAATGGAGGGACCTGTGTCAAGCCTAACATGTGTCGATGCCCTAAAGGTTGGGGAGGGCGCTACTGCCATGTAGGTGAGTCTTGCAAGAACTGAGGCACAAAATGAAATTGATAAATTACATTGTGGGTTACTTGATGGGTTATAATGGTTTCTTAATATCCAGCAAATATTAGCAGAATAACTTTTACTGCTTTTCAGGTATTACTTGTACAAAATGAACGCTGTTAAAAAATGATGTGCACTTCAAAAATATTATAGCACAAACGAAATTATTAATTATTTTTTTAATTACTTACTGCCCACGTAACTTGTAATGGCATAATAATCCAAATACATTTATTTAAACTATATTAACATAGTTAATCATTATTCATACTACTTTGTATATCTGCAGACAATGCTGGCTCATCTATTGCCACTGAGTGTACCCCACATTCAGGGCCCAATCAGTGGTGTAACTAGAGTGTGCCAGGCCCCCCTGCAAAAAAAATCTTCAGAGGGGTCTGGTGCACTCCGATCTCCATCCTCCCAACCCGCCTCCGCCCATTCCCCACTTTAACCCCCCCCTTCCCTGCCACAGGTAAGAGAGTGACTGGGGAGGAGGGTTTTCTTGCTAGCTATAGAGGAAGCAGACCCCACAGCCCTGGGCCCCCCTGCGACTGCGTGGTCTGCTTCCTCTATAGTTACACCACTGGGCCAAATCCATTACATGTGAAATATGCTGAATTGCATCTGTGTTAAAAAGAAAAGGGGTCATTTAGATATCCGCAAGTGCAAAAAAGGCAGATATATTTTTTGCACTTTCCACACCTGCCTTCTCATGGTTCCAGATTTCCGCAGGTCTCTGCATTCCCTTCAGTAGTGTAATTTAGAGTAAAACGCCTATTCCCGGTATGGTTATGTAACCTGGTAATGTTAATGTATGTAACCTTGCCAAACTACTAAGGCATTGCACAAGTTGGGTCTGCAGCCATTTTACCAGTTATCTATCTCATAAGTGAGTTGGTGGTTCCCCAGCTGCAAAATAAAGAAAAAGTCATTCACATACTTCTCTGGCTGCTATTTCATTTAGTACACCATGCATTTAGTAAATCCCCTTCTGACCTTTTATACTCTTACAGATATAGATGAATGCAGACGTCCCTCTAAGCCTTGCCCTCAGCTATGTATTAACACACTGGGTAGTTTCCGCTGTGAATGCCAACCAGGATTTACTCTTGGAGAAGATGGAAAGTCCTGCACGAAAAATAAGGCTCCCTCTCTGCTTCCTGCTCAACAAGCGGAAGGTAAAAGTGTGTGAATAAAAAGAGTATGTAGAAAGAAATTAGATTAGATTAGCAGGTGATTGCGAGTGAAGTAATGTGTGTATGAATAGATAAGTATAAGTAAGTATAACATGACTGAAACAGGCTGATGGGATGCTGGAAGAACAGTTAGAATTCCTTATTTCTATAAGTCAGTTAGGATAGAATTTGACCACAAAACAATATTTAGGGATTAAAGATAATAGTAATTGGAATAACATCTTGCTATTATTACCACTGTAGTTACAGAGGTTTACAAGCATAAATTGTAGAATTTCTATTGTAATGAAAGTCCCCTAGATGGGAGAAACCATAAATATGTGGCCTATTCATAAACATTCTTTTAATTTTGATTTAACTTGATCAAAATAAAGTAAGTCCGTTGGTGCAAGATGTTGCAACATTGCTTTTCGGAGGTTTAGAGTTCAGTAGACTGGAGATCCATAGAACATATCATAGTACATATCAGAGAGTCTCCATGCATTTTTTGAGCCATTCTGTATCAATGAATTCTACTGCATTTAGTAATGTATTACCTATAGACTTTATTTTCATTGAAAACTTTACAAAATCTGTACTATTTCTATTAAGTATTTTATAAAAAAAAGTATAATAAAAGTAAAAAGTAAAAGTAAAGTAAACTTGGTTTCCAAATAGGTTTGAGTTTTCCTTTCTTCTTCAAATGATTTGCAGATTCTTCACACAGGCTTTCCAATGAAATCCAAGAACTACGTAACGTTGTTGAATCCCTAGAACAGGTGAGATGAAGCTCCCTTGTATGAATGAACCTTCTCGCTGCATTCTTTTCACTGATTTGGCCTGTATTGAGTCTACAAGGCATCTCACTGCATTTTAATGCACAATATAAAACCTTGGGTAGAAAACCCCATAGGTATACTGAGTTAACTAAAATAGGGGTGATAAAAGAAAGGGCTACTTCATGGGTATATTATTTAAAACAGTAATGGAAAAAAGCACTGCATGAATTCTATTGTCATGTTAAATGTATAAAGAATATTCTATGATTTATGCACATGGGTGCACATCCATACATATATGGATTAAAGGGCTGATTTCAAAATGTAAGCAATAAAGAATGTTTCATATTTTCTTTTCCACATTGGAGTGGATTGGGTTGTCAAAACTCACCACTGACACTGAGTTTAATGCTCACTAAAAAGTGCTTAGAAACTATGCAAAATGCCACACTACTGGGAATCCTTTAGGATTACGCAATTAAAATTTTACTAAGTGCACAACTCTCAATAACAGTCAAAAAGAAGAACACAGTATCTGGTGTCTTGGGAAAAAAAGAGATTCATCAGGGAGCTTTTGGAGAACCAAGAGCACCCTAATAGGCTTTCTGTTCTGACTGGGTATTTATGTAACTTCACTGATGTCTGCGTGCGTCCCATTTGGTATAGCCATCCAATACATACAGTATATTTAAGTTATGTATTCTCTTTGAATCTGTGCCTTTCACTGTATTCCTAGTGGCAACAATTGATGTCATAGGGTGCATGTATTGTAGTTTTTGCTGTCATTGCTCTCTCAGATGTTTTTTTTATGACTTATTATATTGCAGAGTGTGAATATTAGTACAGATATGGCATCGGTTATCCAGAAACCCGTTATCCAGGAAGCTCAGAATTACAGAAAAGCTGTCTCCCATAGACTCCATTTAATCCAAATAATCCAGATTTTTAAATGATTTACTTTTTCTCTGTTATAATAAAACAGTAGCTTGTATTTGATCTAAAATAAGATATAATTAATCATTTTGGAAGCACAACCAGCCTATTAGGTTTATTTAATAGTTTTTTTTTAGTAGACGATGAAGTATGAAGATCCAAATTACAGAAAGATCCCTTATCCGGAAAACCCCAGGTACCCAGGTCCCGAGCATTCTGGGTAACAGGTCCTATGCCTGTAGTAATTAGTCTTTTTTAGACTGTTGTACCAGCATAAATAACTATCCCACCTATTTCAATTTTCTCTGCCTCAGCGACTAGACAGCACCCTCTCAGCCGTGCAACGTCTATTTCCTGTGAAACTGTCAGAAATCCGCTCAGATCAAGTACATGAATTTTGGGAGAGGATCCAAAGTTTGGATAGAATGGACTCTTTAAGTGATCAGCTCATGTTCATGGAGGAAAAAATAGGAGAGTGTGAGTGAAGTTTCAGTTGTCTCAACCTTTGTATGTACATCTGTATGAATATGATATTTCAGTTCTTGTCCCTCTTCTTCTTTCAATATTTTAGCCTCTATAATTCTTGTCAGTATTTTGTTCTTAGCAATGCTTATGGTCTCTATGTCTTCTGTTATCTGCTCTTAATTATTTTATATTATTATAATCTGCAATTAACCACAAAAACGAGCTACCATCTAAGTGGTCAGGAAGGGTTTATTGTTTTAGTATTTACCTCTGTTCATTCACTATCCAGACCATATATTTAATTGTAAGCTATATGTTTCTATCTTTCAAGTAAAATCTTTTCCTGATAATTTTTTTTCTTCTCTCCAGGTTCGTGTGGTAGTAACGAGATTGAAATGGCGGTAAACTTGAAGCGTTAAGCCTTAAATCAAGTTCCACTCATTGTTCTCTTTATTTATACCCCTCCTGACAGACCCTATTTATGACCCCCGCACTCACTATTTATGGTCCTTGATTATCTTTTATAACATTACGCACATAAATAAATATTATTTCTACAAAATATATTGTCTGCCCTTCTTCTGTACAAATATGAAAAATGTTTCTTCTGCTTAGAAATATGTATTTATATATAATCATTCCAGTTGTAACAGCTTTATCTCTGTTAATGAGTTTAGTGACTCCAACTATGTGTATGCACAAAAATCTGTGTTACATGATGTTAACACAAATGTTAATAAGTCAGCTGTGGCAACAGACATGCATATAGATGAGTGTCTTCACTGAAAATCAGAGAAAATTCCATATCATTGTAATGTTAAAAAAACAGCAGGTTGCCAGATTTGATATGCAGGGAAATTGAAGAAGGAATTTATATTAGGGATGCACCAAATCCAGGAATCGGATCAGGATTCGGCCAGGATTTGGCATTTTTCAGCAGGATTCTGATTAAGCTGAATCCTTCTTGCCGTTTTAACTGAATCTGAATCTTAATTTGCATATGCAAACTAGGGGTGGGGAGGGAAATCATGTGGCTTTTTGTCACAAAACAAGGAAGTCAAAAATGTTTTCCCCTTCCCACCCTTAATTTGCATATGAAAATTAGGATTCAGTTCGGTATTCACCAAATCTTTTGCAAAGGATTCAGGGGTTTGGCCGAATCCAAAATAGTGGATTCCTAATTTATAGTATGAAGTATGAAAAAAGGAGAAATGTCTCTAATTATATGCTGCATTGAATTTTCTATATAGTTACCCAAAAGGGCCTGTACGTAGGGACCAGCTTTAGGGGTGAAGCCTTCTGCTGCCTATATAGAAAAAACCCATTGCTTCCTTTTCCTCTTTCCTGTATGTAATCTCTGCTGAATTACATTTTTATCTTACATCACATCACTTCATTTGCATCTCCCAGTTCAATTACTTTTATTTTTGTTAAATTTATAGATCTCACACCATTTCCTGTATTCTCATTATTTTTCCTAACCCAACCTAAGGATGGTATTGAACCTTACACTATTAATTATTTTTATTGTGTATGATTCTGTGCTGCTTTGCCATATAAAAAAGCCCCTTTATCTTCAACCAACTACTACACTATTGCATTGCTTGACTATAGCATTTATGTGTTGTTCTGCACAGGAGTATTAGGTATTGGTGCCCAATTAGACTGGAACTCTACATACTTGCATGATGGTTGCCAAGCAATGAATATATGAATGTATTGCTCCATTTCACTTTGGGGGGATTTCCCTCTTGAAGGCATTAAAAGAATCTGTGTGGTACTGTATTAAGTATGGTATTATGTATGGTACTTTATTAAGTCTAAGTAGATCCCATCCACTGCCATTACAGAGATGAGGTTTCTGGTCAACTCCTCATGAAAGCTAATTAACATTGTCTGGAAATTTCTATTATGTATAAAACCATGCTGGCACACATACCCCATATTTATTAAATGGCGCTAAGTTTGCCCAGGTGCAGTAACCCATAGCAACCAATCTGCTGGCAGTATTTATTGGTTACCTGTTTAAAAGCAAACATCTTGTTTGTTGCTCTGGGTTAGCGTACCTGGGGCTTTTAATATATATATAGCACTACACATGGGGGATAGTATTGTAATTTGTAAATGTCACAGACTTAAATCAAGCTTTAGAAAACCATTCTTGTGCACACCAACACTAAACATTGTTGTGCCCTTTAATACAGTTTTCCATTTTTAAACGCACACAAACTTTCTTAGTAAGAAACTTCCACATGTGCCAATCCCAGATAAGACTTAGTTAAGGGTTGGGCTGCCCTTTAATTTCCTGTGGGATGGGAGGTAACAATGCAAGGCTCTTACCCAAACTGTAGCCACCCCACCCATACTTTAGAACATACAACAATAACTGTACGGGGAAAAAATGCAGGTAGCTATAAATTATATTTCACCACAAACCTCACATTTATTTCTGCTAAATTTTATTTCTTTAAATTGTATGCAAGTGCATGGGAAGGGGCTCAAAGATTAATACAATTAGTTTGATGTTGGCGGAACTTCAAAATGACATTTGTGGTCTTCAACCCCATCAATTTATACATACTGTATCTGTAATAAACGATCCAGCGTTATGTTAAGAACTGTCTGCAACGTGCTAAGCTACACTTGATTTTTTTTTTACTAGCCGAATGCTCGAGCCTGAAGACAAACATTCTTAAATGAGGCCCTAGGTTAAGACAATGAAAGCAAAGAGCAAGTGGTTGCTATTAACATCTGCACTGGTGTAATGTAGCACCTGTGATGGTAATGCAGCCCTCTAGGCTTTAAGTCTTTCACAAGATTAGTCATGTAGTTCTTTAAAAACTCTGAACAGCACAATCACTATGATGGATTATTTTGCCAGTCCTTCAGATAAGTAGGGAAGAATCTAGTGAATACTTATTAGAATCTTTATATGCAGTCTCTCAGTCTCTACATTGTATGGGACCATGTGGAGATAGTCCTGGCTTCCATGTGTTTATACCTCGGTCTGAAATGGGTATTAAACCAAGTGAAGTAGCCCAGGCCCAGCATATGCCATGGAATAATATACTTTACTGTGGCAGTGTCTCTCTGGATGCCTGGCAAAGCATCGACAGTATATTGCTATATAGTATAAAAACAGGTTGTATGTGTAGTTTCTGTTTGTATATATTATTGGTTTTGGAATAGAACAATATTGCTATTTGGAAAATGAAAAAGAAATGACATTTTGGTTGCTTTTAGCAACTGCACTTGTTTAGTTTGAGACCTAAGTTCATTAATGAGCCCCACAAAAATGTAAGAATGTTTAACGACCTAACCATTTAACACCTAGGGGAACATTTATCAAAGTTAGAACTCTCCCCAGAAAAATGTCTATTGATATCTAAGGGATTTTTAGAAGCATATTTATGAAATTATGAACTCTTAACTTCACCCATTAATAAATATGCTTCTAAAAATCCCATATTTCAATCAGCAAAAAAAAAAGGTTGAAGAAGTGTCTCTCAAGCCACGAGTTAAAAAATTGCTGATTTCACTGGAACAGAGACCAGTTAGTTGAAGTGCCAGCAGGAGTTGAAGGATGCCTGTTTCCAAGGAGGAGTCTTGAGTGCGGACGACATGTAAGTTCTCTGAATTGAACTTTCTAAAAATCTCATAGGAATGAACAGCAAATTTACTAAAGGGCGAAGTGACTATAGCTGGCGAAAATGTGCCAGCGTGACGTCATCTCGGGACTTCGCCAATTTACTAACAGGCGCTGGCGTAAATTCCCTAGTGAAGGAGATAGACTGTATCGCTACTTCACACTCTAAAGCCAGGCGAATTTTCGCTCTGTCGAATAGACATAACTACACAAATTCACTAAGATGCGTATTTTAATGAATTTTACCTCTTGCGCCAGACTTGCCTTCGCCACCTCAGACCAGAAGTGCAATAGAGTAGATAGGAGTTCCTCAAAAAAAAGTTGAACATTTTTCTAAGTCCCAAAAAATGCTGCCGTCTTTTACTTTTTACAGGGTGATAGGCTGAAAAAGATTGTAATTTTTTTTTGGGTTCCCTCCTTCCCCCCTACATTTCCTAACATATGGCACCTAAACTATACACTGGGCTCATGTGTAGGGCAATATAACAACTCTATTTTATTTTATTAAGGTTCCCTGGCCTTGTGTAGTGTAATGTAGTTACTGCAACATATACGTCCATTGTACTTTAACTTCACGCTGTATGCTAATTAGGCAACGCTAGCGTAACTTCTAACTGCTTATCACATTATCACTAGCGAAACTTCGCAAGCGTTCGGAACCCTGGAAGCGACTTTCGGATTTTCGTGAATTACCATTGTCCTGTCGAATCTACGCCTGACGAAGTGTTGCAATATCAACGAAGCCATCACTGGCGCAATTTCGGAAGTAAGTAAATTTGCCCCAAAGTGTGTAAGTTTTTCTGTGTTGAGCTAATTTCACACTAATAAATCTGCCCCGTAGACTTTCCTCTTCTTTTTCTCCTTTTTGTTTTATGTATTTCCTCCCTTTACCCACATCACTAAACTTCCCACTCAGGATGCAAAGAGGACTTTTGTGGCCAAGAGGATTCCAACCAGGGCCAGTTGCAATGATATATTTTCTTTAAGCACTAAGGCAACTTAACTTCCTCCTTAAAGGTTTTCAGCTAGTCTTTACATTTCTCATTACAGTCAGAGTAAAGAGAGTGCAACCTCAAAGTAAATTTGCCAGAAGAATTAAATAATAGATTGCCCTTACTCATGCAGTCTCAGGGAAACCCTCCTTTAAAGTCAACGAGGCTCATTCAGAAGGACATCCTATATGGAAAAAATTACCACTACACTGTAGACTTCATGTCAGAAGATGTATTTTGATAGTCCTCCAAAAAGTTACTTGTTATTCAAGCCTATGTTATTATTCTTGTATTGTCCACCATGTTACATGTTTTTGCTGCCTGGAACCAAGAAGTCAAGGACTTATTTTTACCCGTCTTGTTTCTGCCCTACCTACTGGAGAAGTGCCTGCATATTCCAGTGCCAACTGACTGAGCTGCCTTGGGGACAAAGAGATTTTGTTACACCCCACACATTTTCAATACTGTGAATGTAACCAAAGCCTAGGGGCTCTATATTCTCTTTTACTGAATGCTGAATAATATAACTGCACCTACAGCAAATTGATACTGTAAATGGAGACTGTTTCTTATAACAGGCCCAGAATAATTGAACTAGCCACTAATCTGTAAATTCTTTGTGATGCAGAAATCATCTGAGCCTAAAAGAGACTTTGAGTGTTAAATTGACTCACGTCAGTGACAGATGCAATATTTTGGACCCTGTTTCACAGCAGAAGGTTCTAATTGGAATTTTGCTAGTGGGATGGAAATTCCAGGGATTCCAATCAGAACATATTTTTTGATCAGAAAGACACAGAAATGGTCTGTGTGGGCCAATGAGAAGAGTCTCAAAGCAAAAAGATTAGTCATGACTTCTACAAGGGTCACCACCACCACAGATAATGATTTGTAAACCTTTGTTGAAAAATATCCAATGACTTTCACAAGTAAATTAGTTCCAAAATCACAGTCTGTCTAAACCGGAGAAACTCAAGGGCACATTTACTAAGGATTGAATATCGAGGGTTAATTTACCATTGATATTCAACCATTGAAGTAAAATCCTTCAAATATCGAAGGATTTTAATCCATCGATCAAACGATTTTCCTTCGATCAGAAATTGCTTAGAAAGCTTATGGGGAAGGTCCCCATAGGCTAACATGGGTGCTTGGTAGGTTTTAGGTGGTGAAGTAGGTAGTTGAAGTTTTTTTAAAAGAGACAGTACTTCGACTAGCGAGTGGTCGAATAGTTGACTGATTTTTAGTTCGAATCTTTCAATTCTAAGTCGAAGTAGCCAATTCGATGGTCAAAGTAGCCAAAAAAAAAAAAAAAAACTTCGAAATTCAAAGTTTTTTTCATTCTAATACTTCACTCGAGCTTAGTAAATGTGCCCCTCAGTATACATTAATCTGGACAGCAGTACAGCAGTACAGTAGTACCTGGTTCTAGGCAACAGTGGGGAGGGTTTGCGGGGAAAGTAGAAGTTGATTGCTTTCCCAGGGAAAAGTGACCATGACCAAATAGTAATCATTTAATGTGTAACAGCATTCTTGTTTATATTCCAATGCTTTAGAACGTCTCAAATTTTACATGATCTTTTTTGATTGCTCTTTCAGCTTGAAGTAATATGTCAAATATTTTTCTAGGATAAGCTGACCTAAGCAGAAGTTTATTTTATAAGAGGAATAAAGAATGCATGAGGAATTTACAGGATGATTAACAGGTTCCTTTCTTACCCCTGGCCAGTGGACTAACATGCATAACCAAATGCTACTTTATAGATAAAGATTACAGTAGGATTTACATGTTGTTTTTTTGATAAATAATTGCACAATGAATTTTAAATCATATAAGAGACACTATACACTTCTTAATATATATCTAGAGAGAGAGAGAGAAGTCATATGACAGATCTTATACATTATGATGTAAATACTACCCTTTATATGTGAGTGTATAGATAGGTCTTTGTAGGCAAGTATACATATAGAGGAACTGTGGGTCATTTGGAGTCCACTTTAGTTTGAATTTCATTGGTATGCTTTAAGCAAGTTATATTTATATGTATAAGATTTTTTTTTAGTAAACTTGTGTACTAATTTTTTTTTAAATTACTTGTTTTAAATTACTTCAGTCAACAGCACCCTCTTCTGGCAGGTATAGAGTATATTTACTGGAATGCAGTTTTCCTATTTTAGATTTCAGCAGTGACTAGAAGTATGTACTTAACAAGATTCCTAGAAAGTAAAGCTGATTTGTAGAATGAAAACAGTATAATTTTTTAATTTATTTGAGCCATTATAGCATTAAGGGAAACATTCTCAGACAGTAGCTGTAATATACTGTGGCCAAATGAGTGCATTCGTGTGCTGTATAAATCACTGCTGCAAATGAGTAATGCTACAGTTATGAGTGACTTTATCATAGTATCTAGTTGGGTTAGGTCCCCAAAACGATAGACAAAACATTGGTCATATTGCCTGTATGTTGCCTGTAGGAGAAAGCTGTATCTGTACAGCTCCATAACTCACAACATTTGAAAAATGCAAAGAGAGACCATGCCCATTTTGTGGCCACACCCCCTAAATACCACATCAATTTTACAAAATTTGGCAGGTTATGGAACGTTGAAACACATTTCTGGGGGTTTTAGGACCATGCTGTAAGTGTTATTAAAGCTTTTCTAATGAAATTGCCCTTGAAGCTGCAGGCCACAGTTCCCCCAAGAGACCTGACCTGTTTATCTTATTAGTTACAAATGTATCCGAGTGCAGTCGCCATGTATTCTGGGCTCTCTGCCAAAAGCCTCTTCAATTGAGAAACTTTGTACCTTTTTGTGGCTGTTCAGTGCTGGAGATCAAAGATAAATACGGGACAAATACTTATGGGAAGAGCTGTCAAAATCGGGACAGTTGGGAGGTATGCATCTCTCTCTTCAAATAGTCTTGTGACTGTGACTCTCAGAAACAGTGTCTGTATCATTAAGATAAGAGGGAAATTGGACACTAAACCCACAAAATATAAAAGAAATGACACTTTGTGGAACATATGCAGCGAGGGGAGGGGGATGACAAATTCACTTACCTGATACCTCGGGCCATTTGCCCTGTTGGAAGAAAACTGCACCTTCTTTCTTTGGGCTGGGTGCACATGCACAGTAGGGTGAAAAGCTGAACTTTATGGAACAGCTTGTTATTTCACTCTACCATGCATGTGTCTGCCCCCCGGCAACAGAAGAAAGAAGACACCATAGGCCAGTTCAATTTTCTGCTAACTGGAGCACCAGCCAGGTAAGCTATTACAATCGATGGAGGGTGCCTAACATTTGGCACCCATCAGTTATTATAACTTTACTTCTTTAAGAGAGTTTAAAACCTCATAGTAACAGGGGTACACAAAAGAATGAGATCCCAGATGGGGAGCTGATATTTACTGGAAGCATGTATTCTTTGCATTTGTAAAAGATAATGACAGAACGCGTTTTCACAGAATTTGGCCAGGAAGAGAGGTTAAACTCTTCAGGCATGAAGGTGACAGTTGTATAAAGGGGCATAAGGAGGGGGTGGTGGACCACAAATAAGCATGGCAGGGCAATGTCTTAATAAGCACTACAATGATACTGCTAACAAAGTTGGCACTCACTCAAAGTATGAATAACATCATTCTCACCTTGCAGGATAAAGGCAGCCTAATAAATATGCGCACAACACACCGTAGACTTACAGAAGTCATTTTTACAGCATCTGCCCAACTTCAGTAGAGTTAATAGTTTAAAAAATAAGCCAACACACGAGTGACCCAGAAAAGTTTGTACAATGCTAATTTCACATTAACAGGACAAGATATTAATATGCCCCCTCCCACCCACACAAATATCCCACCCCACGTCATACCCACATGAACCTCTTTCCCCCCTATCAAGAGCTACAGATACATTGGCACATTTATTCTTCCACACCCTGTACTAACAGAGAGAGAGTGTGAAAGGAAGAGGCAAAAAGGACAAAAAGGGGTGGAGTGTAATAAAATGTATTTTAGGCCACAAGACAGGGATTAGGGGTGAGGGTGAAAGCCGCAGGTCGGTGGCTGTGGAGTGTTAGGAGTTTGAGGGCATGGGAAGGAATGGCGTCTTCACAGGGTCCGGGAGAAGAAGCCGCTTTGGGCAGAGCAGTCTCATGCTTTTTGCCCAGAACATTCCCATTATTATTTCAAGTCCATATTTTATAAGGATGTTCAGTTCAGTTATTAAGGGTAGTTAAGACTTTAAAATGCCCTGAATAACTGCCCCCTTTCCTTACTGGTCACTTGTTGTCTAAAGAAAGAGAACTGGAGCAAGAGATAAGCAGGCAATGAGGCTGGCAAGTCAATTAAGGAGAGAGATGAAGAGAGTATGATTAGCCAGTGTTTAACAGATACATCTTCACTCTACTTCAGTCCTGCCCTTATAAAGTATTGACAATGGCATTCTGTGTTGCTTCAGAAAATAATGTTTTGTCATATGGAATGTCTCTTAAACAAGATGGCCAACGTCTATCTTTCTCTGATCTCCTTTGACGTCACTGCCTTCTGTTTATGGTCCCCTTACTTAGATGTCCCTGTTACTAGTTAATGTAAAATATGCAGTTAATGTATAACATTCCTGAATTCCATTAGTATTAATAATTATTAGCTTTAATAAACTTACTAGCTAAGGAAACTTTGAACAGAAGTTTTAGAACTAAAGGGTTTTACACCAGAATTTGATCTCTTCTACCTACTAGTGAGAATTTTAGTTTGTACTTAATGGAATGTTTCCTACTATATAATTATCTCCGCTTGGCTGTGTAAGTTCTTTTTCTCATTATGGGAAATGGCATGATCTTGATTTCAATTCCAATTTAAGTCTCTTTACAAGGTAATAAATTCGGCCCAAATTATTTCTGTGGTTCTCTTGTAGGTTAATAAACTTTTCTTTAAAGAGATACTGACACCAGAAAATGAACCTTTTTTTTACATCTACCATAAAATTGACTTTGCATGCTTTTTATAATTTTTCCATAAAGTATTTGCTCAATGCTTTCACATCTGACCTATCTGACTCCCTATGAGGGGGCTGACATATTTGTGCAGCAGGAGTCCGTTAGCATTAGTAACTGTCAGGCTGAGATGGGACAGTCAGGTTTAGGAACTTCAACTAACAATTACTTACGAAAACAAACCGCTCAGAAAAAAAACAATCAGCATGACCTATAGGTAACTTTTACATTCATATTTTAAAAAGTAGTTTTGTTAGTGTCAGTATCACTTTAAATGCCATTCTCATCTTACTCTTCAGTGATCCCTTCATTTTATGCTCCAATAAAACATGAAATGCCTCCCTGCTTTTGAAAGGGTTTTCTTGTTTATCTTCTGTTCAGCGTACCCATCATTTATTTTCCTTAACACTATAATGGGCTCCTTATAATACCCTCTATAATACTTCCTTTCTGCTTGCGGCTCACTCTTTCCTTCATTAAGGAATTTTCCTCTCCTTATCTCTTCTCTTGTATTATTCTTTCGTTTTGTAGGATGAATCATTTTTGCACTGCACTTTTTGTCCTCTTTCTTTAAACAATCCATTGTTTTATTAAGTTGTGTATAGTCAGTCTCCTTCAAGATTGAGGCCCCTCCTTTTCTCTTGCTAAGGGGGTCCCCAGCCCATGATGAAAAGAAGTGAAGTTGGGGAGGGGTCAATGCATCACCCCAGGCCCTTTGCCTGGACGCTCAGATGATATTTGAGTGAAAGCCTCAATCATCATGTCTCGTACACGGTCAGCAAGTTCAGGAACATCATCAGACGACAGGCCCTTTGTGTGAACTCCTGGAAGAATGCGAACTGTGCACTTTCCTGACAAAGACAGAAAACAGGTGGAAGATAAATATAGAGGGCAGAGTGAAGAGAAGGACATTGGAGGAAAAATAGAGGGCAAGTCCTAAAGAACACATGCATCTACAACACACTATGGGAGCAAGGAGTGTAAGTCTCTCACCTGTAGTGAACTTCTTTTCTTTCTTGCAGTAGAAATCCTTATAGGAAGACATGACAACAGGAATAACTGGGACCTATAAGGAAATACAGGACATGAAAATTAATATAAATTGACATTTTTTCACCTTCAGACTATGTCGGCAGCCAGTTGGGCCATATATGGGGTCCAGGTCTTCATCTAATGGGGCCTGCATTGGCCCGACCAGAAGCCAAAGATTGGATCAGCCCAATTTGGTCCTGCACATGCGTGGCCAAACTCGAGAAAAACCTTGGCAATAAAGTGTATCTTAGAAATATGGCAATCTTAGAGATATAAAAAAAAAAAAAAGCGTAAGAGTGTGTGAGATTGTTATATAAACTGGAGTTTAGAATTGTAAAATTTGTGAGAATCCTTGGTGTCAAGATAAGAAAGGAGAGGTTAATTAATTTGGGTATATATATATCAAAGAGTAAAACTATAGATCACCACAGTAATCTTGAGTGAAATTCCACCACTCTCCATTCATTTCTATGGGATTTTTAAAAGAGTATTTATCAATGGGTGAAAGTTCATCCTTTGATAAATACGCCTTTCAAAATCCGATAGAAATGAATGGAGAGTGTTGGAATTTCACTCTAACAGACTGTGGTGATCTATAGCTTTACTCTTTGATAAATTTACCCCTACGTTAGAAGAAAAGGCAGATTTTAAAGGGATTCTGTCATGATTTATGGTGTCGTTTTTATTTCTTAATTACACTGTTTACACTGAAAATAATTCACGTTACAATATAAAATGTCTTTCCTGAACAGCAAGTGTATTTTTTTTTGTTGTAATATTGGTGTGTAGGCAGCCATCTCAGGTCATTTTGCCTGGTCATGTGCTTTCAGAAAGAGCCAGCACTTTAGGATGGAACTGCTTTCTGGCAGGCTGCTGTTCTCCTAATTAATGTAACTGAATGTGTCGCAGTGGGACCTGGATTTTACTATTGAGTGCTGTTCTTAGATCTACCAGGCTGTTATCTTGTTTTATGGAGCTGCTATCTGGTTACCTTCCCATTGTTTTGCTGATGGGCTGTTGGGGAGAAAGGAAGGGGGTGATATCACTAACTTGCAGTACAGCAGTAAAGAGTGACTGAAGTTTATCAGAGCACAAGTTATATGACTGGGTGCAGCTGGGAAACTGACAAAATGTCTAGCCCCATGTCAGATTTTAAAATTAAATATAAAAAAATCTGTTTGCTCTTTTGAGAAATGGATTTCAGTGCAGAATTTTGATTTTGAAAAAAAAAAAGAAATTCCCATGACAGTATCCCTTTAAGAAGTAAGAATATAAAAAAGTGATAGGATTTTAAACCTAAAAAACAAATGCTGCTTGAATGTGAAGGAGGTTTTATATTAAAAAAGGGGCGGTTCACCTTTAAGTTAACATTAACTACATTATGGAATATCTTATTCCTAGCAACAATGAAATTAGTCTTCATTATTTATTCAGGATCTACACTCTATTATCATTTTTAGAATACTGAATAGCAGTTATTAAATGAGCTTGTATAAAATGTCTAATACAGAGAAGTTCTTCTCCCAGCATCAGTATCGGCAGCTTGTTGGCCCCTGTATGGGGCCCTTCAAGGGGTCTCCCCATCTGATATCTGGCTAAAATCGCAAAATTAGCAGATCTTGTAGTCACCTAAACATATACCTATTCAGCTAATCCAACTCCACCTACCTGAGCTTGTACAGCCAGATGAAATGCTCCCCGTTTGAATGGCAACAAAGAGCCACTGTGATTTCTAGTGCCTTCAGGAAAAACCCAGACACGAACCTGCAAACAAAGTAAGAAAATCAGAGTGAAACAAAAAGGGAAAATTCCCGGGCAAATTATACTATATGGCTGTTGTGCAGTCATAACACTGGCTGTTAATTTGCCATCAGACCCAAATTTATTATATTTGCGCCATAAACGAAATTTCAGCTTTCAACTGATATCCCACTCCTGACCAGTCTCCATCTTCATTACCAGGCCTTTACTTTCTCCTAATTTCTTTCAAATGATCTCCCATTAGTTTATTTTTCTTAGCTCTTCCATTGCTCACATTCTATCCATAACCATGTCCATTTCCCATGTCTCCCCTGTCCTAGTCACACTGTTTCTTACATCCTCTTTCAGCATAGTGTCTGCTGCCTCTGTCATGACGCTTATAGCATCGTCTGTCTTCTTGCGGTTTATAAAGATGACACCCGCCAGCCAGCAAGCCAGTCCAGCCGTGCCAGCATACATCAGCTCACGTTTAGCGATTGGCACACAACGACTAGGCAGGATCTCCATCATCCCTTAAGAGGAAAAAGAAGAAACATACACTTAAAACTGCAAATATTTCTACCTTGGATTTTTGTGCATGATGTTCTAATAATTGACTTTATTTGCATGTACAGCACATGTTCACTGTATAAACAATGAGCTTTCTGCCATCCAGACTTGACACTTCAGCTATCTTCCTCTCTGGTTTCTTGTGCCATATGTTCCCAAGGAGCAATTTACACAGTGGGAAATACATGGGTGTGCTGAAAAGGTTTTGTCTATTGGTCATTTAAAAAGAAAACATTTTTTATGGAATCCTACATGATAATATTTAATATTACTGTCTCTTACTGTACTCTAAAGAACCTTTTTGCTTTCCCAGTCCTTTGAATAATTAAAGGGGTAGTTAGGCCTATATAGCCTGACTCGAGTTGAGTGTTACAGGGGTGGCAAAAAGCTGCTCCTGGTAACTTTAAGAGCCAAATTTCAGTTTTTTAAAGTGGAAATTTGTTTATTTTAGTGCAGAAAGTGCAATCACTAGCGGCGCATCCCCCTGGACCCCCTTCGATGCAGGAAAGTTAAGCACTTGGGGACAAGATGGCGCCATCTCTGGAGCCACCTCTGGATGGCACAATCTTCAGAATTGTCCCTGTATATACACCTTTTATCAACATGAGCAAAATTAAGTGTATGCTAAAAAAGAATTTTGTCTATTTTTATTTAGTTATAAAGCGCTTATATATGATTATTTTGTTTTTACATTTACAAGCTCAAAACAATCATCTGAGTCAGTGTGAATAGCTATTATATGTCCTATACTAAGATTCTCAGCAACTCTCAGACACCTGCTTGCTAGGGTCTGACTTTCCTACAAATCAGGCGGTGATTTGAATAGGAACCTGGTAGATGGATAGAAGATGGTTTGTTGTTCAGCGAGAGACCACCACACTCTTTTTTATTTTTTCTATGACATACACCTTAGCATCTCTTATTCCACTAAATGCATTTTCCCTCATATTCCTGGGATACTTAGAAAAAAGTACACTTTCCTTTTTTCTCTAGCAGTTTGAAGACTTCTAATTAGCAGGGCCCTCCTGTATGGATCAGTATTTGTAAATTACATAAAATAAACAAGTATACACCCTTCTATTGTACAGAACTGAAGAATATGTAGGCACTTTATAAATACATATGTGTTTCAGTTTACTCTTACCAAGTAGATCCAATGAGCTCTGGTGATTTGACACAACCACATAAGGTTCCTTTATGTTGAAATTTTCCCATCCCCGAACCTCAATCTTAATTCCATAAAGATACTTGATGTGTAGAAGCATGAACTGAAGCACTCTAGAAGGGTATATATGGAGAACAGCTGAGGAAAATATGCAAGAAAGGAGGCAATGGAAGACAGACTGTGATACTGTGATAGATTAGCCGCCCCAATTGCAGTTGGGATATTGAGATAGGCCCATTTGTTATATAATCAGCCATTTCTTAGATGCAGTCATCATAAAACAACCAATAGATATTGGGGGGGGGGATTATAATGGTCCTGAACTGGATTATTTTATGGCTAAAGGGGAGTTGTTATTATTATCTGTTATTTATACTGTAACAAAGCATTTACTGAGCACTTTACAGAGAAGATATATCATTAACATCAATCCCAGTGGAACTTATACTCTAAGGTCCCCATAAGCCTCCTATCAGATTCACACACACAAATTACAAATCCTGCTAAAAAAGGCCGAATCCTGGCCAAATCCTGAACTGAATCTTGAATTCGGTGCATCCATACCAATTACAAAGTATGTTCACCGTTGCCAGTTATATCAAATTGAGTCCTATTAGATGCTGTGATTGCATGCTACAAATTAAGTAATCATACTAATTTTTAACCTTCGGAACAATGCATTCTTAGTGCTCCTACGCTGGCTTTCGCGTACAATTGTGTCTCATCTACCCCAGTCTATGACATGCTTTGTCTAATTTTGTCTACTTGTAAGGAGCAACACCCCTGTTTAGACCAAGAGCAAAGTTTTTGAGGAATCTCCCATGTAGATGTATGATATCAAAATGCTGCACGATATAAAGAAAGCCACTCTATTCAGTGTAAACTACTGCAATGCTCAGGTTGGGTGAAGAAGAGCAATCATAAAGAGTAATTATTTATACCCTGAAGTGAAATAAAGGATCACAAACTACATACTGTATGAGCTGACTGGGTTCTGCCATGTCTGAGGTTCTACTCTATTTGACAATGCAGTTGTTTATACACTCTGTGACATATCTCAACAAATAGGACTTGATGCACGTGTGTCTTAGTATGTAGACTTAAACCCCCTCATCTACAGTCATGAACATAAAACTGCTGTGCTCTGACCGTGAAAATAATGTTGTTGTTTACTGCAAGAATGAAGGTTAGGTAAATGTTTTCTCCCTTTCTCTTCTAGCATTTATTACTCCCTATCAGGAATATTATCTGTTCAAAGAGCATTTAAGGTATGTGAGAGATTGCTCCATTGATGTATGTACAAAGTTTGTGTTTCATAGTTTGTTTATAGCTGGCACACTGTGATATCTATATTTGGGAATGCTGAAGATTCTTGTCCTGAATCTGCAAGAAAGACACAGGGCGGCATCAATTTGTCAGATGATTTGATGGTTCAATTTCTATGAGTGCAAAGTGATAAATGTCCTATAAATCCTATAATTTCTTATAAGTGCAACATATTATTGTGTGGAGGAGGAATTCATTATTTTTAATAGCACTGACTCTACATATAATATTATAATTATAACTACAGCGGAGGACAATAAACAACAATGGTTTAATAGAAGTATGTGAGCAAGAACACAAAGCACTGAAACCAAAGTAAAAAAGAATGAGAAGGTGGCAAGCAGATACCCTTGGGTGGGGTGAATATTAAATGCTATGATCACACCTGTCTGTTTCTAGTAGGGATGCACCGAATCCAGGATTCGGTTCGGGATTCTGCCTTTTTCAGCAGGATTCGGACGAATCCTTGTGCCTGGCAGAACCAAATTCTAATTTGCATATGCAAATTGTGGGCAGGGCGGATTTTTTGTCACAAAACAAGGAAGTCAACCAATTTTTCCCACTTTTTCCTTTCCTGTCCCTAATTTGCATATGCAAATTCGGATTCGGTTCGGTATTCGGCCAAATCTTCCAAGAAGGATTCGGGGAATCGGCCGAATCCAAAATAGTGGATTCGGTGCATCCCTAGTTTCTAGGCCTGCGTGTATGAAGTCAATGGGATATATTTATCAAAGAGTGAAGTTACAGATCGCCACAGTCCTCTAGAGAGATATTCCGTCACTCTCCATTCATTTCTATGGGATTTTTAAAAGAGTATTCATCAATGGGTAAAAGTGAAAGTTCATCCTTTGAAAAATACGCCTTTCAAAATCCCATAGAAAAGAATGGAGAGTGGCAGAATTTTGCTCTAGAGGACTGTGGCGATCTCTAACTTCACTCTTTGATAAATATATCCCCATGGCTGTCTTCTCCGCTTGCTTCTGTATCTCCATCGACAGTCACTGCACTGGGATGTGTGCAGGTACATGGAGTGGATAATGGCACAAAAATGCCAACAGCACACGTCAGCATATTTATTATTTATGAATATAGCTTGCAATGGAAACGTTTATATAATGAGCCCCTGCCTTTCTCTAATTAGGGCAGTGGTCCCCAACCAGTAGCTCGCGAGCAACATGTTGCTCTCCAACCCTTTGGCTGTTGCTCTCAGTGGCCTCAAAGCAGGAGCTTATTTTTGAATTACTGGCTTGGAGGCAAGTTTTGGTTGCATAAAAACCAGGTGTACTGCCAAACATAGCCTCCTGAGGGCTACCAGTCCAGATAGGGGCTATCAAACAGCCAATAACAGCCCTTATTTGACATCCCCATGGACTTTTTCATGCTTGTGTTGCTCCCCAACTCTTTTTTACATTTAAATGTGGCTCACGAGTAAAAAAGGTTGGGGACCCCTGAATTAGGGTATGCATCTGAGCACTTCAGAAACTTGCTTTAGCTATGGGGTTCCCAAATCCTAGGGCAGGCCAAAGATGGCTAGGCAGTCATCTGAAGGTAGAGTATGATTTGGCAACAGTACTTAGTGGTCCTGCCAGATAACCCTAGAAGCCCAGCTAGGAGGCCAATTATGGAAGTGAATAGCTGAATCACTGATACAGTAGTGTTAGTATGTGTGTTTGCCACTGCTTCAGTCACAACAGTGCAATAATCTTGCTGAGAAACTATATTATATCAGTCCAAGCTGAATACACATGTAGATCCACTGATTTTACTGAATGCCAGTGGAACAAGTGAAAATGCATCATACTGGGTTGGCCATTGAATAGATATAAATTCTCAGATTTCCTTTTTAGAACAATTGCACCAAGGGTGGATCAGCCATATTAATTGTTTCTGGGCAAATTACATACAGACCACAGTACAGTCTGATTGGAAGTTGAATGGACTGTGAAGAAAAAAAATATTTAAGTGCAAACCGCTTTATAGGGATAGCCATTTGAAATATATTCACTTATTTATATATAGTTTTGCTGCAACAGATTTCATTTGAGAACACTTGTTACAAAAGTTTTATAAACCCACTGACTAGAATAAAAATAAAAGCACAGCAATGAAATTTATACTTGGCTAAGTATAGGATGGTGTTGAAATGTAGGCTAATAAATTATGATAGAGTGCCTTCAAGTACCTTCTGCACTTTGTTTTCTCTGAAGAACCAAAGACACAGAACCAAATGTAAAACAATACAAAACCAGAGGTGCATTGTGTACCTTTAAGAAACACGGTGGGAAAGGAATGCAGAGGTGGGGTGCAAAAAGATCAAACAAAAAAATGTAATAAAGGGGCATTTGTATTTGGAAGTAGATTGAAATTTAAAAAAAGAAAAAAACTCAGACTCACTTCATGTTTTCCACATTTCGGCCCCTCACTGCACATATTGGGATTGCCAGTATAGCTAGTGTCAGGATCCAGCCATTGTAAAATGCCATTTTACAAAAGTATTTGAAGGAGACACTCCATTCATAGAGGAGAGGAAAAGCCACAAGACAGACCACGAGAAGCCACTGAGCCACAGAAAGTTCCATTGCACCTAGTGGAAGAGAAACAACAGTATAATAGTGAATGGAGCATAAAGAAAAGAAGTACAAGCAGAGCAAATTAACCCAGCTGGCTGTAGATGTAGAGAGAGCTAGCAAGGCCTTTTGAGAGCCCCTGTATTAAGTAACCTGGCAGATAGTCAGGAGTGGGGCAGAGTTCAGAGGGATGTCTCTGTGTAGGAAAACTGCAGACACTTATTTCTGTCACCTTTGTACAGAGTTCTATTTTCTCAATTTATACAAAGTTTAGCATTCTCTATTAGACAAACTTCCTCTCGCGCTTTCCTAAATCATCATCATCACATATTTAAGTGATTAGTCTTTAAGTGATTCCAAAACAGTTATTAATAATCTGATATTTCACAACACATTTCTGCATAAGCATACTAACTCATCATTATAAGCAGGCAATCATACACACACCGATACATATACACACAGTATTAATAAACTGTTTTTTTAACACAACGTTTAATACAGATATAGTTGCACAAATGTATTGTGAACACAAGCATTTGTAACATCCCAAAGTGCAAAAATCAGCCAAAATCACCTGCAACTTCCCAAATAATAGGTGCCCAGGCTTTAGTAAGAGAGGGGTCAAATTTTAGTGATGTTAATGCAGCAGGATCTGCTACTTTAATAGTTACACTGCCATGGAAAATACAACTTAACTGAATTACACCAAGAGAAAAAAAAATATACCAAAAACAGAAAAAAATATTGGAAAGTGATCAAACGGAACCATCTGTGATCTACTGCTTCCAGCTTAAGATCTACTGGTAAATCACAATTTTTGGGCACCCCTGCCCTAAGTCCGGTTCTCTACCTCTCACTTCCTTTTAGATATCTCTCTTCTCTACTATTCAGCACTTTTCCTCTCCCAGTCTCTCTCACCCATGTTTTATTATCAACCTCACTTTTTATGGATAAGGCAAAGAAGAATATTTATTTGACTTGGATTGCTTCTTTTCTTAGAAATAGCAAGACATTACACCTTCATAGCTGAGGATAAGATACCATTACATTGGCACTAATGTTGGAATATCCTTTTTACTTGGCTTGCTGCTGCCACTGAGCAATCACCACGCCCTCATTCAGCAAATATTGCCACTATTACTTATTTAACTATTTCCTTCCCTGTTATCTCAGACAAACTCTGATTGCGCAGTAGCACTGATTGGAGGGCTAAATTACAGGTTAGCGTAAAAGTGGAGTTGCCAATACCAACACATAAACTTTGCACAGTCTACTGCAATGTAGGAAATGAAATGAAAGATTTGATCAGTTGCCAAAACTTACTGCACTAGTGCAGTCTGCTCCTATGTTTGTAAATCAAATCAGCCCCCATGTGAACAACCTAGCTGAACAGCCTGCCTCTAGCAGGGAACATTGTGCTTGGCTGTGTCCTATACTCCTTTTGTTCTACACACCTTCCTGAAAAATATTTTATTACCCTTATTTCTTCCCTTATATAAACCCCAACTTCTTGGGTGCTGCTATCATGACTTGTGAATTTAAATTTCTTACTGAAATGTATTTTGATCATGAACCATTACCTAAAATATAATTTGTGCAATATTATGCTCCTACACCTATGATCACCCCAATAACAATCAAATGGCAAAGAAATCACTTACCTGTCACAGCGCTAGCCAATGGAGATGCAGCTTTGACGACATTTGAGGACATCACAGCGTGAAACCTGCAATCAATATATGTGCTATTTAATTTCAGGTTTTATCCACTGTTTCATATACGGCCATGTATTTAGTGTGGGTATTATATGTATATTGCTAAACAGTTAACTGTTAGCGTTGACCAGATGTAATATTTTCCATTTATATCAGTAGTCACATGAGCCTATTCAGTTCTTAAGCTATCACATGATGTAAAGAAATCAGGAGATTAACAGGCTGATCATATTCTATAAGAACAAATCACTATTTCCTCCTTTTCCTACTTGAGGGAGCTCTGAAATTAAAAAATACCTTTCATGTGTGACATCTTGACAGAAAAAAAGATAAATAAAAGGAATCTGCACAGTCTGTGTCTTAATATTGGGTAATCAGGCCCAGACTGGCAATCTGTGGGTTCTGGCAAATGCCAGAGGGCTGCTATAAGGTCCCATAGAAAGTCAGCATTTAGTGGGCTGGTGGGGGCTGTTTGGGCCTCTGAGTGGGCTGATTGGGCCTCGGTGTACCTGAAATGCCAGGGCCTATTTTAGTTCTCAGTCTGGACCTGTGGGTAATTATCAGATTGTTATATATTTACAGAAATTAGCCTAAACTGCAGAGTTTAGCTTGATACCAGTCATCAAGAAGAAACAATTAAAATTGATAGAAGCCCAGTGCTGGCTCTGCCGGTCAACTTATTCTGAAATCAGATTCTACTTTATATTTCAAATATATGGTCAATAGTCATGAAAGTGCTTATAAACCTGTTTCTAGAAATCTGATGTCATTATTTGTAAATGCATTTGCTACTGAAAGCAGTATTTGTTCATGTAACACTGAAACAATGTTGCAAAAACCAGCTCTGCTCCAGTCCAGACTCCAGTTTCCACAATGTTCATTTTCATTAACAGCCCTGTAAAAAAAGAAGGGTCGATTGTGTCTCGGCTGGAGGGAAGATGAACACTGCAACATTGTGTCAAAGTCACAAACAGTCAGAACCAGCAGTGCAGAAACTGGAAAACAAAGACAGGAGCTGCTTTCAATAGCAATTACATTTACAAATAACTTTTAAATCATTGCAATGAAACATATTGGAAAGTTGATTAGAATTTAGTTTGTTCTTCACTATGCACACTTTATATTTGGATATTCATCCACTTTAAAGCTTCATCAGCATTTGTGTTTACAATTATACCATACAATTGTCCATGCACACATGTTTAAACATATATCAGGAATACAGGCAGTAGCAATAGGGTCTAAATTGCTTCTTTGAACACCAATGGGAAATCAATGGCTGTAGCTGATCCATCAGCTGTTGCTAAGTGCAAGGTATAGATTTGGGGCTACATCTCTGTAAGGTTCAAAACACTGTTTGCATTTAACAGATACAATTCTCACTCCTTTCATTTATATATACATATATATGTGTATGACATAAGACTTTAGAGAATAAAAATGCAAGGGAAGAGCAATTTACAAAGAGATAGATATGAATACAAGTGGGTGGATACAACGGTGGTTGTATACAAATGCCATTTTTTATAGCAATGACTCTCATACTGTTTTTAAAGAAACTTGTGCTGGAAAGTACTCACCAGGAGTACAGGCAGAATGAGAAGAACCTCAATGGACCTTCAGCAAGGGGTGTGGACAACCAATTGCCACACAAGAGTAATGGGTTGTACTCTAAAATCCAAGGATACTGTTTACAATGTAGTTCATCATGTAGCATGTACCATGTTGTTGGATCTTGTACATTTTTTACTAAGACTAACATTCCTATTGCATTCCATCGCTCCTCTTAAGTTGTGTCTGGATATGTTTCTGGACTTCTCCTTTATTCCAATAACAACCTATGCCTTTTCACACTACAAATCTTTCTTTTTTGCGGCTTCTTAACTCTGGAATTCCATTGGTAAATTTCTTTTTAGGTCAGTTTCTGGGCCTGTGGAACACTCGCTAACCTGCCCGTAGCCAATTACTGTGAAAAATAAGGAGGAAGGCGAGGGGCATAACTACAGAAGAAGCAGACCCTGTGGCTGGAGGGCCCAGGAGGTATAGGGGCCCCACGAGGCCTTAATTCATATACCGATGGGCCCGGCAACCTAGGCAGACCATGTTTTAGGTGCTCATCTACAATCGCTTCAAAGTAAACTCAAATTCTACCTGATGCAGCAAAAGCACAGTATCTGATTCAGCCTTGACACTTACAGGCCAATGTCTGACTACTGTGAATGACTGCACTTATTACTATGCACCCAGGCCCCTCTTTAAAACACAACTACCTAAATAACAGTTTGGTTTAAAGGTTAAAGTTTACGTTGCCTCAACAGAAGTCTTAGACAGGACAACTGTAAAATAATGTTCTGTCTAAGAGATACAAAAGAATATCTTTTTATACACTCATTTATCTTGAGTTGGCAGATTATTGCTCTACAGTAATAATCAACTCATACCTTTCCAACTATAACCTTATCTTGAGCTGTAAAAAAGCTGACAGTCCATCAAGTTAAGCCCTTCAGTATATCCACTAGCATTACTGATCCACATTAGTGAAAACATTTATAAAAGAAATCTAACCCACAAATCCTTCTCGGTTAACAAAGCACTTGCCACAATTCCATTTAGTTTATAACTAGGATGTTATAACCTTAAATGTATGAACCCACATTTTCCAGTCTGCTGCCTAGTCCTCCAAGAATGCAAGCGAGCTGCACAGTCTGACAAACAAAAACTGCAAACAGAACAAAATAGTCCTTTTGTCTTAATGTATATTGTTGTAAGTGCCTATTAACAGGCTGCATACCCCGTGTCAGCTGCCAGTACTTAAATAGGAAAAAGATTGCCACGGAGAGCACCAAAACCGTTATCTTTTCAGCATAGTGTTTTTATTTGTTGAGGCATCATTTGCACTACATGTTTCGGTTTACCAGCCTGAGGATTCACCTGAGGAAGGCTGATGCTGGTGCTCCCCAGGTGAATCTTTTTCCTATCAACATTAGTGTTATGTGCAAAAAGGCAGAGTTCATCTCCAGAATTTTAGTACTGTTTCATCTGCACATTGCTCACAAGGCATAGCAAGCTACAGCTCACTTATTGCTGCTGGATCCAAGCTGCAAAGGGTGTTTATAGATGCAAGTTCCTTTCTAAATGGTGTTTCAAATATTGAATGCTATTTTGCACTTGAGCTTTAACTCATAAAGAAGCCTGAATGTCAAGCTAGTGGTGATTATTTCCAATTCTTATCTTTCCATTCGCATACAGTATCTTTGTACCTTTATCTTTTTTTTTATTACCTAGCATGCTTGTAAATATAAGGTGAAGAAAAGGCAATAATGAAAACTGCAACCTTTGGCAATTCTACTGTACTGGGCCCTACAATATTGCCAAGGGGGGTATGTAACTGACTGCTACACTCTTTTGGTATTCTTAATAATACATCTGTAGAGTGACACAACTAAATATTATGGCACTGAGGTGAAAAAAGTTCATAAAATCAATGTAGCTTACTAATAATAACTGCACATGCCATCCCTCAGATTAAGCTTTAAGCCCTAAGGAGCAGCAATTTATTTTCCCAAGTGTGCATTTGTTCTCTGTGCAAAGTTCTAAAAAGCTTTTTTTGCAATGTGTTGCTATTAACCAATAACAAGAATAAATGTAGCTGCCACACCTGTCTACTAGAGATACAGTTTTTATTTCTCAAGTAAAACAGTGAAAGGCAGATTGGTTTAAATATGCCAATATCAGGGTGTCAAGCTGCAATCTGTTTGCCAATTTGCTCATTTAAATACAAAAATGTGTCCAATGCAATAAAATAACATTATTACATATTCTACAACAGGACAATGTGTAAGGTGATAAAACCTAATGCAATGCCACTAAAAGTAGATCCCACACTGAAATAGTTTTTGCACCCCTGTGCTAGGCTAGATATTTCTGTAGAGTTACAGTGGTGTGCAAAACTATTTGCCCCCTTCCTGATTTCTTATTCTTTTGCATGTTTGTCACACAAAATGTTTCTGATCATCAAACACATTTAACTATTAGTCAAAGATAACACAAGTAAACACAAAATGCAGTTTTTAAATGAGGGTTTTTATTATTTAGGGAGAAAAGAAATCCAAATCTACATTTTCATGTGTGAAAAAGTAATTGCCCCCTGAACCTAATAACTGGTTGGGCCACCCTTAGCAGCAATAACCGCAATCAAGCGTTTGCGATAACTTGCAACGAGTCTTTTACAGCGCTCTGGAGGAATTTTGGCCCACTCATCTTTGCAGAATTGTTGTAATTCAGCTTTATTTGAGGGTTTTCTAGCATGAACCGCCTTTTTAAGGTCATGCCACAACATCTCAATAGGATTCAGGTCATGAATTTGACTAGGCCACTCCAAAGTCTTCATTTTGTTTTTCTTCAGACATTCAGAGGTGGATTTGCTGGTGTGTTTTGGTTCATTGTCCAGCTGCAGCACCCAAGATCACTTCAGCTTGAGTTGACGAACAGATGGCCGGACATTCTCCTTCAGGATTTTTTGGTAGACAGTAGAATTCATGGTTCCATCTATCACAGCAAGTCTTCCAGGTCCTGATCAGCAAAACAACCCCAGACCATCACACTACCACCACCATATTTTACTGTTGGTATGATGTTCTTTTTCTGAAATGCTGTGTTACTTTTACGCCAGATGTAACGGGACGCGCACCTTCCAAAAAGTTAAACTTTTGTCTCGTCGGTCCACAAGGTATTTTCCCAAAAGTCTTGGCAATCATTGAGATGTTTTTTAGCAAAATTGAGACGAGCCTTAATGTTCTTTTTGCTTAAAAGTGGTTTGCGCCTTGGAAATCTGCCATGCAGGCCGTTTTTGCCCAGTCTCTTTCTTATGGTGGAGTCGTGAACACTGACCTTAATTGAGGCAAGTGAGGCCTGCAGTTCTTTAGATGTTGTCCTGGGGTCTTTTGTGGCCTCTCGGATGAGTTGTCTCTGCGCTCTTGGGGTAATTTTGGTCGGCCGGCCACTCCTGTGAAGGTTCACCACTGTTCCATGTTTTTGCCATTTGTGAATAATGGCTCTCACTATGGTTCGCTGGAGTCCCAAAGCTTTAGAAATGGCTTTATAACCTTTGAAATTGAACTCAGGTGTGATAAACCACAGTTAAGTTATTTTTTAACAAGGGGGGCAATCACTTTTTCACACAGGCCCATGTAGATTTGGAGTTTTTTTTCTCCCTTAATAACGTAAACCTTCATTTAAAAACTGCATTTTGTGTTCAATTATGTTATCTTTGACTAATAGTTAACGGTTTTTGATGAGCAGAAACATTTAAGTGTGACAAACATGCAAAAGATTAAGAAATCAGGAAGGGGGCAAATAGTTTTGCACACCACTGTATTTATTATCTATGAACTTTCATTTGAAGCAACGTAGGGGGTTCAGGACAGTGAGGTTGTGGAATGTACTGCCGGGTGATGTTGTGATGGCTGATTCAGTTAATGCCTTTAAAAATGGCTTGGATGATTTTTTGGACAGACATGATATCAAAGGCTATTGTGATACTAAGCTCTATAGTTAGTATAGGTATGGGTATATAGAATTTATGTGAAAGTAGGGAGGGGTGTGTGTATGGATGCTGGGTTTTCATTTGGAGGAGTTGAACTTGATGGACTTTGTCTTTTTTCAACCCAATTTAACTATGTAACTATGTGGTCTTGGATGGATACTATGGCACCTTGGGAATTCTTATCATGGCATACTCTCTGGCAACTCCTCAACTATAGGCAAGGGTGAGTTTTAAACATAACAGCCCATCATAACAGATGTGACACATCCTTGCAAAACGTTCTCATGTGATAGTGTACAAAATATGAAATACAAGTTGTTCTTTAAAGGGATCCTACCCAAAACTGTTTTTATATAGTGACAGAAAATAGAATTCTAAGCAACGTCTCAAAATACATTCATTACATATTTGCAATGGTTTTAAATAGATTTCTAATAAGATGTAATTGCAACTGAAAGCAGTCTCTGCCTGCCTTTTTATAGTATCTGTATTCATTGCTGACTCCTGAAACAATGTTGCAAGCTGGCTGATTACAGATGATAAGAGACCTAGAGGAAACCTGACTGCTGTTACAATGTAAGAATCAGACCCAGAAAACACAAAGTATACAAATATACTGCTTTCAATAGCAACTACAGTTAAAAACAACTTTTTTCAATTTTTTTTACACCATCTATTTGTGACCGTTTCTCAAATATTGACGTTTAAAGTTTAAATTTTCATCTATTTCTGTCTTTCTGAAGCAGCTCCAGGGGGAGGGGTCACTGACACTGAGCAGAAACCCTGATTTATAATTATATTTATAATTGATACAATAGTTGCTAATATTCCACAGATGCTGCTGAGAAATGTATCTACTAATTGCAACAGTTAAGAATGCTGCTACAATGTAAAAGTCAGATCCAGAAAACACAAAGGTATAAAAAAATACTGCTTTCAATAGCAATTACAGTTACAAATAACTAAAAGGGTTGTTCACCTTCTAACACTTCTCTAACTTTATTTTCAATTACTTTCTATTTGTGACCATTTTCCCAATATTAAAGTTTAAAGTATGTTTTACCTTCTGTCTTTCTGAAGCAGCTCTAGGAAGGGGGTTACTGACTTTGTAACTGTTGTAAATTGATACATTAGTTGATAAATTTCCTATCTTTGGTTCTGCTGATTGTTCTGCTGAGCAGCCTCCTTGAGTTTGATCAAAGGTAGCCGTTATAAGATGCTGCTGAGAAAAGTATCAACTAATGTAGCAAATTGTAACAGTTAAGAATCTGAACCTGGATAACTGAGCTGCCAGAGATAGGAACATGGCTTGGGCCAGACAGGGCAGAAATCAGCCTGCCAAAATCCAGAGGCTGATTTCAGCCCCTGACCGCTACCCGAATCCTGGTCTGCTTGCGTCCGGAACAGAAACCTTGTGTCGACTTTGAATTTCGAGACGAAATCCGCCAAGTCTGTTCGCTAGAAGACAAGAAGCTTCGTCTAGCAGTCAGGGGGTGAAATCAGCCTGCAGATTTCTGCACCGTCAGGCTCTAGCCTGTAACTTCAATTTTGGAAAAATGGTAAAAAAACAAAAAAAGAAACTGAAAAAAGTCTTTATTTCTTCACTTTATATTTAGTGAAAACATTTTTAAGATGGAAACTTTTATTATTAAATATATATATTTTTTTAAATTAGACACGGTTATCATAAAGGGGGGGGGTTACAGAAAATAACTGTAAAAGCATCACTTGGGCAAACCAGGTGGACCATGGGTCTTTGTCTGTGATTAAGATCACTGTCTGTAAATTAACAAGCTCTATCTAACATAAAAGAGCTATTGTAGCAATCACATCATTTTAATTTATTGTGTAATTAGATGTTTCACAGGCACTGCAAGCATAAACCGGTTCCATAAAATTGTGTCTCCGGGCATCTGAAATAGTGTGCCCATGTGCACACACGCATTTATAAGATAGCTACATTTAGATACTGAGTAAAGGCAGGATGAGTACTTTCTGTTTACCAGGTTAAGCTGCCCTTTCATTTTTATTTAGTGGGTCTTACAAGTTAGGTGTATAAAGGGCACAGGAACTCTGACCCAGCCCTGCCAAGTGTACATGTATCCAGCTCTACATGGGCATGTGCTAATAATGGAGTTTAGGAGATCTCACAAAGCCAGAAATGAATGAAAATGTTACAATAATGAGGCCTTTGAGGGAATCCAGAACCTCCTGTGCTTGCCCTGCTAATTAGCAGAATGGGTTGTACTCCCAATATAACACATGAAACCAGGACTAATAAGCATGTTCTGATAGCCTGCACTTACATGTATCAAACACAAAACACAGGTACCAAGGACTGCTTGAGTCCTAACGGAGTGCAATGTGGGCCTATGAAGAACAACATCCATAAGATCAATCAGTGAATAATTACTGTTTAACATAAACAACACACGACTGTGCAGCATTGTAGCAGCTGGCTGTATGCTAAAGCAGATAGGTCATAGTATATGTATGTTATTTCTATAGCTTCATGACTCACCTGCACAGAGTCTGTCAGTCAGTCTCCTGTCTTTCTGTAATATTTCAGCAGAGCCTAGGATGAAGGGAGAGAGAGAATTGGAGAGATGGAAGCAACTCCTGACACATTGTATCCAGCACTCTCCTCCTACAGAAGAATGGATGGATGTGATTCTCCTGGCAGGGAATGAAAATCCTGTCACTGTGTGACACACACACTCTCCTCCTTCTGCACCTGGCTTCCCCTTCCTCTCTGTCCGCTCACTTCCTCCTCCCCCCTCCTCTAGTGAACACAATCCCCTCCTCTTTCACACTCTCACTTATTCGCCTTCTCCTCTAGTTCCATTTCCCATCCTATGCCAGTTTTCTTTCCTTTATTCACTGTTATTTTTCCTTTATCTGCTCACTTCAATCATATTTTGTCTCTCCTCATCATTACTCCCCATTAATGTTCCTGTTAAAATGTGTCCCCCTTCATCTAGTATACTGTACTGACTTCATTAAAACAGACAGTTTATATCTTTGGTTTCCTGCATAAAAAAGCTCTGAATTTCCCTAGTTATAGATTATTCACTCCATCCTTTTTCACTGAACTCTGCACAGTTTATCATCCCTTTTCTAGAACTGCCTCTAGATTTCTACCCTCCTCCTCTCCATTACATTCACTTCCTCTGTGGCGCTGATGTAACAACTAAACCAAAATCTAGATAATAATAATAATTACCACAGTGCTAATTGATTGGAGAAGGAATCTATCAGTCAGACCTCATTCCCCCCTCCCTGACTAAATCCTACGGAATTCAGGTTCAACAGCAGATTTTGCAATAATCTAGGCATCAGAAAAAGGCAATAATCAAAGCAATAGAGAAACCAGCTAAAAAGGGGGGGGGGCAGGAGGGTCAGACTGACTGATGCAGGAAAACAGATAAAGGGGGTGGTGAAAGTTTAAATCAGGTTATTTGAAAGATACAAACAAAACAGTATAAAAAGAAATCAACGAAAAGGAAAAATATAGGACAGTACTGATGAATGAGGAGAGCTTTGGTAGATGAACGAAAGTATGGAATTTAAATAAAAAACAATGAGGAAATAGGAATAAATACAGCGTGAGGGATAAGAGAAAGTAAAGAAATAGAGCAGGGGAGGGGTGGGGAGACAAATAAGGGAGAAAGGGGAGGGCAAAACAGGGAGAGGGATAGCGTTTCAGAGAAATGCTTCAGGACCGGTTAGGCAGGACACAGTACAGGAAGGAGGGGGGCACAATCTAAAAAGGATTAAACGAAAAATGCAGTTTGTTGGAGATGGGGAAATAGAGGAAGCTGTAAGATGCCCACTTCAATCTCCAGATAGAGAGGGAGAAAAATAGGAAGGGAGGAGCTACAGCACTGCATGGTGGTCTTTGTAGTTTTAAATCCAAAATGAGCAGTGCATTCTGGCTACTGTAGTCTTTGGTTCTTGTTTTCTTGTTCACAAATAAATATCTTCCATAATATGCCCAATTTCCCTCTGGTACAGTGAAATACTCTCTGAATCTCTTTCATGTAAAATAGTCAATTTATTTTTAGAAATGTCTGATTCTGACTTTGCAGTGCTTTCCATTTCTCGTACACTGCTGCTCAGTTTCCTTTATGGGAGTAAACAATAAGACTTTTAACTATTATGGTTCTGAATTTTGTGAAGCGTCAAGGGAAAATAAGCAACACACTGTGACTCAGAGGGTAGAACTGTTGCCCTGCATCACTTGGATCCTGCATTTTATTCTAAAGAAGGCACTGTAAAAGTGTGTGTTCTCCCATACTCCAAACACATACAGGTAGGTTATTTGACACCTATAGTTTACTATTAGGGGTTAAATTGATAGGATCTTATGCTACGTCCATTTGACCCCCTATTGCCCACTGTCATACAGAAAATGCACATAAAAGGGTCAAAATGGCATTTTTTCCCCACTTGCAGAAAACAAAACACTGCATGTGACAGTAGACAGTAAGCTCCACTCAGGGACTAATATGAGTAATAAAGAATTTCTTAAAAGCCTGATATAAAGGTGTTGGCACTATATAACGGATAATAAAAAAAAATTATAATGTGATCCCAGCAGGTTGATGATGCTTGAACTTTGTCCAACTCCATTGAGTTTTTAACACCTTGATAAGGCCAAAGGTCATTTCCATCTCAGAGTTCACTTCTCACCAATAATTTGTTTCAGTTGCTCAGCAGCACAACCTGATACGCCAAGTACACTTTTGCCAAGGGTATCAGCTTATCTTAATTAACGTTAATTATATTATTAGTAAAACAACACTTAAGGCTAATGGCACACAAATATGCCTTGAGTGCCACATTTTAATGCTTGTGCCAGAGCGTGTCAAATTATCACTTGATGAATGCTGCTTTTTCAGAAAACCACTGCCTGACATGAACACGCCCAAGCCCTTGTTGGACAACTTCAATGTAAACTTCAGTGTTAAATAAAGTAAAACACACGCAGCGCACCATCACGTGCATTTCATGTGTATATAGTTATTTAAACAAAACTGTAATCTACACAGTGACAGAAGGAGCTAAAGACATAGTCTTACTACTATTATTTAAATTTAAAATCTCTTAATCATGTTTTCTTTAAACTTGTTCTCAGGGAACTAAGATTTAGCCTGGGAGTCAGGTTTGCCACCCAGGAATTGGTTTAGACTAAATAACAGCATTTTCATTTTAATCAGTACTGTCTCTAGTAAGAAAATATGTCACTGCACTAATGGAAAAAAAACATGGAGAGCGGCTTAGAATGAGCAAACTCATCGGCTACTACAATCTGAACGATGCTAAATATCAGCAGCAGAATCTGCTTATTGCACAGTGAAATGTGTAAATGTAATATAATATAATATAGGGCAGGGTGAGAGTATGTGGTGCATGTACAAGTTAACGGCAGGGATAGACAGATTTAGCTGATGGCAGGCCTGTAAACATATCACTTACGAAACCATCGTATACTGCACACGTTTCACCATAATACTGCACTTACTCAGTATTTTATAAACTACACGTCGCTGCTGGCAACTCTACTGGAATAATTTTACCATAACTGTCTTCGCCTTCGATTACATACAAGGATTGTTCGTAACTGTCTTCATAGAACACGGAATAAAGCTTTTAACCTGCAAAAAAAAAAAAACAACGTGCGTTCCACCCCGCACGCAAGACGTAGAGTCCTAACGGTTATTAGAGAAACGAGGTGTTGTCATTGCTTGAGTGAAGAGCGTTACAGCCAATCATTGTCACGTATTCGCCTAGTATAACCAATCAGCATATTGAATGTTTGACAACTATTGGAATCGCCTACAAGGAGCATAGCCAATCAGACTGCACACTTGTGATGGATAACTTAGTTATCCTATCGCATACAAGTTATGGTTATTTGGTCGCCCATAGACGCTTTAACTTTTTCCGTGACGCTCCGCTAGTTGCACAGCCGGGTTCCGGTCGAACTGTTGCCATGGCGGCGGCTGCTGGCAGCCCCGTTGCGGCATATGAATGTAATATCTGCCTGGAGACAGCGCGGGAACCTGTTGTGAGTGTGTGTGGGCATCTGTACTGGTGAGTGAAATGCGATGTTTTTGCCCTGTGGGCATGTCTGTGTTCAGCTTGTTTATTCCGCTTTGGTGTCCTTTAGTTGGTATGTATGCAGTTTGCTATAGGAATGCATTGTAGGGGAGCCCTGCAGTCAGAGAGCTGTAGGTAAAGTATAACCCCAGGATACTAAGGGAAGCGACTCCCCAAATGGAAGTGTTTCCCAGTGGGGCTCAGAGCAGTGGGTGAGGGGGAAGACAGTGGCCCATTCAGAGTGCTAGATGCAATGTGTTGAATGCTCTTGGAACTATATCATGTGACACGTAGCATGTTAAAGGGTAACTTACACGAAAACATGACATTCAACACTGAAATTTACCAGCAATTCTGCACTATCCCTCTCTCCGCAATCTTTTTAAAGCAGGAGTCCGTCTGATTGTGATTGACAGGTCTAATGCATCTTTAGGTGGGGCTCCCATTGCTTTGCCTAGAAGATGTTGAAAGAGCAAGCTCCCACTCATGTACTAGGCCTATCTGTCAATCAAATCTGACTCATGCATCAAGACAACTGAAATGTGTTTATTGAAGGAACTGTACAGAATATTTAACTGATCATATTTAGAACATTTCTTATTTTCATGAGATAAAGCTCATTTTCATATTTTTTTTTTTGCAACAGTTCCCCATTATGATTCTGTAATCTTGTTATGAGCAAATTTAAACAGGTTCTCTTGCTGTATTTCCCAGGTATTTTGCCATAATCTTATATTTTAACTGAAAACACTTTTTTCCCATTTCATTTATTTATATATATATATATATATATATATATATATATATATCTCTCTCATCAGTGATGTATAAGAGTACAGTGATGTTACAATAAATATTTTTGACTTTAAAGAAATTGAGTCATATAGATATATAGATATATATATATATATATATATATATATATATATATATATATATATATATATATATATATATATATATATATATATATATATTGTCCTTTTTACATGTTGAGCCTGATTGATCTATGCCATGCCTTGTGCTGTCTGGTGCAGCAAGGGTCAAACTGAAACCTGGGAACTGCTGAATGTATTTTGCTGGTGCGGCTGTTCCCTGTAAATGCATGAATTTAAAGGTGGCAATGTGAAGAACCATTGGAGTTTGTTTTAGAAAATCACTGTCTTCATAATTCTAAAAATGAATTTTAGCTGAGCTACCTTTGCACGTACAGCCATTTTAAGTCCAAATATTCCAACCAGAAGCCGTAAGCACTGTTGGCACAAGTAATTTTTCTGTCTTTTTTTCTAAAGAAAGTGTGCATTTCACTTATTTTACATATTTTGTCATTAGGACACACTTGGTTTAAGCCACAAAGCATGTTCAAATTCATATGTTTAAAATTATGATAGATCCCTGCAAGACTGAACAGATAATGTGTGTAAAGTATACACATTGTTTTGTTTGTGTAAACAGACATTGTTTATATGTATTGTATGGAAGAGAAACATGTTTCATGCCATTGCATGTATTTTCTATATGCACATTTGTTTATATAACAGCAATGACTATAAAACTGTATTGGGCTTTGAATTCTGATGTTTTGTTTATGTTTTACAGCTGGCCTTGTCTGCACCAGGTATGTATTTGTTTATTAATCAAAAGGAAAACGACTCGAGCTTTGTAGCAATATTGGCTAGCAATTTTAACCATTCTCTGAAATTCATTCAGATAACAAGTGTTCACTTTTACAGGGATATTGTAGTGTAATCAAAACACAACATATATAAATAATGCAGTATTATATTATTATTTTATTGAAGGAAAAGAGGTAATGTCTACAGAGTCTTGGTACACTTTGCTTAAGAATATGTACAGTGACACTGCAGTCGCTAATCTCTTCTTTTATAGGTGCCCCTCTTTCTCTCTAGAAAATTGTTTACTAACCTTTATATATGTTTTACTCTGCTCTAAGCAGAGTGATTTGTGAGTGACGTTCTTGATACTTGGGCCTATAGAGGCTTTTCTAAGCCCCTAAGTTCAACACATTAGTAAATGGTGGCTGGGGGAGAAGCGGGGGAGAAGCAGGGAAGCACCAAGGAGAGAAACCATCGGCAGTGGCATGGTTCATGTAGTCATAGTGATGCGTTCTGTTAAATTTGTAAGGTGTTATTGTAAATGTAAAATGCCCAACGATTGTGGTTGAATGTATGGCGATGGAGAATATGGGGGAAAACAAACATACAAAGAAGGAAAATGAAGATAAAACTAAATAGAAATGGGGGTGTGCCACAAATAAATGAGAACAGAACAGCAGAGAGCAGCAGATATAGTTGTGAGACACAAGGAGAAAAGACGATTAGCATGCTTTCACAGCAGAGAGAAATTAGCTGGAATTTCATTTTAAACTTTCCTGTTTCTTCTGGCAAACTGGTACCTAATGCTTATTTTGGCTTTGGCACAGAGGAGATAGCGACTGAATTTTATAATTTTGGTAGTGCTCAGTGTATGCAATAAAACTTCTTACTGAAAAAGTGTTTCTGCCACCTTCAAGAATGTCTTAAAGATGTGCAATTAAAAATTGCAAAACAATAAAAGCCTAATGAAGAATATTACATTTCCCCCAAAGAGCATTTTTAAAAGCTATTTAACAAAGGTGCCTTTTATTCTAAGCGATTTACTTTACACTAAAAGATCTTTTTAATATTCCTGTTTTTATGATCAAAAATATTAGCTAATAAAATTAAATAAATTTGAGCTACTGCTTGCCATTATTATCCATAAGCGAACATGGCAGTTTGTCTTTGTTCATGTGTCATTTGCTGCATTATAAATATTGGCTCAATATTGAGACTTCTTTTGTTGTTTCTAGTGGTTGGAGACCCGACCAGAGCGCCAAGAATGTCCTGTTTGTAAGGCCGGTGTAAGCAGAGAAAAGGTTATTCCTATATATGGCAGAGGAGACGGTAACCAGAAGGACCCAAGGTAACAAATAAAGCTAATAATTTATATGACTGGGGCACACAAGTGCAGGGATCAAATGCACTGTATTGGTTACCATGACTGACCACTGAAAGCACCCTCAGTAATTCTTAGCTGAACATTAACTTGTGATGATTCCTTTTTTTGTCAAAACCGCCATAGCAATTGTTTATGTTGTATGACAATTGTATATGTTTAGTCTGTTTCAGTGCCATGTATATTTGAAATGTATACCATACATATGTATAATATATGTAAGCCAATTTTTATTCTTTTCATTTCTCACTTTTCCTTCCTGTCTTTGAAAGATTGAAGACTCCTCCCAGACCACAGGGACAGAGGCCAGAGCCAGAGAACAGAGCAGGAGGAGTATGTTTCTAGCATGAATTGAATATTTAATTTATAAAGTGTTTACAGCATTGTGAACTTGGCCACCATTTGTCATATTACTAGTTGCTCTTACACTCTGGCTTCTCGAAGTCTGAAGTGTCAGCAGCTACAGTGAGAAATTTCAAATTAATTATGTTGCAGGCACTGGTATAATTTTAGAAAAAGCAAACGTCTGCTTTATAAACATCCCCCCCACCAGCCCCTCTGCTACTAGGGTTGCCACCTGGCCGGTAAAAATGATTGGTTGATCCCAATGTTATTAATAGGGGAAAAAAGATAAATATATAGGAAGGTCTGTAATTTTTTCCGGAAAAGCTGGCAACCCTATCTGCTACCTGCAAACAAGCTACAGCGGGAAGACATGAGCGAACCTCCAGGGACCGATTGAGAGTTGTACTGAGTGCCGGGCCTCTGTGCTATGCAGTTACAAGTCATTTTACAGCCTTCACCACTTCTGTCCGGTTCTCAACATCTGAGAGTCTAGCAAGTGAGAAACCAAAGGACTATTAACCAGGAATGCAGCATGAAATTGTAGTGCCAAAGATACACATGGGGCACTTACACATAGGTCTGTTTGGCTTGTAGCAGCTATCAAAATGACCTGCTATAGGTTGACAGGCATTAAAAGTCAATCTATATGTGGTTATCACCTTAAAATGTACAGTGCGCATTCTGTTTTGTGCTGTAGCAAGTCCAAGTGAGCCTGTCAAGCTTGTGTTATAAAGAGATGAAGACAATTATGTCTCTAAGCTGATTCTTTATCACTCACTTTGTTCAGTACAAGTACAGCTCATTTTTAGAGATTTTTTAAATGCATAGGTAAACACTCATTTAGACTTGAACCATCAACTTTTCTTGTACATTTCACTTTTGTTTCATTTGCTCTTATGTTATGTAAATATGTGTATCTCTTACTTTCCTCCTATTCATTTTACCTAACCCCCTGTGGATTTTTTTTGTGTCTTAGTAGTATTTATAGTATTTCCTGTTTTCATACTTACTTTATTAATTCCCTGCCTTATCTGCACTTTTTCAGGGAGTTCCAGGGTTTATGGACACAGGATTCCACATGTCTTTTGGCATTGGAGCTTTTCCTTTTGGCTTTTTTACCACAGTCTTCAACACTAATGATCTTCACACTGCTCCGCGTGCAGGTAAAGACACATCTTTTCTTCTCATAGGTAGTCCATACCCCTTACACATAAAAATCCCCTACTGTTGCTTGCTTATACAAGACAAAATAACATCTATTTACAGATGCCTCAGAAAGTACAGTTTGACAGGTGTTATTTACTATATTTTCTAAAGTTACCTGGAAAGAAGAGTAGCTAATTAAAAGAAATTTCCTATACTACACAATCATCTCCAAGCTGCTCAGATTCTAATATTAAAGTCTTTATAGCAAAGCTGATTAAAGAGCCTATATATGCCAGCAGATACACATATATTGCTAACCGCTGCAGTTACCTGACCATACTGTACCTATGAGTATTTGAAAGCCATCTCTACTATCTCAGCCGTTTCATTTGCCATCAGGGCAATGCTTAGTGGAAGTAATTTCATGGCTAATTAGTTGAGGTCTCTCCTGTTAAATATTGCCAACAGATGGCTTCCATTTGTCATTAATAGCAGGTGAGAGGCATTATTCTTGTATCTGTACTCCATAAAGAATAAGGAAGACTTTATTAGTGGAATTACCAGCAGCAATACATACACAACCAAACAAATACTATACATTCATATCTGAACAAGGGTATTTTTACAATATGTGGAATGTCTTTTGGAACAACAGTTTACATATTTCTGATGTTGCAGGCATTCAGTTGATTTAAAGTTTACTGACATGAATACATAGAAATTCAGAACTCGGCTTTTCTTTTTCAAGGCATACCTAGACATGGAAAAGGTACCCCTGCTTAATCGCTACTCTCCATTGTTGTTCTTATCTCTGGTGCACATTTTCTGTGATCCCTTTTTAATAGAGTTGCTTAAACAAGCTGATAAAAACAGGGCAAAGGGCTCCTTGCCAAATAGTGTGCATAAAGTTCTCTCCTTACTGCACCACCTTGCACACACATTTGTGTGGCCCAACCTTTTTTGTAAGTGTTTGTTGCCAATTACTGTGCTGATATAATCATATGATCAGTTCTGAATGTTTCCTTAGCACTTACCACACAACCCATATGACGCACAAAGTGTAAGAAAACCTTAGCATATGCCTGTGGACACAAGTGCACCCTGTCCCATTTTTGCAATATTTCCTCAGCCAGTCCCCAATTTCTCTTTCATTTTCTATGACAGAGCATGGAATACTGTGATAGGAATAAAGAAAAATATTTGTCTGGGTCCAAATGCAGGAGAAGCAGAAAATAGCATTGCTGCTTTGTTTTTACATCAAGGCATTGGGATTACAGTGTCACTCCTATATGATTTGTATGCCCGTCAACAAGCTTAAATGAAGAATTCAAACCAACCACATGGAAAGTTTTATTCTGAAAGGAGCAGCTGATCCAACATTGCATTTAGTGTATTATATGAAAAAGCTTTTATCCCTGGATTGGGTTGTAGACTATAAGGCGAACAGCTAGACGGACTTGAATGTTTCCAGTGTCTTCTAACTTTTTACACATTTTTTTACCATAAGTGCAGCTGTAGTATATTCAATCTGGATCCAGCATTGAAAGCATGTGGTACTGGCATACTATTCTATTTTTCACATTTTCAATCACTTATTGTCTTCTCTTCTGGTTTTAGATACGGGGCTTCCACAGAGTCGATTTTTTGGATTACCAGACTCCCTCTTCCTCATCATTGCCGCCTTCTTTTTTCTCTGGTTGATCAGTGTGTGAGGACTGGGTGAATCGCTTCTGCTAGCTCATCCGCTGGAGGGTTCAGAGCTCTTCTCCCTGAAATGCTTTCATTCCCCCTTGCTGCATCCCCTACTTTGAAACGGTTTCACCACTAAACACTCCAGGCCATATATATGAACATATACTTCATTACAAGTATACCCAGTTAAATAACGTTCACTAGGCACTTTAAATATGGCCATTCAAGCTTATTGTTTTGTACATAAGAGGCAATTTTGTCTCAATAGTTCTCTTCTCTTTATATATCTTGAAAAGTGAATGAAAAAGATTGAATTATTGTCGCCAAATCACTCCATGGTAAATATCTAGACTTTTACTGGGCACAGTTGTAGCCAGATTCTCCAAAGTTTTTTTGTTTATTTTCTTTCATATAATCTGTTAGATATAGCCCTTAACAATTTGGTGCTTTTGAGATCTGCACTGAACATTTTTCAAGAGTTTTAGGAGCTCGACTTCGAAATTGCTACTAAACTAAATGTACTATGTTGTCTCTGAAAATGACTTAATTCCGATTTAGAATTGATGAAATGAGCATATAGTTGTGCAGGATTACCCTATAGAAAACATTTTTGGATTCAGAGAATGCAGAAAATTCCAGTGGTGCTTACTCCTATGTCAGATGCACATGTGAACCATTGCCAGGTGCACTACTGCTGGTCTGGAATACTGAATTTATTTAAAGGCTGGGTGGGGCTTGAGGTCAAATGACTCTGGCCTATGCAAAGGCTACAACGCTTATCTCTGTACTTAAATATGTTTTATCAGTAAAAGAATGAATCTTCACATAAAAGGTGTTCTTGCTTTTAATGGAAAAGAGAGGTTTCCATTGAATTGTACATTATTGGTCAAAATGTTTGGATGCCCAAAATCATTCTGAAACGGAGAGCATTAATATGAAGGTGGTCCTATACTGCTATCACAACCACAGAAAAATGATGGCAAATCAGGTCTGTCAGCATGCCACTTTATTCTATGGGTGTGAGGCTGTGACCCCCGATTAAGATTATATCTTTAAAGGGTTGCTCCTCTAAATTAGTTTTACATGTGAGGCCCCTGAAATGGTAAAGAGACTTTATCCTTGAGCCTACCAACAAATATCCATATGCCTTGTCTTTACGGTTGCCACCTGGCCGGTAAAAATGATGCTTGATGCCAATGTTATTAACCAAGATTTAAAGTACCAGTATGACATACCAAGGTGTCTGTTGCATGTTGTTCATTGTTTCAAAGCAAGGTGGCTTTTTTTTCTTCCTCTCTTGCACTGCAGGAGTCTGAAAGCATGTCCTCCAACGTGGCCCTGGTGGGGTGAACAATATTTTGATCATACATGCACTTTAATCCTAAAAAAAGATTGAACCGTCACTTCAGGAAAGACTCTCACTCCTTCTCTTACTGCAGCCTACACATAAGTGGTGTTGTGCATGTATAATTTAAAGATCGGAGTTTTAGTACGTGAGCCTCCATTGGGAATAGTGGTTCTGATGAGTCAGTAAATGCAGCATGTGTACACTCACAAACAAATGCAGTGTGCAAAATACATTTTTTAATGCACTGTTTTTGTTATAGTTCCAGTATAATTTTGGCCTTGAGGTATCAATGTACCTGGTGTGATTGCAGCTGATGCGTTAGAATCTGCGTACTTCCAAGTGTGCTTTGAACAGAATGCAATTGCACAGAAATTTTGTAAGGATGTTGTCACTTCTGTCACTTGCCATCAAAATCATACATGCAATTCCTTAGACACACGTACGTGCACCTATGAATCTGTTTGAAACAGGAAATAGGACAGAAGCAGTGGAGCCAAGTGCAACTATACATATGTACAAGGAGCAGCTTTGGATGCATGTACTGTTAACAAATGGCACAGATTTGCACAATGAATGTGTCACAAGGTGTGTGACTCCAGTTGCATCAGTAAAAAATCCCAAACAGGGCTATTCAGTCTAACAGATTGAGCAGTTATATATTTGCTGGGTGACGGTGGCAGCGTAGCTGCTTTTTCACTGGTTTATAATAATAAACGTGACTATCCGTTATAATCAGTGCATTGGCCTTGTGCCTTTATGTGGTCATGGAGCTCCTCTGCTATGTATAATATCCTTATATTTTACAATAGGGAGTACATTATTCAATATATATAATGTACTATTTGGACATTCTCCTATTGCCAAAACTTTAAATTATAGTGAATAAAGTACCCCCTCTTGTAAAATATATGGATATTATTAGTTACTAAGGAGTTCCATGACCGTATACAAACACGAGCCTGAAGGCCTTTTTGTACAGGCCATGGAACGCAAAAGTGACTTCTAATATTCTCATATTTTGCCTTTATAAGGCAAAACAATTAAGCAATTGGTCTTTTGATTGTGTTTTTACACTAAAATTATTAGTGGGAGCATTATTTTTTTTTATGAGCAAGAAGACACAAGCTGATCACCATTCATAATGTCATCATTGGACTATAGAGCATGGAAATACATGGGACTAAGCTAGAGTAAGCTAGATGAGCTATTATTTTACCATAATAAATCATATGGAGACAAGAGTCAGGTGGATAACAATGGGCGCAGTTTATCGCTATCCAATAACTGAAGCTAGCCAGCCAGAATAGCAAATCCTCCAGACACCTTACATTTTAACTCTCTTGGCTCCACCATATTGCCAGGCTAATCTCACCTTCGATTAAACATACAAAAACCTCCAAGCTGCGATAATACCACTTTGTTTTTAAATATCTCAATTTACATAATACTGAGTGGGTGAGTTGGGTTACGGTCCCCAGATGAACCACTAGCTCTGTTAGCTCTCAAATTATACCCAAACCACAGCTTACATGTGACATGTATTAACCAATCTTATCTCACTATTAATACTTACCATATCTCTGTTCAGTTGCTTCCTAATTTACCAGACACCACTTTTACCCAATAACCACTGCTCCTCCGCTGCAGTCCCATGTTACCATAAAATAGGCCCTCTATTTGCAATCTCTGGAGCGAGGAATAATCCAGTTCATGTAGTAATACAACTCTTGAATTCAATATAAATAAACTATATAACCAATTGAACAGAGCCATGACAAAACTACATGCCCACAGCTGATAAACATTTATTTCTCTGGAGGCAGCATTTACACAAACTCTTTTAGCTAAGAGCATGAAAACACAAAAAGCCCAAATACCAATATTCATAATGCCACTCATTTGAAAGGCTGTGATCATTGGACTCTGATGCAGTGGAAATGTATCATGTAAAATAATGAATCTTGCTTCAACGTATTGTAGTTTGATGGATTTGTCTGGGTTTTAATATGTAATGTAAGGTTGTGAGGAAAAGGAATAATTGGCTGGTACTGTTTATGGTTTAAAAGAAGTAAAACTTTACACTGCATTGTACAATATCGTTCTTGACAATTTCGTCCAAGCTTAGGGCACCTTATCTTCTGTCTCAGTACAATAATGACCCTATGTACAATGTAGGATCCATACATTATTGGTTTGCTGGTGTAGGAAAACTTGACTGGCCTGCAGAGAGGCCTAGCCTCAACCCAACGGAGTACCTGCAGGGTAACTTGAATTGTAGATTAGAAATATTTCTCACTCACCCAAAATCGATGCTCAACCTCACTAATGTGCTTGTGGCTGAATGGAAGCATATCCCACACAAAATGTTCTAGCTGAAAGTCTTACCAGAGGAGTAAGAACAAAGGGGCAGATTCCCTAAACGCTAGTGAAAATTTGCCAATACCCTAATGGGCGCAGGCGTAAGTTCGCTAGTGAAAGAGACACGCTAGAAATCATACACACTCTATTGCCAGGCGAATTTTTAGCTCTGGCGAATGGACATAACTCCGCGAATTCACTAAGATGCAGATTTTACTGAACATTACCTCTTGCGTCAGACTTGCCTTCGCCTCCTCAGACCAGGCAAAGTGCAATGGAGTGTATAGGAATTCCTCAATTTTTTGTTGAAAAATTCAAGCCCCAAAAAACGCTGGTGTCTTTTCCTTTTTTCTGAGTGATAGCCTGCAAAAGAGCGTCAACTGGGTTCATGTGTAGGGCAATGTAACAACTCTATTTTATTTATTAAGGTTCCCTGGACTTGTGTAGTGTAATGTATTTGCTGTAACATATACGTCCGTTCAACTTTCACTTCCCGCCGTATGGAAATTAGCCAATGATTGCGCAACTTCGCTTTGCTTGGCAAAGTAACGCTAGTGCAAATTCTCCAGCGTTCTGCGCCCTGGACACAACTTTGCATTTTAGGAAAAAGCGTTGTCCTGGCGAATATTTGCCTGTTGAAGTGTTGTGATGGCTGTAAAGCCGTCGAATTTTCGCGCTTAGGGAATTTGCCCCAAAGTGAGGACCTGTTTTTTTTTTTATAACTTTATTTATAGTTATATGTTTTTAACAAAAGGAAAAAAACGAAAAAGCAGCCAAAGCATAATTCATATTACAATCACAATCAACATAACTATAGTGTGTCAGCAAGAAATTTGTCCCAAGGACCTATTTTTAATCATATTAATAACCTTGATTTTATGAGCTGTAATTTTTACTTTGGGGTTTTGTCCAATTTACAATTGGATAACAATGTCAGACAATGAATAGTGTGCATATAGAACTGGAAGCAATTTGAGCATGATTTACGAAGGGGTGAAAAATGAAACCAATTAAATCTTCAGGGTCATCGATTGCGACAAGGAGCTTTGTGCTAATTTTCCGATGGAAAAAAAAACAATGAATCAGTATGTTCCTATGCATGTATTCATTCATGATTAGTCTGAAAATTCTCTAGTTCTCTGCTCCTCATTTTAAAACAAACCTACTTTAATACTAATTGTGTACATTTTAGCAGCTGTTTAAACCTATGTAGCACAAAAGAAAATTAAATGCATTGCATTAAAAAAAAACAAAGTAAATGGAATTATAATAATAGAAACTTTGTGATGTCTGTCATTAGCACTTTATGTTTTTGAGCACCTTCTACATTGTAACAGACTAATTTATGTTCACTGACCACCAGATGGCAGCCATAAGCCTATCTGCGCTGTAGTGGTTTCATACGTATTAATGGAGGAGGGGCGTGAGTGCATCTGACGTGGGATAGTGTGAATGTGCACACTTCCTGTGTGTATGTGTGTGTGTATATGTGTGTGTGTATATGAGTGTGTATATGGGTGCCTACCTACAGATATAAGCTTCCAAGTACTTAAAGCAATTTGCATACATACTGTTTAATGAATAACAAGGTACATACAACAAACCACTGAACTGTGCATTATTTCTTTAGTTACTTTATTCATACAGCATCAATGTATTTTATCTAATATTTTACAAAGATTGTTTATCATTCTCATCAGTCCCAGCCACAGTGAAGCTTACAATGTAAGATCCATATACTAATCACACAACACACATGCTCAAGGGTAATTTTCATCTGCAGCCAATTAATGGTTCTGGAGTATGCCTGAAAGGTTTCCGTTGTAGGACCTGTGCCCAACTTGTACCCATGTCTTTTCACTCTGTACACTACTTCAGTGCACAACTCGGATTAAAAAGCAGGAAATGTTTGGGAGCAGAGGAATGTACTTCCCCCTGTCTGACCTGCATGTAACTCTAACCTGCAATGGTTGGCCAAATTTCAACCCATAGCCCAGTAGGTCACCGCGGGTTTGAGGTCAACCTGTACATCACTCGTTTGTGCATTATTGAGCAACCTAAATAGATGATTTTAATATAAAAACGAAAGAAGATACCCTACATCCTTAAGCAGGATTTCCTAATTGTATTCCTAATTTTATTCTCAGAATGCCATGATGTTTTGGAAGTCACCAATTGGTTTAACATTTGCAGCGTTAGTAAGGAAAGGTAATATCAAGGGGTACCACATTGATGGGCACCCAGGGGCTGCTTACCTCAAACCAACACTCCACTTCCTTACTAATCACACCAGCCTGGTGTAGCTTATGGTTTGGAGGGTGGCTAACGTTTTTCCAGGAATCCTCTGCACCTGGTGATTATGGAGAAAAAATGGTGACCTGTATTCAGGTTTGTGCAGTTAGTGATGGTGGCAAAATGATTAACCATGTTTCCTAACAGAGCTGGGGTCTTGGGTTTGATTCTTACTGACCAGGGCACTGGTCCTGTCAGGTTAATTAGTGTCTAATGAAACTGACCTTAGTGGGTGTGTCTGGGTGCCTGTGGAAGGAAAATTAGATTGTATGCTCCACTGGGAAATCGACTAAACAGAATGAGTAACCCTCTGAGTGCCAGCCAAGTGGAATCACAATTTACTTGGCAACTTACGATCCACATTTCTTCAACAGGAATGTATAATCTATGGAGCTGTAACCTGAGTGCCAATGCTATAGATTCTGCTGTCATATATTCAAACATACATACAATGTTATACATTCTCTATAAACCCTGATATAAAAAGGAAGGATAATAATAATTTATGGGTGTGCTATGAAATTGTGATTGATTGATTTATATTAAGTAAGGAGAGACTTGGCACATACAGTTGCTATTGAATGGTGGAAATGTAGCACTGTGTTGTCATCATCACTAGCAGTAACTGTACATTATTTGGGACACTTTATTTTCTGAAAATGAATTATAATCATGTCCCTAATTTTCAGGGCACCAGTTATGATTACAAGGGAATTTTTGTTCCTGAAATTGCCACCATTTTTTATATTGACCATAAATCATTTGCCCCGTTCTGCTCACATTGCCACATAGTATTTGATTCATACAGTAATAAGACCTGTTATCCAGAATGCTCTTATTTCCGAATAAGGGATCTTTCCATAATTTGGATCTTCATACGTTGTCTACTAGAAAATCATGTAAACATTAAACAAACTCAATAGACTGGTTTTGCCTTCAATAAGGATTAATTATATCTTAGTTGGAATCAAGTACATGGCACTATTTTATTATTACAGAGAAAATGGAAATCATTTTTAAAAATTTGGATTTTTTTGGTTAAAACTGAGTCTATGGGAGACGGCCTTTCCTAATTCAGAGCTTTATGGATAACGAGCTTCCAGATAATGGATTCCATACCTGTGTGGCACAGTATGTCCATTTTAAAGCTATTCCTGTATGCAACAAAGCAGCTCAGCATCAAGTTATGTGTGGAATTTAGTTTAAACGCAGGCAACTATACAATTGCAGATAGTGTACTGCTGCATGGATCAACAGACATATTGTGTATGGCAGCATTCAAGACATAACAAAAGACTGGCTGGACAGGGGTCTGTGTGCACAGAGAACTGAGCAGCAGTCCTAACTAATGAACTGTTAAAAAAGGGGGGGAATCGTGTTTCCAAAAGATTGAAGGTGGGGGGACCAAGTGATTTCTAATTACGCCACTGGCAACGTGGCAAGGACAGGCTCCAAATGAATACTAATGGGGTAATGTGAAAAATCATTTGCTACTTGTCTAGTAACCCCTTGCAACCAGCAGGTTGTATTTTACTGGTACATCATTTTTTTACATTACCCCATAATGTCCCAATCTATATTTTAACTATAGTACAAATGCTGCATATAGCTGTGCTCTGTTCACTTATGAACCATAACTAGGCTTACTTTGCCAACATAGGAGTATACGTGTCTGTAGCTAAATTTCCAGGGGGTGCAAGTAAGCAAATATCACCTAGGGTAGCATCTCACTGAAGATGAACCAATTCATGACAATGTATAAGATTAAGGCTTGCCTTGGGGTAGGAAGTATAAAAAACATTTGTGTTGTGGGGTACAGGCCTGGACTGGCAATCTGCGGGTTCTGGCAAATGCCAGAGGGGCTGCTATAAGGTGCCATAGAAAGTCAGTATTTAGTGGGCTGGTGGGTGCTGTTTGGGCCTCTGTGTAGCTGAAATGCCAGGGCCTATTTTAATTCTCAGTCCGGACTTGTGCGGGGAATTAAATTTACAAACAATTTCTTGGAAACAGCTAGAGAAGTCAGGATGGGGCCCCCTCTTGCCCCCTTCTGTGGACACCCATACATACGTAGGAGGTACAGAAATGGTTAATTATGGTAAAGAAGTGTATAGAATTTTCATTCTAATGTGCAGTGGCATGCAAAGTACTAATGCTGTGATTAAAGTAAGTAGGATTAAGATAGATACAGTAATATGATTCCAGGCATCTTCTATGTAGTCAATACATTGTTTGCAAAGCTAGAGACGGAATTGTTCAGTATAAAAATAAAAACTGGGTAAATAGATAGGCTGTGCAAATTAAAAGATGTTTCTAATACAGTTAGGCAAAAATGTAACGTATAAAGACTGGAGTGACTGGATGTCTAACATAATAGCCAGAACATAATAGCCAGAACACTACTACTACTACTGCTTTTCAGATCTCTTGGTTTATACTGACTGGTTACCAGGCAGTAAATCAGACTTGAGGGGGGGCACATGGGTCATATCTAGTGCTTTTGAATCTGAGCTGAATGCTGATGATCAATTGCAAACTCACTGAACAGAACTGTACCATGTGGCCCCCCTTCAAGTCGCTGACTAACTGAAAGCTGAAAAGCAGGAAGTAATGTTCAGGCTATTATGTTACCCATCCAGTCACTCCAGCCTTTATATATATATTACATTTTTGGCTAACTAACTATATTAGAAACATTTTTTATTTTGCACAGCCTATCTATTTACACAGTTTTTATTTTCACACTGAACTGTTCCTTTAAGCCTTGGAGATTCCTCTCTTGTCTGGAACTTCAGGTTTCTCAAAAGTAGGACAGAGGTGACAAGGAATAGTCAATTCTCAGCCACTAGACCTGCTCTAAGTGAAATAAATTGGTTTCATTCAGGGATAGCACTGTATACAGTGACTATACTCTCCAATAGCACAAAAGCAAATGCTGCCACAAACAGACAAAGTATCCTGGGCTTTTATCAGTACACTTGTACTATGCATTAGGCAAACATTACACTGTATATCATCATGTATTTATAAAGATTTAACATATTGTGCAGTCCTGTACAGTAGAAGGGTGAGTACAAATAATGACCGTTAAAGAATGCCCTGTCCAAAACTGGCCCATTTCTTCTATATGATGTACGTTTAGCTATACAGCTCTGTGTAATGTGTTTGTGCTTTGTAAACATTTAACAAGTGTATTCTTAAAACAGACAGAGCCACTGTAATATAAATGTTTAATTCCTCTTGGCTCTGTAATAACCACCTATTGTTATCCTCTGATGCTAATGCCTTTGAATAACCACCCCCAGGAATATGTGCCGGTATAAGTGCATTATGCATCTTTAATTATGCAGACTGTTAATGTGAGCACATTGATGTGCAGTGAGTAATAAGGGATATGTTGAATGTAATGTGTGCACACGTATGCTTCATCTTCAACTGATTATTAACATTAAATCATCTTGTTAGACCTGAAAAATGGAGCAAGAATTTCTTGAGGAAAACTCAATGCAAAAAGTCTGAAACTGACCTAACAAATGATGTTTAAATGAGACATCTAGCATAACTAATAAAACCCTGCTATCTTGTAGGCAATAATAAAGAATATATAGTGCTGATTTTACTTTGGGCTAAAAATGATCATTACCTTTAAAAATTGCCCCAATATGGGAGCTCCCTATAGATCCTCTCTGGTCACTGCTGGTGTTTTAAATGAGGGCTGGGCGTGTCCCAATGGTCCCTGCCAGAAGCACAATAGGAGGGGCATAGCCAATCACAGCTCTGAAGTCACATAAGCAAAGACAGGCTTCAGTTCCCTATCAGGTCAGCCTAGCTGCTGATTGGTGTTTATCCACTGTACAGCCTGGAAAAGGAGGCCGCAACAAATGGAGTGGGTCTAGCAGGGCTTTTACTGAATGTTTCAGTAAATCAACCCCAGAATAGCTGCGGAAATGACGTCCATAGACTTGAATGGCGGTGCACGTAAAAAAAAAAAAAAAAAAAAAGAAAGACATGCGTAAAAATATTTTTGACGCCCATAGACTTTAAAGGGTGTCGGCGACATTTGCCTGTAGCAAATTTTTGCCGAAAATAAATGGGTCAAATTCGCCCAATCCTACCCTGGAACACTATTTTCACACACTCTCTATACTTATATTTAAAAGAGTATAATGCACATATTTTTGTTTTTCACACAATATGTCTCCTTTAAGCACTACAAGGTCCAGACTGACATTCAAAATAGGCCCTGTCATTTCAAGTATACAAAGACTTAAATGTTTCCCCATAGATCCAATAGATAGTAATTGTCTACTCTATGGCATCTTACAGCAGCCCCTCTGGCATTTGCCAGTATCCACAGACAGGTTAACATGTAAATCGGAGCTCCGTCACATTCTAGCCTATATCAAGTCCATACTAAAGCTCAAAGGGAATGGAAGAGTTCATAGAATTTTTCCAAGGAAACAGTCAAATACTGACAAATATAAATAGAATGGACAGTATTTAAAAGAGAAGTAAACCCTAAAAATGAATATGGCTAAAAATGCCATATTTTATATAGTGAACTTATTGAACCAGCCTAAAGTTTCAGCTTGTCAATAGCAGCAATGATCCCAGACTTCAAACTTGTCACAGTGAGCCACCATCTTGGAAAGTGTCTGGGACACTCTCATGCTCAGTGGGCTCTGAGCAGATATTGAGAAGCTAAGCTTATCAAGCAGAAGCAGAAAATGAGGTTGACCTGTAATATAAGCAGATGCTACAGGGCTGATTATTCCATTCTGATGCTAATTGCACTGGTTTCTGTGCTGCCATGTAGTAATTATCTGTAGTAATAATTAATCAGCCTTATACTGTATTGTGACTTTTATACTCCTTGCATATTGTCTATTTTGAGTTTATCCCTCAGTTCATTGACTAACATCAGCAAAGAGCATGTGCAGTGAATCGGCAGAAAAGAAGATGGGGAGCTACTGGGGCATCTTTGGGATCTTCCCTGCTAAAAGGCTGTGGTTTCCTTGAGTTGGTACAGAAGCCCAAAGCATAATGTACAAAATTTCTACCCTACTTCTTTTATAAAGCTTTAGTTCTCATTTAATGGAACATTTTAATGGATGTCTACATCATAAACAAATAAAACTTTCTCAGGGCATGTAATTTTTTTTCATCACAGAATCTTGAATGTATGGTATATATATATATATATATATATATATATATATATATATATATATACACATATATATATGCATGCAGTGTGTATATCCCTTCCTGCTCCCAATTGGCAGTGTCAGTGTCAATGCTATTTGCCGCTAATTAGTCTAATTAACATGCCTAATTAAAATGCAATCAGAGGACCAGTGATGACGAGCTTGCAGAATAATTAGTATTCATTAGAGAGCCATTATCTACACAGAGAAGCGGTCCCATATGTGCTATATACAGACAGAATAGGTCCCCTCTGGGCTATACAGAGATAGAATTGATGCACCCTTGGGTAAGCAGCAGCGCACCTTGGTTTCAGCAGAGAATTGTTTGGTTATTACCTTCTTTGTACAGTGTTGTTTTAAATGAATGAAAAAGAGCAGCCCCTTCCCTTGCTACACATCAGAATTACCTTCTAACTATTTTATTTAAATATATAACTAATTTTTATCATCATTTATTCTGTAGCGCTGTACAATAAATGCATGAACGGACAGATTAAACACAAAAGAATGATAACTGGATATAAAAGATAAAGAAGATCCAGCCCAAAAGAGCTTAGTTTTTTTTTCTAAAGGTTAATTTTTATTGAATTTTAACAACAGAAAATTAGAAGGAAGAAAAGCAAGTTAGAAAGGAAAGAAAAGAAGGGGAAAGTGGGGGAAAAGGGGATACGGCTGAAAAAGTAACTATCAATGGTTGGTCGAGGTGGCTGGCGACTCGAGCTAAGGGTTCCAAATATTCTCAAACTTCTTTGGGCATCCACGTGCTAAGTACGTGAGCTTGTACAGTTCCAGTTGCGAATTAACCAGTCCAATCCATCTACTCAGAGACGGTGGCGATGGGCCCATCCAGTGCAGGGCAACGACCTTCTTTGCGTAAAAGAGAAGCAACCTCATCAGGCATCTAGTGTTTACTCTAGGTATCACGGAGTCAAGGAGACCCAGAAGACAAGTAGCAGGGTTAAGTATCTGGGGAAGTTCCAGTTCGGTAGCCATGAAGTTCAAAATTTCCCTCCAATATCTGAGTATTACTGGGCAGTCCCACATTAGATATATGAAAGTAGCTACAGGAGCACCACATCTCAGACAGCTGGGTGAAGCTACTTTTCCCATAGTAAATAGTTTCTGAGGGGTGAGGTACGTTTGATGTATTATCTTAAACTGTATGAGCTTGTCTCTTACACTCACTAATGGGATAAAAGAGCTTAGTTTTTAAATGTTTTCCCCTTCATTCCGATTAGCTTCCTAAATTCTTAAACCATTTAGAGTGTAAGGGCCCTCACTCACGGCCATTTGAAGCTGCGCTCCCCTGCGTTCCGGTTTTACGCGTTCAGCCGCAGGGGAGCGCTGGAGTAGACTTGCTGAATTATTTTCAATGGGGCTGTACTCACACAGACGCATGTAAACACGGAACGCAGGTTGGGACGCAGCATGTTGAATTTTTCCTGCGTTCTGCGCTTACATGCGTCTGTGTGAGTACAGCCACATTGAAAAGAATTCTACTCCTGCGCTCCCCTGCGGCTGAACACATAAAACCGGAACACAGGTGAGCACAGCTTCAAACGCCCTTAAGATGATGATAACATTTTTGTTAATATTTCGTATGTTATAGAATGTCCTACTTTTTACTTTTTATTATTTATCTTTCTCTTCTGGCCCTCTTCTTTTCATATTCCAGTCTCAATGAAACTGCTGCCTGATTACTAGAGTAAACCAAACCCTAGCACCCAGTTATCTACTGAACATGTAGCCAAATAATTCAAAAAACAAAAAAAAGACTTAAGACTTGTTGCACGTTATCTCAAAATATCACTGTCAGATTGAACCCTCCTAATACAGTACATAGAGGTGAGAGTGCAACCTAAAAAAAAAAAGCCACACATTTATTTATTTAACACATTAAAAGCCTGAGGTTGTGCTTTCATCTTCCCAAAAAGAGCACAGGTTGCAAATAAATAAATTACAAAATACATCTCCTGAAAACCTGAAGCACAGGCACAGGAATTCTTCAGGCCCTTCTTCAATCAAGTTCAGCCAAGGCTTCTCTTGAGGATCTTTGAGCAACAGTCGGAAAGCACTGGAGCCTAATGGCCACAGAGTCCAACCCTTTGGGCCAGAGCCCTAATACGTTGTCTGCATCCCAAATTAACAGTGAAAGACAAAAAGAGGCACATGGGAGGTAAAATTCATAAAAGGTTAAATAATAATAAAGGTGTAAAAAATTCCGTCCTTTGAACTGAATAATAAATAAGTTCTCACTTAGACAAAAGGCCAGAGAGTAAAATAATAGCAGCTAGAGTGCATATGCAAATAATATATGCACAAGATTAGTTACCAGATGGCTGCACTGATTCCATTTGACTCAAATGCATTCAATCTGCAGTGCAGCATGGGGAGGGCTGTGCCAATCAAAACGCTTGCATTTATTAGACATGGCCTTGATGTTTGTTCAGTGATCTGGTAATCTTACACAAGATCATCATCTAGGGGTAGGCATAAAGTATCAGCCCCCTCCTCACTTGCCAGGGTACACAGAAGGGTTGCATGTAACACACTAGCATGAGCTTTGAGAGAAGTTTGTGTGCACCCACTCTGCACAAGATGGTACTGGATTTGAGAATGTATGTGTGTAAGGGAAAGAGATGACTCTCCATCACAACCTCCATAGTTTTATTGATACATGACTATTTAGGGTTATTGGCAAATACCAGAATTTAGAATCACATTATACAATCAAGAAGTACTGCGATCCAAAGGTTTTTCCTCTCTATCAATCACTTCACATTCAGTAGAATGCACACCATAGTGCTACCTTAATTTAGGAGCAATGGCACATCAGCCTGCTACAATTCATTTCCCCCTTCAAAGCAAGTAGCAGCAGGTGGGAAGTATTTTGATTGGCACTGTTCTCATGAGGATTGCAATAATCAAAATGCTCCATTTGAACAGGTGCTCACAGCAAACACAATGGGAAACAGAACAATCCCCTGTATAATCCTGGTGCAACATTGTCAAAAAGGCTTTGCCCAGAGCTAGTTGAACAACAGCACTCCACAGTTGCAGGCAACTTATTCACATTGCAGCTGGAGTGCTGAACAGTTTAAAAAATGTGTGCAAAGGTATAAATATGAATAAAAAAAATTTTGCACCACAATTTGGCCTCAAAATTTGAGTGCGTATGCTGCCTATGTATGCCATAGTCTGCCTGTGTGTTCCATACTCTTCCAGTCCTACACTTCCTGTGTGTGCCATACTGTGCCTGCCCTACACAGCCTGTGTGCCCCCTATGCTGCCTGACGTGTGTGTGTGTGTGTGTGTGTCCTACACTACCTGTGTGTGCCCTAATCAGTCTGCCCTATGCTCCTTATGTGTGTCCTACGTTCCCAGTGTGTGCCTTATGGTACCTGTGTGTGCTCCAGACTCTGCCTGCCCTATGCTTCCTGTGTGTGCTCTACTCTGCCTGTGGGAGGTGAGCCTGGTAAGGGTTTGCTCTGGGGATTGATTAGCATTTGAGAATTTGGGAAAAATTTTTATGGGATCCCTTATGTTTTTAATTATGTGCAGCAGTTGCTATTCTATTGCAAGGGGAGAAGGGCGTATATAGATTTATGGGAATGTCTGAATATGGCTTTTGGCTTTTTTACATAGTATTTAATATCCCTGCAGTGTTAATAGGAAGGGGGAAAAAAAGCAAAATGTAGATTAAGATTTATACAATTCTCACCAAAATACATGATGCAAATCATTCTAACCCAAACAATCATGGGCAGTTCTGCCTTGAACAGGCCACATTGCCTGCCAGAGCTGATACATTAAAATCAACAGTACTCAGTCAAAATGTGGCTATATGATCAATATAAGAAATGCAGCTAATGCACTCATACATTAGATCGATCAAGTTAAAGAAAAGCACCTCACAATGCTATAAAAAAAGTGACATATACAGTATACAAATAGAAAACTACATTGAGTGCATATAAATACAATAGAGATAAGAGGGTCTTTTGATGTTATACATAGATAGTACAGGCTTTATTGTTGTTGTATGAACACATGGCTATGAAAGGTCACATGCTAAACATTGCTCTAGAAATGCAAGGGTTAATATGGGGGGAGGGGGTCTTTTATACAAAGGAATCTAAAGACAGTGACAGTTTCTATGGAAACCAGAGAGGCAATTTCTAAAATCATTAGAGAAGATAGGGGGCGGAGAGCAGAATAAACGGAAGAACACAGAGAGAGCAAAAGAATAGGCGAGGTGGGGAGGGGGACAGAGATGGAACATGCACTGAAAGACAATGGAAAGAGGGAAAAACAGGCATAAAATATGATGGACGTGCTGTTAGTTGGATGAAATTTAAGAAAACTGAAGAGATGTTTTTTCTTAAAACAAAGGCAGGAAGAGTTTTGTAGAATATGTACCAGAGATCTGACTAAAAACAATAGGAAGGTGAACAGTCGCACCCTCTCCGTCTCCCACAGACACAAAGAACAACACTGCTGGCAGTCTCCCCCAAAAAATAGACAAGGCACAAGGCAAATGGTTTGTCAGTGATTCATTTTAATAATTGTGAAAGAAAAATAATGATTCTAAGAACCCCAAAATAACAGTTCATAAACAGGTTTCCCTCAACTAAATGGGGCAGAGAAAAAAAAAAAAAAACAAACAAAAAGTATAATATACACATATGAAAAGGTCTTGCTTAATCTCACACATCTCAGTAAAGTCTAGCATTCAGGGCCAGGCCGCTAGATCAGAAGAGGAAGGCTGGGCGCTCAAGTGTGCCTAAATCATAGACATTTATAAATATCCAACAATCAATGTGTTTTCCCTTATATTTCATAAGGCCTCAGATGGGCACAAAATAGCAAATGCAGCCAGATAACATCAGTGGTCAGTTTAGTGTTTCACTTACACTGAGAGTCAAACTGGCCTTTATATAAAGCGATCCAAACAAACAAATAGATCACAGAGTGACTATTGTAGCAGGCTGCTCTGCCATCAGCTGCATTTGTTAACATACGCGATCATCAGCCAAACAGATCTTAAAATATCCAGTACCAATACCCAAAATATTTCTAGTGGTTTTGGGTGCACATACAAATGAATGTTGGGCAAGTCTGTTCAGACTATAACATGTGTGCTCATTATCTTTAAAATTCAAACATACTCTTGAGTTTAGAGAAACAAATAAAGCATATGGTGCATCCCTATAAATAGAAGACACTCACTAAATTCAGATTTAGCTCGATTCTGAGACCACCACTGATGTTTAAGGATTCTTCCACCTATATCTAAACCTTAATTTTTTTTTAGATTTTTTTTTTTTGTGTGTGAATATGACCCATGTGGTCAAGGAGTCTATATATTGATGGCTGATACATGTTAATTATTTAGGCAACCTGTAATATGCAAATCAGCTTTGATGCATAATAAATAATAAATGTGTATATCAGACAAAAAAATGATACAACTTTTAGATTTGGAACAAGTCTGAGCATGTACATGGGATTATATTCCTGCGCTAAACCACGACTGCAGAATGACCCTACTAAAGACCAGTAAGTGTAAGGGCACAAGGGCCCCGGCGACAAATCATCTCTTCATCGGAGCAACAATCTCCCTGAACTGCCTTCCCCTACCTTCCCACCGGCTATAATGAAAAATCGCCAGTGGGATGGCACTCGCATCGCTTCGTTTTCCGTAGTCGCCTCAAGAGGAAACTTCGGCCGACTTCGGAAAACGAAGTGCTGCAACTGCCATCCCACTGGTGATTTTTCATTATAGCTTGTGGGAAGGCAGTACGGAGAGATTGTCACCCCGAAGAAGAGGAGATTTGTCGCTAATCTGCCCGTGTGCCCTTACCCTAAAGTGTGAGGATTTCATTTCCTTTAATAAATGTATACATCGGCATGATACTGCCTCCGCATAGCTACAAATACAAAAGAATTTAGTTTAGATTTGTGGTGTTTGTATAAAAGCACATACATTATATATGTATATATAAATACACATGTTCCTGAATAAGAATGGTATATGTTGCAAATTTCTATGACGTATAAACAATATTTAATGGTATAAAATTTAAGGGGTGCACCAAATGCTGGGTTGTATTGGTTAGACACGGAGCGTTACCCACACAGCCTTGCTACTTCATTTCTGTAACTTCCTCTCCAACAACACACACCAAACTTAAAATAAGAATAAAACTGCCCCCTTAGAAGACTTCCCTAAACACAAAACTCTAAAAAACCAACCCTATTCATAACCCAACTTCCCAAAAGAAAAAAGGGGAGTGAAGGGGGAAGCAGATCAAGTTAGAGAAAAATTCCCCACACATTTTGCTGCGCCCCCGTGCAGGAGTGAGAGAAAGTTTTTTTTAATATATATTTATATATATTTTATTTTCCCTTTGGAGGTAGTCAAACTTGCGAACGCGTGAACAAAAAGAAAACTCAGTAAAAGAAAGGAAAAAAGACAAAGAAAAGAGTCTTCTCTATTGGTTATGTGAGCCGCTATGAGGTAATAACGCTGTTCTTTGATTGGCTGAGCCTCAAAGGATTTTGGGTGGACTCTGGTGGGTGAGGAGATTTGGGCTTTCATTGACTTTTACAGTTCCTCTTATTTGTAGCTCTTCATTTTGGCTTTTACATTCTTTCCTTTTCTCTCCTTTTCCCTGGATCCCCCATTTTCTTTAACTTTTTTTCTGCTGCCTAGCTTGCCCCTCCTTTTAACATATGTCCTCTTCACTCCTCTCAAAACACTCTCCCTCTCTTCTTCCCCTGTTCTACAAACAGAAAGTGTTTTCAAAGCCACCCCCTTAATGCGAAATAAGGTTTATTTATTCCCTGTTAATTCTGTAATTTATATTTTTTCTCCTTCAAGCATATCCATGTCATCACATATGATTCTTATTGTGCTAAAGGATAATCGCTTATGGGCAAGCCACTTTTTTCTCTAGTGGGCAGAATGATTATCTTCTTCCTTGGTTCCATATAGAAAATACCACTTTAGGCATCCATCTTGAACTTTACAAGATATTCATTTGGATTTTTTCTTGATGGTGGTCAATTACTATCCTTTGGTTGGGAGTATTTGGGCAATAGTCTCTGCCCTTAAAACAGGGATAGGGTGGTATGCCCTCAACCCCTTATTTTCTTTAAAAAAAAAATGCAGACCTTTACTGTCCATTTGTCAGCCATTCCAAAAGATGGAAGAACCAAGGGCTTTTTAAAAGGATCAGTTTGAGGGAAGAGAGGGTGGTTAGGGGAGAGTGGACTTCCAGAGTTCCAGAGTATGGGAGTTAGTCGAGGAAGGGGTTTAGTCCATGTAAAGAGCCTGGTTTGGTAGACAGATGGAGCACAGAGAATAAAGAGCTCAGTTCGAGGTGTCAGAGTGGACACTGCCAGGTCCTTCTGTGGGCGAGGTGACAGACGAAGGGGTGACAGCTTCTTGCCACCCTCCATTTGCCTATGAAGCAATAAGGATATATTTTTTATTAATTTCTTTATATGTAGAAAACAGTCAAAGAAAAAGACATGCCCTCAATATTTTATGAATTAAAAAAAAAATCAAAAAGGATTTGGATCTTCTATACAGGTACTTGTATCTATAATTGGCTGACTTGGTTTAGTGACCATCCCATTAATTGCCAACTTATTTTTACAAATCAAGTGTTTTTTACAATAATAAAAAAATTGTACTTTTCTAAAATCCCAAATATAGTTGTTTGGAATAAGACCTGACTGAAAGGTAGATAATGGTTTTGCATCACCCACTGGTACACATTAAATGATAAATGATCATAATATCTTGTGAAATAACTCTGTGATTATTAATAGTATTTACAGGTATGTGCCAAACCCAGACTGTGGAGCATATAATACATTAGCCAGGATACAGGAACAGTAGAATAGAACATTTATTATACGAATATAAAATATGGGCATACACCAAAAGCAATACTAAAGACATAGGCATACACAAAGCTTTGTTTCATACCCGGATCTCCCGCGGGCTGTACATCTGATTTGCTGACAAACTATCACTGTAGCCAGGGCCCATCGTGTGGCGCAAGGACTCCACCTGAGAAACCAAGGAAACGAGAAGAAGAAGAAAAAAAAAAAAGAAAAACAGTTACAAGAAGGACAAGAAAATGTTAGAAAATTTAATAAGATGAAGTAATATTTTATAACAATAATGTTGTTCTACAAATCTCATTCAATATACACAGGCTGTCCTCACTCTGGAAAGTTACATTTATTCTATAAATGTAAGAAAGTTCCTCACAAACTCTCTTCTAGAGGTACAATTTACAATATAGATGTTGGTCTGATAGAATCAGGACCAGCTGTCTGTACTCCCAAGGAGATCCACCTTCTCAGTGTATTTGACACAATCACATAGACCTTCTTTAGATGCAGGTGCTAGAACTTTAAAAAGAGAATCCAGGCCATATAGTTTGATTCATTGTTGTTATTGTTTACCAACACTAGAGCAGCTGGATAAGACAGACATCACTGGCAGCTGGTCTGAATGCAATCAGATAAAAATCAGTGCTGTAATTGAGGGGACATTTAAAATGAATTCTATATGACAGCCTATGATTAAGTATCTGAGAGATATGAAACGCGTAAGGTGGTAAAGTTGTATCCTTAAGTTCTACAATAAACTACTAAACTATATGTTTTGACAAGCCTGCCTAGAAAACTGCTCCCTGCTAGTGCCTGCCCTTTTTTCTTTATATAGGTTTTTAGGATTGTCATACTTTTGCACAAGTAATTTGGCATTTGCATTTTTATCCTCAAAATATAAACAATCAATGTCCAACAGAGGTTACAGTTTGCCACTTTTAGCCAATGGCAAAGAGAGCCAAACAATGGTTTGTTTTCAGGCAGTGATCCTCCTGTCACTACTAGTGACTGGCAGAATTTATTAAAGTGAACGGCAAGGTGAATTTCTATGATATGGCTTCTCACCACTAGTTAAGTATATGTTTAACGAAAATAGAGGAAAGGGAAGTTGTTTGAAGTGCAAGAAAGATGGGTGAAAGTGGAACATTTTAAAGTGCATGCCAGAAGGATAGGAGCTGAGAAAGAAAGGGCAGAAAGTTGCATCACTAAGCTTGAAGAGCAATAATGTTGAAGAGTTGAAAAAAAAAAAAAAAGGAATTAAAATGCAACAGTATAGAGAACTGTGTGAAGTAGGGGAAACTGACCTGTGAAGGGGGATAAGAATCCCCATTTAAGCCCTGCATCGCCATGAACATATCATTAGATCCAGAGAGGTTGAATGAACCACCAGAACCTGAGAGAGAGAGGTAAGAGAGAAAGATAGTCGAAAAGGATGGAGTAGATGGAGTTGGAGTAGATAGTGAAAAGAGGAAAATAATGATATTAAAGTGAGGTTAATAACAGAAACGGAAAAATATAAAATAAAACGGAGTGTGTGAGAGGTGGACAAGTGGATCAGCAAAAAAAGGCAGAAAGAGAGCAGGAAAAGTGTGAGAAAAAAAGACAAGTGTTAATGGGTTGGAGACAGATTTAGAGAAAGCACAGTTGTCACAGAGCGGGCACGAGAGGAAAAGTCAAAGCAATGGATAGGAATTGGAGAGATAAAGGGCAATTTTGTAAAAAAAAAAATGTGTATTGAAAAGGGACACAGGATAGAGATTGGAGCATTGAGACACCGAAGGAGGGAGAAAATAAGAGATGGGGAGGAAGAAAGGAAGAAAGCCATTAGACAGGGTAGTTGCCCTTAGAGATACATTAATTAATAATTCAGCAGCGGATGGAGGATGTTAGATAACTATGCTGGGGTAAGTTGGGGAGTGGGTTGGCAGCTCTGAGTAAGGAGTCAGAAGAATAGTCAATGTGGCTCTGTTTCAGTACAGAAGGTTATTTACCTGCAGAGGTAGGGGTTGTTGGTGAATTGGCCCCGCTGTGTCCTCCCTGTGTCACACTAACAGCCGTCTTCACAGCATAGATATTTGCCTCTTCCTGGAACTTTCCAATGTTCTTCTTGTACCGAATTCTCTTGTTTCCAAACCAGTTTGAAACCTGATGGATCAGAAATATTTGAATGCACGTTTTTATATTTGGCATTAAATATGCACAAATTTATTAAAAGGGTTGTCCAAATTTTTGCCAAGTCCTACCAGAATGATAGGACATTGCAAAAAGATAACTTAACCCTGTGATCCTCGCTGAGGACATCCCCTTTAATATATACACGACTTGCAGCATTCCAATTTGGTATTAAAACCGCTTTTATTCGAACAATAACATAGCGACGTTTCGAATACAACAGATCCTTTTTCAAGACATCACCTTTAATAGCAGTGATAAAACACAGTAATACACTATACATGCCTATGTATAGCAAAGCACACACAAGAACCATATTATAAATAAGGAGGTAGGGAACTAAACTTGTGATGTAACGCTCTTGTTAAAGAGTTTCCTTCTACTAAGGGTGGCCATACACACAGCACCTCGCTTTAGACCTATACATAGGAAGATATTGAATGATTTGGTCATTCTGACAAAGTGTCAAAGAGCACTTGTAGATTCACCTTAGATGTAAGGCCCCTGCTTTGTGAAAATAAAACTCAGGGAACATCCATAGAGCATAGTTCAATATTATTACAATTACTTATTTGATCAATCATTACAACCAATGTAATTGTGTGGGCCAACCCATACACGTCGAGGAAATATTTAAATAAGCTCTAGTATCCACCAACACTTTTGCAGCATCTTTGTCTCGTCTTGCAGGAAAGCAGTACAAAGTCAAATAATACAGTCAAGACCAGTGTTCATTTCTTGAAATTACAATACAAGGGGCGAGGTAATTTGTATCTCATTTTGTAGGTTGGCACCAAAAGTAAGAAATAGATGCCCAGGGGGCACGTTATTACCTGTGACACCGTTATGCTGCACTTCTTTGCCAGCTCCTCCTTTGCCTCCTCACTAGGGTATGGGTTACTCAGATGTGAGTAGAAATATTCATTCAAGACTTCAGTAGCTTGTTTACTGAAATTTCTTCTCTTCCTCCTGCAAGGTAAACAGAATGTATTAATAATCAGTGTTAAGTCCATATACATGGGATATAAGTTATAAAGAACCCAAAAGGTTAATTTTTGACAAAGACTGCACTTTGCAAGGACCACCACTTTAACATGAGCATGTTGTCAAACAAAAAATCTAGAACACTACGTACCGTGCATCCAGAAATCGGGAGCGAAGGATCATGACGGCCTCACAGGTGCTCTGCTTGAGCTGCATCTGAATGGAGCTAAATTTTCGGTGAATGATCCCAACCATTCGCTCAATTTCCTTTGGTGAGATAGGTCTGGTTCGGCTCTGCTCTCTCAGCAGGTTCATTACATGGGTTGTGAACTCATTACAGGCCTTTTTTTTTTATAAGGTGATAGAATGAGGAACAGAGAGAAAGAATAAATGAGAGAAGAAGGTAGCATGGAATGATGGAGAAAGAGATACAATGTTACAATTTCTTTTTTTCTTTTTAACACATTCTCCCAGCTCTTACCTGCTCGTACTTCTCCAGTTCAGCATGATAAATCTGTCGGATTTGGGAAAGTTTGTTTCTGTAATCTGAGTGCTCAATGGAATTATCAGGAGAGACGCCACCTGAAGCAGCTGCTGCTGCAGCAGCTGCTGCTGATCCACCACCTTTTTCTGGTCCTGCGACACCTTCTGCTAGTAGCATGTTGTCTAAGCGCATGAGCTGAGGGTCAACAGGCTCTTCCTCTTGGGAGTTACGAATACTCAATCCTGAAAGAGTAAATAGGCAAATATGAAATGGACAGCAAGTTTAGACACATGAAGGAGTGGTAGCAGAAACCAGAGGGCGACATGAAAAAAACCTGGTGGAATGGAATTGCATGGAAAGGACAGGCATAGAGTGTGGGAATTCTGCATCTATGTAGTGCAGTGGCTCTATGGCTAATTACTGGTGAACTTTACAGCTTTTGCTCTAGTTACTGGTAAAACCCTTTATGGAGCCTGTGTGTAAATGTGTTTGAGGTAGAGAAAAAAAGGATTTTTGGGAGTTTACTTTAGAAAAAAAGTACATATATGTTAAATAAAATCAGTAAAATGGAGACTAATACAGTAAAAAAAAACACATAAGGGTAAAGAAATGTGAGCCACTTAATATAAATTTCCATATTTCCCTCTTTATCCAGTCCCGCTTTACCCAGCCCCTCCCCCTGTCTACCAATGGACAGCCTTAGACAAGCAGAGGCTCCCAGCCACTGTCGTCATGGAGATGACCTAGTGACGACCTTTTCTCCCGCCACAGCAACAACAGAGGAAACATGGCTGCCATAGCAACGAGGGAGGGAGAGAAAATAAGAGAGAAATTGGGGGAGAAAGAGGGTGGATAGTAATGATCAAATGGAGAGGGCAAAGCATGAGTGATTCAATACACATGGATGGGCCTTATACCTTCAAAATTACACACAACAAAGTAGAAAACTCCTAACTGTCTGATATCAATGGACAAGAGCCCACAAGTGCACATTTAGCATTATAAAGGGAGACTTGTGATTCCTTGGCTGTTGAAGACTACAACTGGCAAGGGCTGCCTCAGGCTGCTGGGAACTGTAGCTAACAAAGAAACAGAGGGATGTGGTTGAGCAATTCCTGCCGAGGCAAACCAATAATATTACAATACTGTTACACTAAATACAAGATGTTCAGCACTTGTGTCAGAGTAGAACATTCCGTCACACTATCTTACCAAGGCCACGCCTACATTAAGGCCAACATTAAATTCACAAAATAAGCACAATGAAAAAGTCCAAATTGTTGGAAAAGAATATACTGTTGAAACAAAACCTGCTGAGAGATAAAGCTGAACAGCTGGAGGGCCAATGCTGCATGGCCTTTGTCTATTTTGAGAAAGATAAACAGTACATATTTTCTTTAAATAGCCTGAAAAGTGTGAAGGCATAGCTTTCTTTGTTTACACATGTACAGTACTCTGGTTCAAAAGAAATGGAGAGGTCATACTGCTATGGACTCTGCAAAAGTCACAAAATTACAGTTGCCAAGAATCATTTTAGCCATCAATTGGCTTACTTTTATTCTATAGAATAAGGTTTGTAGTTGGGATGTTGATCCAACATCCATTTATTGAAATGGTCTCCTGGCTGATCAATTGAATCACTTCACAGATTGTGGACATGGAAGGTTATTGATCATGTGATGACCAAATATAGGCAATGAGGTGGGCAACTGCAGCCACACTTGCACCAAAGATAATATAGTATAATTATACATTTATACAATAGCTGTAATCTGTAATCATCCAGCTTGCTAAAACAAAGCAGTCATATATTTTCTTTACATGCAATCCATGTATTAAAATATGTATATCTGTGAATTCAATGAAATGCCCTATAATAAATCTGCAATATATAATAGTAATTACTGCCTCGTCCAATTGCCTGAAAAGCCAGGATCTACTGGAAGCAAAACTTAAAGCGTTAGCTGTGACAACATACACTGAATTTTACTTTGTCTTTAAAAATTCTATTTCACAGACATTAAAATGTCTTCATTAAGAGACTACATTTTATAAATGCTCCAAATGGGACTGACATGTCACTGCCACCAATATTCTTTTGCCTTATAAGACCGTGACCCTCCAGTAAAGGTTTTGTTGAATATTCAAGGGGCTGTCCTCTGTTTAATGAGCAGTGATTAACGAGCCTCGTTGTTTACACTCCTAGGTGAACCAGATTCATGAGCTAATTACATTGCCCCCCAGCCTCCTCCTCTATGCCAAACACTATCACAACTATGTAATTAACACAGAGATATTAACGAGGAAGCTGGGCAGTGGTGTGACACACAGCTCTGTGAGTTAACAAATATAACAAATAAAGCCATTCTAAAGGTTTTATTAAAGGGAAGATCGACTTGCCACAAGCAAATAGCTTAACATTGTTCTCCCTAGAGAAAAATTCTGCAGGGTAAGGAAAAACCACATCAGCTATGCGCCTTGGGCCTCTCTGTAAGATTCGGTCAGGTCGGTATAGTCTACCAGCCTTTGGAATAACAAAACCAAGTTGCCAAAGAATGAGATTTGCAGTTTCCATTACTAAAATAGCAACAAGAAAAACATACACCCACTAAAGCAGGGACAGGCATAAAGGATTTCTGGGAATAACATTTACGCATGAGACTTGTGCAAGGGGGTTCTGGGAAGAAGGTGAGAAGGGAGCTTGCACAGAACTATAAAGAGAAACTTCATTAAAAACAAAAGGAGGGAAAAAAAAGCGGCAGAAAAGAGAACGTTCTAAACAGGAGAATGAAGGAAGAGCAAAATGGAATGCAGAAGCCATGGTATGTGTGTGCAGTGTCAGACATTTGATCCGCCACTGCCCTCCTCCCCCTTTCCATTAGCAGCCACTGTGTGTGTGTGTGTGTGTGTGTGTGTGTGTGTGTGTGTGTGTGTGTGTGTGTGTGTGTGTGTGTGTGTGTGTGTGTGTGTGTGTGTGTGTGTGTGTGTGTGTGTGTGTGTGTGTGTGTGTGTGTGTGTGTGTGTGTGTGTGTGTGTGTGTGTGTGTGTATGCACGCGCGCACTGAGAGATGGGGGGGGATACTTATTAAAGGAGAAAGAATCACAAGACAAAATCCTTTATTGCTACTCCACTGAATATGTTAGCCTCTTCATTGTTCCCATACTCTTGCAACAGCTAGATGCCACCTTTGTGCTCTTTAAACTACAGCTAAAAAGTCCTCGGCTAACACAGGACCACTCAAATGTTACTCTGGAACCTTCGTTCAGGTATACCCTAATATATTTTTATACAAACCCACTCTACACCCTTTGAGCAGATAAGCAAATGGTAATGCTATTGCAATCAGCATATAAACAATGGCAAATTATGCCCCCCTGCTTTTCCCTATGAATGTGGCTTTTCCTGTATCTTAAAGGCTTTTCTGTAGTTGACACTGTTTTTACAGAAAATTCCCATTTTACCGTTTGCAGATTTTAGTTTTTTCCCTTGATCTCTTGGAAAATGTAAAATTGGGGTTTGAATTTATACATAAGCATATTCCAAATTAAACGGTTTGAAACAGAAAAATTGTTTTTTTTTATACATCACCTGAACAATGCTACAGCCAGGCCCAGACTTGCAATCTGTGGGTTCTGGCAAATGCCAGAGGGGCTGCTATAAGGTGCCATAGAAAGTCAGTATTTAGTGGGCTGGTAGGGGCTGTGTTGGGCCTCTGTGTGTGCTTCTGTGTACCTGAAATGTCAGGGCCTATTTTAATTCTCAGTCTGAACCTGGCTACAGCATTACTTGCCTTTCTCAACAAAAACTATAAGAGAGATGTGAAGGTGTACAATCCTTTTAATTTAATTCAGAAAACATACCTGTTTTCTCTTTAATTTCACAAAGAACGCTGAAAAGTGCAGGTTTCATCCTGTGGCAGTTTAAAGCATGTTTCCTATAAAAAAAGAAAGAAAAATCATGTATTTAATAATTCACCGAGAACAGTATACCACATGTACATCACTGTATCATAATAGAGATGAGCTGCAGTTATTAATGTAGGAATACTCTACATCATTATAGATACTCATTATCCAGCCCAGCATGTTTATTATCAGTGTGCGCTGTAGGACACCCCTCTGATTCCAGCAAAGTTGGTCTAATCTGCAATTATGAAAATTGTGAGCAGTGATTAACACTTACTGTGATATGTATTTAACACATTTATATGCCAGGGAGAGCTATGGTGCCAAGCTCCCAGCATTTCTAAGGGCATAATTACCATTTCATACAAATATCAGCGAGCAATTAAATGATCACATGACAATTAAGTGAGCCAAGCTCAAGTTGTAGGGAAAATATCTGTAAGAGAATTATGGACACTGAACTGCCCATGCAAACTGTAGACAACGTGCAATGATCTAGGAAATCCAAAAGTAAGTTTTTCCATAAGGAAAAAAAAAAAGATGTAAACACACATGAAAACGGTGCAAGAATGAATACAGTATGAGCATAGACTATAAACCATTAGGCACGTTTGAGCAATCTGACTACTGTTGAGTATAGGATCATATAAAGTACTTTGGTTGTCTGATACATAGGGCTTACAAGACAATCTGTAAAAAGTTTCTTTCTATCCTTGGTGTACAACCATTACATTCACTGGTGGCACAGTTAGGGGTAGGCCATAAATGCTTTCAGTTAGGAAACAGGTAAGGACTGCAAAAACTAAGTGAGATCCATTGAGCATTGTGATAACCTGAAACCATATAGTCTCAAATTCACCATTAATGTATTAAATAGGCAGGAATGCTAATATATAACTTGTTCCAACATGAAAGGGCAGGTTGTACTGTTCACCAACACAGGCAGGGGGGGCCTTCCTCAAGAGAAGAGGGGTTTGCACACAAAGGCCCATTTTAATAAACAGTATTTACAGCAACTTCACCAAGCAACTGAGGGAGGTAGTACAGGTAGAGTGTTATTTAAATCCATTACTCAAATAGCTTACAATTGTTTGTAACAAAGCCAGCAAAGAGCTTTGTTGATGGCAAAAGAATTCTATTAGGTTGTCATCTTTATAGGTTAAAGGCAAAGTGCTGCACAGGCCCCTTATGTAGAAACGCATGCATTACAATTAAGTATAAGCAGCAAGAATGCACTAACACCTTTATGCCTCTGGGCACGATAGCTCTATGCCAACAAAGCCACAGACACAGCTAAAATGTTGCAGAGCCAGAAAAAAAGAGGTGGGATTAAAGTGTAACGAGAAGTTACTTGGCCCCACAGCAAATACAAGTTAGGGCCCCAAAACATAGGTAAGTTGACCTACTTTAACAAGATATATAGAAATATATAGAAATTGCTCATAAATTAGGGGCTTAAAGGAATTGTTCAGTGAAAAAATAAAAACTGGGTAAATAGATAGGCTGTGTGAAATAAAAAATGTTTCTAATATAGTTAGCTGGAGTGACTGGATGTCTAACATAATAGCCAGAGCTCTACTTCCACATGGGTCAGATCTGTTGCTTTTGAATCTGAGCTGAATGCTGAGGATCAATTGCAAACTCACTGAACAGAAATGTACCATGTGGCCCCCTTCAAGTCGCTGACTAACTCAGAGTTATAGAGCTGAAAAGCAGGAAGTAGTGTTCTGGCTATTACCTTAGACATTCAGTCACTCCAGCCTTTATACATTACATTTTTGCCTAACTAACTATATTAGGAACATTTTTTATTTTACACAGCCTATTTACCCAGTTTTTATTTTCACACTGAACTGTTCCTTTAATGGGTCCTTTTAACTTCTGGGCTTCCCCCTGAAACTGCATGGTCTGCTTCCTCTGTAGTTACACCCCATAGGTTTGGCTTTGACATAGACAACATTTTACTCGGGACATTTGCTTAGTATACAGACATTAATTTCATATACTGTTTCTGTATGCTCAGCACCAACATGTGTGAATTACATCCCCCTTTTGTTCTTGCTTGTTCACACTAGTGATCATAAAACCTACACCCATGACAACACCATAAAGATGAAGTGGCACATCCAATGTCTGCCAGCCTAATAAACTTTTACAAGCACAAACATTCAGACACACATTCACACCCAAATATGTATCATCATGTGTTTAGCATCGACATGCAGCTGAAACCACTTCCCAAATATGTATATATTGTTTATAGGTTACCAGTAGAGATAAAGGAAAAAAAATGTTACCAATCAGGATAGAGAGCAATATCTGTAAGCCTTTTGCCAACATAAAACATAGGTAACACTTAAAGCAGCCCTACTCTCGAAACAGGATCAGCATCTACATAGTTGACAAACGGAGAATTTGGACACAGCAACAAAAACCTATGTTAACCAAGAGTGTATACTGCCCCTTTAAGCTGGTCATACACATGACAGACCTCTGGGATCCAAAGAAGAAAGGCAAATAAAAAGATATCTCAGCATGCAGTCATGAGAACTCTACACATTCGCCAGCTGAACTCCTCAACAAATCATATTAGCTAGTGAACACCTGGTCAGAACAGCAATTTCCATTGTACATGAACATATTCTTATGGCGTATCAGTATGTATTGGGTCCTACGCATGGAGACATTTGTGACTAACCACGTAAAAAACCTACCAAACTAGCAGCGTAAATCTGGCCATGCATTGTGTACTTTAGACCAGGAATCGTCCTTAACTTACAGCCAGCTAGAATAATGTATCATATTTCCCAACATAAGCAATAAGATTCAGTACACTCTTTATTTGTGAAAGGAAATGGTTATGACAACATAAACAACAAAAATTGTATTGGCAATTTCCCACAATCAATATAAGAAGAAAAAAAGGTGATGGAGGCAATTTTGGTAATAGTGCCACTATGCAAAACCAGCGACCAGACATCCAAAACACTGTGTGCCACGGCACATGTCAAACCAGTATTTCAGCTGGCGACATCCCACAATGCCCCTGCAATGTAATCTTCCTTTAATTAGGAAACCACTGAGCACTTCTCAGTTGCAGTTATAGGTCACAAACTACTGGTTCTGTACAACAGTTCCTATTTAAAACAATGAATTGAGTAGTGTGGGACATTTGTCCAACAACTATAGTACACTGGTAGAGATACATGCCCTGCGTGAAATGAGCCTTGGTGCATGGTGAAACGGAAAGGAACAATGTCAGTTAACATGACATACAACTGAATACAAAGTACAGTAGCTCAGCTTAAATAATGTGCTCCCTTGACAAGGGACTTTGAGAACCAATAGAAAAGATTGTATCCACCCCTCTTCAACTACTTCTAAACTATTAGAACAAATATGATACATTTGTAACAATTTTGCTAAATAGCAAGATCTTTTGGCTGACTCAACGTTACCCCAAGCATAATGGAAGGAGGGGAGCTTTGCACCTTTATTTTTTACCTTACGCCTACAATTTTTTTTTTTTTTTTTTAATTATGTATCTAGGTTTTCTTCAAACGAATGGAAGCAACCACACTTGACATCCTCCGCTCACGCATTTTATACATAAATCATTAGAGCTGATAATCTTTGCATGAGCACCAATGATGCTCTTTAATTGAAGTGAAGTGCATAGATAAAGGTTATTATACATGCACTGTTAACTATTAAAATAGAAGAGCAATTTTGTGCACATGTAATCAGATAGAGGACAATGCATTTTTCTCTATTTCAAGGGAAAATCATAGAAACCATTAACAAAAAATGTCCGCTATAATATAAAAGAAATATCCGTTATGGTAAATGTATGTTGGTATGCACAGGGTGCATAGGCTGTTTTTTTTTTTCATTTTCCTAGGAAGTTAATTGGATTAGCATGACTGTACCATTACATAAAATGCACCTTCTCAAAATAAATATCCATGCAATTGTACATTTTATAGGCTGACAGAGTGGTAAATACCAGAGTAGCAACATGGATGCATGAAGAAAAAGCAAATTGTAGGGCCTTTGAACTTTTCTGTTTTCAGAGGGAGAATAGAAATGAAATTATACCCAGTGTGCAGCACACAGTGCAATTAGAATCACAAAAGCCTTAAAAGCACATTGCAGATTATAACAAAAGCCCATGTTTTCTCTATTCGTGTAATGTCAACAAGAGAGCCTAAAAGTCAGGCAATCTGTACACTTAGCCTTTTGCATTGCAAAGGATTCAATTATTGGCTTGTATTATACTTATACAGTACAATTACACAATAAATATATCCAAGCTTATGAGTAATGGAAATGCAAGGCCTAGTGAGCTGCATGGGGCAAATTACACCATTCTGGTCATGTCATGAGCTTATCAATGTTCTTATTAAGATGCAGTTTATAGGGTAGATTAGGTGCAGTGATTATGCTTTGTATTTATAAGTGATGCAGGGGGAATTTAGTAGTGCATGAATTCTTAAAGCAGACAAAGGAGTTTATTTAACCAGAGCTGTGCCATGAAGGGCCTAATGCTTTGCAGCTGCTGATAAGTTAGTGGTCTGGGAATCCAGCACATTGCAGAGACTATTCAAATGCACATGGAGAGAAATAAAAAATTCATGTTGCAAAGGTTACCTATTATTTTATAAATCACTACACTTAAATGGACATGTGATACTGTTAGAATTGTTCATTTATAAGTGGGATAAATAATAAAAGCATAGCACATCATTCTGAGTGTTTCAGTACATACAATGAATTATAGGACACAAAGTACAAGTGGGCTGCATATGTTTAGGCCTACCCTACACAGCAACACTGACAATTATGACAATACTCTGGTTCTTAAAGCACTGTTTAGGACACAATAGTGGGTCAGTATGTGTGTCTCCATAGTCCCCATGGTTACACTGAAAACCAGCTGTAATTAAAAGATATCAAATTTGGTTCCTGTCTACAAAAAGTTAAAGAAACCACATTGAACAAACAAAGACACCTATGGACATGCAAGATTTGTTCACAAAGACTAATAAATTAAATTATACAATATTTTTTCCATTGACTATTTATAAATTGGAATCACCAGGATGTATATACAAGTGACATCTATTTATAGAGCACAGTGATATACTTAAACTATGAAGGTGCTTTATAATATATACAGTCAATGGCCTCAGAATGAATTATTCACAAGAGCTTACATTTTAAAGGGGAGAGAGCTGTTGCTAAAATAAGTGAATACATTTTTGAAGAAAGTTAGGAGGCAGACATACTTGTTTAACAGCCTAAGGGGGAGGAGCTTGTAAATAAACCTAAAGATACATGCACACAAATATCTTTCTTTAATGTAAATAGCCAGGAGAGAGATTCTAGTAGCTCTGGTATGGGAGCTGCTTGGATTTGTCAAACACAAAGCTAAAGCCTACAGAGAATGTTTGTAATGATTTTGGACACATTATTACATGCGTTTAGTGAAAAGCAATGGCAGGGCCTGAATGATTCAATGTAACTTGTGCCTGTGCTGTACTTTGGAAAACTAACATGTAAATGCCTGTGCTCTTACAGCAGGAACAGATGTTGCTTGGGCCTAATACTTAGTATCACAGAGGGAATTTAAAGGACTGCTAGAGAAATCAGCAGGAAGTGTGTATAAAGGTTACACTTATTTAGTAACTTTTGTTGCCCATAAAGATATAAAATGTCCACTTTATACAGAATCAAGTAAAAGGTTTTCTATTAAATGAACTAAAAATACTTTTGTACTTGAGCAGTCTCTCATACACAAGGAGCAGTCTCTCATATACACGGAACAGTCTCTCACACACACAAAGGCCTCTTCTCCAGCACCTAGAGTTCCCCCCTCCCTCTTGTACTCACTTTGCTTGGGCTTCGTCAAGGCTCTGGTCAGTGATAGTCATGATCTGTTGCAATATGTCGCCGATATCCTGCTTCCTGGGCTCCCCATTGTCCGTAGGGGGCTCGTGCATAGGATGAGGAGTCAGAGTTTGGGGTCCCCCATGGAGGGGGAGTCCTGGAATCCCCACCCCCCTGGCCTGCATCAGCCTTCCTTGTTCATCCATCTGAGCAGCAGCAGCGAGGGATCGCTCTCCTGTTTTTATGTGTTTCTCAGTTGTCCCCTCAGCTGTGTCTCCTTGTACAACTCCCCCTGTCCTTCATAGAACTCTCCTCCTCCTGCTCCGAGTCCCGTCCTGCTCTACTGATCGCTTTTTGCTTCCAACATGCGATTTGCTCGCAGGGAAATCGCCTCGTCTCCCAGCAGCGCCAATGAATCCCTGATTGTGGCCAGTGACTACAGATCGCTCCCCTCCTCGCGCCCAGGCTTCCTTTCTCCTCAAGTGGCGGCTCCTCAGATAGATCGCTCTGTGTTGCGCTCTCCACAGCGCTGGGCCGCTAAATCGCTAGAGCTCGGACACCTCTATCCGGATGGGGATCAATCCTGCTTCGTTTTTTTCCTGGGATCCCTAAAAAGAGCCAGGAGCGCTGTATTGAGGCTGGGAAAGAGGAGTGTAAAATGGTGAATTACTAGGGAGGGGGAGGGAAAGGGAAGGAGGAGGGAGAAACGTTCTTGTCCTGCCTCTCCCCTTTCTTAGGGAATCATAGCTCACTGCTGCCCCCTCTCAGCAACTCCCTCGTCTTTTACTGCCTTTTGCCGCTTTGCACCCCCCGTGGCCCTTTCGATGTTGAACTACAACTCCCACAAATCCCTTTCAGCCTGTGTTGTCACGTGCTGCCTACTTGTGTTTCATCTATTCATATGAATGAGGTTCACACGATCCACCCGGCCATTGTCCAGTGAAATTTTAATTGAGTGATTTAAACTACAAGTGTCACATAAGTATTTATGTCTACTGTATCTCATCTACAGTATGTGGATGGGCCTTGTTCACAGCTACATACTCCATTCATCATTATTGCTCCACAAGAATATACTAAATTCCCAGCTTCATGTGTAGTTTATAGGTAAGAGCAGCAGCAGCAGCTGCCTAGGAGTTGCCAATACCTGGCCACGAGTAGCATTCCTGGTATTCCTTGTTGTCCTATATGTATGGATCACTAGTTCCAGGGGCCAAGTGGAAAATGCCCCTCTGACTGTAATCCCTATATCTCTGCATTTCTAACTCTGGCCTATTCTTCTGTAGAGATCAGTGCACTGAACTGCCATAGGTGCCAACTGAGCACACTCACATGCTGACTAGTGATGAGTGAATCTGTCTCGTTTCGCTTCTCTGAAAAATTCAAATCAAAAATTAGCAAGACATCGAAAAATTTGCAAAAAGCATTAAAGTCAGTGGGCGTCAAAAATTATTTTGATGCGCTGCACATTTTACACATGCGACATATTGTACTCATGCAACATTTTTTGTTACACAGTTTGCCAGTCTAGGCCTGTGCCCAGTAGATCATAACTGATTTACATTAAACAAGAATCGTTCATTGCAAGCTTTAACTGCCCTTAAAATGTTAGTATATTGATACATTTGTTTCTGGTGGCATACAATTTGTTTGGATACACTTTGTTTGAGTTGAGGTCAGCACAGCTGAGTAATTAAAAATGTACATAATATATACAATGTCTATATTATGTAAATTATAATCATATATAGAACACCACAAAATACAAATCCCTACTGTACTTGTGACATCTTATAAATAAAGTCTGGTGAGGTCTTTTTATGTTTAATGACGTGTATGGCTAGTTTCTCCCAGTTCTAGTTGCAGTGCCCAAGTATGATCTGGCCTAGTACCACAATGTGATTGGTCTTACTGAGCTATTTAACAGTGAAAACTTTGCTCATACAACTACATATTGTTCTTGTAATGCAATTCTGCAGGATATAAATGGAGCAGAATAACCAAAGCATTAAGCGCAAGTATATTAATTTTTTCTCACTAAAGCAAATGGGTGCAGCATGCATCGTGTGTATCGTGATAGTATTACTAACTTGTGCCAGCAAATTTGCCCAAATCCTAGGGTGGTAAGTCTAATTGCAGGGTTACAAACAAATTTGACATACACATGGATTGCCTTTCTGGACAAATCACTGGAAAGAGGGAATCCATATTTAATCCTTGCAGCTCCTCCTTGTGGCCTTGAGCAAGTCCATTAATACATCTGTGCCTCAGACACAAACATGTATTATTATTGCATACACTATGGAACATGAAATATGCTAGTGGTTCTACAAGGCTAAGACAGCTAAGCAAGTATGAACAGCCTCACCTACAATAGTAGGAGAGTAAGTCAAGCAAGACTAGTGACCCTCCCAGGGCCGCCATTAGAAATCACGGGGCCCCGTACAACAAAATTTTTGGGGCCCCCTGGGCCCCGCCCACACTGACGACCAAGCTCCACCCCATTTCCCGCCCACTCCACATCGCAGTTAAAAGACCACACAGACATCAGCGCTAAAAAAGTAACCCCCCCCACACAAGTTGTAAAAAGCTATTGATGGTCAGGGCCCCCTTATATACATTGGGGCCCCAAAAAAAAAAATTAAAATTTTTTTTTTTTTTTTTTTTTAAAAATTGGTGGCAGGGGCCCCCTTATAAGTTAAAAACAAATTGGGGCCCCAAAAAAAATTTGAAAAAAAAAAAAAACATTGGCGGCAGGGGCCCCCTTATAAGTTAAAAACAAATTGGGGCCCCAAAAAAAAATTTGAAAAAAAAAAAATTGTTTTGAAAAAAAAAAAAAAAACATTGGCGGCAGGGGCCCCCTTACAAGTTAAAAACAAATTGGGGCCCCAAAAAAAAATTTAAAAAAAAAAAAAAAATTTTTTGAAAAAAAAAAAAAAACATTGGCGTCAGGGGCCCCCTTAAAAGTTAAAAACAAATTGGGGCCCCAAAAAAAATTTAAAAAAAAAAAAAAATTTTTTGAAAAAAAAAAAAACATTGGCGGCAGGGGCCCCCTTATAAGTTAAAAACAAATTGGGGCCCCAAAAAAAAATTTGAAAAAAAAAAAAAATTTTTTTTGAAAAAAAAAATAAAAACATTGGCGGCAGGGGCCCCCTTATAAGTTAAAAACAAATTGGGGCCCCAAAAAAAAATTTGAAAAAAAAAAAAAAATTTTTTTGAAAAAAAAAAAAAAAAACATTGGCGGCAGGGGCCCCCTTACAAGTTAAAAACAAATTGGGGCCCCAAAAAAAATGTAAAAAAAAAAAAAAATTTTTTGAAAAAAAAAAAACATTGGCGGCAGGGGCCCCCTTATAAGTTAAAAACAAATTGGGGCCCCAAAAAAAAATTTGAAAAAAAAAAAAAAATTTTTTTTTTTAAAAAAAATAAAAACATTGGCGGCAGGGGCCCCCTTATAAGTTAAAAACAAATTGGGGCCCCAAAAAAAAATTTGAAAAAAAAAAAAAATTTTTTTGAAAAAAAAAAAAAAAACATTGGCGGCAGGGGCCCCCTTACAAGTTAAAAACAAATTGGGGCCCCAAAAAAAAATTAAAAAAAAAAAAAAAATTTTTTGAAAAAAAAAAAAACCATTGGCGTCAGGGGCCCCTTACGAGTTAAAAAAAAAATTGGGGCCCCAAAAAAACATGTTTTAAAAAAAAAGATTGGTTGCAGGGGCCTATAGAATATTAAAATAATACATTGGTGGCCAGGAGGTTAAAAAAAAAAAAAAATACACAAACTGGTGTTCAGTAGAATTGAACTCACGGCTTCAGTACTTCAACTTCACCTCCTTTCGTGACTTCGGGTCTTTTCACTGCTTCAGGACTTCGGCTTCGGCTGTTTTCGTGACTTCGGGTCTTTGCGCTGATTCAGGACTTCGGCTGTTTTCGGCGCTTTGTGACTTCGGCTTTTTCCGTGACTTCGGGTCTTTTCGGCGCATCGGCTTCGGCTTTTCGGCACTTCCGCATTCGGCAGCACAGAGGGAAGACGTACGGCTCGGGCGCTCGTAAGGGGGGCCCGGATCTTCAAAAAATGCAGCGCTGCCGGGCCCCCCTTCATGCCCGGGCCCGGTACGCTTGTCCCCCCTGTCCCCCCCTGATGGCGGCCCTGGACCCTCCACAATAAGCACTGGGCACAGAGATCCTGGTGAGCAAAAAGTATGTTCTTAGCTGTGTCCTTACTTCCAGGGTGACTTTTCTTCCTGTACACGTGACATCAGTAAATCTTGTGCATCTGTGTGCATAGACCTGGGTAGCCTACTCAGAATAGATAATATGGCAAATGGGCATATTTGCCCTCATACTTGGCTACATTTTACAGAGTAAAGTAAGACATTGGAAATTGCAATTTCATGAGACTATATATTATATATAAAATTAGTGCTGCCCAACTTTTTGCAAGAATATATGTGTGGTAGAATGATATAGTATACGGGCTAATGTTCATGGCCAGGATTTTGATAAAATATGAAGAAATGTATGATTCCAGTGCCCCTTGGAATGCCAAATCCAGCCCAAAGGCCTCCAGCTGGATAGCACTATTCATTGGCGGATTAATGACATGTGGGGTCCTTAGCTATATCCACACAGGTCTCCCTTCTAGGCGACTGCTGGGTTGGAATGCGTGCAGATCCAGGCATGAGTGCACCTGAGCTCTCTACACTGGGTCTGGTTCAGGTACCAGCAGGTGCACTAGACCAGACCCAGCAATGCAAATAAAAATAAATATGAAAAAATAATAATTGAAAAAAATCTAGATGACCCCTGATCACATTGGGCCTCATAGAGCACTATTTTACAATGTAAGTGTTAGATGTGTAGAAAAAACTTTGTAGACTTGGAGTCCTAATGCTAATATGAATATATAGGGCTATATTCTGAGCAAATATATAAGCATATACAGGTATGGGACATGTTATCCAGAATGCTTTGGACCTGGGGTTTTCTGAATAATGTATATTTCCGTTATTTGAATCTTCATACCTTAAATCTATTAGAAAAATAAACCCAATAAACTGGTTTTGCTTCCAATAAGAATTAATTATATCTTAGATTGGATCAAGTACAAGGTACTGTTTTATAATTACAGAGAAATAGAAAATCTGGATTATTTGGAAATAATGGGAGTTGGCCGTTCTGTAATTTGGAGCTTTCTGAATAAGGGGTTTCCAGATAATGGATCCCATACCTATATAGTATTATGCTGGTCTTAGTGTTTGAATGCTCACAAAGTGTGGCATGGCATCTAGGTGCACATACTTCAGACCTTCAGCTTAGGGTGGTAAACTGATAATCTTGGCATGCAAAGAAACCCACATAGACATATGTAGTTAAGGTATAAAGTAGTTAAAATATGCAATATGGTTGTAAGGTAAATATAGTTTTACTATATCCTATACTTATTTTGCTTTAGGCTGTTATTAAATGTAGGGTTGTGTGGATTTCAGGCCTCCCCTACACAGCACAGCTTTCGTCCCTTGCTTTATTGGGGCAGTCAGTAAGAGATAACATTACAAAGCATGCTGGATTATCAGCATTGCTCCTGTTTGGAGACGACGCCAAAGTATTTGAGAGCATTGCCTTTGGATATTGCCTTTGCACAATATCCAAAGACTTTGTTACATGGCTACTATTTGTTTCAACAAAAAGCATCTTTGGCCTACAAATGTAAACAGTTGAGCCTCTGGGGCATACTTCCATGATGTGCTCCATCTGCCTAGTGGTCTATTGTAGCAAAGAGCAGGTGTTCATTCTGGAAATGTGATCATTTACCATGACCTCCGCCCACCTCACTTCATTTAAGGCAAAGGAATCAAAACATTCACCACTTACCAGAATTGTGATTGTTGCAGCTTTGTATTGTATGACCCTACCAACTCATTTCTCTGACTCCTTTTTTATTTTGCCTTTGCATTCATTCACCTAGCCTCTGCATCCTGCCCAACTCTGAACAGTCCTCTGTTCTTTCCACTCATTTTCCAAATACAATCTAACAGATTGATTTCATGTATTGGGGACAGTCACAGTTACCTTGTATACTGTAGTTTCATATGTTGCAACAGACTAGAATTATAAATGGAGTGAGCTGCAAATTAACTGGAACATAAAAATCGGAACATAAAAATTTGATATTTACACAAGATACCAAACTTTTCCAGAAAATCTCCAAAGCCTAAAAAAGTAAACTGTCAATTGTATAATTTAGCTGTTATGTGCAATATACAAAACATTTTTTAACATTATTGTATATATTATAAACAGTATTACCATGTATTTAAAAAAAACCTCTAACAGAACACCAAATAATCTAGAATGAATTTCATAGTATCCGTATATGTGGCATGTACATCTCACAGTAATTTATAAGGCAGTCAAAAGTTTCAGATGACCTTTCCAATACACAAGGCCATAGTAGATTAATTCCCTAATGTAGGTCATATATATTCAAGGTGACTTCTAATATCCTTGACAATAACAAACAGCACTGTTCCCCAAAGTACACAGCAACACAAAAAACAACCAATTGATGCATATTGTCTGACCAGTAAAAAGTGTTTATTTCTAAAGTTGCTTATTGCCTTTAATACAAATATACTATTTGACAAAAATAAACGGAATAATAATTGCAAGATTTTGTACTGTAAGATAAGTAAACTGTTAGCCCCTGCTATATGTCTTGGAATTCCACTGTGTACAGCCCGATTCCTGTACAGCTTATGGGAATTCCATTGTAATGAGTTTATGGCAGCAGCGACTGCACAGTGAATATGCCTGTTTAAAAGAGTAAGGTGATTGTACCTGGAAACACTGTGTACATGGAGCGGACCATGTGAGCATGCATTTCAGTTCCATAATCAGGTCCATGTGCCTGCGCCCGGGTTGACACAGTTGTTCTGAATGTAGTCACAAAAGAAGGCTGTTGCCAGCAGAGGGGATGATTCTTGAACCTGAGTTTATCCACAGGCCAAGAATCAGCTCCCTATACATTAGCCTTAAGGTTTTCTTTCACAGGAACTGGGGGGGGGTTCTAGATCAAACCACAAAAATACAGTCCCTAGACAATTATGTGTCCTCTACCAGATATTACAGTTGGCATTTAGGCAGTTAGAGTTCTACAGTCTCCAATGGCAATAGTTCTTCACCTAGTGTTAAGGATTGCACATGGTGATGCTAGGCTTGTGTGCACTTGTGGTCCTAAAATATACATACTTTTATACAAATGAATGTACGTCTTACAGGATTTTGCCATATAAACATTCCATCAGTGATATAAGATTTGTAATGTAGTAGAGCTCAGCCTATGAGTAAATGCCCCAACAGGCACAAACCCATTAGGCCTAGCGAATAAATGTATTTTAGTATTTTATCTTTTATTTTTAACCACTTTTTGGTTTGATTCTTTTGAAAGAACCTCACAATTTCTGCTAGAGCTCAATACATCAGCAATTTCCTTGTTTGGTTCTTTACAACCACCTTTATTGTTTCTGTTGTCTATGCCACCATGTTTATTCTTTCTTTGCTAATAGATATGGGATTATTGTATAATGATAAGGTAATGATTGGCTATTGGCAGAATTAGTGCTGTTTGTTTGTTGGATTATTCCTTAACAGGACGGAGCATGATCTAGAAGATAAGTTTTCCCCTCTGTCAACCCTGTTATCTCCTCATTTATTTTCCTTAGGGTTTCAAGATGTTAGCTTAATCAGTTGTGGTGTGAAGGGGGGAAGTGACCCTCACAACTGCTGATTTACACTTGAAATAAAACAGATCGAGGGGGAGGGCAAATGAAAACGAGAAGGCGGGAGAGAAAGGCATCTCCCTAGTTTGTTCAGGACTCTGTGTTAAAACCTGGGGAGACCAAACATTCAGGGACAAAACAACAGAGGTTCAGTGGCAGCTGGGGATCAAGGAGTATGGGGGTCCTAGCAGGGGTCCTTACTGATGTGCAATTTCAATATGAGAGAGAATAACCTAACCCCTATTGTAATATATACAGTAAGAATATTATAGGGGTCGTTATCAATGCAGGATACAGTATGCAAATTTAAAAAAAAAACGTTTTTTTGCATGTTGCACATTACGTCCTGCATCGTGTCAGCTGCCACAGGCCTCTGCACTGTTTTGGACTGCATTGTGCAGCTCTCTACCCAAGAAGTGAAGGCAGGGGGAAGCAGTTGGTAAGGGCAAAGCTCTGCTGCACCCACTCACACTACACCACGGGGTGCAAGTAACCAGCATTCCAGTTAGATAGTTGTAGTGTTCAGGTTTGGTGCAGTTCAGAATAGGGAAGCGAACTCCTCCTCTGCTCTCAAAGATTACCTGTCTAGGAATCAGAAGTGCATTGTGGGTTAGGCTAGGGCACGAGTTGAGGTTATCTGCATTTGGGTCAGGTGTGGGTTGAGTTTTTCCTGACCCACACATCGCTAGAGCAGGCTGACTAGCGGAATGGTGCTAGGTACAATGTACAAGGAGCAGGCATTTTGGCTAAAACTAAAAGGGAAACTAGGCATTTTGACCAAAATGCCAAGTGTCAGATTTACTAATATTCAACATGGTTTTCCCACAGAACTTTAAAGTAAAAATAATTATTTTCTAAAAGTTTGAACAATTTTCTTTTAGTAGTATTAGTAGTGACAGTCACCCATTGTTACCCATTGATGTCATCGGTTACAAATACATGCAGGGACATTATGGTTAGCCGACAGAAATCTAACCTGTCCAATTGAATCAACGACCAATTGCCATGGCCTGAAAAATGTTAGGACAATCCACACACAATCCAAAACTTGTATGAATCTTCATTTCATACAACAATATCTTTGCTTCTATGACCAGATTAAGATAGAGGGGCTTTTCTAACATAGATCATTTGTACAAAATGTTGGACACCATAAAACAGTGTAAGGACCACCAGTGCACACCGTTTGTTCTTGCGTCCCCCGGCAGTTGATCCTTCCTGTGTTCCACCACAGGGTAGTGCAGAAACAAATGCCCTGTGTGAGGGCCCTTAAAAGTGTTATAAAATAAATGACATATTTATATATTTGTATATTTCTCCCTACACATGATTTTACCTATCCGTTATGAAATACATTAAAAAACAGCAGTATTTATAAACATGTAACAAACAAGGGAAAGTTGTGCTCACCACTATTTTTTTAAAAACATTAGGCGGGGGTACAATGAGGCTGTGACCACAAAATACATATAGACAAATACAAGACTCCTCTGCACTCAACCCATTATCAAAATATTTAAGACAGAGACATTTTGTGCATACTGCTACTAAAAAATGCCTTACCCTTTAAACAAAACAGGGATTGTTTGTCCATATATTGCAATATATTCAAGCTGGCCAACTACATCAAAGTCATCCCATATCTGGCCAGTCCTATGCTCAATTTTCATATGATTCATTAAGAATTCAATTGCTTAATTATACATTTTACAAAGGGACTAAGTTTTACCTGCAACTTACTAGCTGCTTTCGAAGTAAAACTCCCAAACTTGGCTGCCCTTTTATTATATGTGCTGCGCAATATGTTGGTGCTATATAAATACATGTTAATAATAATAATAATTATACACCAGTGGGATCACCTGACTGTAGCTGGGAAGGACAGTGTAAGGACCACCAGCGCACACCGTTTGTTCTTGCGTCCCCCTGCAGTTGATCCTTCCTGTGTTCCACCGCAGGGTAGTGCAGAAACAAATGCCCCGTGTGAGGGCCCTTAAAAGTGTTATAAAATAAATGGCATATTTATATATTTGTATATTTCTCCCTACACATGATTTTACCTATCCGTTATGAAATAAATTAAAAAAACAGCAGTATTTATAAACGTGTGTTTCATTTCTTTGATTCCACTGTGTTGCTGTTAGTTATACAGTATACATTTTTTGCATCAGCTCAGACATAGGTTTATCTATATGAGACAATGGATAAACGAGCAGCAAAAATTGTGCAGTGTAAGAAGCAGCATAAAAAACATCATTAAGAATATTATTGTGATTTTTACACATTTTTCAAGCGACCTCTACTTTTTGCCCTGTAATATTCTTAACGTAGCAATTGGATAAAATCAATACACAGCGTGATAAATATGCTGCATTTTACACTGCAATTCCTGCTGTTCAAACGACATTGTGGGATATAATTGATTTCACCACACAGTGTCAACATCGGAGGAGCATTCAGTGTCATCTCTACTTGCTGTTAGCCTTTATATACCTGTAAGGTTATGCCAGATGTGAACATGTTAACCGATGTTGCAGCTGTTCCAGCAGAACTCCACTGCCTCTGTGGCATTCTGGGTACCTGTCATCTCTGATCATCAGGGTTTGCAAGCAGTCTGACAAAAGTTTACTATTTATAATTGCTACAGAATCATTTTGAGTTTTTGAGCATTATATATAAAACACTTAAATTAATGCATTACACCATATTCTTTATACTAAACTTATGATACCAGCTTAAATTTTCAGCTTATCAATAGCAGCAATGATCCAGGACTTCAAACAGGGGGTCACCATCTTGGAAAGTGTCTGCAACACTCACATGCTCAGTGGCCTTTGAGCAGCTGTTGAGAAGCTAAGCTTAGGGGTCATTGCAAAATATCATGCAGAAAGTGAGGTTGGCCTGTAATCTAAGGTGATGCTACAGGATTGATTATTAAATTGTGATGCTAATTGCACTGGTTTCTGTGCTGCCATGTAGTAATTATCTGTATTAATTACTAATACACTAATTACTAATTGGCCTAATACTGTGACATTTGACATGTATATTCTGTATGTAATGTATATTGTGAGAGGGTCCCTAAGCTCAGTAAGTGACAGCAGCAGAGAGCATCAGCAGAAAAGAAGATGGGGAGCTACTGGGACATATTCAAAGGCACATATCTTTACTGCTAAAGGGCTGTGGTTGCCTTGGGCTGGTACAGAAGCTCAGAACATAATGTACAACACTTCTTCTCTACTTCTTTAACGAGGCTTTAGTTCTCCTTTAAAGGAGCAGCTGATTAACTTTACCTGTAAACAGATAATAGAACTGTGCAGTTAGACAGGAGACAAAGGAAAATCCATATCTGCAAGTTGAATTCTAGATACATAAAGACATAATGGTTGCCACCTCACCTCATTAATACTGGCCCCATGCTGCACGGCCAATATATAAGCACAGATGCATACAGCTGAGTACCCAGGGTTTAACTGTGTATGCTGTGGCATGTGGACTAAAGGGTTAAGAAATCTGCCTTTTTCTACAACTTTAGTTCCCATAGAATAATGAGACCAAAGGTTATATTTGCATTTCAGTGAAAATGTTTCCTCCTTTTACTGCTTGACAATTGTACAGTTGCCATTAGGGTTACTGCTTGGCTGGTATTTTACCAAATCAAAAGGTAAAAATTATGCTGGATGCAAATGTTATTCACGGGGAAGAAAGAGAAGAGATAAAACAAATTATTTCTTTTTTTTTCAAGAAAAAGTGGAAGCCCCAGTTGGCATAAAACATAGAATAATGTCCTAAAGGTCCTAGTGAAATAGTTTCTTTCTTGTACCTGTTCGTTCCTTCTGTTTATCTTTGTTTTATTGTCTCCTCTTCTCTCTTTTACAGTGTTCAGAAATAAAACCAAAATTAAAAGCTTAGTTTTGGGTATTTGATATGATGTAAATCAAGTCAGAGCCTTTATACAGTACGTATGGCACAACACCTATTTATACCCTGTCCTAAGTAATGAATACAAAAGGTTCCATGCCATTATTGCTGTACACTCAACCCCCTTGTTTAAAACAAATTACATGAGCCCAGGTGTATGTAGCCAATGCCATATAAAGATTTAAACTTAAGATGTTATGTTACATTTTTCGTAAATTATATTTGGTTTGCAGTGTCGCTACTACTGCCACTTAAGACAACCTTGGAGTCCTTGCAATTTATGAGAAATAGTTTGTAACTATGGAGCTTTAAAACGAGTTTTCAGTTTAACCATCTTCTTTCATTTAGAAGATATCTAATTTGCTTATGTTTTGGGTAAATTACAATTAACTAAGGCTAAATGCATTTCCATGGCCAACATTTCTATGGACGCAGAATAGATAGGCCTTTGTGTGTGTCTGTATGTGTTCTGCCTGTGCCTGGATATATTTGCATATGTACATGTAGAATACACACACACAATATGTCCTTTTCAAGACCCCTGGCCTTCAGTGTAGAGCCCCCTGAGGAGTGGGGGAGGGAGTTGGGTATATTATACAAAGAGGTAATGAGAGGGAGGGGGAGGGGAGATGTAATATGTATTAGGAGATAGCAGCAGAAACTAACTGCGTGGGGGATGCTGACCTAACAAAGGCCCATATTAGAAAAAGGTGAAGAGGAGGAGGAAGGCAACAAGGGAGGATGGACAGTGTTCAAAAAAAGGTAAATTAGTAAAAAAAATAATCTAAAGCCACTGCTAAGGATAGCTTCATTAAACATATCAATGCCAAAAGCATCTCTTAAAGTAATTTACTTGAGTATTATTCCCTGTTTCAGATCCCCAGACAATTTATTTTAAATATCCCCCCATTTCCTCAGAAAACAGTCCTTCATTATCTCACCCCCAGCCAGGAACACCCTGCAAAACACTGATGTTTAACCTTTCCCATGCCTGAAACATTGTGCAGAGCTTAGTTTGCAAATGAGTATATGCATTAACTCTTCCTATGCCCTACAGCCTTTGTTGAGCATTGTGTAATTTCTGGCAGTGAAAACGATAAAGAGGCAATGATCTGCAGAGAAGCTCTGGCAGTAAAAATATTAACCCTTTCGAAATTTTTCATTCCATGTACCACTTTTTGGAAGGATCAGTGCACAAAAGACTTGTTTTATATTGTTACTCTGGAAAGAAAATGGCAGAAAATGACAGTTTTAAATCCATCCCTTTTAAATAGATACATGAGATAAGTGCCAATATATTAGTCCTTTCCCTACAGAGAGCCCTGACAGAGCTTTGTCCCATTTACACATGAGCTCAAAGAGATCCTGCAGAGCTTCGCTCCATTAACTCTTACTCTTCGTCCCCCTTGGCACACTTCATTAGCCACCTTGCTGAAGCTGAGATATTAATTAGCAGGGAAGGAGGGGGCTCTCCATTTCTGCATGTCTAATTAAATGGAGCAGGCATTTAATTAGGCTCTAATTACCCAAAGATAAATGGGGAGATGATACCAACCTCTTTCATTTTTGTGGTAGTTTTTATTATGCTACTTTGTGCATCTTGCCTTTTTCTTGCATCTGTTTTTAAACTACTCTTTAAAGATTATTTTGCCATAATAAAATAAAATCTAATTCTAAGCAAATTTCAGGTATACAAACATTCTTTTTTTTAAAAACGGGGTTCAACTATAAATGTATGTATTTATACTTTTCTTTTCTTTGGTTCGGATTTTCGAAACAAAATAGCAGTTGTTCCTCGGGGTCTGTCCAGCTGGCTTCTGCTATATTGTTCCATTATATATACAGTTTCTATTGGAAATTCCCTCATGTTTTTAATATATATTTTGTGTATATATATATATGTTATCCCACCCCCAAAATGGGTATTATTGGATATTGGAGAACCATTCTGTCCATGCTGTTACAGACCATACTAATCATGTGAATGCTTCTCAAAACTGTTATCTTAAAATATGTGGCAAAGTAATATCTGAAATTGCAATTTTAAATTTACAAGCTCTCTACAAGCTAGCCACACCAGTATGGGGGCATTTCAGTTGTGCCATTTTCTCCGCCAGCATTTTCAGTTTGATATCCATCTCGTGTGCAGTGATGGATGGCATTGAAGTTAATGACATGAGCCACGTGTGGTTGTATCATGCAGTATTCTGTGTTTTTCCACAGTGCTTGGAAGAGGACATGGGACAATCCATGGAGTTAGGCAATCTAGTAGCAAAAAATTTGAAAAGATATCATGAAATGTCCAGTCAATTTTACTCAAGTAGAAACCTCATATAAGGGGTGTTGCTAGCTTAATTATACAATTAACCTCTTGGGTGATTAAACTTTTATGTTTTCATTTTTACACATGCGCTCACCAAGTGTTGGATGTGAACTTAGATATATTCTTTCAAGTCAGGTGCACTCACCGTTCTCCGTTGATGGCCTGGGTGCTGCGCCCTGAACCTGTAGCTTGGGGAGAAAAACGTTACTTTGCAGAGCTGCTTTAGGCACGCACTCCAGAGACTCCACGGACACGGTGTAAGATCAAAAACCCGTAATCTTTATTCCACAGATAACACCTTACGCGTTTCCTGTCCTATAACTACGTGTGGAAACACAGGAAACGTGTAAGGTGTTATCTGTGGAATAACGATAACGGGTTTTTGATCTTACACCGTGTCCATGGAGTCTCTGGAGTGCGTGCCTAAAGCAGCTTTGCAAAGTAATGTTTAGCCATTAGTACCAAAACATATTCATACAATATTTCAGATGTATAACTGCCTGTCTTTTCGGTGGTCTGGAGAGCAGGGCTTTATGTGTCATATTCATGCTCTAAGGCCTAATGATTCTTAGGCCTAATTTTTTAATTAATATCTGCCATTTAGATCTATGAAAAGAGCAAAAACTTCACCATTACTATCAAATGGACCAGAAAGCTCAATCAATATATTATTACAAGGTAAAACATACTCTTTCAAAGGCATGCCTTCTCTAAATATATATTTATATTGCTCATTGTATGTGCTTGTTGCCTTTCCAACAATCTTTCCTAAGAATTGGACCCCATGGCTTCTTGATGATATCAGTGTACAAGTCCTCTACTACCTACTAAAGATTTGGATATTACTCACTGTAATAGCCATGGCTAAAAGACATATGTATATATTCAAGTTGTTGCCCCTGCATTCATAATTGACATGAGCCCCATTTCTCTGGATGTCTCCTGGATCAGTCACAGAGGATTCCCATTGACAAGCAATGCATGATTATGAAGTCTGGCCTACTCAGCCCAACAGAGAAAAATGTGAGCCACAGGGAGGATGTGCCAATCCTGTGGTAAGAGCTATTCGATTTGTTTTTATAACATCAAAGGATCAACCTAGGGTTAATTTTTGCAAGAAACAGATGCTGCATTATTTTAGATGTGCTATAATTACTTTAACCTTTTAATTCGGCAGCTTTGTAATTGTGGTTTACCTGAATATACACAGACTACATTTGCAATATGACTGAAAATAGTTCTGATGAGATTATTCATTCTTATGACTCTCCCTTTTCAGTGCCAGAAGAAGACCCTGTTACTACAGTATGTGCCTTAAAGGGGAGCAAAAAAAATGCTAAACTGACAGAATATAGAATTCTACAGTCAGGGCATCATATTCTGTTCAAAGTTAGTTAAAAAAATGATTGAAAGGGGAACAACACACAGTATTATGCTTGAAATGTATGTGCTCAGCTGTAGGCAGGAAGTGGCAGATTCAGTGCTACCAATAAACCTGCAAAGACCTGACAGTGACAGGAACAAGCAGAGTGTGTGTTTGTGTATGTGTTTGTTTTAGTGTGTGTGTGTGGTGGGGTTTATATATTTAAAAATCAGAAAGAGGATTACAAGAATATAAATGAGAATGAAGTGGAAAATAGATGGAAATTCTAAGAAATGGGTTTAATAGGGGAGATGGGAACTCTTAAGCAGAAAAAAAGTAAAAGGTATAACTAGTAAAAATAAAGCATTAAGTAGATATATATATATATATATATATATATATATATATATATATATATATCTATATATATATATATATCTATATATATATATATATATATATATATATATAGTTATAATATCAAAGAAGGAAGAAGGTACTTAGGCAATATTGTCAGTGGGGGAAACAGAACTCTGAAAAAAGCGGGGAGTTGGTTGGAGAGAGGTGTATAGCCAAGAGGTAGTTACAGAAGTGGGGGGCAGTGAGAGTGACAGGGCATAGAAAGAGAAGCATAGAGAGAAAGAAAAGAGGAAGAGAATGAACGGAAGGAGAGGCGGTGAGGGGAAGTGACAGCTTACATACAGTTTAGAGAGTGAGAGCGGGACAGCTCCCAAACTGATCGACAGATACAGAATATAAGGTGAGCAGACTTTTACCTGTTTATCACTGGGAGAGCCATGAAGCTGCCAGGTAACCATTTATGTCAATTTTGGTTTCCTATTACTGAACTCTTGCTGCATTGCTGGGGTATCTCGAGTAACACCATCCTCTGTTTGTGTTTAACACCAGGCTGTCAAAGTAGTACCAAGATATGCATATGTTAGTGGAACTCAGAAATCTTCATACTGTATATATGGAAGGCTTGCAGCTAGCTGAAGGTGGGAAAGAATACAAGCCTCCTCCCTAGATCACCATACACTCTTCTTCCCCTTTTAATAATGGGAGGAGATTTGCATTATATTAGTACAAGGCTCCATGCAAGGGAATATAAACATATGCAGCAATCTTACTTAGTTCCTACTTTGAATTAGCACACAGGAAAATAATATTGGAACCCACAATTCAGTAAGGAAAAGGATTTCATAGTTTGCATTATGGGATAAAATACTGTTTTTGCATAATGAAACAAAATATAAGATACTTTTCGGTTTACATAATTTAAGAAAAGTTTCATGATTTTAAAGTTATTTTGTAATTGCTATTGCTACTAAAAGCAAAATATACAATTTTTTCCTTTCTTTGAATACCATCCCAACACCATATTCATAGTTAGCTCTCTCATTCCCACAATGCCTTGCATGTTATTATTTATTATTAACATGTATTTATATAGCGCCAACATATTGCGCAGCACTGTAAAGTAAATGTGATTATACAACTACATCACACGAATTATATATATAGAATATATGGAGTAACAAACGTCACAATCAATACAGGTACAAAAAGGTGAGGAAGGCCCTATGCATATGCATACAGTCTAGAGGGGAGGGAGTAATACACAAGGTGTGGGAGTGGGCAAGATCGAAGTAAGTGGGTGAGAAATGTGGTTATCTTCACCATTACCTGCAAAGAAGGAAAATAATAGAAGGTGGGAAGCTGATTTCTGTAGTCTACTACAGAATAAGTTTTTTTTAAAGAGAAAGTACTTCGATTTTCAAATGGTTGAATTTGTGAAGTATTTTCAATTCGAATCAAAGTCGAATTTGGCCTATTCGATGGTCGAAGTACCCAAAAATTACTTAAAAATTCAAAGTTTTTTTAATTAGAAAATTCACTTCGACCTTTGATAAATCTGCCCCCCTGTGTTAGGCATTAGAGTTGGTGAAACAGGTCACCTTTTGCAAAGTTTTGGAGCGCTTAAAAAAGAACTGAATGATCTTTTGAGTGAACAGGCTACTTTGTAAATAATTTGTATTACAGTGTTCAAATAAATCTGATGAGTTCTATTACTACGCTTTAAACCTCTAAAAGGACAACCTTGCAAGATGATAATTTAGAGGGTTATTTACTAAAATCTATTTTTTCTAATTATTTATATAAAAAAAAGTCCAACCAAACTAAGATCCACAATTTGATCGATTTAATTGGTATGGTAAAAACCCAGTAAATATCTCAATTTTCTTTTTAAAATTTTTTTCCCGAAACCCCAGAAGAGGTCGTTTTTTGGGCTAAATCCAGAACAGACCACAGAAACGTCAAAATAGTATAGGAACCTCTGCCATTGACTTATACACAACCTTGGCAGGTCTGAGATGGCAGATTTTCGGAATTGAGCTTTTTGCTGCATTGGACTTTAATGCATTTCAAAAATTTTGTGTTTTAAAAAAAAACAAAACAAAATTTGAGTTTTCTCCAAAAAGCCAGACCGGAGTTTAGTAAATTACCCCCTAAATGTCAGATTATTGCTATGATCTACAGCAATTGTGCAGATTAGTGCCCATGTTGGGATGAAAGAAAAATCTTTAAAGATGTTTATCAATAATTTTCATATTTCACAGTATCTTAAATTGCACTGTACTATTACATGCTTTGTATCCATTTTAATAATTACGAAAATAAGGAATTTCCCTTTCTTTTACAGGTTGATTTTACTTTAATCCAACTATTGGCTTTGCTAGACGTTGTTAAGCTTTGGTGGCATTATACAAATTCATACACATACGTCACCTGCTTCTTGTTATTCCTTTTATTTTCACAGGTTGAAAAACAAGGAACAGGAGAAGCCAAAACAAGGAAGCTAGGACAGGAAGCCAAAGTGAGAATATAATAGTGTGGGAAAGCTAAAGAGACTGTGCTGCTGAGAGAATACGAGTGAAGAGAAGAAAGAAAGCACAAGAATAAGATATAAGTCACAAAACATACATATATGTAGAGGAAAAGTAACGAGTTGGGAGTGGGAACAGGATGACTGATCAAGATCAAACTACCAGGAGAGAGTCTGAAGGGGCATTCCATGTGCAAAGTGAGACATCAGAACACAGAGGTGCAGGGGAAGAGTCTACAGAAACATTCATTGTGCAGGGTCGAAGCTTAGAAAGAACTAATTCACAAAACCAGACTGCAGGAACATTTAGTGCACAAGATGAGACATCAGAACAGCGAGACACAGCAAACGTGTCTGTAGGGACATTCATTGTGCCAGATGAGACATCAGAAGAGACATTCACTGTGCGAGATGAGACATCAGATCAGATGGACACAGAAAAAGTGACAGTGGAGGCATACTTCGTGCAAGATGAAGCATCTGAACCAGGTAACAAAGAGCCACATGACCAGGTGAGTTATGACATAGAGGGACAGGTCAGTGGATGAGGGGGTGGCATTGTCTGCATCATTAAGCAGCATTTCATCTATTTCTACTTGACTTGGATCTTCGTCTTTAGGAACTTCCTATGGCTGCTGAACATGAAGGTGTTTTTCAAGATAATGCAGGAGCACCTACAGGTGGTCTAGAGGGGAGGTCCAGAACCTGGAGATCTGCTCCTCCTTCACCTATCAGTGAGAGACGAGGTTGTATACATATTATTTTCTTTAAAACAGTATATAATACCTCAGTTCAGCTTTTGTCCAATATCTCTCTGAAGTCATATTGATTAAAAGTGAGATAGAGCAATAGAGATAAAGGACTTCCAGTTTAACATAATAAAGGATATTGTTAGAAGCTTCCTAATCCATTGCCTTAAGCTAGCCATAGACGCAAAGATCTGATTGTACGAATCCTTGATTCGTACAATTTTCAGACAGTGTGTGAAGAGTCCCGACATTTTTCGTCCCACGGAGATCTGTCGTTTGGTCGATCGGACAGGTTAGAAGATTTCTGTCGGCTGCCGATAATTTCTCTGCCTGTATTGCCGATCTGACGATTTTCAGTGTAAATAGGGATGGGCAAATTTTTTTGCCTCGTTTCGCCAAAAAAATGACGCCCATAGACTTGTATGGTGGTGTGTGTCAAAAAAAAAGACGCATGTCAAAACAGTTTCGCCACGCGACAAAATTTTTTTGACGCCCATAGACTATAATGGGCATCTGCAACATTTTGGCGAAGTGAAACGGGTCAAATTCGCCCATCCCTAAGTGTAAACTTTTGTACGGACATCGGCTGATCTGTTCTTTTACTATTTTATTTGATCGGAATGGTTTGTGGCAGGTCGGGAGATGGGGATGTCTTTTATTCGAGGATTCGAATGATCGGATCTTTGCATCTATGGCCAGCTTTAGGCTTAACACCCGGCTATCATATTGTGGTAGGACTTGGACTTATTAAGAGCCCTTTCCAATCTCTGTGCTTGCTAAATAACTGCATTCTGTTTTTATTTCATAGTATCAGATTTGTTTTTAAGAAAATTCTCTGCCACTTTTGTGTCATATTCATTTTACCTTCTACAGTGTTAAATGTTTATTTGCCTGGTATGGCATCAAGTTTAAAATCCATGCAAAATCTTAAAGAGCATTCTCCTTTAATATGCCATTTAGCAGCAATGTCTCAAACCAAATGTGTTTGATCCCCCCGTTAGATGAGCTCATAGCAGTGATCTTGGATTAACACAGGTCTTACACAAGCCAACACCCACTTCCAACATGGCACACCATAGAGAGTCAGCAGCTTATTGGTTAATGGTCAAAACATCAGCTTTCCTGATCACAGTTTGGCTGGGAATTGGCCACATATCTATTACACATATTACACATAAAGGAGAAGGCCAGTTAAATGTTCGGCATCCCCCAGTGATAATAATCACTTACCCGATCCCCTGGGCCAGTGCTCCCATTAGAAAACTGCACCTGCCCAGTATACTTCTGAGTGAACATAACAGAGCCATCCTCTTCTTCTTTTTTCAATAGCACCAGGGCCAATGCATGCACGGTAGAGTGAAAAAAGCTGTATTTTCATTAAAGTTTGATTTTTCACACACACAAATTGCACAAGCCAGGCAATCTGATATTCTTCCTGGGCAAATGTCCCTACTTCCCTTTTCCCATATGGTATCTACTGTTCCCTCTTGTGCTTCCTCTTGCTTTATGGTTTTTTATTTCTTTATCTCCCTCCAGGTTTATCTGCATCACTTCTGTCTCTCCACACTGAACAATTCCTTGACCTTCTCTCCACTGCCCAAACAAGGCGCTTAGAAGAACAGAGAGCAGAGCTGCCTCCATCACATCCCCGGGCCAAGCGCCACTTTTCTTTGCCCACAACACGTAACCTATCCCTTCTTTCAGATGAAAAAGGGCTACTCTTAGAGCTCCACCGCAGGAGGAGGGGATCATGGACTGGGCGGAGTCTCAGAAAAAAGCCAGCACCTTTAAAAATACCAGCTCAAGAGGAGTTGTACACCACCATTATAGGGCATCAGGTCAGGGGATATTCCTTTCATTAATCAATATTTGTTTTAAGAAAAATGAAAATAAATTTGTACATATTAAACTTAGTGGGCTAATGATATGATACTTTCCTGAAAGTTTATTAATGATCCACAATCCTGTTTAATTTTAGGCTCAGAGGATGGAAGACCAGCGTTGTTCTCCTCCACTCCCACAGGGGGCTGCTGACCTATTTGAGATATTATTTCGTGTTCAAGGGAATCGTTTGGATGAACAGAGAGTGGAAATGCCTCCACCACTTGGGGGTGCCTGCTGATCAGATGAATGAAACTTATGCTTCCCAATTTTTCCTGCTGGCAGTATTCCCTAGCCTGTCTGCAAGATAGGGCTCTGGAAAGAAATAAATCATTAAATACAGAATGGTGGAAAATTAATAAGAACTAATGTGAGGATACAGATAAGCAGGATGATATATTGAAATGAATAACTGTTTTATACAATTTCCCATTACAGATGAATTGTATAATAAATACTTTACTCAGTATGTTAATTCATAATAGAGCTGATTTTCTTGTCAGCAAAAGTGGTTTCAATTTAGGTTTAGTGAATCAATGATGTGAAGGGGAAGTGGGTGTGCGAGGCAGGATGCCATCAAGGAAACATTGCCTTGTAGTAAGTGCCATTGCCCCAAGAGGACATGTGATTTGACACAATTTTTTATTGCTGTAAAATCTCTTTCCTGCAGTAGCACCTTTTGCTGCATTGTTCTTGACCTTGTTTTAAGTTAAATATCTTAAAAATCTTTATCAAAAACTCTAGCTTTAAAATGTGCTTGTTAGCATGGTTACATGTTGCCTTATTTCCCTTGAATTGAGATAATCAGCAAAAAATATATATAAATATATTTAAAGTTGGCTACATAACGATATTGTATGCATATGTCCTTAGTTTACTGATTGATTCCAGTGGAAACAATAATCGTGTACAACGGTGAGGTGTTTTTTTTAATTTTTCCATGAGTACTATTCATATTGTACTGAAAAACTGCAACATGAACTTTTATTGGTTCCATAAAACAGAGAGTGTGCTTTGGTGTTGTGATTCCCACAGTCATCTCAGGGAGAATCAAAGAGATCAAATTCCCACTTTAAGGACTATATTTATGCTTATAGTATCTTAAATAAATACATTTTGAGTTGAAAATGTATTTATAATAATAGGCAGAAAGTATGTCCAATACAAGCACTTTCCCTTTCTGCTAGACAGAAGACACTACTGTTATGGAGACAAAACAATTATTGCACATATACAAAGAAGTCCAATCCTGCGTGTCACAGGGAGCAAGGTTTTGTAGAAAAGATGAATAATCTCGTCACATACAGTAGGTCCCCCATTTATTGGTTTACACAAGCTTAAAAGTGTTCTGTTATTTAACTTTATTAAATTAGCAGTTTGTTTGTCATGGATGAAACAGGCGGTCCACCTTTAAGTTAACTTTTTGTATGTTATAGAATGGCCAATTCTAAGCAACTTTTCAATTGGTCATCATTATTTCTTTTTTAAAGTTTTTTAATTATTTGCTTTCCTCTTCTGACTCTTTCCAGCTTTCAAATGGGGGTCACTGACCCCATCAAAATAAAAAATGGTCTGTAAGGCTGAAAATGTGTAGTTATTGCTACATTTTATTAGTTATCTTTCTTTAGTTATCTTCCTATTCATATTCCAGTTTATTATTTAAATCAGTGCATGGTTGCTAAGGTAATTTGGACCCTAGCAACCAGATTACTGAAATTGCAATCTGGAGAGCTGCTGAATAAAAAGCTAAATAACTAAAAAACCACAAATAATAAAAAATGAAAATGAATTAATTATTCTTTGCCAGCCTGTACATGTGTTGAATTAAATGGTTCCCCTAGGGAGTAACTGAATTGTACAAATTGAGCAAATCAGACACCAATGTGTTCTTGATGCCAAAAGACCCAATACTTTTTCCTCCTGGTCCTTTGAGAATTCTCAAGTAAGTGGTGTGACCAAGATTAAGTTTGCATCTGGCCAATAACTCATGGTAAGCCATTAGTGAGTAGCTGCAAATTTAACCAGTGTTAAGATGTGTTAACCAGTGTTCGAGTCCTGGCTTCAATGACCCACAGTGCCACCTACTGGCAGGAGCCACAATACTTTGATGTGCAATGCTGGACAAAGGGATTTGGGGGTGCTGCCTCTGCATTTTGGGGAAGAATTGTGTTTCAATTATTCATATTTTGTTTTTCTCACATTATGTATTGGCCATACTTTCTTATTAATGATTATAATTAACTAACTTATTCCTATGGCATGGGGAAAAGGGGAGAGGTATATATACTATGGAAAACAGACCAATGAGTATCCGCACTCCAAGGCACACACTGTTGTGGCTTGTACAGCTGGGGTGCACGGTTAGGATATATAAAACGTAATGGACCGAAACGTTGGACACTGATACAACAGAAATAAATGAGAATTTTTTTATATATGGGAGTGCTGGTTCTCTTGAATATTACGATATATATATATATATATATATATATATATATATATATAGTATTGACTGCAAAGAGTCTTTTCTCCAAAGTATTGATGCATCTTCCTGATCATTGTGGGCTCTCTAGTGGCTGCTGGTGGCACTACACATTGCTCTTATGATAAGGGTTGCCACATTTTCTTCCAAAAACATACCGGCCTTCCTTTATGCATTTCCCCTATCAATAACATTAGGATCAAGCTTAATTTTTACCGGCCAGGCCGGTAAAATACTGGGCAGGTGGCAACCCAATTTATAATCTGTGCTATATGATCTGTGCTGATGTTGGTATGCTCCACTGAAAATCAGTACTCTGCTCAAGGCCAGTGATGTCTCCAGCAAGGGGCCATAGATTCCAAGTGAGTACATCTATATTTATACTGTATAAAGGATACAATTTTCAGCCTAATCCTAAAAGATGGTCACACGCTTGAAAATTGATACAGACAGTAGGGGGCACATTTACTATGGGTCGAATATCGAGGGTTAATTAATCTCGAATATCGAAGTCTAAGGATTTACCGAAATTCATTTGATCTAACGATTGAAGGAAAAATCGTTTGATGGAACGATTAAATCCTTTGAATCGAACGATTCGAAGGATTTAATCCATCGATCTAACGATTTTCCTTCGATCACAAATTGCTAGGAAAGCCTATGGGGACCTTCACCATAGGCTAACATTGGTGCTCGGTAGGTTTTCGGTGGCGAAGTAGGTGGTCAAAGTTTTTTTAAAGAGACAGTACTTCGACTATCGAATGGTCGAATAGTCGAACGATTTTTAGTTCGAACCGTTTGATTCGAAGTCGTAGTCGAAGGTCGAAGTAGCCAATTCGATGGTCGAAGTAGCCAAAAAAATACTTCGAAATTCGAAGTATTTTTCATTCTAATCCTTCACTAGAGCAAAGTAAATGTGCCCCTAGATGTGATCGCTGCATAGTTGAGTGGCTTGTGCACTCTCATGAATAGATTTGCAGCCCAGTGGGGTTTACTGATTAAACTGCAAGAGAAATTCACAACACTGTAGTTAACCTGAAAATAGTCTTATTTCCAGTTACCTGTTTTTCACACATATTTACAGCAAAATGTTTTCAATCAAAAAGCTGGGAGCTTCTCTGGGTTCTAGTTGGCCTTGGTGGAATCAAATTCGTTTGATTTAAATTTTTTTGTGCTCTGATCAACTTCAGTCACACTTTACTGCTGTACTGAAAGTTGGAGCAGGCCTGGAATGGGAGTCAAAATAGGCCCTGTCATTCCAAGTACACAGAGGCCCAAACAGCCTCCTACCAGCCACTATATGGTAACTTTTATGGAGCCGTACAGCAGCCCCTCTGGCATTTGCCAGAACCCACAGATTGCCAGTCCGGGTCTGAGTTGGAGTGATATCACCCTCCTCCCTTTCACCCCCAGTAGCTTCACAAAAGAACAATGGGAGGGTAACCAGATAGCAGCTCCCTAACACAAGACAACAGGTCCCTGGCAGATCTAAGAACAACACTCAATAGTAAAAGCCAAGTCCCACGGAGACTGATTCAGTTACATTAAGAGAAATAACAGCCTGCCAGAAAGTAGTTCCATACTAAAGTGCAGGCACAAGCCACATGACTGGGGCAGCTGGGAAACTGACAATATGTCTAGCCCCATGTCAGATTTCAAAATTTAATATAAAAAAATCTGTTTGCTCTTTTGAGAATTGGATTTCAGTGCAGAAGTCTGTTGGAGTAGCACTATTAACTGATATGTTTTGAAAAAAACATGTTTTCCCATGACAGTATCCCTTTAACTTAAACCTACTGCTGCCTTAAACCTAATATATCACATATTTTCCCATTACACATCCCTCCACCCTATCAAAGGCTGACTGCACACTCTACCGGTATTCATTCACTCTATAGCCTGCTCACATTGTCTACACACACCTAGAAAGCATCCCCAGGGCCCAACAACCACTACAGTATGATATGGTACAAAGAGTTCCCAGAAAATGCACCGTGCTCATCAAATGGTAGAGTTTTCAAAACATGTTTTGCATAAATTAATTGAAATATTCTGACTGCAAACACTAGTGTTCTTACTCTCATTGTTTCCTGTTCTGATTTACCAAGTACTGTACAACCAAGTAAGTTGCAAAATATAAACCAAACATACTGAATCACATTTTTAGGAAGAGCATTATGGATTATTCAAATAATGAAATCTTATATATAAGTTGTTCCATATTTTGCACCATTTGTGTAAACACCCCAAATTTGCATACAGAAGGGAACATAACTACAAAACTGTAATATACATAATAAAAAACTGTAATATACATTAATTGAAAATCTTTAGCTAAATGCAAACACCCCAGGGCCGGGGTTCCTAGACTCGGGAGAGGGGGCTCAGAAGGGGTGGTGGTGCATGCAAGTTTGTGTCTGAGATGTTTCCTCTGGCCTAGCTGGGGAAGGGTTAAATATATGCTGTTCCCAAATTGGTCAGTGGGTGTACAAGGCAGGTCTTTGGTCGCAGTCTGCTCCAAGGCTGGAGTTGGACAATAGCCAGATGGTTGGGTCTGACATGTTGGAGACTGGGGATGGTGAGATAAGGGGTAGGTTTTGCATGTTCCTTGGTCCGAGATCTGTGGGTCTGCTTAGCTTGTATAAGAAAAAAGGCAATGGCACACTGGGCACGATCAAGCAGGGTAAACCCTTGCAAAGATTTATTTGCACACGATGCAACGTTTCGGGGTGGTCCCCTTTGTCAAGCATGGTTGACAAAGGGGACCACCCCGAAACGTTGCATCGTGTGCAAATAAATCTTTGCAAGGGTTTACCCTGCTTGATCGTGCCCAGTGTGCCATTGCCTTTTTTCTTATGCCATTGGTTTGGGGGGGTGCCGATCCCTCCTGGTATTTGAGCACCTGGCAGAGTTCCTGAAGGCCAGGGTGTGCGAGGTGAATCCCTCTTGTTTCTGGATCTGCTTAGCTTGTACCCAGGCCTGGACTGGGAGTCAAAATAGGCCATGCCATTCCAAGTACACAGAGGCCCAAACAGCCCCTTACCAGCCCACTATATGGTAACTTTCTATGGAACCATACAGCAGCCCCTCTGGCATTTGCCAGAACCCACAGATTGCCAGTCTGGGCCTGCTTGTACCCCAGCAGAAGGAGTTGCTACAGAGGTATTCCTGGGAACAGCAGGGCAACACTCTTCCAGAAGCCTCTAAATGTCTCTGTGGCCTCATTCTTGGGCTAATTGTCTTGGCTGTCATCCAGTGTGATTGCAGAGGTCCTGATCTACTTGGTGCTCAAGAAGGATTCGGATAAGACTACCCTCTCGAGCAGCAAGGAAAAGGGGAGTTTCATCCTGGTTAACATAAGAAATAATGAGAAGGTTACCTATAGGGCAATGATGCAGCTATACAAAGGGAAGATTTAGAAAAGTAAAGAAATAACACAAAATAAAATAAGATGCAAAAAATGGAATGCAAAAGATAAATGTGTAGATACTCTAGTAAATGCAGACATAGCCCAAGATCTAAACATGTTGCCTTGCTCTTACCCTCTTATCTTGAATGTCATTATTTGCCCCATTGCAGAGAAGGGTTTTCACAGCTGCTGCATTATTCATAGCTGCAGCCAAGTGTAGTGCAGATTTACCTGAAAAGCAACAGAGATTAAAGGCATGTCATGTATTAAACAGACTAACAACAAGCAATATTTGGATTCAGGTTCATCAAGCAAAGAAGATGGTACAACTTTTAATCCTGAATACCAGGGTGCAACAGGCCACACATAAAAAAACTTAAAGGGATTTTGTCATGATTATTATGGTTTACTTTGTATGTCTATATTACACTGTTTACATTGCAAACAATTCACTCCAGTATTTAAAATTTTATTCTTGAACCAACATATGTTTTTTTTTAGCTGTAATATTGGTGTGGAGGCAGCCATAACAGTGCATTGTGCCTGATTCGGAGCTTTGAGAAAGAGCCAGCACTTCAGGATAGAACTGCTTTGAGACAGCTATTGTTTCTCCCCTTCCCATTTTAGTATACGCACAACATGGGTTGTGGTGCTATTCCCATGTCTACCATTTGGTGGGGCTAGCAATGCAAGCAAATCCTTCAGCAGAGGTGTCAGTTAGATGCTATCTGGTTATCTGCCCATTGTTCTGTTGACAGGCTGCTGATGGGCTGCTGGGGAGTGTAGGGAGGGGGTGATATCACTCCATCTTGCAGTGTAAAGAGTGACTGAAGTTTATCAGAGCACAAGTCACATGACCTGAGGGCTCCTGGAAATTGACAATATGTCCAGCCCCATGACAAATTTCAATATTAATTATAAAAACATCTGTGTTCTTTTTAAAAAAAATGCATTTCAGCGAAGAATTCTGGAGCAGCACAATTAACTGGTGCGTTTTGAAAAAACATTTTTTCCCACGACAGTATCCCCTTAATTTTTTTTATTTCAAAGTGCCAAATGTTTTATGACTTTAGTTACTAGAGGGACTACAGCAATAGATGAACCCGCCTCGGGTATCTGCTGCTCCAAGGTCAGCCCCACACGACACAAGTTCCTCCACCATGTTTTGTACAGGTAACTGAGCCCCTAACATAAGCGGAGTAGATACATAATTCATTCGAGCATCTATATCAGTTTGACAGCACCTCAATAAGGTATTCAAAGACATGCATGACAGAAACAGTGACAGTTTCATAATTTTATCACTAAGGATAAAACCCAAAACTGCTATGATTTAACCCAGATTTCAGCTTGCTGTATCTCATCATGCTACACACACATATATCTGTTTGGCCCATAATGCCATTCTCTGTGTCCAGCTGCAGCAGATATAGCTGGGCTGATGGAGCTGCTGTATTGGTACACTAGAGCGCCTAAGCATTTATTAATCATTTTATCATTTTGGAACAGAAAGATATTTTAGGGATATACCTAGTGAATATTGATAAGATAAAGCTGCATTATTCAGTTCAGCTCAATACAAAGGTTTTGACTAAATCCCAATGCTGCAAAAATGCTGAATTCCAAAATAACTCCTAGAAATTTTCCAGCATAAACCTTGTCCAGCTTATCACATGGAAAGTAATTTAAATCTGATTTTGCTGCAAATCCTTTCAGAAGAACTGGGATGACTAAAGCTATTATAAGCATTCTGGAAAACAGCCATGGTTAGCATGGTTCTTCATGTTCCATTTTTTCTTGTAGTATAGCTGCTACAGTGGCATTTTGCTTTTGCAAATACACATATAGTACAAACTGCATCCATCTTGTCTGTTTTGCTGAATCTGGTGTAAGTGCTCCCATTGATGCATATGACCTGGAGCTACTATCACACTAACTGCAGTGCTATTTCCAGCATTTCCACAGTTAATAGGCAACAGATTTGCTCCCAATGAATCATACACATACATCATTTTAACACCAATAAACAGAAATGGTACAACTCCCACTCAAGGACTTGTGACCGATTTAAAACAACACACTGCAGTTGCATTTGTTTCTGCGCATCAGGCACAATTGTGGTGGTTGCAATCTGACTGGTTTATGGGTAAAAAACATGGAGAACAGCCTTCAAAATTGCATTTTTTGCACACTGAACTTGCATTCATAAGTTACCATTATGCTCATAATCCACTTAATAAATCGGGTGTCAGTATAGTTCACACTACATTAAACATATATAATTTTGTTAAAAATCAGTAACAGACAGAAGACAATACAATGCACTATGTAATATACACACTATTTTTTGGGCTTCGTTTATATGCTGCTCCTTTATTATGTAGGTTGATCTTTCCTAGAATGTTTAGCAGCACAAGCAAATCTAACTGACCTTTGTTTGACTTTGCTGATTTTTTTGCCTGAGTCCTGTGGCATCTTCTCCTACAGGTTCCCTTCTCCTGATACCCTCTCCTGATCTACGCCAACTGAATCCTGAAGGAAGCCATACTACCCCATGTTGATGTTTTCTTCTGAGCTGGACACCAATAAATCCTCCTAAGACCAGAGCCACAGCAACAGATGCCCAAACCAAAGGCCACTACAGCTGAGTGACCACCTGTGTGTTTTTCATTTCGGTGAGAAACAAGAAGTAAATTAAATGGTAAGTTAAACAAATGACACAAAGATAAAAATAAAAAAATAAAGGATAGGCTGTCACTTTTCCAGTACCTGGACAACATATTTCCACTGCTGTCTTTCTGAAGTCTCACTCGTGCTCGGATTAGCATTGACAGATTGTGTAGGAGAGTGTTTATTTCTCTTTGATAAAGCACAGAGATTTATTTCTTTCTTCATCTGAACAATCTCCTCCATCCCAACCACACTCAGCATTGTGACATCCTTTCTTACAGTGACCACTGGCAAAGTGATCCAGGCAATAATTGTTATAAAGAGACTATGGGAGAGAAGAAGAATTATAGGAAACAGCTATCAGCATCAATATAACAAATATATAACAAAATATAGGCAAAAATGACAAAATGTGCTCATTGTCACCCAAATTTGTTCCATTTCCATCTAAAGGATTTCAACAGTGCCATTATTTGCAGCCATGGTGGGAAGGCCAGGATTTTATCTTTTACTAATTATTGAAGAACATTTTATCATTTTCTGGGAAATCTTATTGTAGTAGAGATGCACACGTGAATCCAGGAACATTGTACAACTAGTTTTGCACACATTTATGTTGGTTGTATGTTGCAATTATTATTTCTTTACTGATTATCTGACTGTTTCTGCAATAAAGGAGATTTTGTTTTATATTTACAGATTTACCGAGCAGGGATAGATGTTCTTAGGCTAGAGGAATGTATTGGAAAATAATGGGCAAGGTTCCCCAATGTTCTGTAACCAAGAAATACCTGCTACAGTTAAAGAATTATGTATGCATTCATAAGCAGAATCAGTTATACCATTGCAGATTATTGGCAGACATGACTTGTTTTACAAGAAGGAGGCAGTTACAGTCATAAAATAGCTGTAACCTATTATCAAACATTACATATGCAAGTTTATAAATTTGCTATTGGGTTGATTCTTTTGTCTAGCTAAGCTTTTTTTTATTTCAGCACCTCACTACTTCTCTTCAATTATGACCCCCCCAATGTGATCTTTGTTCATTTCAAACCCTCTGTCTTTTTTACCCCACCCGCATCCAAGATAAAAATGTATCAAATTGCTCTTTATAGGGGGAATATAATAACAATTGCTAACAGAAAAACTGTTCGGTATGCAGAAAATTGTTTCTGTACAATCTATACTATCGTACTTCGAATCTAACGATTTTATCGTACAATCGTATGATTTTCCTTCGAATTCAAAAACTTAGAAAAATGCTCTAGAAGGTCCCCATAGGCTAACATAGCACTTCAGCAGGTTTAATTTGGCAAAGTATTGAAGTCAAAGTTTTTTTAAAAAGACAGTACTTCGATCATCAAATGGTCGAATAGTCGAACGTTTTTACTTCGAAACAAAGTCGAAGTGGAATTTGGCCTATTCGATGGTCGAATAAAAAAATTACTTTGAATTTCGAATCTTTTAACTTCGAAAATTCCCTCGAATTCACTTCGACCCTTGATAAATCTGCCCCCAAATATCCTCATACTTATATATGTATGTATGTCTGATGGCACCCATGGCACTTTCAGTTGTCTCTACTAATTTGAAAAAGAAAAGACTAAAAATGCCAGGACTTTTTGCAGAAAGGAAGGAAACTTAAGCATGTAACTGCACTTTCCTGATTAAGTACATACATGATTATAATTCATTGAGAAACTGTGTTCCCCATAAAGTTGCTCTGCCTTAATAAATATTATAGATTGCTTTTTTAGGGAATATTTAGGTCTATCAATTAACTGTTCTAAATCTATCTTATATCCTTTAGATGCAGAAGCAGTTACGTTTTCCCTCCCACTAACCAATTTTGTAAGATTGCATTTCTACCCTATTTTAGATTATTGTTCAACTAAAGATCAGGACATGGCACAGTAAGCTGTTTTCACTAGTAGCATGAACACCACTGTTGAATTATACATCTTTTTTTCATTTATGTTTGTCATAACAACGTTGAGTGAAACTGATCCCTGCTAATGCTACCGGTTCTTATTGTGAAGTACAATTTCTCAATTTTTGCTGGCGGTATGTCAGTTTCATACTGCACTTAAAGATGCCTTTAGTTCCTGCTTAGCCAACAGGGGACCCTGAAAACGAATCACCAGTTTCCCCTCTGCCACTAAATTTGAGGGTGTTCTGTGTAAGGTGCAGTGAAGTGTAGAACACCTGTATCCAGCATGATTGCTTTCAAATCAGCCCAGTATACCTAAGAATGTATCTATTTATTGGTTCATATACCTTTAAAGAAGTGTGCTTCATGCTGGTTTAAATGATGGTATTTTTCTGTTGGTGATCAGATCAGTAATTTGCAAATAATATAAATGTGGTCTTAATTAGTTAGAAATCTGCAAGCTACATAACAGGTATTGGCCACTAGGTGGCTACATAATCATAGCATACTATAAACAAATCTGATGCAACAACTGTGTCTATCTAAACAGTATTTTATTGAACCAACTGTTAAAAATCATAATTTATGCCAATGTTATTAAAATAATTACCTTTGGACAGCTGCAGGTGAACCCAAGTGGGGTATTGGCTGTAACTGTGCATTATTTACACAGAAATTAATTAGCTGCTCACATTTCTGACCTATGGAAACAATATTAAAAAGTTAGCAACAGGCCATAGAAAATGTAATGAAATATAGAAAAAATATCACATTTTGTCTTTATAAATTTCTAATTGTAAACAGACCTATATAGTACAGTTTCATTTTCACAGAGGAACTAGTGGAGAACATGAAAATCACTGGTCCTTCAGTTCTATCCTGTTCCTGCAAAGGCAGTGTCGTATTAATAACAATTAATATAAATTTAAATCTTTTGAATCACATTTTTATCCTTTCTCCTAGACAATATAAATTGTTTTAATGCACAAATAACCTTTTTTATTTTGAAGAGAGTATTTTAGTTCCTTTAATTGAGCAGCAAGTTTTTCTCCTGTGTATAGACGATGGCATTTGTAAGCATTATTCAGTTGCACACAGATTTCTGTTCCTATTGGATGACAGGAGTTAGACAGACACTCGTTCACATCTCCTTCCCACCTACTACCAACAAATCCTGGGAGGCACATGCAGGAGAAGCCACTAATTTCATCCCTACTTGTACCACCATGGAAGCACTTTGCTTCAGAGGATACAGTAGCCCAGTCATCTGGATTAATCTCACAGTGGTTTCCTGTAATAAACAGATAAGACTTTAGAATAAACAGACACATTCAAGATTCATTGCAAATAAACTCACTGTAGGACACAATGCTCTAGTTAGTACAACACACAGAAGAAAAGAGTAGTGGTGGGGTCTGTACATGCTGGATGGTTCCTTGGACCTCAATGACCTGTATGGCGTGTGGGTGCTGAGCAGAGAAGGAAAATACACCCTATTGTGGAAATCATGTCCTTGACAGGCATGGATCCCTCTCTACACAAGTCTGCCCAAGAAACCCCGGAAGGCACTGTGGTAAAATAAGAAATGTAGTTTAATTATTTATATTTACATTTAAATTAGTGTTGCTTTAAAGCTACAAGGTACAGGAAATTATTTGGAGTGGGTATCTTTATAGTGTTCAAAACCTAATGTCTTTCCAGTCCAATCTAGGACATGTAAGTGCTTGTGCATCTCAGACACACCCATCTGATTAATAAAACAACCAGTGCTTGAATTGGGGCGGGATGGGGCGGGATGGCATGCCGTTACTTTTTTAAAATGACCGTTCTCCATCCCGCCAGGCGGGATGGAGTGATTGTTAATACCGGAGCTATCTTTTTTTTTTTTTTTTGGCGCTGTTTTTGAAGACTGACAGGTGGATCTGTCCAATTATATGAGACGCGCCAAATCTTTGACACCCTATTGGCTGGGCGGGCCCTAAATGCTCATAAATAGATGCGCACTGGAGACGCACCAGACACGCAGCGTGAGGAGGGTGTGGAGTGGTGCTGCTGCTGCCGGAGTGTGAGGGCTGGGCCTGGCTGTAAGTAAACGGTTTACTATTACTTTACTGTGCACAATCTCCTGCTAAGTCAAGGGTGGGGGGATTTTTGGACAAATCACGACCAGGCTGGCTGGCAAATTGCATAGCACTGCTAATTGCAGGGCCCCGCACCGGGCCCCGCACCGGGCCCCGCGCTACCCGACCCTCCGAATCTGGCCACCAGCCCATTAATTTTTACCCGGCCCTTACTGGCTGGGACTGGCCATGTTTTGCCGCCATGGCCGCCGCAGGTACATTTGAACGGGGGTCAAGTGGGCAACAATGGTGCACGGCACCTCTGTGTCCCACTGCGCAGCAAACTATTTGCCCTGCTGTTGCCATTCTATTTACCTCCCCTGCCTCCTGCTGATTTTTAGGACATCTTTATTCTGGCACGTGGCTGCTGCTGCTGCCGGAGTGTGAGGGCTGGGTCTGGCTGTGAGTAAACGGTTTACTATTTCTTTACTGCGCACGATCTCCTGCTAAGTCAAGGGTGGGGGGATTTTGGCCAAATCACGACCTGGCTGGCTGGCAAATTGCATAGCACTGCCAATTGCCGGGCCCCGCGCTACCCGACCCTCCGAATCTGGCCACCAGCCCATTAATTTTTACCCGGCCCTTACTGGCTGGGACTGGCCATGTTTTGCCGCCATGGCCGCCGCAGGTACATTTGAACGGGGGTCAAGTGGGCAACAATGGTGCACGGCACCTGTGTCCCACTGCGCAGCAAACTATTTGCCCTGCTGTTGCCATTCTATTTACCTCCCCTGCCTCCTGCTGATTTTTAGGACATCTTTATTCTGGCACGTGGCAACTCATGATTATTTATATATTTCCATTATTTCCATTGCGATTTATTATTTATTTTTTATTTTGTGGATTTTTTATTATTAAATTATTTGCTTTTTCATTCAGCTGTCCAGTTTGCAGTTTCTGCCACCTGGTTGCTAGGTTCCAAGTTACCCTAGCAACCATGCATTGATTTGAATTTTAACACAGATACCTGGCTACAACAATGTTTAAATTGTATTTTTTAATGTGCCAATTAATTTGAAACCCATAAATATGGGAGTTTAATTTTAGTATGATTTAGAGCGATATTCTGAGACAATTGTTTTTTAATTTTTTATTTGTGGTTTTTGAGTTATTTTCTTTTTTATTCAGCAGCTTGCAATTTCAACAATCTGTTTGCTAGGATACAATTACCCTAGCAACGATGCATTGATTTGAATTGAGTGGAATACTGTGGATTGTTTTTATTTCCTTATAATGAATTAATTCTTATATCTAGAAAATCAATTTATTTATTGCACTGCACTTTTTAAATAGGTCCTTATCTGACCTATGAAATATTAATTAAATGATCCATTAATTCTGTGAATGCACTTTATTCATTGCTACTTTTAAGTAGCACGTTATATTGATTGTGGATCCTATTAATTGCACCTGAGTGAGTCTAATTATGAACTTGGATTGGAATGAATTTAAATATTAGTGATTAGCTTGATAACATTCATTTGATATATGCACTAAATAGCACTTTATATTTAATTGATGGCTGGGTCCTGTTTAAAATATTTATGTATGAAATAATTGGACTGCACTTTTAAGTCTGTGATAACAGGGAACTTCAGTTTGCCCTTCTTTTGCACCGATGTTGTACAATCCGGATTCCCTGCTTCATGTCTCCTATGCACAGTCTCTGCTGCTGTGACTCCGACCTCCCCTTTTGTGTGACAGTCTGTGATGGGGAAAATGATGATATTTATTTAGAGGTTGGTTGGGGCATCTGAGAGCTGCTTCTCCCAGTGCTGCAGTGGGATCTGGTGCTCTGCCAAACACAACTGCTCCTCTCGGTGACAGTGTAATTTACTAATACTGTTGTTAATGCCAATGCTTGTCTAGTTACGATTGCAAACCCTCAAGCCCCTTTATCTATCACTATCTCTCTTTCTATCTATCATCTAATAATCCTCTTTCAATCTGTCATCTATCTCTTTATCTGTCTCTTTATCTATTATCTATAATCTATCATTCATCTCTATTATCTTTCTATCTATTTATCTGTCTATTATCTATATTATTTATCATCTTTCTATCTATCAGTCTATTATCTATCTATCTTTCTATCTGTCTATTATCTATCTATATATCTATCTGTCTGTTATCTATCTGTCTATTTATCATGTCTTATCTATCTTTTTCTTTCTATCAATTTATCTGTCAATTATCTATTTTATCTATCATCTCTTTCTATCTATCTGTCTATTATCCATCTATCATCTATCTATTTCTATCTAGTATCTATTTATCTATCTGTCTATTATCTATCTGTCTATTTATCATCTCTATCTATCATCTTTCTTTCTATCAATTTATCTGTCAATTATCTATCTTATCTATCATCTTTCTATCTATCTGTCTATTATCTATCCATCATCTATCTATTTCCATCTAGTATCTATTTATCTATCTATCTGTATCTATCTAGTATCTCTCAACTATTTATCTATCTAGTATGTTTATCATCTATTTCTTTCTATCTTTAGATAGATATCTAGGATCTATACTAGATATCTATCTATAGATAGAAAGAGATAGATGATAAACATACTAGATAGATAAATAGTTGAGAGATACTAGATAGATACAGATAGATAGATAAATAGATACTAGATGGAAATAGATAGATGATGGATAGATAATAGACAGATAGAAAGAGATGATAGATAAGATAGATAATAGACAGATAAATTGATAGAAAGAAAGATGATAGATAGAGATGATAAATAGACAGATAGATAATAGACAGATAGATAAATAGATACTAGATAGAAATAGATAGATGATAGACGGATAATAGACAGATAGATAGAAAGAGATGATAGATAAAATAGATAATTGACAGATAAATTGATAGAAAGAAAAAGATGATAGATAAGACATGATAAATAGACAGATAGATAACAGAGACAGATAGATATATAGATAGATAATAGACAGATAGAAAGAGAGATAGATAGATAATAAACAGATAGATAGACAGATGATAAATAATAGATAGATAACAGACAGATAGAAAGAAAGAAAGAGATGATAGATAGAGATGTTGTTGATAGATAATAGACAGATAATCTATCATCTCTATCTATCATCGCTATCTATCTGTCTTATCTATCATCTATTTATTTCTATCTAGTATTTATTTATCTCTGTCTATTATCTATCTGTCTATTTATCATCTTTCTATCATCTTTCTTTCCATCAATTTATCTGTCTATTATCTATCTTATCTATCATCTCTTACTATCTTATCTGTCTTATCTATCTGTCTTATCTATCTGTCTATTATCTATCTGTCTATTATCTATCTGTCTATTAATCATCTCCATCTTTCATCTTTCTTTCCATCAATTTATCTGTCTATTATGTATCTTATCTATCATCTCTTTCTATCTATCTGTCTATTATCTATCTATGTCTATCTATTTCTATGTAGTATCTATTTATCTATCTGTCTATTATCTATCTGTCTATTTATGATCTCTGTCTATCATCTTTCTTTCTATCAATTTATCTGTCAATTATCTAACTTATCTATCATCTCTTTCTATCTATCTGTCTATTATCTATCCATCATCTATCTATTTCCATCTAGTATCTATTTATCTATCTATCTGTATCTATCTAGTATCTCTCAACAATTTATCTATCTAGTATGTTTATCATCTATTTCTTTCTATCTTTAGATAGATATCTAGGATACTAGATATCTATCTATAGATAGAAAGAGATAGATGATGGATAGATAATAGACAGATAGATAGAAAGAGATGATAGATAAGATAGATAATTGACAGATAAATTGATAGAAAGAGATGATAGACAGAGATGATAAATAGACGGATAGATAATAGACAGATAGATAAATAGATACTACATAGAAATAGATAGACGATAGATAGATAATAGACAGATAGATAGAAAGAGATGATAGATAAGATAGATAATAGACAGATAAATTGATGGGAAAAAAAGATGATAGATGGAGATAGAGAATAGACAGATAGAGAATAGACAGAATCTCTCAATTTATCTATCCTCTATCTATTTTTTTTATCAATAGAAAATCAATAGAATTCTATTTATCTATCTAGTAGTATGTATCAGCTATCTATCCAGGATATCTTATTTCTTTCTAGAATCTATCTGTGTGTGTATATATAATCTTTCTAGTATCTATCTCTATCTATTATCTATAATTAAGAGCACAGTAAAATCCTTATAGGGACGCAGTCCTTATTTCATAGTGTTTTCTGGGATACTTTGTAGGGCATTATATCCACACTGTACAGGTAGGGGGTAGGGTTTTTTTTGTTATGGGTTTGTTCTCCTTTAAAAGGTCCATATCTCCCACATTCTCACACACTATGTCTATGGTGAATTTATTGTCAGCTAAGTAACCTCCCTGAAAATTTTGTTTTTAATGTGTGGGAGGGGTCCAGAGGAACCCCATGAATGAGCCAATAAGGGAAACTCTGTTGTGCTCTGTGGTCAACTGTTTTATTTATCACTTATTTTGTAACCCTCTTTTTCAAAGTCTTCAATCTTGCGGCTGCCTGTGAAGAAGCAACGGTTTTGACTTTTCAGCAACTGGACCAGACATCTGTGCAAGCTACACCTCCTTCTCTGCGCTCTCTGCTCTGGTCTAAAATCCCCGCTAGTTACCTAGGCCAGTGGATTTCAAAGAATTTTACGACTTCAGGTAAGTCAAATGGTCCGTGCCGTGGGCAGTTTTAAACCTCAGTGGATCCTGTCTCGCCTCTGGGAAGAAATATATTGTGGTTGAACCTTTTTTTTTTTAAACGTTTTCTTTATTTCCTTACAGTATCATCATCTTTTTCCAACATCTTCAATCTTGCGGCTGCCTGTGAAGAAGCAACGGTTTTGACTTTTCAGCAACTGGACCAGACATCTGTGCAAGCTACACCTCCTTCTCTGCGCTCTCTGCTCTGGTCTAAAATCCCCGCTAGTTACCTAGGCCAGTGGATTTCAAAGAATTTTACGACTTCAGGTAAGTCAAATGGTCCGTGCCGTGGGCAGTTTTAAACCTCAGTGGATCCTGTCTCGCCTCTGGGAAGAAATATATTGTGGTTGATCCTTTTTTTTTTAAACGTTTTCTTTATTTCCTTACAGTATCATCATCTTTTTCCAACCTCTTCAATCTTGCGGCTGCCTGTGAAGAAGCAACGGTTTTGACTTTTCAGCAACTGGACCAGACATCTGTGCAAGCTACACCTCCTTCTCTGCGCTCTCTGCTAGATTCAAGATACAGTTCATCACCCTGATCACCCACAAAGGTATCATTTTGACATTCATTTATGTAGATTAGCCATCCCATCTCAAATCCATATAAGATACTTATGGTGATTTTCCACTCTTTTTCACAGCAATGGTGGATAAGTGGATTGCCAAAAAACAAAAACTAGATTCACAAGAACAAGTGACATCAGAATCTATAATATTGATCGATGATGATGAAGAATATGAAGCTAGCATTGTCCTTCCAACACCGAATGACAAAGATTGTGAAAATTTACACTTACAAAATTTACCTTCCTACTTGTCAAAAGAACAATGGGATGCAAAACTGAAAACCTATAAATGGCTGGTGATTGGCAAAAATGGCCTAGGCTGTTTAACATGCAGATCTGTTGGTGGATTAGGTCCCTCTAAAACACAGGGTCTTAAACTTGCTTCTGAATGGGTAGAAGGCTGTGTTCAAGAATATGGCTCAACTAAGGAAAAAAAACAGCAGTCTATCAGAAAAAAAATATCTTGTCATAGATTATCAAGTGCACATATCAAAGCTTGTGAAATAGTTTCATTGTCCATAAAGGACACTTTTCAAAATCTAAATGCAAATGCACATACTCATCTTTACGAGACAACGTGCAGAGTATTCAGAACAGCCTATCAGATTGCAAAAAACAACCGTCCACTAACAGATCTCCAAAGTTTAATAGAGCTTCAGAAAGCCAATGATGTGAAAATGGGCCGCATTCTACATTCAAATCATTCTTGTACAAATATTTGTAATCATATTTCTGAAGTTATGAGACATAAATTGGTGCGTTATATTATAGATAATGATGAGAAAATAGGATTCATGATTGATGAATCAACCACAATATCCAAACATACAGCATTAGTAATATGTATACGTTTCAAAGTTCCTAATTCTATAGAAACTACTAGTATGTTTTTTGATATTATTCAGTTAGAAAACACTACAGCAGTTTCCATACTGGAAACTTTACTTGGCATTCTTTACAAGCATGGTTTTACCGAAAACTTTTTGATGAGGAACTGGTTATCATTTGCCTGTGATGGCGCCTCTAATATGCTTGGTAAGCATGCAGGTGTAGCAAAGCTCCTCACTGACAAATTTCCAGATATAATTGTGTGGCACTGTAGTAACCATAGGTTGGAACTAGCTGTACATGATGTTGTTACACAAATGACATCCATATGTCATATGAAAATTTTTTTTGACAAGCTGTATGCAGTTTACAGTGCATCTCCAAAAAACAAGACAGAAATTGAAAATATTGCACACCAATTAAGCATTAAATTGAATGCAGTAGGGCGTATCTTAGGCACACGGTGGATTTCCTCAAGTGCACGTTCTCTGAGGGCAGTATGGAATAATTATGAGGCACTTTACCAGCATTTTCATCAAGCATCACAGGATGCAAAACGTTCTGGCAATGAAAAAGCACAATACATGGGGCTTAAAAAGAAATTAAGAGAAACTAACTTTGTCTTGAACATAGGACTTATGTTAGATGCCTTAATAGAACTTGAACATCTTTCACTCAAACTGCAGGAGAGAACAGTAACACTTGAGGAAGCCCACCGTTTAATCTCTTTAAAATTCCATGTGTTCCAATCTATGGCTCATAACAATTCTGGGGAATACTATGCAGAATCAGAAAATGCTGTAAAAAATATGACATTCAAAGGTATTTCTTTAGAAAATGGCAAAATGCCAGTCATTAACAAAAAAGATTTTTTTCTTAAATTGAGTGAAAATGTCAGCAAGCGCATGCTTACAACCAGGGCTTCTCATACTTCTGCAAATGTTGGCACAGATTCTGACAAAATGAGGTACACTCAGTTACTTGATAATATGAAAATATTTGATTCTTCCAGCTGGCCAAAAGGAACTGTTAATCCATGCTTTGGTGATAAAAAAATTAGTATCTTGGCTAAAACATTTAAAGTATGTTCCCAAAATGCAGTTCAGGGATTCAGAGAATATGTAGCAAGTGGGGGGCATGTAGTGCCTTTGGATCTTCAGCCATTGAAATCAGCTGTAAATACTCTGATCATATCCACTGCGGAATGTGAGAGATCATTCAGCACGATGAATATTATTGTGTCGCCAATAAGAAACTCATTACTTTTAAAAACTGCATCAAACTTAATGTTTATATCTTTAGTTGGTCCTCCACTTCAACACTTTGATCCAAAGATCTATGTTCATGAGTGGCTGAAAAAGGGCTACAGACATGCAGACTATCTTTCATGTCGTCCCCCAGTCCCCAAAGATTTACAGAACGAATTGTGGAGCATTTTTTGAAAAAAAAGTGAATAGTGCCTTTGAATGTCATATTTTTATCTTGATGGAGATCTGCCATTTAATAATTATAAACATTGTAGCTAAATTTTTTGGACTCAGTCTAAAGATTCATTTTGATTTAATATTTCTAATACAATTCCTCAGTCTAAAACCCTGAATATTCTTATATCAAGCATTGTGGCTAAAGTTTATGGACTCAGTCTAAAGGTTCATTTTATATTTCTAATACAATTCCTCAGGTCTAAAACCTTTATCTTTTAATATTGAGCATTGTGGCTAGAGTTTGGCCTAGGCTGTTTAACTTGCAGATCTGTTGGTGGATTAGGCCCCTCTAAAACACAGGGTCTTAAACTTGCTTCTGAATCGGTAGATGGCTGTGTTCAAGAAAATGGCTCAACTAAGTCTATCAGAAAAAAAATATCTTGTCATAGATTATCAAGTGCACATATCAAAGCTTGTGAAATAGTTTCTTTGTCCATAAAGGACACTTTTCAAAATCTAAATGCAAATGCACATACTCATCTTTACAAGACAGCGTGCAGAGTATTCAGAACAGCATATCAGATTGTAGCTAACTTTTGTGGACTTAGTCTAATGGTTCACTTTAATATTTCTAATACAATTCCTCAGGTCTAAAACCCTTATCTTTTAATATTGAGCATTGTGGCTAACATTTGGACTCAGTCTAAAGATTCATTTTGATTTAAGATTTCTAATACAATTCCTCAGTCTAAAACCTGTATCTTCTAGTATCAAGCATTGTGGCTAACGTTTGGACTCTGTCTAAAAATTCATTTTGATTTAAGATTTCTAATACAATTCCTCAGTCTAAAACCTGTATCTTCTAGTATCAAGCATTGTGGCTAACGTTTGGACTCAGTCTAAAGATTCATTTTGATTTAAGATTTCTAATACAATTCCTCAGTCTAAAACCTGTATCTTCTAGTATCAAGCATTGTGGCTAACGTTTGGACTCAGTCTAAAGATTCATTTTGATTATAGATTTCTAATACAATTCCTCAGTCTAAAACCTGTATCTTCTAGTATCAAGCATTGTGGCTAATGTTTGTAGACTGTTAATCTAGAGGTAGTTTATTTAAGTGTTCTTCTAGAATTCCTTATGTCTAACTCTAAACCCTGTATCTTCTAATATCAGGCATTGTGGCTAACATTTGTGGACTCTGTCTAAAGGTTCATTTTAATTTAAGTTTTCTAATACAGGTTTTAGACGGCAGAATTGTAACCACAATATCCAAACATACAGCATTAGTAACATGTATACGTTTCAAAGTTCCTAATTCTATAGAAACTACTAGTGCTTTTTTTGATATTATTCAGTTAGAGAACACTACAGCAGTTTCCATACTGGAAACTTTACTTGGCATTCTTTACAAGCATGGTTTTACCGAAAACTTTTTGATGAGGAACTGGCGCCTCTAATGTGCTTGGTAAGCATGCAGGTGTAGCAAAGCTCCTCACTGACAAATTTCCAGATATAATTGTGTGGCACTGTAGTAACCATAGGTTGGAACTAGCTGTATATGATGTTACATAAATGAAATCCATATGTCATATTAAAATTTTTTTGATAAGCTGTATGCAGTTTACAATACATCTCCAAAAACAAGAAATTGAAAATATTGCACACAAATTAAGCAGTAGGGTGTATCTTAGGCACACGGTGGATTTCCCCAAGTGCATGTTCTGAGGGCAGTATGAAAAAAATATGAAGCACTTTACCAGCATTTTAATCCTTATAGAATTCTTTGTCTAAACCATAATATCAGGCGTTGTGGCTGTTACATTTTTGGACTCTGTCTAAAGGTTCATTTTAATTTAAGATTTCTAATACAGGTTTTAGACTGAAGAATTGTAACGGATGGCAGTATGGAACAAATATGAAGCACTTTACCAGCATTTTAATCAAGCATTGAATACAGGTTTTAGACTGAAGAATTGTAACGGAGGGCAGTATGGAACAAATATGAAGCACTTACCAGCATTTGACTCAAGCATCACAGGATGCAAAATGCTCTGGTAATGAAAAAGCACTATACATGGGGCTTAAAAAGAAATTAAGAGAAACGAACTTTGTCGTGAACATAGGACTTATGTTTGATGCCTTAATAGAACCTGAACATCTTTCACTCAAATTGCAGGAGAGAACAGTAACACTTGACTGAGGAAGCACACCGTTAAATTTCTTTAAAATTCCATGTGTTCCAATCTATGGCTCATAACAATTCTGGGGAATACTGTGCTGTAAAAAATATGACATTCAAAGGTATTTCTTTAGAAAATGTCATTAACAAAAAAGATTTTTTTCTTAAATTGAGTGAAAATGTTAGCAAGTGCATGCTTACAACCAGGGCATCTCATACTTCTGCAAATGCAAAAAGTTTCCTTATAGAATACTTTGTCTAAACCCTGTATCTTATAATATCGGGCATTGTGGCTGTTACATTTTTGGACTCTGTCTAAAGGTTCATTTTAAGATTTCTAATACAGGTTTTAGACTACTGTGTTCATTTCGGTTTCCTTATTATAGAACTCCTTATGACTACACCCTGTATCGTCTAAAATCAGGCATTGTGGTTAAAGTTTATGGACTCAGTCTAATGGTTCATTTTAATTTAAGATTTCAAATACAATTCCTCATGACGAAAACCTGTATCTTCTAATATCAAACATTGTGGCTAAAGTTTGTAGACTCTAAATTTATCTAAATGTAGCTCATTTAAGGGGGCCACATGGTACATAACTGTTCAGTGAGTTTGATATTGATCCTCGGCATTCAGCTTACATTCAAAAGCAAGTTATGTCCCATGTGCCTCCCCTTCAAGTCACTGGTTACTACCTGGTAACCAATCAGTGGAAACCAAGAGCTGGAAAGCAGGAAGAAGTGTTCTGGCTATTAGACATTGAATCACTCCAGCCTTTATACATTACATGACTATTGAAAACATTTTTTATTTTACACAACCCAGTTTTAATTTTTACACTGAACTATTCCTTTGTTTGTCTTAATTATCTATGTATATGTAATGATACATATAGAGCTGCAGCAAAATTACTTTTTATTAAAGTAAAACGCAAAAAAATTTCTGTTTCCAGTGTGTTTATTCTAAAAAACTAGACAGTTTACAATTAAAAACATCCTTGCAGACTGTAGCTAAAGGGTCATACTTTTGTTTAGTCCTAAAACAGAATAGTGGATTCTATATTTCTTGCAATATTTTTTAAAAAAATCTTTTATAAACTAGGAAATGGAAAAAAAAATTGGTGGGCGAGGCATACTAAAAGGGGTGTGGCCAATAATTGTGGGTGTGGCTTAAAAAAATTTTTGGCGCGCTGCGCGCGGCTCATTTACCATCCCTCCACCTTTTACAACCCAATTCAAGCACTGAAAACAACCATGCTCTGGAGAGTTAGCAGAAATTAGTTGTGCCGACATTAACACATCTAATCACAACTACAACTTTTTGCACAAGTCTAAGGCAGAAAAGCTACAAATTATCAGAATAACAGACCATTTCTTATCTTGCTCTACTGTAGTTTCCAAGTATTGTCATGTTTCTTTTTATCTCAATTACCTACAAACGGACCTAACAACTCCCCCTGCTCCTGGGCTCCAGTCACCAATTGTGTTCCATAGCTCTGTTACTTTTCTGGCTTTGAATTTGTCAGCTTTTCTTGTTGAGTTGTTGCTTTTGGTAGGAAATAATTGAGTTGGTTCTAGTTTTGGCTTCATTGTTTCATCTCACATTGTCATACTGTTTTGCTACTGACAGATTTGTGAGTTTATTCTGTGTCTCTGGCTTGGCTGGGATTGGAAATAACATCTAACTCAGAGCAGTCCCACCAGTGGCAACCTAAATAATGTTATGATATGTTATGAGATTCCATCATATCCTGTTTACAGACACACACATAGTAAAATATGACAGTAAAATAGCCAAATAAGGGTGAAGGAGTTAATCATCCACCCATAGGAAATGATGGGATATCACCGGATCTGAGATGGAGAACAAATAACAGCAATTATTTAGGTGGACAGGATGCCAGAGTTATTTATAAACAGGGATAGGATAAAGTAGTGTCAAAGTTGAACTTTTGTTAAAAGCTGAAAAAATTGTGATATTTTCCCCAACACAGATATTATTTAAATAGGGCTTAAAAGCTGTTAACGACATGCTACGTGATTCAGGTCTTTATTCTCATGAATGCATTTTCTTTTTAGTTTCAGCTTTGGAATTTCTTTTGACACATAATTATTTTTACATTGACGGATCTTATTATCTCCAAAAATGTGGAGCAGCCATGGGTGCTGCATTTTCACTGTCCTAAGCCAACCTCTATATGGGTTGGTGGGAGCACATCCATGTTTTTGGAGATGATAATCCTTGTAGCGAATGTATCGTTTGGTACGGTCTCTACATTGATGATCTTATATTCATATGGCGTGGCTCATCCACTAGTCTCCACATTTTTATTGATTATATTAACACTAATTCCTTGAATTTAACATTTGCTTTCAATCAAAATCCAGATTGCATTGAATTTTTGGACACTTTACTTATAGGAAGGCCTGATCTGGAAAGGGTTGAAACTAAAGTTTATACTAAACCATCAGCGGGCAATACAATTTTTGCAATATATTTAAGCTGGCCATCTATGTCAAAGTCATCCCATATCTGGCCAGTCCTACACTCAATTTTCATCTGATTCAATATATTGATAAAGGGTTGAGTGCAGAAGACTCTTGTATTTGTCCATACAAAAACAAGTATCCCTTTTGGTCAGTTTTTGCGGTACAGATGCAACTGTTCTACTTTGGAATACTATGATGAACAATCTATTGTGCTAAAACAGAAGCTTTTTAATAGAGGCTATTATGTGGATGTAATTCAATCTGCCTATCTCAAAGGAAATTCACGTGATAGAAATAGTCTAAAACACCCCAAAAATACAAACAAAAACATAAATAAAAATAATGTTTCTTTGTCACATAGTAAAAACAGTAATAACAAGGATAAAAATAATTCATAATAATTATCATCATTAATTTATTTCAGTGCAGAGTATAGTCTAGAATTTAATGACATTTGTGAAATAATATGTAGCCATCTTCCTGTACTGTATAATGACCCTCTAATGAAAAAGATTTTCTCCAACAGTCATTTGAAGTTGGTCTCTAGAAGATCTTCCACTTTGGGTAGTAGGTTATCGCCAAGTCTGGTCTCTAGTCCTATTTCCTCATTTTCAGGTGATTGGTTAAAACACTAGTTTTGACATCTCTCATTTTATATGAAATGATGTTTCAGTCATCTGTTTGACATTAGAAAATATTTTTTGTTGCTTTTTTCACTTTGTTATTAATTCAATGTTTTTAAGTAACCTTGGATGTGACTATGTAACCCTCTGAACCTATGGATACATTGAATGCTATTTTCAACCTTTATGTAATTTCATTACCAATCCTTGCCATTGGGTGTCACTGTGGGTTTTGACTATTTAAATCGTAACCCCGGTGGTTGTTTTTATGCTCATGATTAAGGGTAGCTGTGCCCAAAACACATCAAGCTAGCCATGTAGTGTGATCTGGACTAAATAAAGATTTTGGCTTTTCAACTGAGTCTAGTGTGCAGAACCTTGCTACTACCTTTTATTGAATAGGAGCCTAATGTGCTTGTCCAATATTACACTTATTACCAAGGTCTCACTAGTTATTAATGAAATAAAGTATTTTATTCATTTCTTGGCCTTTGTTCTTTATTTTGCCCTGTCTCCTTACATACAGCTTTCGTATATCTATTATGAACTTATTCCAAAAATGTGAATGCTCTTACCTAGCAGAGGAATGATACATCTTGCTCTTGACAATGGGCATCATTTTGGCATTGGTTTGGCTGACAGAAACCAGTCTTTACCCAAACAGAGACCCAGTATACCCAGGAAAGCAATGACAGATGTATGAATGGCCACAATCCACACACACAAATTCCATGCCCATTACAGAGGGCTGTGGTGTTGACTCCTAACAAAAGGAATTTAAAGCATGGGAATGAAAGCAGAGAAGAAAGAGAGGCAATATTAGAAATGTACTTATAGAGCAAATAGGTGAAACATGGAGAGTATTATCAGGTAAAGGTTGCTGGAGTAACATATGGTGTAAATGAAAGACATACTTTTGCTTTCTGGCAGTGGAGGAACATTTTCCAAATATTCTTATTGCCGATACAGATCATTTGGAGACTCGATTTAATGTTCTCATTGTGACTGAGCCCTTGGTACTTAAGATTCCCCTGGGTGCACTGGGAAGCATTTTGTTTTTAACCTTCTAGATTGTAAGAACTTGTGGGCTGGGGTTGTCTGTATATCTCTGCTGTTGTGTATACAGTGCTGCAGAATGTGCTCACATATGGGATGGCATGAGGGGGCATTTCCAGGCTCATGAAAAACGTGATGGAACAAACATCTACAATGAGCTCTGTGTACTATAGATCTAAATATGTTCTAATAGATGGTGCTCGAGAGTATGGAAATACCCCTATACTTGGAAACCTTTGGGTACACTGAATGTTATATCTTATACCTGTGTGTCTAAGGATATAGGTAGGATTCTCTCTGTGTTGTGCTTAACTACCTGAGCTGAACATGTACTCTGTTTTTTAATTGTTTCCTTGCCTCCAAACAGAAAGCAAGATAGAGAGAGCAAAAGAGGAGATTTTGACATTTACCATCTTGAGATGCTTTGACCTTGCAACCAAACAGTGGGGTTTCACAGTGACTCCCAATCCACCCTGGAGCACAGCGGCACTTGTAACTAATCCCACTTTGAGAACCTGACCCTCCATTTTGGCACGGAGTAGTAGAACAAACGTCTACAGCGACCTGGATTTAAGGTGAAGTGTACAGTTAAATTATTTTAAGAGCAGCAAATGATGATTTGCTGATCTGTTAAATAGTTTTTTTACTTGTAGCAGAATATAATTCATTTACTAAATGTAATGGCACATTGAGCTTTGCCAAGCTGAGAAATCATGCAATTCACACACACATCAATGGCAGTTTTGTATCAGCATTGGAAAATTCTATTTTGCAGGCACAATGTTGCATTGTGAGGAAGTAATATGTTATATTGCATTCAAGTTTGAACTTCGACACCTTCTCTAATGAAGTGCCCAATGGCTCGAAATGCATCAGGATGGAGTGGCTGACATGAGGTATGCAGACACGGGGGAGACACTGCCATGTGGTGTGATATGGGTGAATGTTTTTATGCGGATTGTTTAAATTGCAATATGCACAAACACAGAATATAACAAAGCTTAAATTCCATCTGTGGTTTCCTACGTATCTATAGAATTAAACCTTTTGCATAAGTAGGACATTTTTTAAAAAATAGTTTATTTGTAAGTGCTTGATCAACAGATATATATAACTTTAAATGTAAAAAAAGTCAGTGGTCCTTTAAAGTGATCTTCAGAACTGCAGTAGCAAGCAGAAGTTTACTGTGTTAAAAATAAATGTTTTTCATTTGACAATTAAGAAAATTAAGTCAGGCTGGAAACTATAGAAATACTTGGAAGACTTTGAATGAAGGCCCTTCTGTCAGTGGCCTATTGGCTCCAAGCGGAGAAGTCTGGACCAAGGAGGAAGCTTTAGCTTTAGGCAAAGCTTTAGGCAAAGTCCAAGATCGCAGTAACCAATCTCCTGAGGGCCACTGGACCACTATGTCCAGGTTTCTGGGAAAATTGTCTATAGAAATCTCGCACCAACCGAGGGGCATGAACATCTGTATGTTTCTCCCAGGAGCATTCTTCAGGGCCAAAGCCCTTCCATTTAATGAGGAATTGTAAAGACCCCCTGGAGAATCTGGAGTCCAAAATATTTTCTATTTCGGTGATAGAAGGAGGTGGAGACTGATCCAGAGAGAAACGATTGGAGATTGCTGGTTTTACCAGGGAAACATGGAACACATTGGGAATTTGCATCTTTTCATCTTTAAAATGGGGGTCACTTGCTACTTTTTATTACTCATCTTTCTATTCTGGCCCTCGCCTATTCACATTTGTCGCTTATTCAGATCAGTGCATGGTTGCTAGGATAATCTGGACCCTAGCAACCAGATTTATGAAATTGGAAACTGGAGAACTGCTGAATAAACAGCTAACTAACTCAAAAACCACGACTACCAATAGCAAAATGTCTCTAAATATGACTTTCTACATCAGACTAAAAGTTAATTCAAAGTGATCAATTCCTTTAAAGTGTGCATTTGTTAATTAAACAACTACAAATAAACTATTTCATTCTTTATGTTTCATTCTTTAGTCCTGTAGAGAGCCATGAAAACGTTCAAATGCTGTTTATCTTCCTGTGTATGAACTAAACCCATTGTATTATTTAGAGCTTCTCTCTGGGTATACAGTAATTGGTTTATAGGCTCCTACTCTTCCCATGACCCTGCTGAGCCACTACCACTCTCCCATCACCACCTACCTTCAGAAGTAGATGAAAGAGATTAAAGATGACACAGGCAGAGTGGGACAAGGAGCATGTGAGAGGCTGGGGAGAAGAATCTGGTAACTTGTGATGGAATAGGGGAATTCACAGCTCTACACATGATATTCCAAAAAAAAAGAGATGAAAGAGAGAGAAACTGAATATGTATATATCCAAACTCACTTAACATATACTCTGACCCAGGTGCCTCTGCACATAGCAAAAATTTCAGACCTTGTTTGATCATTAAATTCTAGCATACGAAAATGGGCCAAAAACAGGACCCAGCTGCTTCAACACCTGGTCATGCGCTTAAGGAGACGGATTCTGCAAATAGAGGATTAGGTAAATTAAAGATGAACTTCAAACCTTCAAAATGAATTGGCTTGTACACTGGACCACCTGTGGAAAACAAAAGTTGAAATTAAAAATGGCTGACGCGCATGTATTCATTGCCTATGAATATGTGAACATTTTTCCACATTATTTTGGTATAAAGTGGATGAATTTAAATAGCATCCTGACATGTACTGGCTCCTCCCTCATAACTATGATTCTTGTGCTTCTTCCATAGCTTTCCAACTAGGATGTTTTTAACTTTGAGTTATTTTTAATCGTGTAAGGTACCACTTGAATCATGAACTGCAATTAATTCAATTATCTGACTAATATGAAGTGGTAACAACAATGATTGTTCTTACGCTCTGCCTGTGTTAGATAATAGATAATATATTGGTGCGCCGATGCGAAACATGTTGTGTGATATGTAGTCTTTGAATACATCTTCACAGCAGAAACTGCTTCTGAGTGCTCTCCTCTAACAATTGATTTCATCTGAATGAAATACATGTAGGGATGTGAAAATCTTAGAAAATTTTATGCTGCTGTGTATGTTCTATACTCCATTGTGGATCAATGTGCTAAATGATCTCTGTGCTATTGTTCAATAAATACTGTTCTTTGTTCAACTGTTAAAGAACTACTGGCGCCCATCATTGTGCTATCGCATAAGGTTACAGTTACACTACACCCTTGCTTACCCCTGAGAAAGAGAGCTCATCGGTGGTCTTAGCCCACCAAGGAAAGTAGCTAAAACTGCCCTAGCACAAGTCAGTTTACTATAGCGCTACATTTTGGCGCCCGGTACATGGGGCTTGAAAAGGGTTTAACTGCAACATCGCACGCGGCCTAGTGTGACAGGCGCTGCGTGTGCGGACTCAGTAGGAAAAAGGCACCTAGGCGGGGAAAGTCTGTAGTTCTTATTCCCCGAGTGGTGTGCCTACTGATTATATTGTGAGCGTGTATCCCTCACACATTTCGGTCACAGCAAAAGCATAATGGCTCCCCTGTCTGAAGCTGCCTTGTGCGACTGGTCCTTAGAAATGGGAGCGGATCCTGACTATACGTTTGTAGTGGATAATGTCCCAGAGGGGTGCCCCATAGATATTATAAATCCTTAAGGGGCAACCCCATATTTAATGCTTTTGAGTATGTTGCGCAAGAACCCTCCAATGAGAGAGGTTTTGTCCGGGTCTTGTATTGGGTCCCTACCATACGTAGCAGTGATACATAGCCTTCCAAGGTGTACCCTATGGGTACTACGAGTGGGGAAAGATATCCCTGGAGAGGGAAAAGAATTTGCTGGCTGCTATCCCCAAGCCCAAGGACGACAATCCCTTAGGACCAGTTCCAGGATGGGAAGAATATGAGGAGACTCCAGAAGCTGAGCATGGTCCAGGCCTTCCTACAGAAGTGTAAGCAGACCTGAGTAAGGGAGCACCACCCCTAAATTTGAGAGAAAAAGATAGATGGTGTGCAGGGTTATAGGGATAAATAGTAATACAAAAAGAAAAAAGAGATTAACCCTTAAAGTTGCACCACCCCATCATAGAATCCGATGACTCAAGGAACAAATTAATTAAAACTTAACTTTTTTTTTGTAATCAAAATATTTTTATTACACATTTTCAAAGAATATACAAACAAGAAAAAGAAATACAAAAACAAAAAAAAAAAGGGAAGAGAAAAAAATAAAAAAGGGGGGTTCTCTGTCCTATTCAGCGGCTGGGCGTAAACACATTTATACATGCAAAGATGGAGATAATAATGCATCGTTCTCATATAGTAGCCAGGGCATCCAGATTTTGTCATATGTCTCCATGTTATTCTGTAACTTATAGTTCAATTTCTCATTAGTTGCTATATATATTATTCTAGTTTTCAAAAGCTCCGAAGATATATAAGGTTTCTTCCAGTTACTGGCAATCACCAATCTGGCTGCCATTAAAATAAATTGGCTCAATTTATATGATGTTTTAGGGAGATAATCAGGTTTCCTCCCCAACAGCATCACTGTCGGATCTTTTTCAAAGTTGACTCCCAAGACTCCCGAAATGTAGTTCCCTACAAAATCCCAATACCTCGATACTATAGTGCAATCCCACCAAATGTGGGCCATAGTCCCCTTTTCTGTACAACCCCTAAAGCAATGTGGGTCACTTGAGGGATATAACTTTTGCAGTCTGGCTGGGACTAAGTATGCTCTATGCAATATTTTTAAAGAGGTCTCATTAAATGTGGTGCTGATATTACCCCGATTCGCCGCCCTACTACATTGGTACCACTGTTGTATCGACAATGTGAAATTGAGCTCCTTTTCCCACTTATACATGTATCGTTGCTTTTCTTTACCCAAAACTGGCTTATTCAAACTTTTATATACCGAGCCCAGTATACCTGCCCCAAGCGGGGATTTGCTACATATTAATTCAAAACGCGAAATCGTGAAAATCTTATGCTCACAACGTGATGCTTGTTTAACAACAAAGTGCAATAACTGTAAAGTTCTAAAAGTTTCCTGTGGTGGAGGTTGATAGATTTCCATAACTTGTGAGAGTGTAAGTGGTCGTCTTTGCTGCGTTAAAGACATTATAGTAATAATTCCCTTGTCTATCCACCATCTAAAAATATTTCCTGATAAACCCGGTGGAAACTCATAATTATATATTAAAGGACCTAGTAGTGAAGGGGAAGACTTAAGCCCAAATTTCCTTGCTAGCAATTGCCAAAGCTTTAACATTTCAATTGTTACTTGTGATGCATCTTTAAAGTGATTATAAGGTATTTTAGATAACCATAGAACTTGGTGCATTAAAAAAGGATGTAGCAGATCATTTTCGATCTGAACCCAAAGGGGGGCCTGTAGTCCGGCATGGACAGGAGCCCATTGGGCTATCCTAGCCGCCTGATAATATTTTGTGATATTCAGGACAGAAAGGCCCCCATTTGCCTTGTGTAGGTTCATGACTTGTGCAGATATTCGTGGGTGCTTATTATGCCATATAAAATTATTTATGCCCGACTGGAAATTCCGTATGTCCCTTAATGGGACTAATATGGGTAAAGTTCGGAAAAGATACAGAATTTTCGGTAGCAACGTCATTTTAACACAATGGATCCTACCCAACAGTGATACTGAATATTTATCTCATTGCTGTAACTTCTGTATAAGTACTTTAAACATAGGTAGGAAATTAACCTTGTACAGTGAAGCTGGGGAAGAGGTGAGTTTTACCCCCAGGTATTGTAGATATTCCGATTGTACTCTAAATCCAAAATTTAATTCTATCAATTTAACTATATGTTGTGGGATATTGCAGGGCAGCATTTCAGACTTTTCCGCATTAATATTGAGTCCTGATATCTTTGCAAACCTCCTCAAAGTCTGCATAAGGTTGGGCAGTGATGTCATTGGGTTTATCAGATGTACTAAAAGATCATCTGCAAACAGCGACAATTTATACTCTTTACCCTTCACTTTTAAACCTTTAATGTCCACATTATCCCTAATTGCTCTCGCCAGGGGTTCCATCGCCAGAGCGAAGAGGGCAGGAGACAGGGGGCATCCCTGTCTTGTTCCCCGTTCGATCTTGATAACCTCTGAGGGGGCTGTAACAGGGAGGTTAAGTCTAGCTGTTGGTTGCTTATAATATACTTTGAGTGTATTAATAAGAGAATCGCCACAATTGACCGCTTCTAAGGTTTTAAACAAGTATTGCCAATCCAAAGTCTCGAATGCCTTCTCAATATCCAATGCCAGCAAACATAACGGCGTTTTAGTTTTGTTTGCACAAGTCACTAAATTTATGATCTTCCTGATATTATCCGGTGCTTGCCTGGTAGGGATAAAGCCAATCTGGTCCTTGTGTATGATAGTATTTAAAATTTTATTCAGCCTAGATGCTAATATAGAGGCCAGGATTTTAATGTCAATATTAAGCAAAGAGATCGGCCTATAGTTTTTAGGGGACAACATATCTCTATTCGGCTTCAGAATTACCGATATTTTGGCTTCCGTCATCTCTGCTGGGATAGAATTACCTGCCGTGATATGTTGATAAAGTCTAGATAAATGAGGAATTAACTTGCTCTGAAATTTCTTATAAAATAATGACGAGAAGCCATCCGGTCCTGGGGCTTTACCCGCTTTTAAACCCTTAATAGTATCTTTTATTTCTTCCTGGGAGATCCCTAGATCTAACATCTCTCTCATTTCTTCAGTAAGTGGCCTCGGGGCAAACTTTCCCAAAAATGCATCTATTTTTCCCTGCTTCTTCTTTTCTCCGACTGTGTACAGATGTTGGTAATATTTTACGAACACTCTAGCTACCTTATCCGGATTAGCTGAAACTTGCCCATCTTTCATTCTGATTTTACTAATCAAATTCCTGCACTGACCAGCCCTCAAGAGGCCCGCTAACATTCTGCTGGGTTTATTAGCCCACCTATAAAAACCAAAATTTGTTCTCCGCATAGCGTACTCGGCTCCTACTATCTGAACAGCCCTTAATTTCTGCCTTACCTCCTCAATGAGCTTTCTTCCTCTCTTAGTAAAATTTTGCCTATTACTCTGCTCTAGATCTGCGAGTTCCTTCTCCAGTCTCTCCTGTATTTGGTTTCTCTCTTTCTTCTTTCTAATCGCATACTTAATTAGACATCCTCTAATGAAGGCCTTATAGGCTACCCAGATCCACTCAGGTGTTACTTCTGATTTAGTATTTTCATCAAAAAATAACTCAGTCTCCTGGTCTGGAAAACATACACACTCTGGGTCCGCTAATAGACTCTCATTAAGTTTCCAAGTTGGACGCACAAGGCCAGGAGATTGTAAATCTAAAGTTAAAAGCACAATATCGTGATCCGACCAGGTACAGTTTAGTAGTTTTGAGTCTCGAATAGATTCTGCATCTACGGTATTAATCAAAATATAATCAATCCTCGAATAGCTCTTATGAGGATGCGAGTAAAATGAGTAATCTCTTTTATTGCCATTAATTTCTCTCCAAGAATCCAATAAGTTAAAATCCTGTAAAAGCTTATTGATCTTTTGTGTATTATTTTTATGGTAGGTTGTACCTCCAGCTGAGGATCTATCTAGTTGATGATTAAAGGCGAGATTAAAATCTCCTGCCCAAATTATTCTAGCTGTACTGGGGTATGAAATAAATCTACTCATTGACACAAAAAAACGTAAAGGCGAGTATACTGGAGCATAGGTAGATAAAATAACATACTCCTAATCTAGCAGCTTTCCTTCTATTACTATGTACTGACCGTTATCATCCACTTTAGTCTTTGTTACCGAAAAAGGGAAGTTTCTCTTAAAACATATTGCTACACCTCTATGTTTCTTATCTGCAGAAGCCAAAAAACAAGTGGTATAATTCTTGTGAAAAAATTTAGGGAAAGAGCGTTTCGTGAAATGAGTCTCTTGGAGACATAAAATATCAGGGGAAAGTCGGTGGTACATCTGAAAAGCTGCCCTGCACTTAATTGGGGAGTTCAACCCCTGTACATTGTGTGAAATTACTTTAATAGACATTCAAAAAAATATATTTTCATATTGCCATCTATGACTTAATGGAAGGCAACCCGAGCTTCTTTTTCCTACCTCCTCCATTGACCCAGCCGCTGTAGAAAAGAAAAGAACCTCATACAAAACAAAACAAAAAAAAAAACAAAACAAAAAAAAAAAAAACACAAAAAACAAAACAAAAAAAAAAACAACAAAAGACACCAAAGCATGGCTGACACCCATTTCTGAGTACACCTAGATTGTAGTTATCCGTCACACTGACAGATGTACACTAACTAAGGCAGCAAAATCCCAGTACTACTAAAAAATAAAAAAAAAATAAAAAATATACAAATATTTCTGAACTTATACAAAAATATCAGACCATTTAAACTCATGAGATTGTAGTCTGCTTTTGGGGGTAAGTGTCCTCAGTCTTTTTGCAGAGTATGGGGTCGGGTTCATATCCTGCTCTCATGTCCCAACTAGCCAGCCCTTTTTCCCCCACCAAAACACCCCCCAAAACATCCTGACTCAAGATAGATTTTATCCGGCCGAATCTATACAGTGTTTCCAAGGATTATATTTCAGTCGTGGCTAGCTGCCCGCCTTCTATATTAATCCTTGGTCGAGGTAGTCTTTGATCCTTGGAGGGGGAATGGGGGGCAGGACGCTTCATTTGTTTAGACGAAGCCACTTGCTTCCATTCCTGATCTGGGCGTAAAGCACATAATTCTTCTCCTTTCTCACAAAAGCCTGGTGCTTTAATGCCTTCCAGGAATAATAAACCTTCCGCTTGTGTGCTTAAAGAATATTGCCGGCCCTCCCAACTGAACTGCAATGCAAACGGGAATCCCCATTTATACTTCACATTTCTTTTTATCAATTCTAAAGTGACTGGCTTCATCAGCCGTCGTTTCTGTAAAGTTATTGGGGCCAAGTCTGCATATAATTGCATCTTATGAGGTAATATGTCTCTACTTACAGACCGTGTCGCTCGTAGGGCCTGCTCTCTGATTTCCACGTAGTGTAATTTAAGTAGAATATCTCTGGGCTGATTAGGGTCTCTCGGTCGTCCCAACGCCCGGTGGATTCTCTCTATGCGTAGCTGTTCCTCTGGAAGGTCTGGTAATAACTGATGTAGCGCTCCCCTCATCAGCTGGGACAAATCCACCTCTGATTCCGGCACTCCTTTCACCCTCAAATTCCCCCTCCTTGCTCTGTTCTCCAGCTCCTCCGTCTTGCTCTCTAGCTGGGAAATCCGCTCTTGATGGAGGGCTAATTGCTTTTGATCCTCTCGCAGGGCTATAGCACATGTATCAGAACGCCGTTCCAAATGGTCCACTCGGTCCCTCAAGTCTTTAATTTGGCGAGCAAAATCAGCCACCGCTGCCGCCAATTCAGTTTTGAACATTTCTTGCACCGCGCGGAGGGCTGCCTGCACACCCTCTCCTGCCGACTGTGGCTCACCGCTCAGCTCCCGTCCCTCTTGTGCCAGTAAAGATGGCGGCGTTTCACCTTCCTGGGCGCATCGCTGGAACATTGGAGGAGTACGCTGGCTTTTCTTTGTAGAAGGTGGGGGAGCCATATCTCCACTTAGTCGGGTACTTTCAGCTCACAGTTACATCAACTTGGGGGTTCTCAGCAATAAAAGTTCAGCTGCAATTATAGCTTACATTTAGTAGTACGGGAGCGGAGCCTCTCACAGACACATCCTGTCTGGTTGGCTGCGCCTAAAATCTAAAACTTAACTTTTAATAAATGAAATTAAAAAAACCTCGGTCCAGAAGAGCATTTAAAATACAGTTAGGAACAGGGAGACAGAGAACCCAGATCCAATTAGGCAAAAAGTACACAGCGTAGAGTGAATATTGGGATGTCAATTGGTAACCAGCCAGCCTACAGGACTTGGCATATAGATGCTAGTAAGTCACGATTGATCTCGATTAATTAGCCATATGCTAGGTTAAACCTTATATAATGGCTTTCAAGCCTTGATATTCCTGCCACCCCTTCACCCTCAGGCGCACCCTCCCATTTCCATGGAGAAAAAAATGTTACTGTATACCAAACAACCCCGAATTAAATCAGGCAATACATATACAAAAACTGCCAGCCTTGCCATACGGGTGCTGGTAGGTAGCAGAGCTCAATTAATAAGTCGTAGACTGAGCTAAAGACTTTCAAAGAGCGCATTCAGGTCTGGTGCACCACCCCTTCACCCTCAAGCACACCCTCCCATTGCCAAAGTGAGCAACCTAAGTAGTTGTTTTTTTTTTTTATTTAAAGGTTTTTATTTTCTGTTAAATTACAACAAGCATAGCATTAGCACATGTATGGTCATGTAAGTTGTAGAACTGGTTACATTATCACAGGTTGTCATGACATAGTCAGCATCAATTCTATACATGAAATGTTACGGAGCAAATAAACCCTTATATTTCCCAACTGAACATGTCGATGTCTTCATTATCATCAATTGCCTTCATTCAACCCGTGTAGTATGGTCAGGATTGCCTAAACCGTTAATGATGCTTTTCTATAGTGCTCGGAGGAGAAAAGAATATACTAACAAGAAAGAAAGGGAAGAGGTAAATGGGGGGAGGGCCAGAGGGTGAGCGCAGGGGAGCCAAGTCCGTGAGTCAAGTCGTTACCATCTGAGCTGTCACATATTCTGCCCAGGGTAGCCATAATAGACCATTTTGATAGTCCTTGCCATGCAGATATGCTCTGATGGTTTCCATTGTTCTGATCCAATTCACTTTGGCGAGAAGAACTGTTTTATTTGGCAGTGAGGTGCTCTTCCATTTGGCCGCCCTTAATGTTTTTGCTGCCGTAAGTATGTGTGTCGCTAATTTATTGGAGTCAGAGGTTTTCAATGTTCGAAGGGGTAGGCCCAGAAGAAATGATAGCGGCTCGGGCTCAATGTGTTGATTGAAAATATCTGATAAAATACGGGCTACCATCTTCCAGAACTCCTGAACTATCTCACAGGTCCACCACATATGATAGAATGTACCCCGCTCTCCACATCCCCCAAAGCATTGCGGAGAGTGAGTGTTTTTCGATAGATGGGCCAACTTTGATGGGGTCAGGTACCATCTAAATATCAGTTTATAGGCTTTCTCCTGTATTATTGTGCATACTGATGTCTTACTGGCCTTCACCCAGATCGTCCGCCATTTCTCATGTTCAATTGTCTCTTGTACATCTTCTTCCCATCTGGTCATATATAGTTGTCCTGAGGTGGTATTGTCTTCAGAGAGCGTATTGTATAGGCGTGAGATCACATGAGCAGATTGGCTCGAGGAGTTGCACAGGAGTTCAAATTGTGTAGGGGTTGGTGACGGAGCATTACTCTGCAGAAAGGTGTGGGATATAAAATGGCGTATTTGTAGATATCGGAAGAACTGACTGTTCGGTATCTGTAGATTATCTTTGAGGTCCTGAAAGTTACGAGTCTCTCGCCCTTTGACCAAGGTTGCACATAGGTGAGCTTTATTGCTAAGCCACGGGAGAAAATCTCGTATGTCTACCCCTGGTGCAACCTAAGTAGTTGTATTCAATGAGTTTCGTGTAGGAGTTCAAATTCTATCCCAACCACAGAGGCTCCGTCGATTACCCACCCCTTCACCCACAGAGCTTCCCACCCATTTCTGCCGTGAAGCGATAGCCTAAAGATTATGTTTGATTCAGTCCCCCTGCCTAACAAATCTAAAATGCGCCTGACGCGCGTTTCACCCGCATATCGCAGGCTTTGTCAAAGGCATCCCGCTACTAAAGGTTCATACCTATAAATAAACAAGCAGAGAGCCGTTACCATTTGAAACGGCCAATCACACAATGATATGTCATAGAGGGGCGGATTCGAGGCGTCAATTAGTCCGTCCAAACTGATTGACGTGTTATGTGGCTGTCAGGATCCACCTGTCATCAGCACAGCTAAGCAGCCACTCTCACACTATATGAGCAATCAAGCTGCCGCATCCCCTTTCATTGCGCGATCGATATGAATTAAATGATCAGTATTGCCACAATTGATAGTACTAAATAGTATATAGGGCACATGCAACAACCCCTATTCAAAAATTAAATAGTGACTAATCTTTAACATATCCAGCACTTGTATGGTGAGCCTTGATGCGCTGACAAACTAGACATATGTGTAAATGAAATCCTCGACAAATGATAAGAATTGGACAAATTAGAGCAAAATTGGACACTAGACCGGATACAAAGTATCCATTTTAGTTATCTACATGGCAGGTGTCAGCATTCTTAGTGAATACTGTAACATTGTATTTGTGCCAGATAGAGCTGATTAATACAGGAAAGGTAGTGGATATTTTCTATCACCCTATCTATTGGGAGACGATTGAATTGTCACAAGTAGAGCAGAATTGTAACAAGGGGAATTGGTGGGTATTAAATGTCCCCTTCACCTAGGGGGAATAGCGGATCAGATGAATATATTCATCGTAATGCTCTCATCAAGCCCCATTGGGCCAAATGCATTCATTCTAAAAATCCATTCGCTTTCCTTAGATAACAATGCTGTCTCAATATCACCACCTCTAATCCCAAGGTAAACTTTATGGAGGCCAATTGCTCTAAGGTTTGTGCTGGAATTATTATGGCATTCCAAAAAGTGGCGACTAACTGGTGGTAACTTTCTGTGACTCTTTATCCATTCCGGTGCATTTTCGATGCTGGCAACATGTTCCAAAAGGCGTTTTTTGAAAGGCCTATTGGTTTTACCAATATAAATCTTATTGCATGGACAGATTAGCATGTAGATAACATTATCAGTAATGCAGGTAAATATCTGTGTGATCCTCAATATCTTACCAAACCTATCAGTCACCGTATTCTGATTATGCATAAAGGCACAAGCCCTGCACTTCCCGCAGGCAAATGTACCCACACGTGTGGGTTTACTTACCGGTCTGGTAAAATGACTTTTAACTAGTCTATCCCTTAGATTGGGTGCCCTGCAGCAGCAGGTCAGAGGTCTTGGACCCAATAGTTTGTCTAATATTGGGTCAGAATGTAAGATGTGCCAGTGCTTCTGTAATATGGTGTCGATAGTTGGCCACTGTTTACAGTAAGTACTGATAAATCGGACAGGCTGTTCCGCACTGGTTGTCGATCGTTTACGGCTTTCTAGTAGAGAATTTCTGGGAGTTTTTATAGCTCTAGAGTATGCCCTTCTGATAACTGATGAGGAGTATCCCCTTTCTTGTAAACGTTTTGTCAGTTCAAATGCCCTTAGTTTGAAATTTGATATATCTGAGCAATTGCGTCTAAGACGCAGAAACTCACCAGCGGGAATACCCCTTTTGGTAGAAATCGGATGATGACTATCAAAATGTAAAATAGAATTAGTCGCAGTGGCTTTGCGAAATAGATCTGTATTAATAGTACCATCTTCGTTGGATGATCAGTGTTACATCTAGGAAATCCAAAATTTTATCACTGATTGTATGAGTAAGTCTGATGTTCAAATTATTACAGTTAAGAAGATTCAAAAATTCAGTAAGGGTTGCTATATCGCCTGTCCACAGGAATATCAAATCGTCTATGTAACAAAACCAATGTGATATGTGTTGGATATATGGGGCCATTTGATCGTCAAAGACATAATTGGCCTCCCACCATCCCATGAACAGGTTCGCATATGTCGGTGCAAAGGCAGCACCCATTGCAACACCCCTGATCTGTAAATAGAATTTCTCATGAAATATAAAGAAATTATGATTCAGGCAAAAGTCGGTGAGATCCGACAAGAAATCTCTGTACTGAACACCCCAATCACTTTCTGTCTCCATGAAATAGCGAATAGCTTGAATACCCTGTTTGTGTGAGATAGACGAATAAAGTGATTCGACATCACAACCCACCAAAAAAAAGGTCCCTTTCTCTACCCTTACTTGTGAAAGTTTAATAAATCACCGGTATCCCGGATATACGATGGTAATGTGACAACAAATTGTCGTAACTTGATATCAATATACTGGCTCGCTTTTTCACAGAGATTACCATTTGACAGAAACAATGGGGCGACCAGGTGGTTTCTGTAAATTTTTGTGTTCTTTCGGCAGCATGTAAAAGGTTGGAGTAACCGAAATTTCATTTTGTAATGCTTTACACTCATTTTTTGAGATTAAACCAGTCTGATAACCATCGGTGATAAGTCCATTCTATAGGGACCTAAATTTCACAGAGGGATCTGAGGGGAGTTTCCAGTAGCAGGATATATTGTTAAGTTGCTTGAGGGCCTCTGTAAGATACATAACTCTAGGCCATATAACAATGTTACCACCTTTATCTGAAGGCTTAATGATAACATCTTCCCAAGAGGCAATCTGTTGTTACGCTAGCCTTTCAGCCTTATTTAAGTTATCACTATTGTTGTTAGGCATGCACATAAATTCTCTCATCACCAGTTCTCCAAACGTAGTTACAGCGGAGCTGGTATTCTTGGGGGGCATGAATCTGCTTTTAGGTTTTAATGTTTGTATTGGTTCTGTTTGCTCTAGTAACAGATCTTGTAGATCATTGATAGCCTGATCTAATGTTGTTTGCTCCTGGGTGTCGGTTATGGACGAATAGGCTAGGTCATATGGATTATGTGAATCACCAGTGGCCATGAGGGGATTAACCAAAACTTGTCCAACAGAATCAGTGTCCCTGTGAAAGTGTTTCTTTAGCAGAAGTTTGCGGCAAAACAAAAAAAGGTCTTTGTATAGGGAAAAGATATTAATATTGTACATGGGGGAGAAAGATAAACCCTTTTTCAGTACTTTATTCTGAATTGGAGTGAGGACATGATCACTGAGATTGATAATATTTAGTATCTCTGACTCCTTCTCCTCCTGTACTGGCCCCGTTCCCAATGATTCTGCCCGCGATAAGCCCACTTTTCTCGATCTCTTAGTTCTCTTCCCCCCTCTTCTGTGGCTTGCTCCTAAAAAAGAAGGATCAGATATCTGTGTTTGGCCTACATTGGTCACACTTTCATCTCCCGATCGTTCTGATCTGGAGTAGTCACTATTTGACATGTTCCTATTCGACCCCTTCCGACCCCATTTGTAGATAGTCCCAATTGAGTAGTCAGTAGTGTCTCTAATGTATTTCTGTCTTTTCCTATCTATTATTTCTTGGGCTACACGGTCTATTTCAGAATTGATCCTGGACATACGTGTGATGTAAAGTTCATTTTGAGAAAATTCGGATAACTGTTTCTCAATATCATTTATCTTAGTCGTTAACTCGGATACTACACATTTCTCATGTTCACAGGCTAAGTTCAATAATTGCATTGAACATTTGTGGAGTACCTCTTCCCACTTAGCCTTAAAATTCTCATCATGTGTCTCAAACGTAGGGAGAATTTTTATGCGTAGCCCCCTGGGTATTATATTACTCTCAATGTATTTGTTATAGGTAGAAACAGTCCACCATGCCCTGGTAAATTTAATCTGTTTAAATTTAAACACAGCAGCCACTCTCACACTCACGCTGCTTAGCTGTGCTGATGACAGGTAGATCCTGACAGCCGCACAATGAAAGGAGATGCGGCAGCGTGATTGCTCATACAGTGCGAGAGTGGCTGCTTAGCTGTGCTCACAACAGGTGGATCCTGACAGCCACATAACACGTCAATCAGTTTGGACGGAATAATTGACACCTTGAATCCACCCCTCTATGACGTATCATTGCGTGATTGGCCGTTTCAAATGGTAACGGCTCTCTACTTGTTTATTTATAGGTATGAACCTTTAGTAGCGGGATGCCTTTGACAAAGTCTGCGATATGCGGGTGAAACGCGCGTCAGGCGCATTTTAGATTTGTTAGGCAGGGGGACTGAATCAAACATAATCTTTAGGCTATCGCTTCACGGCAGAAATGGGTGGGAAGCTCTGTGGGTGAAGGGGTATGTAATTGTGGTTGGGATAGAATTTGAACTCCTACGCGAAACTCATTGAATACAACTACTTAGGTTGCTCACTTTGGCAATGGGAGGGTGCGCTTGAGGGTGAAGGGGTGGTGCACCAGACCTGAATGCGCTCTTTGAAAGTCTTTAGCTCAGTCTACGACTTATTAATTGAGCTCTGCTACCTACCAGCACCCGTATGCCAAGGTTGGCAGTTTTTGTATACGTATTGCCTGATTTAATTCGGGGTTGTTTGGTATGCAGTAACATTTTTTTCTCCATGGAAATGGGAGGGTGCGCCTGAGGGTGAAGGGGTGGCAGGAATATCAAGGCTTGAAAGCCATTATATAAGGTTTAACCTAGCATATGGCTAATTAATCGAGATCAATCGTGACTTACTAGCATTTATATGCCAAGTCCTGTAGGCTGTCTGGTTACCAATTGACATCCCAATTCCCAATATTCACTCTACGCTGTGTACTTTTTGCCTAATTGGATCTGGGTTCTCTGTCTCCCTGTTCCTAACTGTATTATAATTATAAAAGGAGTATAAAAGGTTTAGGTACCATGTGCTCTGGGTCCATTGCTTTAGTCCAACCAAGCAGGCTGGAAGGGAATGGGTAGTGCTGACCCTAGGCGCCTTGGCCCTAGTAATTAGACAGCTATACTCGTTTTATAGATCGCTCTAGGAGTGATAGAGAGGCTATTTAGTTGAGCAGCTCAAGGCTCCGCCGAGGAGATTAGAGGGATTAAGATCCCAGGGTATTACTGACCCAGAGTAAGGAAAGAGGGGTTGAGATAGGGATGTCAGGAAGTCCCCTAGTCTGCCATTGGAAGATATCCTGAAAACTGGGCAATACCCATCACATGCTGTCAACTTACTCTCTGCTGTATATTCCCTAGCCTGTGGGGATTCAGCCTATATGTGCTGTGAGTATATGCTTCCTTTATGCTGTTGTGTATGTTCTACACTCCATTGTGGATCAATGTGCTAAATTATCTCTGTGCTATTGTTCAATAAATACTGTTCTTTGATCAAATGTTAAAGAACTACTGGCGCCCATCATTGTGCAATCGATCAGGTTACAGTTACACTACACCCTTGCCTCCACCCCGCTGCGAGGGCTTACCCCTGAGAAAGAGAGCTCATCGGTGGTCTTAGCCCACCAAGGAAAGTAGCTAAAACTGCCCTAGCACAAGTCAGTTTACTATAGTACTACATACATTATATCTGACAAGATCCCGTTGTGTGTGCAGATGCAGTGCCAGATCTATGGAGAATGTTGATGGGTGGAATGTGACCCTACAATGGATTTTTATGACTTTCAGCCTGCTCAAGAGTTGCTTACACTTCTTTGAATTATAATAAGAAAGACAAAAAAGAGCTGACCCATCCAGCTGCACCCAGGGCCGCCATTAGAAATCACGGGGCCCCGTACAACAAAATTTTCGGGGCCCCCTGGACCCCGCTCACCCCAGATCCCGCCCACTTCACCACCCAGACATCAGCACTAAAAAAGGTGACCCCCCCACACACAAGTTATAAAAAGCTATTGATGGTCAGGGCCCCTTTTTATAAGTTAAAAAAACTGTGGCACCAGGGCCCCCAAAAAAGTTTTTTTTAAAAAAAAATTGGTGGTCAGCGCTCCCCTACAAGTTAAAATAAATAATTGGTGACCAGGGCCCCCCTATAAGTTAAAAAAAAATTGGTGCCAGGGCCCCCATAAAAGTTTTTTCAAAAAAAAAACATTGGACCCCCTTAAAAGTAAAAAAAAAAAATTGGTGCCCCAGAGAATATTTTTAAAAAAACATTGGCGCCAGGGCCTCTCCTTACAAGTTAAAAAAAATTGGGGCCCCAGAGAACATTTTTTAAAAAAACATTGGTGGCAGGGGCCTATAGAGTATTACAATAATACATTGGCGGGCAGGGAATGTAAAAAAAAAATTGGTGTTCAGTATTGAACTCTTCAGGACTTCAACTACACCTTATTTCGTGACTTCGGGTCTTTTCGCCGCTTCAGGACTTTGGGTCTTTTCGCCAATTTCAGGACTTCAGCTATTCGGCTTTTCAGATGGAAGAGGTGGCGCGGCTTCACCGTGGTCAAGGGGGGGCCCTGCTATTTCAAAAAGGGCAGCACAGCTGGGCTCCAATGGGCATCCACACATAGACAGGGTCAGACTGGCCCGGAGGGACACCATGAAAAAAACCTGGTGAGCCCCAACCCTCATGGGCCCCGTCGGGCCAGATCCCCTTCTCCCAATCCCAGTTTGAAAATAAAAATTTCCTAACGTGCGGCAACGTGCGCGCATGCACAGTGATGCGTGGTGTGCTGGGCAGCCATGTCAGCGTTTGTGTGCCCGATGGCCCTGCAATAGGTGAGGAGGGGTGGGGGGGCCCTGGACGGCAGTCCTGTTGGGCCCCAGGCCCAGCAGTCCAACCCTGGGCACTGCAATAGGTGAGATGGGGAGGAAGGGTGGCGAGGGGGGGCCTGGACGGCCGGCGGGGGGCCCTGGATGGCAGTCCCGGTGGTCCCCCCAGTCCGGCCCTGTACATAAGGGCAAAAGGGGGGGGCACTTTCTCCCCCTGGATGCGCCTTGAGTGTGTGAGGCAGAGAGAGGGATGAGTGGGGGAGACCCTGGGATCCATTTTGGGACATTGCACTCTGGGACATTTGGGACATTGCACTCTCTCCTAAGGAAGAAATACAGACTCGCCTCTTCTCACTGATTTAAGAGGCTGCAGTGACAGCTCCGTTCATGCTGCAAAAACTTGTTGAGTTGCAAACTCCCCCCTCGCTCGATCCTTCCTCCTTAGCCCTCAGCCCCTCCCTCCTCAGCTCAGCCCCTCCCCTCTTAACCCTCCTCCGTGCTCTGTGTTCAGCTTGTGAGCTAAGGTTTTCATGTCAGCCTTGAGCACGGAGGAGGGCTAAGAGGGGAGGGGCTGAGCTGAGGAGGGAGGATCGAGCGAGGAGGGAGTTTGCAACTCAACAAGTATTTGAAGCACGGACAGAGCTGTCCGGCAGCCTCTTAAATCAGTGAGTAGCGGCGAGTCTGCATTTCTTTCTTAGGAGAGAGAGCGCACGCAGCTGGAGCGTCTGTTCTCCCCCCCTGAAAATTTTTCAGTGGACGCCTCTGCGGGCCCCCCTTCAGGTCCGGGCCCGGTACAGTAGTACCCCCTGTGCCCCCCTGATGGCGGCCATGGCTGCACCCTCCCATCAGTTAGATCCGAAACTCAAGTGAAGTAAACCTTTAATAAATCATTAAAAGCAAGATCTAGATAGCAACATTAAAATTAAGGTTAGGTATAGGAGGCTGATTGACCAAGCCGGGCCAACCCGGCCAGGCGCCCTAGGCAACCTGGCCGGGCACGGCGCCGGCTTAGTGTGCGCCGGCGCGCATGCGTGAAAATACACACCGGCGCGCATGCACGCAAGCGCATTTAAAACAGAAATTACCGACGCCAGTCAGGGAGACACAGGACCGGACACGGGGTAGGCGACAGAGCAGGTACGTGCCTGGCGCCCCCTCAGCTTTGCGCCCTAGGCACGTGCCTACTCTGCCTACCCCTAGTTCCGGCCCTGCTGATTGACTAGGTAACAATGGGTTCGAGGGGTAATGTGCTAATTGCACTTATATCACTAAAAAGTGATGGGTGGTCAGAAATGATCAGATAATAGTTATTATTTAGCACATTGATCAATCTGAATGTCTATAAGGTACACCATGTGATGCCCCACATCATGCCAACCCCTTCACCCACTTCAGGATCCCTCCCGTGAGTGAAAAGTTAAGGTAACAAAGACCTTAAGTCGTTTAGGTTCGTTCAGAACTCAAATGTATCCTAGGTACAAGTATCCAGAGAGTATCAGACCCACAGTTTGTTCAATTTTCCAACCCCTTCACCCTCAAAGGTTCCCTCCCGATCCGATTACCCCAGTCACCAATTCTAAGTCCCTATCAGACGCCCGCCTAACCTGAAGCTAAAATGCGCCTGACACGCGTTTCACCCGCCAAGTTGCGGTCTTTGTCAAAGGCCTTTGACAAAGCCTGTAACTTGGCGGGTGAAATGCGTGAAATGAATGATATCATCAGTTCATTATAATCTGATACGCACTAGCCTTCCTCCTACCAGACAAGGCTTCTATAAAGACTAGTAAGTCACTAATTATTGAGTAATTTCAATACATTAGAAATGAAGTGCCAACAAACAGGATAATGTACTAAGAACTATGATATAAAACACCAAACAATGCAAGACACTTCTTGTCCACAGTGGTCTCACCCCAACTAAATTATCTAACAGTCATACCAAGAATCTGAGTTATCAAAACAGTAAGTACCCTAATACTTCAGTAAATAAGTAAGATGTTCGGTATCACAAACTATTTTTTGCATAGTGAAAGAAAATGTTATTCTAAACAACCAATATACATTCATTAAAAATGTTTTATTGGTTTTCAAGCTATTTCTAAATGTAATTGTTATTACAAGCAGTATTTGACTGTTTTTTTGCATTTTGTGCACTGGCTCTTGAAATAATGTTGCAAGCCAGCTGGGAGACAACTTGGAGGAGGCCTGACTCCTGTTACATTGTTTTAAGAGTCAGACCCAAAAAACAGAAATAGTGTTTTCCTCTTTAGAAAATTAGTATGGAAAGCTCAAAATCTTGTCTTCTTTATCAGGGTAGATAGGTCCCTGGCTCCTCCATCACAAGCACATTTTATACTACAAGGGACTATATGCTAATGTAGTAACAAAATGCCCCCCAATATGATTTCTTTCTGTTAATTAAAGGACATGTAAAGCCTACATTTTCCTACCATGTATATAAGTTGGGCATATCTTCCTCACCCAAGCCACATCATTTGTATTGCATATACCCGCTCCATTTTTCAGCAGCTTAACATTTTCTTAAAACAAATAGCTTTCACCTGGCGGCCATTTCCCCTCTGACACATCATCATTAACACTGACATCTTCAAACAGGACATGTATGCTGTAGTTCATACAATTCAGGCACAACATACTTTGATAAAAAGTTCTGCTGGGTTTGAGCACTGTCGTTTTACAGGGACAGCACCTACATGTTCTTTTACAGGGACAGCACCTTCTTCTGACTGTTCAGCATGTTTCAGTAGTTGTCTTCTTCTGCTAGACGCAATGGAATGAAAAGCAACTCTGTGACACTTAGGGGGAGATTTGTGGTAATTAGAGCTCACCACAAAAAACTGTTCACTTATTCATCTATTATTTATTCCTAAGGGACATTGCATTTATCAATGGACAAATGTTAGAGTTCATCATTTGATAAATGCAATTATAAAACTCCTATAGGAATGAATACAATGTGAGCTATTTTTTTTGTGGTGTGCGCTTATCTCACATTTTGATAAATCTGTCCCTAAATGTGCCCAGGAGAAACAAAATTAATATTCTCAAATTAACATTCTCTGGCAGAACTTTATGCTAATCCAGAGCTTTAGGACATTGCTTCAAACAAACATCAAGTCCTTTTTATAGAACAAATAATGTGCTGTCCATTTTACAGGTAGAGTAAGCAAAAGAGGAGGAGAGAAGGCATGCAGAAATAAAAATATTCTGAAATGCATAGAGAAAAAGAAAAGGAACAAATGGTATTAAATCTTTCTTTAAGGACTTTGATTAACTGTGAATTAAGGGCAGAGAAATATGAGAAGGTTAGTAGCCCAGGGACAAATCGCCTCTACTGCGGGCAAATAATTTCCCCCCCAAAAATAATTTGTTCTAGATAAGCATTAGTACTGTTGATCCAAAGCAGTTAATGATCCACAGGTCACTGTTACTTGTTAATAACATATTAGCAGACGTGAGTATTTCACCTGTTGCTGCCTCAGTTATCCAATGGTAAGGCAAACATCTTCAGAGATCTGAAACATAAAATGTTAAGAGGGGAGCAAACCCATAGTGTAATTCTGTAATATCATAGTAATAAAGCTAGGATAAATTTGTAAGGTTACCTGGTGGTGCAGCAGGGTGCCCTCAGCCGCTTCTTACTCTAGTTGACATCTGTTTTATTCTCCGCACTGATGCATGACGTCATCACGAGCGGCTCAAAATTCAAATACTTAAGGGGCCCTTTACCTACCACTCACTGATCAACGTAGTCTATTTTCCATAGTTCCTGGGTGCAGTTTTTAGTTTGTCTCGCCAGTTCCTGACCATTTTTAGTTTGCTGCCTGTCCTGACCTCTGTCTGTTTATTGACTACTCTCTTTAATCCTGTTAATGTACTGTAATATTGGTGTTATTGACCCGGCCTGTGACCCCGACTACAATCTTGTCTCCTGATTTAGTACTGCTCTGCCCGATTGGTTTTGACTCTGACTGTCCCTCAACCATGTTCCTTGTTCCACGTTTTTCTAGTCCATGTTTGGTTCACCTGCCTGCCCAGAACTGGCAGCATCTGAGTAGCGGAAGGAGCTGGTTATAGGTGGAAGTGTGAACCAAGGCTGGGACGTTGGGGTTTGTTCTGGGTTTGGTATACCTTAAGTAACAAAATTGCACACGCAATATATCAGACAAAAAGAATAAATGTATCCAAACCATATTTGTTTCCAAATTGCTCTTAGGTAGTCCCCAAAGCTGCAGTTCCGTGTATGGTCCCAGCAACAAACACAAGCGAGTCTAACGGGGCCCTTAAAATAATTTATTGGGCTCTTTAGATGTAAAAAGGAAAGGTTGTGGGAGCACTCCATGGCTTAATAAAAATGTACTAAAATACAATGGAAGTGCTACTGATCTGGCCAAATTAACTACAGACATAGAAAAAAGAAGAAAAATTGATCAATGCACATTCCCTGGTCCCCTGTCATATCAGTAATCTATGCAGATGCATGTATTTACAAAGACAGGGGTTTTTTTAGTTACAAAATTATGATCATAAGATTGATAAGCCACCATACCACGTCAAGGTAAAACCCATATGGTGGTCCCTAATAGGGATGTAGCGAACGTCGGAAAAAAAGTTCGCGAACATATTCGCGAACTTGCGCAAAAATGCGAGCGGTTCGCGAACGGTTCGCGAACCCCATAGACTTCAATGGGAAGGCGAACTTTAACATCTACAAAAGACATTTCTGGCCAGAAAAATGATTTTAAAGTTGTTTAAAGGGTGCAACGACCTGGACAGTGGCATGCCAGAGGGGGATCAAGGGCAAAAATGTATCTGAAAAATCTGCCTGTGTGTGCTTGGAAGAGATAGTGTAGGGGGAGAGCTGTTAGTGATTTCAGGGACAGATGATAGTAAGTTTGCTGGCTAGTAATCTGCTTGAAACTGCTCTGTATTGGAGGGACCGAAGTCTGCAGGGATTTGAGGGACATTTTAGCTTAGGTAGCTTTGCTGGCTAGTAATCTACTGTTCTCTTTAAACAACTGCCATACGTTGACCTTGTAGGCATTGTTTGCCCAGTTTTTTTGGACGCAGCCACTGAAGCACAGTTGCCAGAAAAAATATGCCATATAAATGCTGAAAATAGTAATTTTTCGCCATTTTTCGCTACTACAGCGATGGATACGGATTACGTAAAATTTATTATGGCTGCTTGAAAAAAGTCACTCCGGTGTTTTTTCTGGAGACGGTAATATTATGGATATTTAGACAGAATGTGAACAAGGTCACACAGCTAGATGGCAGTTGGTTGAATAACACACTGGGCAAAAAATGCCTACAGGGCAAATAATGCCTAAAAAGTCAACTTATACACTACTACAGCGATGGATACGGATTACGTAAAATTTATTATGGCTGCTTGAAAAAAGTCACTCCGGTGTTTTTTCTGGAGACGGTAATATTATGGATATTTAGACAGAATGTGAACACGGTCACACAGCTAGATAGCAGTTGGTTGAATAACACACTGGGCAAAAAATGCCTACAGGGCAAATAATGCCTAAAAGGTCAACTTATACACTACTACAGCGATGGATACGGATTACGTAAAATTTATTATGGCTGCTTGAAAAAAGTCACTCCGGTGTTTTTTCTGGAGACGGTAATATTATGGATATTTAGACAGAATGTGAACACGGTCACACAGCTAGATAGCAGTTGGTTGAATAACACACTGGGCAAAAAATGCCTACAGGGCAAATAATGCCTAAAAGGTCAACTTATACACTACTACAGCGGTAGTAAAATAAAAAAAAGTTAAATAAAAAAAAAATGAATATTAAAAAAAAAAAAATTAAAGTTGGTGCTGCTGAACTACTAGGAGCAGCAGATTAGCACACCAGTCCCACTCCCCAACACTGCTAGACTAATAGCACTGGGCTCTTATAGTAGTAGTAGTAGTAGTAGTAGTAGTAGTAGTAGTAGTAAAACAACAAAAAAATAAATAAAAGCAGTCCTTACAAGGACTACTGTTATTGCAGCAGTCAGCAGATGAGATCAGAAGCAGGACAGCTGCCCACTGCAGCTACATACAGAGCACTGCAGTAGAAGGTAGATTACTAGCCAGCAAAGCTACCTAAGCTTAAATGTCCCTCAAACCCCTGCAGACTTCTGTCCCTCCAATAACAGAGCAGTATCAAAACGATTACTAGCCAGCAAACTTTCAACTGTCCCTGAAATCACTAACAGGCAGCAGCTCTCTCCCTACACTATCTCTTCAGCACACACAGGCAGAGTGAAAAAAAGCTGCAGGGCTTCGGTTTTTATAGGGAAGGGGAGTGGTCCAGGGGAGAGCTTCCTGATTGGCTGCCATGTACCTGCTGGTCTGGGGTGAGAGGGCAAAAAAAAGCGCCAACAATGGCGAACCCAAAATGGCGAACGTCGCGCGACGTTCGCGAACTTCCGGCGAGCGCGAACACCCGATGTTCGCGCGAACAAGTTCGCCGGCGAACAGTTCGCGCCATCTCTAGTCCCTAACTATTTACCTCTAGTCATAATTTCAAATTCTAAGCCTCCCGGCATAAGAGCATTACCTGAAATAAAGGTCTCCCGACCTGGGCATTGGTTTCAGTCATAGGGCTTAGTCCTCCCCTGTAGTGATGTAGCGAACTGCCGATTTGATGTTCGCGAACGCCGTTCGCGAACACCGGCAAAAAAGCGAACAGTTCGCGAACAGTTCGCGAACTTCGAACGCTCGATAAAATCGTTCGATCGAACGATCGAAGGATTTTATTCGTACGATCGAACGATTTTCGTTCGAATCGAACGATCGAAGCTATTCGATCGAATGATTTTAATTCAATCGAATGCTTATAATCGTTCGAACGAATGGAAATCGTTCGATTTTAGCGATCGAACGGTCGAATGGTCGAATGGTCGAACGAAATTTTACTTCGAATCGAACGCGAACACCAATTGGCGAACGTCGCGCGACGTTCGCGAACATTCGGCGGACGCGAACAGTCGAAGTTCGCGCGAACTAGTTCGCCGGCGAACAGTTCGCTACATCCCTACTCCCCTGCCATTAGCTTTAAATGGGGAGAGATAACCTAGACCCCAGCATTGGTTCCATGAGATTAATCCTCCCCCGCTTGCGGCTTTTAAGAGAGAGAGAAACTGCCCAGACCAACACCCATTTCCAAAGGCATTGTTCCACCATTTAAAGGGACAGGTGTGGGGGTGCTACAACCACATGGAAGCCTGGCCTGCAGCATAGCTGCTGAACTTCCGAATAGAATAGATCTGCTACAATACAAAATGCAAAAAGGAAAGGTTGTGGGAGCACTCCATGGCTTATGATGAAAACCAATGCCCAGGTTGGGAGACCTTTTATTTCAGGCCTCATTGTATTTTTAGAAAGCTAAGGGGCTATTTAGCCATAAAAGGAAAGTAAGCCCATTTCCCTTGTTCAGAGTATGACCCTTTACAGTTCCTGGTTTGGCCACAAGGTGGCAATATGTTAAAGTATATCAGCAAAGCACACGTTCTCTGGATCCATTTTGTAGTAGCCCTTACATGAGTAGGCAGGAAGGGTCTTGTGGTTCTCAAGGAACTGATAGGCTAAACTCTTTAATAGGTCACTCTAGGAGTAAAAGATTGATTAGGGCTATTTATCCAAGCAGCCTGAAGCTCCACTGAGGAGTATTAGTAGGACTAGGATACCGGGTGCACTACTGCCCAGAAGTAGAGAACCAAGTGTACAGACTCAGGGACTAGAAAGGTCTCTCTGGGTCCCACTTTGGATAAGGCCTGAAAGCTGGGACTGTCTCTTTATAAGCTACTTTGTTCGTATTGCTTGCCCTGTGGGGATATATGCTGACCAGTGCTGGTTCTGTACGTATAATATGCCTAACCATCATGTTCTGCTTTCCTGTATTACTAAACTCCTTTGTGGATACTGTTCAATAAATATGTCCTTGGTTAAGTTGAAAACCACTGGCACCCATTACTGTGTACTAACAACACCCTGTGTACTACCAACAACATTGTGTTCATCAACACCCTGCCTCCATTACTAGCTAGGGCTCACACTTCGGAACTTTTGGTAGGCCAATTTTATAGCCTTGTACATACACTTGTATATAAGGTACACTGTTCCTTTAAGAATATATTTTGTTTACTTCACTCTGCGTTTCTATTGATTGCAATAGGAGTATATGTTTTCCAGCAGCCCACAAACATCAAGGAGGAACAGAAATATGAGATAGTGGAAATTAAAGCATTGACTCCCTATAGGCAACTCAGTTGGAGGATTCTTCCACCCTGTAAGCTACGCTCTCAGAAATTGCCATTGCACTCATCTAAAAAAACAAATTTCAAGGAACGAACCACCCCTAAATGGAACAACAGAAACTGTCCAGAAGTATACCAGTAGATATCAGAACACCAAAGTAAAAGGAGTAGCAATCTTATTTTCTCAAAGCCGTGGTTTCCTGATATCTAATAGAAATCAAAACCAGACAGTAGATATATTTTTGCCATTTTTGAATGAATATACAGTATATGTTTGCCAGTCTATACCTCCCATAAACTGTACCTCCCAAATGTGGATGTAGCCATGTTACTTCACAATATTTCTCACATACTCCAGCTTTTTGTGGGAGGGAATTTTAATTACACTAAGGACCCACACCTGGAATGTAGCTCTAGGAAATTAAGATAATATTTTGTTCACTAGAGGGCAGTAAAACACCTTTAATGAGAAAAGTTCTAGCAAGCAGTTGCAGCAAGCACGTACTTCAGGACTATTGCTTGGGTGACAACTAAAATTAGAATTATCAGAATTATTTACTTAAAATGGACTCTAAAGAAGATGGCCTTCCTGTAATTTGGAGCTTTCTAGATAAAGGTTTTCTTGAAAAGAAGAATCCCATACTTGTAGGGAATAGTGTACTCCTTATTGCAAAGATGAATATATTAATATGTTTTGATGTCAATCTATATATAGATTAATGTTCCACCTATATAATATATTAATGGAAAATGATACCCCCAAACAATATAGGTCTCTGTAAAAATATATTGCATGCAACAGCTCATATGTAAAACACTGCTTCGTCTAAATAAACCATTTTCATAATACTTTTTTAGAAGTACATTCCATTGGTGACATTTTAAGTACTTAGGGCAACCCCCTTGAATCATAAGATTCATGGTGCTCTGGGCCCCACCAAAGTTTTTTTGTGCAACTTGTTATGCCACTGAAGGGCACACATACAAGTTAGGTCACATGTGAAAATTAATGAACAGAGCTCTGTCTTTTACGCCCACACTGGTCAGGTGATCTCTAAAAGAGCACACAGACCATCGTTAAATGGTCAAGGGAAAATTTAAAAGAGCAAAATGTGCAGTATATATTCCAGTTTGGCAAGATTCTTTCACAGGTTTAACTTAATATTATATTAAATATCTGTTGGTTAAGTATTCATTCTGAAGGTATAGTTTTCCTTTAAAATTCACCTCAACATGGTCGCGGGCAGGAAGGGTGGCAGCCTGAACCCGTCTGCAGCCCAAATAATTTGTGTCATTTTGAATGTAGGAGACAAGCTATTCTCCAGTTGGAATAATTATTGATGATGAGGTAAGCAGTTGGCAGGTAGACCAATAGATTCAAGGTTAGAAACTTAAACGTCTCATAAATAGCTGAGACATCTCTATATTGCCTTTTATAATGGATTTCATTTTTCATCTTAATGTATCCTTTTCCAAACTGGTTTGAACTTATAACTATAAAATAGAATGCTAAAAACAATTTTGCTTGTTAGTTTAATTGATCTTTCCTTTCTGTCACTTTCTTCTTACCTTTTTCTGTGTCAGATGCAACAACTAGCTCTGTATCTATTCTTGGCAATTTTCAAGGTTAAATAAGGTGGCTATACACACAGAAATTACTTTTGGCAGGTTTGCTTAAATTTAGCTTATGACAGACCATAGCTAAAACTTAACAGTCACAGTATTTATTATTTGATTAAGAAATCAGGCAGAATGTGCAGTTCTCTAAAGTATTGCAGAAAACAGCAAATTACACTCCAATTAGATTTATTCTTGCTGATGAGGTAAGCAGTTGGTAGGCAGAGCAACAGATTCAAGGTTAGGAAAGAAACTTTCGGAAACAGCTTAGATCTATCTCACTGACTGAGTGGGGTAATTATATTTATCTAGGCAATGGGGTTCATTTACTTTACCACAAGGTACTATGCCACATAGTGCTAAGTATTAAACTGCATTTATTTATAGAAATGTTATAAATAGATGGGCATATACATATTACAGGTATGGGATCCATTATTAGGAACCCCATTAACTATATAATGAATATCTCTATCATATAAAATAGGGCAATTGTTAGCAAGATATGGTTTGTTTGTAGGTTTAAATGTAAAAATAAATATTTTTACTGTTTGCTGTTACTGGTCTTTTAAGTACCATTATGCATTTGTAGTACTTCAACAGTGATACCGTACATCTGAAAAACTAAAAATCCCATGATGCCTGACAGTGGTTTAAAGGAAAACTATACCCCCCAAACAATGTAGGTCTCTATAAAAAGATATTGCATAAAACAGCTCATATGTAAAATCCTGCTTCATGTAAATAAACCATTTTCATAATAATATACTTTTCTAGTAGTATGTGCCATTGGGTAATCATAAATAGAAAATTGCCATTTTAAAAAATAAGGGCCGCCCCCTGGGATCGTAGGATTCACTGTACTCACAAACATACCAACAAACCATACATGTCAGGTCACATGATGTAAAAAGCAAGAGATGTAAAAGGGCAATATTTACTTAAATATATATTCCAGTTTGGTAAGATTCTTTAATATGCTACTTAATATGATATGAACTATCTGTTGCTTAAGTGTTCATTTTGGGGGTATAGTTTTCCTTTAACAACAAAGGACAAAAGTGTAGAAAAGGAAGTTGGTCCTTGGGAGTTGTACAAATTCAATAGAAAACGTTTTATGGAGTTATGTTTTCCTCAATTGTATGGGTCCTAATTTGATGTGATGTGTATTCCAGATATTTGGCGACATATCATTGATGACCATTCAAAACAATGCTTGCATCCGATTCTTTGTGTTCATCTAGTGTTCCTACTGACACAACCCACCGTAGGAACCATGGAGCTACTACTACGTCCAAGGTGATAGTAACTATAGTGTTTAAAAGTAGCAATAGGTACAGTTATGCAGTATTTATCAGAAGAGGCAGGATGGACACATTTATAAGCATGTGGAAGTGCAGTATTAATGAATTGTATCAATATGCACTCTCCATTTTAACCGTCTTTGCACTCGAGGGGGCGTTCATAATTAACCAATAGATAAGAATGGAATTGAAGAACTGTTGAGCAGTGCACTGGAATGAAAAGAAAGTAACACCTACACGCCTCCCTATGCCAGCCACTCTTGAATGAATGCTTCTCACATCAGAGTGTTATTCAGCACCTGCGGTTATTTTCACAAGGCAAAGTGCAAAAAGTCCTGTTATAGCCTTTCTATGCAGAGTGTGTGGGACATTGTAAATGGCCCCTTTCATCTTAATGAAGCAGAGTTTAATACTAGAAAGCATAGAAATAAATGAGCAATTATTTCAGAATGGCAATCGCTTCAGTCCAGTCTTAAGAAAGCCTAGGAAGGACCTGCTGTACCCAACCATACCCTCCCCAATCTCTGTCCCTGAACCTCCACACTTCTATCACACATCTAGAACTAGTGCGCTTGGGACTGCTCCCAGATATTTAAGCCTCTAGCTGTAGGTTGGGTGACCTTCATCTTTGACCAGCAATTCTTCCTTTCTCATACACTTTCCCTATTGTACTACTACTATGTTTTAGCCACCTGCTGATTGTGTGATTTTTTTAATGTTTATATATATTACATGTATTTTTAATAAAAATGTCCCAATTTGGAAAGCACCTCAGAGTTAAAGAAAAATTGGACAAGGACGTAAAATATCTGACAGAAAATGGCTGTGTTAATCAGACCCATCTACTGATAGAGGATGTTTCAATTATGCAGTACATTGTGCTTATGTCTTGTCTGGTAATGTTAAGTAAAGGTGGCCATACATGCAGAGATCAGCTCGTTTGGCGACCACCTTGAGGTGGGTAATATTGGGTTGTTCCGAATGTGGGCCCTAGGACCCAGCAATATGATGACAACGACAAGAATACAGGAGGTTGGGCCGAGGACAACATCAACAAACCAATTTTTGGTCAGATTTCAGTTGGTGGAAGCCCATTGGAGGGCCCCATACACTGCCCAATAAGCTGCTGACTAAGGGGCATGTTTACTAACATTGGAGATAAATATCTGGAGAGATTTCTGGAGATGTTGCCCATAGCAACCAATCAGATCTTTGCTTTTGTTTTCTAACTTGGCTGTGGCTGTTTAAATCTAATTGCTGATTGGTTGCCATGGGCAACATCTCCAGAAATCTCTCCAGATATTTATCTCCAATGTTAGTAAACATGCCCTTTAGTCTGTCGACAGCTTGTATCGACCCGTGTATGGGGAGCTTAAGATGTAGCAGGCCACTTGCCTGAGGAAGAAATAATTATACAAATACATGTGTACATATGTTATCGGCCTGTGAAGTCATAAAGCAAAAATTGCATTGTATTAAAACTTGTGACTCAATTGTTGGCACCATTGCCCCAGTCTGCATCCTGGGTATCTGCAATGGTCTCCCAAAGATGTTAAAGGGGAACGGCACAAAAACATAACTTAAGCTTTTTGAAAAGTAAACACAATTTCAAGCAACTTATACATCAATTAAATTTGCAGAATTTTCATGATTTGTTATGGTTTGGAATAGTTCCCTAAGCCTTGTCCTCTGCTCTCCTGCTGATCTGTCTGACAACTTTGCTGAGCTGGCTGACTACTGTTAATTTGTATCAACAGCCATCTGTCCTCAGCCTGCATCCTCCAAACCCCACAATTCCCTGCACATGTGATTTCAATAAGGAAAGGAACATCACAGTGCAATGCATTGTGGGTTATGTAGTTCCTTCATGCTGTCTGTAAGCTGTGGAGAAGTTGTTACAATTTGTAACATCAGTGTTGTAGTCCCTCCTTCCCTGCCAGTAAATGATCCCAATATCTTCTTTTTCATAGTAACAAATCAGCATACAATATTAAATATTCATAAGCAAAAAAACATTAGAAATTTCACACATTTTTTAAAGCTGTTTTTTTTTTTATTGAAACATGCTGCAAACAAACAGTCTAGGTTTGCATTATCTAAACAATCACCTGGTAACTCCTGAAAAAAAAACAATATGCACAATAGACAAATATATTCTGTAAAGTTCCAAAAAATAGATATGCTGCTAAATTTTTAAAGGGTCAGTATACACTTATACACATTTGTATAAGCACTTATATGGAAAATATATTCTACCTAGCTTTTTAATTAAACAATACAAAAAACATATTTCCTATTATAAAACAGTAAAGGATATTTTTTATTTTTATTCTCTCACACTATGGGGCAGATTTATTAAAGGTCGAGGTAAATTTTCGAAGTTAAAAACTTTGAATTTCGAGCAATTTTTTGTGTACTTCGACTAGGGAATAGTCCAAATTACATTCGAATTTGAAAAAAACATTGGAATTCTGCCAAAGTGCTGTTTTAGTCTATGGGGGACCTCCTAAAACCTATTTGGAGTCAATTGGCGGACTTTGAGAAATCAAAGTTTTTTGGGGGAAAAACTTTGAATTGAATTCGACTGAATGTGCTATTCCTTCGATCGTATGATTTAAATACGGACCTCTTCGACCCAAAAAAACCTTCGACTTCACTTTGGTTGGTCTTTTTGAATTTGAATTTTGAAGTATTTTCAATTCGATATTCGACCCTTGATAAATATGTCCCTATATGTCACTGTAATAAGAATAGTTTAAATATAGATAATGATCAACCCCCTTACCTAAGCTTTAAACTTTCTCAGAATTTGACATAAGGAGCTGATTATACAGGGAGGTAATATTTGATTACTGTTTCCTCTTCCCATTGATGCTTATAAGAATCAAAGGAAATTGGAATGGGAAATATATGAGTTTTGGCCCAAATAGCATAAGAAATTGCAAAATGCATAGTTATTTTCTAATTTAAACAATAGGCAAAATGTATATTCAGCACGTCATATTCAATGAGCTCATGTTGAATAAGGAAGTATACTGCGCTTTTAAGTGTCTTCTATGTAAAAAAACATAATTTTAAATTAGCATCAAGTAATTATTAAATATGTTATATTTAATACACTTGTACAGATAGAATCCAAATAATACCAACAGAAGGAGGTGTGGCAATGGCACCAGAAGAGAAAGGTATATATTAAAACTGTTATTTTAGTGATACTGTAACACAAGAAATATAACTTTATGTTTTCACATAAAGTGGCTGTTTTTCTTTTCATTTTATCTTCATATGCCAGTCTGTTTCAAAAACATATCACTTGTCTCCACATCATTATCTCCATTTTGCAAAAGGTTCCCATGGCGGAGCCGTTGATACACTCCCTCTTTTTTTTCTACCAGCTCCTCGTGGGTACCTTGCTCTACCAAATACCCACCCTCAAGAACTAGTATGTTGTCAGCTTTCTGTATGGTGCGGAGCCTGTGAGCAATTATCAACAGAGAGACATCTGGGATAGTCTGCAGGGACTGCTGGATCTGCCGGATAAAAAAAGAGAGTAAGGGTGGATAAAGAAATGTTATTATGCCAAGAAAGAACTTGGCATGTGTAGAACTGGGGGGTGTGTGAAATGCTAATGAAGCATGAACAAAATACAAAAATAAAGGAATTACAATACCTCATGTTCTGTTTCAGCATCCAGGCAGCTAGAGGCTTCATCCAAAATAAGTAGCTTAGGTTTTCTTGCAAGAGCACGTGCCAGAGCAACTCGTTGTTTTTGGCCTGCACTAAGCTGAGCTCCGCTATCACCCACATCTATGGACATGTGAAATGAGACATTATTTACATTTTCTGTTGGAGATGCCTCTCATTTAATGTGACTGACATGTAGAGAATATTTCCATTAATAGAGTTTCAAACTTGACAACATAAGATGCATAATATTTTTAATCAGTGGTTCCTTCGACATAAGACACTTACCTTTTTGAGTTAAAACTGTTTACCTCTTTAAACTGTTGTAGTTGGAGGAGGGCTTAGAAAGTAAGCCATAACCAGCAGTAATGCTATAGAGTGAGATTTTTTCCTTACATTTAGGGATCAGTTATGATGTGTGGCAATGAGAAAAGGGCAAATGAATGGCAAATAGCTCCTTGCCCTGGGGGTTTTCCAAGGTCTGCCTCTAGGCACATAAGGGGTCATTTACTACCTGCCCATCCTCATTCAACAGCTCTTTAGTCATGAGGGGTGGGTGAAGCATGTAGACTTCCCCCTCACACCCCCACCAGTCCCACTGTAAGATATTTTATACAACACAAGGTGCAGTGTGCAGTCAGACCTTGGATAGAAGTATTTTTTGAATGTGCATGCTTTGAAGTGGAATGCTTTTTTTTAACTGCAGCTTCTTTATTTATACATTTATCCTTTGTATAGTAACCCCCCCCCTCCCAGATTATAATTGTACAGATGTGTACTTATCTTGTTACATACTAAGTAATTTACTATAGAAGCAAACCTTGTTAATACATTATTGTACACTTTTAATCTGCATCACATACCAAGGGTTCTTTTTCATTCTCACCTGTGTCATAAAGTTTCTCCATTTCACTGATAAAAGTATCTGCTTTTGCTTTTCTTGCTGCTTCTTTCAGTTGCTTCTCAGAAATATCCTTGAGTCCATAACCAATATTTTCTCTAATTGTCCCAGCAAACAATACAGGCTCCTGGGCCACCAATGCCACCTAAATGGAATAATAATACTGTATATACCACTTGTAACAGTAAGTATCACCTCAATCATGGAAAGAGGAGGACATTATAACAAATTAGGTGGGGTCCTGCCTGCATAGATCAGGAAAAGTTCTGTCCAAAACAGGTTTTGGTTTTGCAGATTTGCGGTGTGCCCAGGGGCATAACTACAGAGGAAGCAGATCTTGCGGCTACAGGGGGACCCAGGAGTCATTTTAATATATATTGGTAAAACAGGACATCTGGAGAGTTTAGGGGGCCCCTCAAATTATTTTGCTGTGGGGCCCCTGTAACATCTAGTTATGCCACTGGGTGTTACCTAACATTTCCATTTTTGAGTTGGGAGGTATTCCTTTCTTAGACAATTCTTCATAATCACCTATGAGTACCGGAGGGTACGAAACGCCTAAGGTGGAGGAACATGGGGTCAGTATGCTGAAATGTTTTTATTATATTTTTGAATAAATTGTTAATTTTTACATTAATGAGTTATGGGAATTTTTTGAAATAATTGTGAGGTGTGCCTTGGGAACCGGCACACTTCCCATTAACTTTGGTCCCTGGACTGACCTTTGACTACCCCAAAAATTTGGATTCCTTTCTTAGAGCCAAAAATCTAGATTGTGGACTAAGAACCTAGACTGTGAATATGCAGAAAGCAGGCACAGAGTTTTATTAACAGAAAAATACTAATGTACATACAGCTATACAATGCAAACAAGTAATAATAATGAAAACTATAAAAACATAAATAAATTCAATACTACTGAGCAGTCTTTTGCGATCAATAAGGCAAGGTGAGAAATTAACATATAATCCAAAACAATTGAAATTTCTGTCTTGCTAGTATTTTTAAAATTCCTTTCTCTGGGGACATTGACTTTGCCCTTTGTGAAGCTTTGCTGGGATTGGAGTTAGGGCCCACTAGTTTCAGATTTATGGCAGCCTTTGCCGCTAGGCTAAGAGGTTCTTGGAGAATTTGGGCTTATCTTCCTTCCCTGATTTGTGTAACGAATCCAAGAAGCCTCAAAGGCTAATTACGTTGAACCAATCACAGCTGAGCCCGTCTTATATATAAAACCTCTTGTTCCATCACTTCCTGGAGACAGCAATAAGGTTCACTCCCCAGCTTATGCCTCTCTTGTATAGCTCGATTAATGGTCTGTCTCTAACTCTTGCTATGTCTGGCTCGTATTGCCAGAGAACTCTCAGTGGAACCTCAGTCAACACCTGACCTTGGGCTGGCAGCCCAACCAGAACCTGTTTCTGCTATTTCTGTCCCTGTATGTTGACTCATTTTAGTACATGGTAAAAAGATTGTGCTTTTGAAACCTTGAAAGTGTCTTCTGAGGTGGGGACAGAGGTGATTCTCTGCTGAGAACTGGATCTTGTGACTGCCTTTCAACCCTACCAGGAAATGAGCTAAGAGGTTTGGTGAATTAAGGGGTATCTGTTCTCCCTATGCATTATGTATGCATTAGAGCCCAACAGTCTCATTGGGTAATTAGGTTTAACCAATCATAGCTGAGTTCTCCCTTTATAACTCCCCCCTTTCCTCTTTTCATGGCAAGAAGAGTGAGTCTCTAGTTCTTGCCATTCATATGTAGCTTGAATGCAGTGGCCAGTGTTTAACTTTTGCTACTTCAGCCTTGCACTCTCTGTGAAGCCTTCCCTACAGTATCCTGCCTTGTCTAAGCACCCTAACCAACCTTTGCTTTAGTATTTTAGTATCCTGCTTCAGTCTCAAAAAATTACATTACATCAGCTCAAAAAAAGATAACTTACACATGACCCCTTAGCACATTCTGGGTGATACAATATGGCTCCTGCCACACAGGACATTTTGTCCACTGCTAGACAACAGAGATGCACAAAACCCTCCCCATTTGTTATTGCTCCAACTACTACTGAGATCTATCCTACTGAACACACACAGCAGTGGTAGGTGTACCAAGATGGCCAAAGCCCATCTGTCACCACCCCACCTACTGCCATACATACCTTGCTGTGTAGGTATTGATGTTTATATTCCCGCAGGGGTATTCCATCCAGCAGGATGTCTCCAATTTGTGGCTCATAAAATCTCTCGAGCAGGGACACACATGTGGTCTTACCACCTCCTGAAGGACCCACAAGAGCAGTAACACTGCCTGGTGGAAGTTTAAAAGATACATTCTAAAGCAAAGAAGGAAAGAAATGTAAAGGCATTGAAGTGGTGAAGTGATTGTTTAACAAAACAGGTGTAACCTTTACTAAGAACTGGTGACACTGAAATTTCAGAAAATAAATAAATTAAAATCATAATCGAAGGGTGTAAGAGATAAAAACCCTGGAAAGGGTTGACCAGCCATAGCCACATAGTCTGTGTATTTCTCCATGTCAGGGACTAACATGATCATTCCTTCAAGATCAAACAGATATTGTCTGAGCAGGTGGCAATTTCCAATTGTATAATGATGTCTCTGGCTAAAGCATGCAGTGAGAGGGGGGAACAGTCTGCCATGGAACATTACTCTTGATGCTAAAGCCAACTTCACCATTTTGACCCTCCACAACTTTAGCAAAATTGGTCATAGATCCAAATAATCATCACTCACAATCTTACATTGTATGGCTAGCTTAAGAAATTGCTAAACATCACACACTTTATGAGAAAGAAGTGTGAACAAAGGGGAACAGAAATGCTACAGCCTTCATGTTGCTTTTCACCTCTAAAAATTGTTTATCTATATCAAAATAAATATGTTAACAAAACACTTTAGTAAACAACAGCACATTTTAACTATATGCTAACAAAATATAAGGGATCATTTAAGAAAGTAAAGTGATTAAAGTACAATTTTGATGCACTCACAATGTTTTCCCCATAATGTAGCATTTTTTCCCCAGAATTTGCAGAGTACAACTAGACAGAAGTGCAAAACAGCACTTTGATTCGAGTATGTTTTAATTTGGGGTTTAAAAAAGAAGAACTTACACTCGCACACCCTGGCCGTCCGAAGTAACACGAATTCCAGGTGCTAGATGTTAGAGGAATTGGACGACCTCAAAAACAGCGTAGACACAGGACACACCAGCACAACATGGATAATTCTAGCAGGATTTAACCTTGCTCGTTTATTTGCGGATGCAACGTTTCGGGGCGTGACCGATGCTTGAGAAAGGGGTCACACCCCGAAACGTTGCATCCGCAAATAAACGAGCAAGGTTAAATCCTGCTAGAATCATCCATGTTGTGCTGGTGTGTCCTGTGTCTTAATTTGGGGTTTAACATACAACTCACAGTAGGGAAAAGTACGGGAGAGCCACTGTGCTTTAGGTCGAAATGACTCCTTTAATCAAATGCCATTTTCCCCACAAATTTTGTAATGTAATTTGTGCAATTTTGAGTCCAGTCCTTATCCAGCTCACCCCCTGGGAAAATTCCTCTTTTTTTCCTACTGTCCATATAGAATTTTTCATAGTTATTATTTTTCATTAAAGGGACAGTATGCATCCTTATTTAACACAGGCAGTGCTATTCTTGTTCAGCCATTTAATTATATGTATATATACAGCAGTGAAAATAAGTATTGAGCACATGAACGTTTTTCTCAGTAAATATATTTCTAATGGGTCTATTGACATGAAATTTACACCAGATTTTGGTAACCCAAGAAATCCACAAATACAAAGAAATCAAAACAAATGTCCATAAATTATGTTATATAGAATTACACAGGCAGTAAATACTGAACATGCTTACTGAAATGTATTTAATAATTAGTAGAAAAGCCTTTGTTGACAGCTTCAAGACGTCTCCTGTATAGAGAAACTAGTTGCATGCATTGCTCAGGTGTGATTTTGGCTCATTCTTCCACACAAACTGTCGTCAAATCTTGAAGGTTCCAGGGGCATTTTCTATGAACTCTGATCTTCAGCTCCTCCAATTGGATTTGAGTGTGTGTACACTTACAGTTAGCAACAAAAAACTTCACTCATATACTGTTATACTGTTGTTTACTTTTGCCAGTAGGTGTCTGTGTTCATGTTGTGTGTTCATTTATTTTCCCTGCTGTGTATATATATATATATATATATATATATATATATATATATATATATATATATATATATAGTCAACTACAAGAGGTCCTCTGCACTCAACCCATTATCAATATATTTAAGACAGCGACATTTTGTGCATACCGCTACTAAAAAATGCCTTACCCTTTAAACAACACAGGGATTGTTTGTCCATATATTGCAATATATTTAAGCTGGCCAACTACATCAAAGTCATCCCATATCTGGCCAGTCCTACGCTTAATTTTCATCTGATTCATTAAGAATTCAATTGCTTAATTATACATTTTACAAAGGGACTAAGTTTTACCTGCAACTTACTAGCTGCTTTCAAAGTAAACCTCCATACTTGGCTGCCCTTTTATTAGACACCAGTGGGATCACCTGACTATAGCTGGGAAGGGTGGGAGCTACAACATGGAGCTGGTCACTGCTCCTGTATAACTATAACAAACAAGGGAAAGTTGTGCTCACCACTATTTTTTAAAACCATTAGGCGGGGGTGCAATGAGGGTGTGACCACAAAATACATATAGTCAAATACAAGAGTCCTCTGCACTCAACCCATTATCAATATATTTAAGACAGCGACATTTTGTGCATACCGCTACTAAAAAATGCCTTACCCTTTAAACAACACAGGGATTGTTTGTCCATATATTGCAATATATTTAAGCTGGCCAACTACGACAAAGTCATCCCATATCTGGCCAGTCCTACGCTTAATTTTCATCTGATTCATTAAGAATTCAATTGCTTAATTATACATTTTACAAAGGGACTAAGTTTTACCTGCAACTTACTAGCTGCTTTCAAAGTAAACCTCCATACTTGGCTGCCCTTTTATTAGACACCAGTGGGATCACCTGACTATAGCTGGGAAGGGTGGGCGCTACAACATGGAGCTGGTCACTGCTCCTGTATAACTATAACAAACAAGGGAAAGTTGTGCTCATAGTTGTGTATAATTAAGCAATTGAATTCTTAATGAATCAGATGAAAATTAAGCGAAGGACTCATAGTGAGCACAACTTTCCCTTGTTTGTTATAGTTATACAGGAGCAGTGACCAGCTCCATGTTGTAGCTCCCACCCTTCCCAGCTATAGTCAGGTGATCCCACTGGTGTCTAATAAAAGGGCAGCCAAGTATGGAGGTTTACTTTGAAAGCAGCTAGTAAGTTGCAGGTAAAACTTAGTCCCTTTGTAAAATGTATAATTAAGCAATTGAATTCTTAATGAATCAGATGAAAATTAAGCGTAGGACTGGCCAGATATGGGATGACTTTGACGTAGTTGGCCAGCTTAAATATATTGCAATATATGGACAAACAATCCCTGTGTTGTTTAAAGGGTAAGGCATTTTTTAGTAGCGGTATGCACAAAATGTCGCTGTCTTAAATATATTGATAATGGGTTGAGTGCAGAGGACCTCTTGTAGTTGACTATATGTATTTTGTGGTCACACCCTCATTGCACCCCCGCCTAATGGTTTTAAAAAATAGTGGTGAGCACAACTTTCCCTTGTTTGTTATATATATATATATATATATATATATATATATATATATATATATATATAAAACATTTGATAGTACAACTGGACATTGTTGTCCATTTATTAGTCAAGCTAGAACAAACCTATTGTAACGCTTCAGTTTCAGACCAATGTAGGTGACAAAGCTCTAAAGAAGCATAATATAAGTACAACAGTTCAGTATTTTGCTTGGAAATATCTGAAAAGCCGCAAGTAAAATCTTGCACAGATTCCAATTCAAATCTAGCAAGTTGCACAGAAACTAGCTTAGCTGCTAAATCTGCATACAAAGTTCTTTACAATTTTATTAATAACGTTGTCTAGACAAGCGCCAGTTTTTTTCACCACACACTTAACTGAATCTATTTAATGATTTTGGTGTAAATACCAGAGTTACTTTAGAACATGCACTTTTTATAAATAGTGTGCCCAGAGGTATGTGGTAATATTGGAATTACAGCATCATTTACAGGTAGAGCATTTACTAGCAAACAAATTTTTACAAGTTTTTTGTGTGTAAAATTAAATGGGATCTTTTAGAAATATGACAAATTATTTTCCTATGGTGTCTTAAAAATTAAATTGACTAGAATTCTTGGTTATGTTTGCTATATCACCCACAATGACAATATTTGATGGAGTAAAGTTACATAATTATACCTAATTTACCTGAAGAGAAGGAACATCACTTCTTGAAGGGTATGCGAAAGTGACGTTCTTAAACTCAAACTGACCACGCAAATTATCAGGGCAAAGTTTTCCTGTGTTGGATACAAGTGGTACCTGATCCAGATAATGGAAAACTTTGTGTCCTGCTCCAGCTGAATGAGTGACTTCACTGAGCATATGAACCAGAGTCTGAAACAGAGGAAGCGATGACAAAATCTATCACAATGAGCAAGACAACCACATACTTCAGACATGTTATGAGTTAAAATTCCTGCTTCAGACTTTACTACCGAAAGAGAGTTTTAAAATATCCATAACACATATAGTAATAACATAAAGAAAAAATAAATTTTTACTTTGAAAGTTTGTATCTGTTGATTCGACACCCACTAATAACATTTTCTTGGAAACTAATGTATTTTATAAGAAAAAGGTTTTATACTGTAGCTCTCAAGACTGTATATGAAAATTTGAAATCTTTAGATATCTGCCACTCTGGTTGTTAAAAGGTTAACAGTAAGGCAGCAGCATCCTCTTAATAAATTTTCGCTAAAAATTACCTTGTCGCTCGAGAACTTTCACTGCTGTATTCCAAAAACAGTCATAAGCAAACACAAAACGCTGGCATTTTTCATATTTAAAGTGAGATTATGTTTAAAGTTGTAACAGTTAAAAATATTTTATTTACAGTTTTTTTTACAGTTTTTTTTACATTTGAAGCTCAGGCCACATTTGTTTTAGGGTGGGCTCATGGCCTAGGACAATATAACTATCTCTTCATTTTGCTTCCTTTGAAATTTTTAATAAAATGTTGCCACTTCCAGCAATTTTACCAACATCACTAATAAATACATACATATGACCTTTACATACCCACTGAATTTAAATTGACATAAGCTTAAGTTAACAAAGTTTCACTAGGAAGAAACTAAACTAGAAAAATTTTTAAATGAAATTTTCGCATCAACGAATCATCTCTGATGAAAGTGTGCCAACATTCTTTCATCGAGACGAATTTACGCATTTTGATGAATACGTGTATTTGTCACAAAATAAAGTCTGATGTAGTTGTGCAAAGTCTGGCGGAGACTTCTGAAGTGAAAATCTGCACGTAAGTAAATGTGCCCCCTTGTTTCTACAACTTGAAAAAGGTATAATAAAATGAATTATTTTTACATAAACTAACCATTTATTCCTTAAGGCCTTTACTAAGATACTAGTTACTAAAGATGCTAGTTAAATAGCATTCAACACATTTGTCTTTTATATGCACTTCACACAAACATCACAGGAGCTATGCAGTGCCATAACTCACCTCTATATATTCTCCAGATTCCATTTGATATAGGATAAATGACACCATCTTCCCAATGCTTATATTTCCACTGTGGATTAACTGCTGGCCACAATACAGCAAGGCAACCTGAGTACTAAGATTGATTAGCTAAGGGACAGAGATATAAGTCATATTAATATTCCTGTAAAAGTGTCCATACAGAACTGTCTCATGCAATATACTGCATTATTAACATGGAAGAACATTATAATGTGTAGAACCTTTAAAGCATATTCCTCTTGCCAAGTTCTATAACATCTATGTCATTCTGTTATAATTAAGGGGAAGTAAACTACCTTGTCTAACATGTTTTGAATGAATAATATTTGTACTACACATATTTTTGCCTATAATTTCTATCACAAAAATCTGTGATTTCTAGAGCTAAACAGGGCAAACAGAGAAGTCACTCCATGTTTGGTTTTTACAAGATAGATAAATAGATTGCCAGTGCACACAGAATACCTTTAGCTTCTGCTTACAAAATAGTCACAACACAAAGGTTAAAGGAGGACAGTTAGTTATTGTCTATCTAATTATCAACCTCGCAACGACCAAACATGGAGTATCTCCAGTATCCCTGTTTGGCCTGTTGAACGCAACAAATTAAAAAAACCATACATTTTTTGTGATAAAAACAAAAGGAAAAAAATGTTTACCACAAGCCCTAATGATTGTACTCATGTTGAACTAAGGGGTGTACTGCCCCTTAAAAGAAAATACTCAAAACAAAACAAAAATACTTTTCTTAATAGAAATATTCTGCTGGGTGATTTCTATTACACTATAGTTATACTGATAAGATAAAGCTGATCCAATTAACATATTGACTAATTTCCTTAAGAGTAAAACATCTGGTATAATTACCTTTATAACCAGCAGGTATAAAGCTCTGACAAAGTCTCTGCGTGTCTGTGATTCATGTGTTTCTTGCAAAGACTTCTCATATCTTTTTGCTTCTTCCTCCTCAGCAGCAAAACTGTACACGGTCCTCACTGACTCAATCATCTCTGTAGCAAGATCACTGGATCTTGCAATTGAATCCTGGACTTTTTGTACCAGCTCCTGTGAAAGGCAATAACACAACTTAAAGCATTTTGTTAGTTTGTTAATAACTTACTAATTAATGTTCATTGAAAATGCACTGGTCTGGGATACTACTGTATGAGCACCAAACTGCAATCTTCTTCCTCTATCTATATCCTCTCTATAGCCCCATCAGGGTGAGTATGGTTGTAAAGTGAAAAGTTGAACTTGAAAGAAAGAAGTTGGCTTTTCACTGTATTTTGCATGTGAGGAAGGAGTTGGTATTGTGGTGATTCCACAGAAGCACCAGCACTGTGTCTGGGGCACCAGACACAGTGCTGGTGCCCCTTCATATGACACGTGAACAGGTGAACAATGTGGGCAGTTATAGTCTGGGCCTGAGGTGTGAACAGTACAGGGCTTTAGGGTATGAACAATAGAGGTTTTACAGGTGTGAACGAGGCAGAGGGGATTACATGTGTGAACAATGCAGGATTATATAGTCTGAATTTTAGGTGTAAACAATGCAGGGACCAGTTGATCTCTGCAGTGATAAGTTTTAAATCTTACACATGGTAAGCAGACACAGCAGGCAGACTTTTACGTGGGGGTCACACATGGGGGGTCGCAGGCCAACAGTTGGACAGCACTGCCATAAACAATCACTATTTATTGGGCTAGTGGGGGACTGTTTAGGCCTCTGTGTACCAATCATTTGCAGCCACAAGCACTGTTGCACTCACACACTTTTACTCACAGTGAGTTGTGTCAAGGAACTTGCATCTAAATGAGCGCATTGTACTTCCATAAAGCTGCTGCTGCTCCTATTGATGCGCTCTTCTTTTTGAGTCAGACCTGGATTTGTGGGCAGACCACAAAGGTCCGGGCCTAGGAAGGTAAAAATTAGGGGGCACCATGCTACCTGTTGGTCACATCATAACTGGGAACTGGATGGTAGATTTTGACAGTGGAGAGATTGCAATGAGCCCGAAGAAGAAGAGCTGATGAGGGAAGTAGGCTGTGCTATGAGAAAAGCTTGTCACTGTAATGGGACTGGAATTTTGGGAAGAAACACTGCATTATGGGGAAAAAATGGGGTTTGCTCTCAAATTGCACTTTGCTCACTGCACTTTCAGATGTACATTTATGCCTTAGATATGAAGAAAGGATTAAACTGGTAATTTTATTTATAATAAAGCTTTATGCCTCTGATCTCTATGAGCTCACTGAGAATTATCGAAACATCTGGAAACGCTGGTCTCAATATACGAGACACATCAAAATCAAGCAATAAATCACTAAATCTCAATCAATAAGTCTCACACCAAAACTTTCTCCTTGAGCTAAAATTAAATTCACACCTTGATGTTTCTAAAAAATCAAGACGCAACAGAGTAACCTTGTAAATCTGCAGTAACAAATAATATCCATGTAAGTACCTGATGGTAGTTGTTGTACACTTTCTGTGTTATCCATGTAAATGGAGCACTAATAAAAGTGAGGAGAGTAAGCTGCCAGGACAAGGAGAACATAAAGCTATAGACACCGATGCATTTCACTAATGTTCGCAGAATGATATTCACATTGGCAGCAATAGCTCGGCTCACACGGGTTGTGTCTTGGGACAGACGGGAAGTGATGTCACCTGTAATACATGAGAAACTAGTTTATATACATTGAGCTCATTTATGATAACAGGAACAGTGTGCAAAGTCTCTGTATGGATGTGCCTCCTTATATCTTTGCAGCCAAGTAAGCAAAGCATTCTTTTTTTTTGTAACTTAGATTTTATTGGGTTTCACAATAAACTTACATAGTCAACAGCAGAAGTCTTATGTCATTATTCATAGCATTCTGTTCTGTTCCATTCAATATTTTCCAAATTGTGTTACAGACTGTATTTTGAATTATACAAAAGTAGTAAAATGTCACAACCATATTGGAAAAGAAATAATAATAAAAAAAAAAAAAAGAAGTTGGGAGAGTAAAGAGAGGGAGGAAATAAAAAACCAACACAAGAGATAGCATAAGCAGGGGAAGAATCAGCCAATAGTTACATTTCAAATTCCAAGCTTTGTTGTAAACAATAGGTGAATTAAGATCGGTCATCTCTAGTTGCTAGATAATAATCCCAGTTGCTCCAAATATTATGTAACTGTAATGAATTGTTAATCCGGGCGGTCATTTCCTCAAATCTCTTATTACTTTCAAACCTAAGGATTATTTCTTGAATGGTTGGGATGGTGGAGGATTTCCATTTGGAGGTTATTGCCAATCTGGCTACAGTAGTTACCTGGTTGACCCATTTTTGGGCCGCGTTTTTCAATCCCGGAATAGGGAGAGCTAAGAGCAAATGAGGCATGTCGATATTCAAAGGAGTTTTGAAGACCGCTATTATTAAATTGACGATTTCCTGCCAGAACTTAGTCAGTTTAGGACAAGCCCATAAAATGTGATGAAGCGTGCCTTTATGGTGACACCCTCTCCAGCACAGAGGGCTGCCCTGTGGAAACATTTTAGAAAGCCTATCTGGGGTGAGGTACCATTTCATCAGCGTTTTATATATACTTTCTTTTTGTTGAACACAAGTTGTTATTTTGCGGGCATTTTCCCATATTTTGCCCCATTGGGATAAGGTTAAGCCTGGTTCCCACATAGACTCCCAATACTGCATGTATGAGTGTTTAGGGAAGGGGTCTTCTGGTAGGTGTCAGGACTGCCAGAAGTACCCGACCCAGAAGTACCTGACGGCGCTGTTTACATTCCCGGCGTTCACAGTGAAGATCAAAGATGGTGGCGCCCATGCTGAACACATGACTGCAGCGTCGCTGCATGATGATGTCATCACTGGTGCCGGGGTCTCGTCATAAAAGGGCGCCCAAAACACTGTGACGGCGCCCAAGAATAGGATTTGCTGCCATTAATCCTGGGTTTGTTTGTGTTTCCTGATTCCAGCCTGTTTCCAGCTGCCAGCCTGATTCCTGCTCCCAGTCTGTTTCTAGCTCCTGCCTTGGTTCTGACCCCCTGCCTGAACTCTTGATATTTGCATCTGATCTGCCTGCCCTCGTTAACTCCTGCCTGTGACCACTACTACTGATTCTGCTTAACCCTTTGGATACCGCGACCTTGCTCCCTCAAGTGGGCTTCCTCCTTGATCCAGACTACCTCCCTGGAGGGAGCTCCCGGCTCCCTGACAGTAGGGCGTTCAATAAGTTGTATAAACGTGAGATTAGACCCTTATACGGGAATGCGAGTCCATGATATGTATAAAGCCTGTGCCTCAGTGGATCTATGAAATCCATAATTCTCTCAAAATTAAAGGCAGCCCAATGAGATTGGTAAATTGGTCTCTGACCCAGCTGAAAGTCTGGATTCCCTTGAAGCGTTGTTAGGGCTGCTTGGTGGTGGCTAATCTTATATTTCCTTTGGCACTGTCTCCATATAGTACACATGAATTTGATTTTTGGAGCCAGAGTCTAATTATTTTGGGCTTATCTGGTAGTATCAAATTGCTTATGTGATGGGGAGATGTCCACGCAGCCTCTAACTGAGCCCATTTAGTTGGAGGAGAGGATTGTAGCCATGCTAGAGTTTGGCGGAGATGAGTAGCTTCATAATATTTCCCCACATCTGGTACTGCCAGGCTGCCTTGGCTCCTCCCAGTCATGAGTACCGAGCATGAGAAAACTAGCCTTCGTTGAATCCCAGATGAATTTAAATATTAGCTTTTAAATATGACACAGTTGTGATGGTGGGATTTGGAGTGGAATGGTTTCAAACAAATACAATAACTTGGGCAGTATAGTCATTTTAATTGCAGCAATACGCCCGAGCCATGAAATATGGTATTGCTGCCAATCTTGGAGGTCCTTTGTGATTTGTTTCACCATAGGCGAAAAATTTGTTTGAAACAGTTGGTGATAATGAGGGGTTAGTTTGATACCTAAGTAGTTAATATGGGTCTTGTGCCATTTGTATTGGAAATTTTCTTGTAGAGCCCTCCGTATATTTCCCTCAGTATGGAACATATGTGCTTCCGATTTTGCCCAATTTATTTTGTATCCCGCTACTTTACTATAATCTGATAAGGTGTTATGGAGATTGGGTAGAGATATTAGCGGGTTACTACGGGTCAATAGGACGTCGTCTGCAAAGAGAGATAATTTGTATTCCCCCTTGCCTACTGTTATTCCAGATATATCTGGATGTTCTCTTATTTTAGATGCTAGGGGTTCTATATTGAGGGCATAGAGCAAAGGGGAGAGAGGATGGCTAACGAAGAAATGGATCCTTTATTATGAGTACTCTTTCAAATGTTCCCCGATAGCATTTCTTCAGCTGATGTAATTTAAAATAGTTTCATTCAATCTCCAATGTGTCTGTCTCTGCATCATTGGGGGATCGAGACGTTCAATCTTATGGGGGCATGATCAGACCATGAGATAGCTTGAATAGAGGTAGTAATAGGGAATTTCAAACAATTCTGGGATACAAAAAAATAGTCTAATCTCATAGAGGTCTGGTGGGGGGAGGAATAAAACGTGAACCGTTTATCCCTAGGATTATTAATTCGGCATGGGTCAAATAGGGCATGAGACCTGATCACAGATCGGAATTGCTTGGCTTTCTGTGGAACTTGAGAAGTGCGAGATGGAAGGGTATCTCTGTCCAAGTTCTCAGAAAACACTAAATTGTAATCACCACCCGCTATCAGAGTTGCGTACCATACGTATCTGCTTAACATTAGGGATATACACATTAAGCAGAGTAACTGGGGTACCAACGTAGGAGCCCTGCAGAAGTATATAGTGGCCCTGTGGGTCCGCAATTTGCTTAGAAACCGTGAAAGGGCAATCTTTATGGATCAGAATCATAACCCCAGCTTTTTTGTGAGGACCTGATGCCTGGTATATTCTGGTATAGAGGCGAGAGTTGAGTCTATAATTATCTGAGGCCTTAAAATGAGTCTCCTGAAAGAATGCAATATCTGCCTGAAATCTTTGAATTTCCTTAAGGGCTAGTGTTATTTTCCTGGGGCTATTATATTATATATATATATATATAGGCGAATCATTTTAGCAATTTATAGAAAGCTAATCTGCAGGGCTCATAAACTGGTGTAACCCCTAAACACTGATCAATATCAACATTCTTAGTAACCATTTGTATAATTAGCAGTATACCAGTTAGGATAGAGGGACCACTTGTGCTAAACCCAAAGTCATTCCGTTTGATTTGTCTAGTGGCTGGAGGGACCTCGAACAATCCAGAAAAATAGAGGTTGTTCTCTGAAAGCCCAATTAGCAGGAGGAGTGGGAGAGAAGGAGAAGGAATCCTCAAGGCCGGTTGCATGAAGAAACCGAAAGGGCTGTTCAAGTGGGTCATCCAGCTGGGTTGCGTGGTTGGAGATAGAAAAAAAACAAAATCCAAAATAGCCAAACCAAAAATAAACGTTAACAAGAGTAAACAAAACATTAGTATGCACATTGGTGTTACCTGACTTTTGGTAATCAGGGACCCTATAGGTAAATGATTCCCAAGTACCAGTGTCCTGTGGAGCGTCCAGACAGAAACAACCAGGGGAGAAGAATCGGCCCCCCACAGGATAGGCTCAATAAACTTAACAGTGTAAAGAACACATTCTTCAGTCGTCGGACCAGTGATCAGGTAGGAAAGGTAGGCATCGGTGAAGCAGCTGTTGGGTTCCGGCGTAGGCTGGTTGTCTCCCATTCTGGAGCAAGTCTGGGTAGGTCTGCTTTGGGAGAATCCCCGGCTGTTGGCAATAGTGGTAATCCGAGGTCGGTGAGAAATTTGTTACTTCTCCGAGGATCGGAAATGATATATTTCTGACCTTTCATTGAAACCATTAACTTGAATGGGAATCCCCATCGGTAAGGAACTTCATGTGCCCTCAGGAGCTGAGTAACCGGTCTGAGATCTCTCCTCTAGGCCAAAGTGATAGGAGAAATATCATTATAAATTTGTAGTTTTGCACCCTGGAAGTCAATATGCGTAGAGTTTCTAGTTGCCATAATGATTTTCGCTTTGCTCTCAAAATAATGGCAGCAAAGTATAATATCTCTGGGGCTTGATTGGCCCGGTTTCTTAGGGCCCAAGGCTCTGTGCGCTCTGTCAAATCTCCATGCTTCCATTGGTAGATCCGGGCATAACTTGAAGAACAGGGCTCTTAAATGTTGTCTGATGTCTTTTGGTAAGACACTTTCTGGGACCCCTCTTATTCGAAGATTTTGTCTTAAACTCGTGGACAGCCTCTTTAACAGCTCCTGCTGTGGTTGCCGATAGTGAGTTGTGCAAGGCAGAGAGTTGTTGGGCTAATATATCAGCAGTGACAGGAATGGATACTTGAAGATCACTTACTTCACAAGTGTGCAGTTCAGGCTGGTGCCCTGGTGTGTGGAATTCGGCAGCTGTGTTGGAATTAGTGCTGTACTCCAGTTCAGAGTCATCTCCACCATCTTTGTAATCAGGCCTCTTCTCCATAGCTCTGTGCCCGTGTGGCGTAGTAGCCTGGGAGCGTATGGCACTTGGAAAGCTAGATAACGAGGAGTGCCCAGGGTCGGGGTAGTCGCTGTCTTCCCTTACCCCAGAGAGCTCCTCTGGTAAGGCCGTAAGGAGCTGAGAAGGGCTGTGTGGAAGTAAGCTCGCAGGGGATGCGCTTCCCGTGTCCAGTTCTTCACCGCTATCCCTCGCCCTGCGAAGCTTCTCTACCTCAGTTGACTTGAGTGGCTGGGGCGTTGATTTGAGGGGAGCAGTCGGGGAGCTTTTGGTTGGGGCCCGCGTTATGTCCGGAGTGGCGCCGCCATTTTGGATCTTGCGGAGCTTATCTGCAGCCGAGCGTTTATGCAGGAATGGTGTCAACGTACCTGCTGGTTTGCGGTTCTTCTTTTTCCCAATAAATTCCCTACCATTTCTGAAGATCTTCTGTAAACTGAATGTGGCTTAAATTCGGGGGATTATGGCCTCTCACTGCGGAGCTCCGGAAACAAACGTCTTCACCTAGTCATGACGCGCGTGCGCCCCCAGCAAAGCATTCTTATTGCATGAGGCATGGTACAAGCGAATCCTGTAATTGCCAGGCTTTTCAAACCACCAGTGTTTGCCTTCGGAGCAGCTTGGGCCCAACTCCTTTAATTAAAATTAAGATGCTAAATTAGTATGACAATTGCTCCACCTATAAAATGCCCCTTCATACACCCAGGAGCATAAGCACTGAATTCAAGCCTGATCCTGGCTTTCAGTTTGCTTGATCTATCTCAATGTTTACAGATGTGGAATTTCTCATAGCTGAACATGCACAGCTTGGGCCCAGGTACACAGGGACAGGGACCCATTTCAAGAATCTGATCTAGCAGTTGGTGACTGGAAGGGTGGCTGTGTGGGGAAGGAATAATATATCCCCAAACAATGTAGATGTCTATAAAAAAATCATATAAAATAGCTCACATGTAAAACCCTGCTTCATCTAAATAAACCATTTTTGAGTAATCCTTAATAGAAAATTGCCATTTGAAGTACTAAGAGTCGTCCCCTGTGATTCACAGTGCACACAAACAAACCATACATGTTAGGTCACATATGCCAATTAATGGACAGAGTTCTGTCTTTTACTCCCATGCTTCTTCATGCTGTTACAGTTAGCGCTGCAGCATTTCTGGTCAAGTGATCTCTGAGAGAGTACACAAATCACAAACATGTAAAATGGCAATATTTACTGCTAAATATATATTCCAGCTTGGTAATGTAACCCATTTTGGGCCACCCCTTGGTGCCAAGGTGTTACATCACAATATTTACCATTTACAGGTCTTGAGTCCCCTTTGCAAGGTGAAAGGGTACTGGGAATTCTCTTCTCTGGCAGTGCCTCCACCTAATGGGATCCGGGAATACACCTGCGGGTGGCCCCATTAGGAATAACATTCAACACACATTTTGCTTTTATAAAAACAACAACTTTATATAAAGAAAGTGTAATTTATAGGGTAAGTAAAAACACATTTACAAATAAGCATTAACATAACATGACCCACTACCCTGGGGAACCTGTGCAAGTCCAGTCCTGACACCTCCCTGCCAAGCAAAGACCCGCACTACTCCTTTACAGACAAAGAGTCTCAGTCCCTTTTCCCAAAAGAGCACACTTGATCCCAGGTAGCGCTACAGCCCAAAATATCTTTCCCTCAGGTCAGGTACTGGCTCCCTCGTGGCAGGCATAAACAAAGCCCGTGTCACAAATGGAAATATGCTGGATCTTCTCTTTTTCCACCATCCCCTGGCATCACTCACCCTGGGGATTCACTCAGATGGGCAGGCTCACCTAGAGCTGGAGCAGGCATCCACAGCAATGAATCCATTCCATAAACATATGCGGTTGGGAAAATATGGAGCTCCCAACCCTCTTGATCGAGCTCCCAGGCATGGGGTCGCACCCCAGCCGCCGAGGCCTTCCTGCCTCTACATAGTGGCAGCTGAACTCACTATTCCTTAGTGAAATACAATCAGCAGAAAATCCTCCAGCAGTAAAATGGCTGTCTGAGAACATGACAATGCCAATGCTGCACAAATCCAAGAGCTCTGCCCCTGGAAACTCTCGGAGACCCTGTATCCACCATGAGGCTCCGAATGAAGGGAAACTTAAGCATCAGGGTCCCTACAGTAAGATAATAGAATCTGATAAGAGTCTTACAATTTACAGTGCAGTTTTGTTGTGTTTTTGAATGAATGAAACTTTAGCCACTTTCTTCTTCATGCATAGTAGCTGCAGTCCACTGAGATGCCTCTTTATAAATAAACCCTGCCTTTTCCCCAGATACAGCCTGTTATCTTTTTAGATAAAGAGTAACTGATTATACATAGGAGTCTTATGGTGGCCATACATGGGCAGATTAAGGATGCTGATATTGGTCCTTAAGATAGACCAATTCTGCAGCTTATCTGTGTCAGGAATTTACCTTGCCCTGGTGGTCTAGTGGGTGGCGGGGACCCCCGCCATGTCTCCGGCGGGGACGCCCGCCGCACGCATCCTGCTGTCCGTGCGTCCAGTTCCTCTATGGCGCACACGCCGGCAATCTTCCTGGGTTATGCGCCGGCGTGATGACGTCACGAGCATAGGCTTGAAATTCAAATAGTATAAAAGGGGAATTTAGATTTCAGCAAGCTGCCCGTTGTTAGGTTCAATTAGCCTTGTTCCTGGATGTGTTTCTTAGTGAATACTTTTGACCTTCAGTATTTTGACCCTTGCCTGCCTGATTTACTACTCTGATCTCTCCAATTCTGATCCTGCCTGTCTATGACTATTCTGACCTCTCCAATCTGACCTTTGCCTGTCCACCGACTATTCTACGCTCTCTAACCCTGATTCCGGCCGTCTGACTATTCTTACCTGCTTGTGCTGGCCTGGCCTGCCTATTCCTGGTGGTGTTCTTCCTTCCCTTCCTTCCAGTATCCTGGTGAGACGATCGTGCCCCTTTGCTCGTCCAGAACTGTTAGCTTTGCTCCTCTCTCAAATAAGACCTGGCGGCATCTGATTAGCCGAGGGCTCCTCCCAAGGTGAAAGGCGGTGGTTAAAGGCAGAAGTGAGAGCCGAGACCAGGGAGCCTAGATTGGGTTCTGGATATATGGTGCCGAACGTGACAGTACAACGGGCCCATGAGACGGAAGAAAATGGAAGAAGCTCCTGCTGTTCCGCAAACCACTGAACTGCTGTACTTGATCCTCCTCCAAGGCCTTGATGAACAAGAGGGAAAACAGAACTTTTCAAGGTCTGCGGTCTCTTTCCGAGAGATTGGATGCACAGCAATCTGAGATTCCAGAGGGGTCTGATTCGTCAGCAACTCCAGGTAATAGAGATTTTTCCCATGACCCAAAAATCCCCTTTCCTGATAAGTTTATTGGGGATACAGTAGAAGTAAATTTTCAAGTTTTTCAAGAGGCATGTAAGTTATACCTCAGTTTTTTCCCTCACAACTTCCCTACTGGTGAAGATGAAGTAAGGTTCATTATGACCTTACTACAAGGTGACCCACAAATCTGGGCACTAAGATAACCCCCCTCTGACCCTGCCCATCTATCCCTAGAAGCATTTTTTGCTACCATGGTAAACGATAACCCGGATCGTGCTAGCTCTGCCGATTCCGCTATTCGTAAACTCCCTCTTTGTACAGAATTCCGCCGCTGGTCAGTTGAGATGGGGTGGAATAATACAGCTCTTCGTAGTCAATTCTGGGTGGGTCTTTCTAGCTCTGTCAAAAACAATCTGGTTAATTACCCTCCTTCATCCACTTTGGATGACCTCATGAGGTTAGCCATCCAAATTGATAGGAGGCAACGAGAAAGACGAGCTGAGGGGGATACAGATTTCCCTATTTTATGTAATGTTGAGTCACCAACTCCCTCGTTTCCTAACCCTCAGGGGAACCCATGAAATTGAGGGTACACGCTTGTCTCCTGAGGAAATGGCCCAAAGGCGATCCCTGTGTCTATGCATATATCGAGGGGATAAGGGGCATTTCCTTAAAAATTGTCCCAAGAGGCCTGGAAGTCCACAAAATCTAAGTGGTGAATGTAAGCTCCATTTGGGTAGTAAGATTTTGTCTCCCCAATTCCCTCAAAAATACTTAGTACCTGTAGTTTTGTCCTGGCCTGGGGGTTCAGTTAAAGTTTCGGCCTTGGTGGATTCCGGGGGAAATTTTTTAGATGCTGCCTTCGCAGAAAGGTATAATATTCCCCTCACTCCTCCTATGCGGATTTCTGCTATTGATAAAAGCCCACTGGGGTCGGGTTTGGTAACCCAAAAATTCAAGGCATTATCCATGTGTGTGAACAATATGCATTGTGAAAAATTAGCTTTTCACGTTCTCAATGGTTCCTCATCCCTGTTAATTCTGGGGTTAACATGGCTACAGGTATACAACCCCCACATTGATTGGGTAACTGGGGAGGTTATTCAGTGGGGTTCCAAGTTCAAAAATTCATGTCTAGCTTCCACTTTAATGGTGGCAGTTGCTTCCCTAGAAAAACTCCCTTCTGTTGAGCATTGTTCTAAGTCTCGTTCTGGGGTACATAGTTCCCTATCGGCAGTTCCGTCCGCTCAGAAAAGAGCAGCCGATAAGAACCATTTGGAAGTATCCAAATTTCAGGTTGGAGACTTGGTTTGGCTATCCACAGGGAATATCAAGCTTAAAATTCCATTTCTTAAGCGGGGGCCCAGATTTATTGGTCCATACCCTATTGTGGAAATTGTGAACCCAACCTCTGTCCGTCTTCAGTTACCTGAGATGTTTATGTTATCTAACCTGTTTCATGTTTCTATGTTAAAACCAGCTATACAGGTTCTCCAGCAATCCTGTGATCCTCCAGTGTTGGTTAAGAGTCTGGCCAAATCTGATGTCAGGGCTGACCACTTTAAGAGACAGTCCCATCCTTGGTCTCTTGGTAAGCTTGAGGATCCAGTGGCCCCTCCTAGAGGGGGGGAGGTAATGTAAGGAATTTACCTTGCCCTGGTGGTGTAGTGGATGGCAGGGTCCCCCGCCATGTCTAAGGCGGGGACGCCTGCCGCATGCGCCCTGCTGTCGGTGCATCCAGTTCCTCTATGTCGTGTGCGCCGGCGCTCCTCCTGGGTTATGCGCCAGCGAGACAACGTCACGTGCATAGGCGCGCAATTCAAATAGTATAAAAGGGGAATTTAGATTTCAGCACGCTGTCCATTGTTAGGTTCAATTAGCCTTGTTCCTGGGTGTGTTTCTTAGTGAATACTTTTGACCTTCAGTGTTTTGACCCTTGCCTGCCTGATTAACTACTCTGATCTCTCCAATTCTGATCCTGCCTGTCTGTGACTATTCTGACCTCTCCAATCTGACCTTTGTCTGTCCGCCGACTATTCTACGCTCTCTAATCCTGATTCCGGCCTGTCTGACTATTCTAACCTGCTTGTGCTGGCCCGGCCTGCGTGTTCCTGGTGGTGTTCTTCCTTCCAGTATCCTGGTGAGACGATCGTGCCCCTTTGTACGTCCAGAACCGTTAGCTTTGTTCCTCTCTCAAATAAGACCTGGCGGGATCTGTTTAGCCGAGGGCTCCTCCCTGGTGAGAGCCGAGACCAGGGAGCCTAGCTTGGGTTCTGGATATAGGGTGCCGAACGTGACAATCTGCCTGTGTAGGGGGCGTTCCAACGGCTCTCCCCGTGGATTACTGGTTTGTCTGGCTATTCTCATTGGGGCCAGGAAGTAGAATGTGACTTTTGTTTCAAAAATTTTAGACCAATGACACACGGGAAGATTTGTTGTTGCAGTAACTAAATTGTACAAACATTACATTACTTGTGGCAAACATCAAGACATTGTCATGGAAAAGTACCTCACAGGGAGCATTATTTTTAGTACCATACACTTATGCAAATAAATGACTACATTAGTGCATACAGTACAGTCATTAGCTCAATATTATTAGCACATTTCTTTCTTACAATTTATTGTGCAGTTTCTGTGTTTTGCACAGTATTGTTTTTATTGTTTAAATTGTACAATCTTATTTTGCATACTTTTTTAAGTTTTTTAAGTTTTAACTGTGAAATATGAAAAATCACTTTTTGTTTACTTCCTTGCACTAATTATCAGTACCTGTTTTAGTTGATTCAAAGAAGGCAATGTCCTGTTTGATGAGTGAACGAAAAAGAAATAGCCGCAATCGCTGGGTAAGACTGGAGTGGGAAAACATGAAAAGTCCTCCACGGGAGCCAGCAAAGAATGAACTGGGAAAGTAGAAAATAAGTGATAGCAAATAAGTACATATAAGTGATAGCATAGCTGTTTGAATCTAAACACTCTTCTTATGTTTCCATACATTTCTACCAAGTGCAACTGCACTTCTCTAGTCTGTTCTGATGAACTGTACACAAGTGTGCTTTTTAATGCTAAATGCAGGGCTGACACTCTTGTGTGTGTCAATAGGCAGAGAAGAACAAATGTCAGACCCCCAGACGTCCTCATCATAATGCTAGACCTATACCAAACAGTAATCCTTGCCCTCAAGGGCTGGCTTAATGCACAGGCTACCCTATGTCATAGTGATCAGTGGCCTATCTAGCTTTTTTTCCATTTTTATTTTCTTTCAATATTTATTTTTATTTGCCCTGCTGGGCCCGCTTGGGCGTGCCTACTGGGAGAAAAAGCAGACAAGCTGCCGACCAGGCATAGAGGGCTCAGGTGCACGCAGGCTTAGATCTGCGCACATCCAGACCCCGCCGTAGCCTAGAAGGGGGGCCTGTGTGGATGTAGCCTAGCGGCCCCGCATCTCATTAATTCACCACTGCTTGCCCTAGGGTTAGTTAGATGATACTGAGGAAGGCTAAGCACAGAGGATGTCTGAACACTACACATGGAAAATTGTTGGAAAGACTGAGCATTAATAGTCAGATACATGCAATTTGGGGTTAGAATGTCCTAAAATATACACCATACTGCCTACATTTGCAAAGCCTTTTATCTACAATAAACCCCCAAATCATCGTCAATAAAGGAGGCTCCTAACGAAATTCCATTCATTGTATAACAAGTATGTATGTGTCACGATCGCCGCCCGGAGCAGGCCCAGGAGCTCCGGGCGGCGCGTCCATCCTTGCCGGCGTCGCTCCCAAAATGGCGGCGCCCATGGCCGCCACGTGGGTAGCGTCGACGTCAGCGCACCGACGTCGGCGCAAGGGCGTCAATGACGTCAGAATGGCGCCAAATTTGAAATAAAAACGCTAACTAGACGCCAGAATGGCGCCCAAGAATAGGATAACTTTCCTTAAGCATATCCTGGGTTTCCTGTGAGTTTTTCTGCTAATTCTTGTTCCTGATTTGAATCCTGACCCTTTGCCTGGACTTTGGACTTTGTTGTATTCTGCCTGCCTGTGAACTCTTGCCTGGATCCTGACTATTCTTCGTTTAACCCTTTGGACACCGTGACCTTGTTCCCTCAAGAGGGCTTCCTCCTTGATCCTGACTACCTCCCTGGAGGGAGCTCCCGGCTCCCTGACATTATTCTTGGGCCATGGATCCCACTGAGGAAGCTCAGCCGGATTTCGGCAGGGCCTTTCGAGGTCTGCATACCCGCATGGAGGCGTACGAAGCTCGGCAAAATTATGTCGGACACACGCTGGAGGCGATTTTGGAAAAGTTATCCATGCTAACGCCGACTACTCCAACGCCGAAAACGCCCACGCTAGTTGCTGTCGATATGGCTACTCCATCCACCACTTCTGGTCCGCGAATTCCTGCACCGCCTCTCTACAGCGGCGACCCTCAAGCCTGTCGTGGTTTTGTGAATCAGTGCCAGATTCGGTTCGCCTTACAACCTGCGGAATTCAACTCTGAACGAGCAAAGGTTGGTTTCGTGATCACTCGTCTGGCGGGGAAAGCGCTCGAATGGGCTTCTCCACACTGGGAAAAGGAGTCTCCCTTAATTGACGATTCCAAAGCCTTCCTTCATGAATTCCGGACGGTGTTCGATGCTCCCGGTCGGGTGGCGACGGGCGCTTCTCGTCTGTTCCAGATCCGCCAAGGTAATCGCAGTGTAGCGGAATATGCCATTGAATTCCGTACCCTCGCTGCAGAGACTTGCTGGAAAAATGATGCCTACCACGCTGCTTTCTATAATGGTCTCTCTATCCGCCTCAAAGATGACCTGGTCTCCCGTGAATTACCCACGCAAGTAGAAGACCTCATTGCTTTGTCTGTCAAGGTGGACACTCGTCAGAGAGAACATCAAGCTGATAAGGACAGAGTCAAGAAATTCCCACCCATGTTGGCTCCTCGCTTTCAAAGACCTCTATTACTTCCTACCTCCCCGCAGCCTTCAGTTATTCCTCCGGAGGAACCTATGCAAGTCGGAAGAGCTCGTCTCTCTGAACAGGAAAAACTCCGGAGACGTACGGCTGGACTTTGTCTCTACTGTGGGGGTCATTCTCACTTTGCCAACTCCTGTCCTGTGAAGCCTCTGAGTTCCCCTCTTCAAGGTAACCTTGCAAAGACTCATGTAGGGGGTGTTACTCCCAAGTCACAAGAGAACTCTCATAGGTTTCTTCTGCCTTTACAGATTCGTCTGCCATCTAAGACCATTGTTGGCTCAGCTTTTATTGATTCTGGGGCTGCTGGTAATTTCATGGACGCTCTCTTTGCCAAGCATATGAATGTTCCCCTGTTTCCTTTGACTACTCCTCTCCGTGTCACTGCTATTGACGACAGACCCCTGGAGGCTGAATTTATCTCCATGACGACTGGGGAATTGCCTGTGCAGGTTGGGACGCTGCATAAAGAAAGACTTTCGTTCCTAATTATTTCCTGCCCATCCGTTCTAGTTGTTTTGGGGCTCCCTTGGCTGCGTCTGCATAATCCCTCCATTGATTGGTCCGCTGGACAGATTTCCCGTTGGAGCCCATTTTGTCAGCAGCACTGCCTTCCTGCTGAACCCCTCCAGAGGCTGAATATCTCTATGTCGGATCTAAAGACTTTACCCTCCTTTTACAAGGACTTCGCTGATGTATTCTGTAAGAAGTCTGCAGAATTCCTTCCTCCACATCGACTATACGATTGTCCTGTCGATCTCCTGCCTGGAACCATGCCCCCTAGAGGTCGTACTTATCCTCTCTCTCCAGCGGAGACCACTGCCATGAAGCAGTATATCCAAGAAAATCTCCAGCGGGGGTTTATTCGCCCTTCTACCTCTCCTGCCGGGGCTGGATTCTTCTTCGTGGAAAAGAAGGATGGAGGCCTACGTCCTTGCATCAACTACCGGGGTCTTAATAAAATTATGGTTAAGAACCGATATCCCTTGCCCTTGATTGCCGAACTCTTTGACCAACTGAAGGGGGCTAAAATCTTCACTAAGTTGGATCTCCGTGGGGCGTATAACCTTATCCGCATCCGGGAAGGTGACAAATGGAAGACAGCATTCAACACTTGGGATGGGCACTATGAGTACCTCGTAATGCCCTTTGGTCTCTGCAATGCCCCCGCTGTCTTTCAAGAATTTGTGAACGACATTTTCCGGGATCTCTTGGGAAAGTTTGTGGTCGTGTACCTTGATGACATCCTGATTTTCTCCAAGGACCTTACAAGCCATCGTTCCCAGGTGAAGGAAGTACTCTCTCGTTTGAGGAAGAACTCTCTCTTTGCCAAACTGGAGAAATGTGTGTTTGAAGTGTCCAAGATCCCTTTTCTGGGCTATATCATCTCCCCAGAGGGTTTCGAGATGGATCCTGTGAAAGTGTCTGCAATCCAAGAGTGGCCACTACCGCTGAGCACTAAGGCAATCCAGAGATTCATTGGTTTTGCCAATTACTACCGGCAATTCATTAAGGGATTCTCTTCTTGTATTGCTCCTATCCTGGCCCTCATCCGAAAAGGGGGTAAACCCAGCTCATGGCCCCCGCCTGCTATTGAAGCTTTTCAATCCTTGAAGGATGCCTTCACTTCTGCTTCGGTTCTCCGCCATCCTGATCCGGAGTTACCTTTCTTCATCGAGGTGGATGCTTCTGAAGTTGGAGCTGGAGCTATCCTGTCCCAAAGACATCCCTCTGATGGGAAGTTGCACCCATGTGCGTATTTCTCTAAGAAGTTCTCTCCTGCAGAACAGAATTATGATGTTGGAAATTGAGAACTCCTGGCTGTTAAGCTTGCCTTAGAAGAGTGGCGTCACCTCCTTGAAGGTTCCTTGATTCCAGTCACGATCTACACGGATCATAAGAATCTTGAGTTCATTCAATCTCTCAAGAGGCTGAATCCCAGACAAGCAAGGTGGTCTCTCTTCTTCTCTCGATTTAACTTTGTCTTGACTTTTTCGCCCTGGCTCCAAGAATCGGAAAGCCGATGCTCTGTCTCGAAGTTTCACTCCGGTGGATCGTACTCCTGAAAGACTAGAGCCTATTATTCCTCCTGTCAAGATCATCGCTTCATTGTATCCTCAGTTTGCTGATCAAATCCTGGCTGGTCAATCTTCTGCCCCTCCTGATACCCCCATTGGAATGGCTTTTGTACCTCCTGAACTTCGGCTACCTATCCTGCAACAGACTCATTGTTCCAAACAAGCTGGACATCCTGGTCCTGTTAAGACTCTTGAACTTTTACGCCGTCTTGTTTGGTGGCCGACAATCTGTAAAGATGTCAAAGACTTTGTTTCTGCCTGTATCGTTTGTGCCACTTCCAAGTCCAGTCATTCTTGCCCCAGTGGGTTACTACAACCGTTGCCGGTTCCCTCTCGTCCTTGGACGCACTTGGCTATTGACTTCATTGTTGAACTTCCTCCCTCCAGTGGGAACACAGTGATCTGGGTTGTCATTGACCGCTTTAGCAAGATGGCCCACTTCATCCCTCTACAGAAGCTTCCATCTGCAGTGGAGTTGTCACAGTTGTTCATCCAGTTCATTTTTCGCCTGCATGGCTTCCCGGCCGAGATCGTTTCTGACAGAGGGTCCCAATTCACTGCAAAGTTCTGGCGTTCCCTGTGCAAAGATCTGGGTATTAATCTTCAGTTCTCCTCAGCTTATCATCCCCAGACGAATGGAGCGGCTGAGCGAGTGAACCAAGCCTTGGAACAGTTTTTGAGAAACCACGTTTCCCTTTGTCAAGATGATTGGTCTGATCTCCTCCCGTGGGCGGAATATGCTCATAACAATGCCTGTCCCCATTTATGTCGGTGTAAGGTCAACATCCTCAAGCCTTCCCACAAGACTTTGTGTTGTCCGATGTTCCGGCCGCTGATGACCATGCAGCCCACATGTCTGCTATTTGGGCCGCAACCAAGTCCAACCTAGAGAAGAGTGCTCTGGTTCATAAGACGTTTGCAGATCGTAGACGTAGACCCTCTCCTCCCTACAAGGTCGGTGATAAAGTCTGGTTGTCTTCCAGGAACATTGGGTTGAAGGTACCATCTCCTAAGTTGGGTCCGAGGTTCGTAGGTCCTTTTCCCATCCTGGAGGTGATCAATCCTGTGGCTGTCAGACTTCAGCTTCCCCCTGAGATGCGAATTCCCAACGTGTTTCATGTCTCCTTGTTGAAACCCGCCACCTCCAACCGCTTTTCCGTTGTCCAGCCTCCTCCTCCTACCATCTCTGTGGATGGCCAACAAGAATATGAGGTGGAGAAGATCCTTGACTCCAGGATCTCCAGGGGCTCTCTTCAGTACATCATCAAGTGGAAGGGCTTTGGCCCTGAAGAATGCTCCTGGGAAGGATGCTCTGATGTCCATGCTCCTCGTTTGGTGAGGGAGTTCCACTCCAAATTTCCCCAGAAGCCGAGTCCTGGTGGTCCGGAGGCCCCCCGTGAGGGGGGGGGTACTGTCACGATCGC